>JAUTXW010000294.1:1200000-1893733 GCA_030620095.1 Kuschelorhynchus macadamiae | reverse complement strand
AAGGCTTGGTCCATTCCAATATGCTTTGTTTTAACGTCGATAAAACGGTGGCGTTATCTTATAGGGAACTTTACAACCACTTCAGGTACATAACAGCAATATTGAATGCAGTAGAGTCGGTTAAATTCCTGGGTTTAAATATAAATAGCAACCTAAAATGGTCTAATCATATTGACACCTTAACTAAAAAACTTTCTACCGCCTGCTTCGCCATTCGATCAGTTTCAAAAGAACTAGACGTTCCTTCTGCCAGACTTACTTATTTCTCTTTATTTGAATCCACCTCCGCTATGGCCTTCCCTTTTGGGGCTGCTGTACCACCGAGCAATTTCGTAATATTTTTATGCTTCAAAAAAAGAGAGCCATTCGTTATTTGTTTGGTCTAAATAATAGGCTCACTGCCAATACTATTTCAAAAAACATGAAATATTAACACTTCCTGCATTATTTATTTTGGAAACGGTATGTTTGCTGAGAAAACATATAAACACCCTCCCAGAAAGGCCACAACATGTATACCCTACCAGAAACTCTAGGCATGATATTTATCTTCCCATTCCTTCCACAGAATTAATAAAAAAATCAATTATTACAACGCCATAAAACTTTACAACAATCTGCCAGTACATTTAAAATCTATCCCTATGCTTGCACAATTTCGAAAAAACACCAAAGCATACCTCATTGAGAGACCATTTTACAGCGTTAATGATTTTTTTTTCAGTGAGTAAGTCTCTTTAAATTGTCACTAAACTCGCTTGTTTACTTAAATCTTTTGTGAGTCATGTCCTAACTCGTAGCATAGAATTTTGTAAATCATTATATAGGGAAAAGAACTGTCGAACATTCACTTAAAACTTAATTATTTTTGTTAGGTATTGGATTAAAAACAATTTAATTCTTTTTGTATACTACATTCTACACTAGTTCAATATACCTTCTGTTTAACATCACAATTATTTGTATAACTATAATAACATAGAGTTTAAGGTCGCATAGTTGCAATTTTGATTTCAATGTCATCGAAATTATTCACCTCGTACATGTGTGTTTGTTTACTTTTATAAGGTTATCATGATTCATTTACTGTTTGCAATGTTATGTTATATTCTAACGTGTGTTTTACGATTTGGTAAATTGATAATTTACATTTTTAAAAAAAAGCACTGACCTGTCGAAATTATTTTCGATTAATGTTTTGATATGTCTTATTTTTAGGTATATTTTGCTTTGTCCATAAAATTGTAAAATTTTTCTGCGGCAATAAAGCATACTTTTGTTTGTTTGTTTGTTTGTTTGTTATTACTGATAAAAAAGATATTTCAAATGCATTTAACAATCATTATAGTGAATTGGGAAAAACCCTAGCGGAGAAAATTAAATCCCCAACAAATTTTTTATTTCCAATTGATAACATGGAAAATTCAATGGTGTTAACCGACGTTACAATCGAGGAAACAGAAAAAATAATAAAACATTTAAAAACAAAGAAATCACCTGGCTGGGATGGAATGAAAAGCGAAACACTTAAGAAAAGCTTATCTAAACCGTTAATATTTTTAATAAACAAAAGCTTTGAATTCGGATGTTTCCCACAATGTCTAAAGATTGGAATAATAAAACCACTATATAAAAGTGGAGAAAAAGACAGGATTATTAATTATAGGCCGATTTCTGTACGTTGTGTTTTTTCAAAAATATTTGAAAGGGCTATTAAATTTAGGATAATTAAATTTTTAAATAAGTATAAAATACTTTCTGAAAACCAGTATGGTTTTAGAGAGGGAAAATCAACAAACGATGCCATACATATCCTAACATCTAACATCTATGACGCCCTTGACTCAACTGACCCTTGAATGTGTATATTCGTAGACCTTTCAAAGGCGTTCGATACTGTATGTCATCAAAGGCTACTTAAAAAATTGCAACGGTATGGACTAAGGGGAAAAGTTTTTAATTTGATTAAAAGTTACTTGGCCGACAGAAAACAATATGTCGACATAAATGGAATACAAAGTAATGAAAGAACTGTAGAATATGGAGTACCGCAAGGTACTGTTCTTGGCCCCATTCTATTCATACTATATATAAATGATATGCTTCAATTAAAAACAGAAAGTACTATAATCAGTTTTGCAGATGACACCGTATTGTTCTATCGGGCAAATACCTGGCAGTCCCTAAAAAACATGGTAATTCATGACATCACAGCTTTAAAATTATGGTACCAACAAAACAAGTTAACCTTAAATTTGGAAGTAACAAAATACATACCATTTACATCGTATAAAAATTATCTCCCAAATTTACGATCTTTAAAAGTTGACAATACAGATATCCCTCAAACCTCTTCCATAAAATATTTTGGAATAGAAATTGATTATCATCTTAAGTGGGATTTGCAAATCAAAAATGTTGTTAATAAATTAAGGGGACTGCTGGGAAAATTTACTTACTTAAGAGACTTTCTTGATACGGGCCAACTAAAAATATTGTATATGTCCTTGGTTCAAACTCACCTTTCTTATGGCATAATAGGTTGGGGCGGGGTGTCAGAAAACTATCTTGAAAATTTGAATTCACTTCAAAAGTGGCTTATCAAGATTATCTATCGGAAACCCAAAACCTATTCAACAGATTTGCTATTTAGAGAGAGTAAACTTCTTGATGTTCGTCAGATATATTGTTTAAATATAATTAAAAACATAAAAAAGGGCAATATTAAAATTATTAATAGTGATCACTCATATAATACTCGAAATAAGGCTGCGTATTTAACATCTACCCTTAAAACACGGACAAAGATCGTGTAATTATTTTTCACCTCGACTGTACAACATGTTACCTGATAACATAAAATCGATAAAAAGTTTTAAAAAATTTAAGTGTTCGCTTCACAATTGGCTACTGGACAGTGACAGACTTACCTTTAATAACTTAATTAATTTAAAATATCTAGTTTAGGTATCATTGTAAACAAAAATTCACTGAAATAGACATAAACTCTAATATAATAAATGATTATTACACTTGGCTAATCTCAATCCCCGAATTTGACTGCTTTCTCGATAGTGACACAAACTATTTCTCTCAATATAATACATATTCTCGATTTGGACTCAAACTGTTTAAAATGTGTATTGAATTTACATTATTATTTGTTTATTTGTTTGTTTGTTTACTTTGGCCTTATTATTATAAGTATATTAAGTCCATCACTCACGAGCGTCCTTAAGACATGCTTCTGTGGTTTCACAACGTTTATTACTTTCCTTCTCAATTCTATTTGTCCTTATTATTTAAATTTTACTGTTATATTTATATTAATCTATGTGTTTGATATATTTCATGTATGTTTGTATGAATTTAATAAACGTTATTATTATTATTATTATTATTATATCTAATTCTTAAATGACTATATGCAAAACTAAATGCGATCATATTATACTATTACTAAACAAGTATTAATAACAAGGAAAGTTCGTGATAGAGAAATTTACCAATCTTATATTGTTTAATATAAGTCTGAACATTCTCAGAGCTGTGGTGTCAAGGTCTTGGGGTTTAGATCCAAAAACATAGATGATGTTTTATAAGGCATTCACTAGATCTCTGTTAAATAACGGAGCAATATTTTATGGAGCAGTTTGTAATTCAAGCCTTAAAAAATTTGATATGGTACAACACAAGGCTTTCAAACTGATTAAAGTGTGGCGAACCTCCATTATTTTTAAGGGCAAAAGTATTAGGCGGGGATATTCCTAATAAAAAATATGCAATAGAATAATAACAACCTTTTAAATAAATAAATTAGCTATAGATAACCCTATACCACCGTTTTGGACTAATAAAAATAGCTCTCCACTTGCTGATCCCACAGACTAAAGTAACTAAAATATATAAATGCGTCCGAAACGTTACCTATAATAAAAGCTCTAGAGTTTAGATGATACAGTATTCAGCGTAGCCATAATTTCTGATTCTCAGTCTGTTTTACTATCCCTAAAAAATAAACTAATTGCATGCATCCTTTTATTGCCAGTATTTGAAACTTAAACTCTTACACTTTCCTCTAGAAAAATTATTATTAAATTCGTTTGGGCAAAAGATAATTCAGGTCTTTCTGGAAATGAACTGGGGAATAAAGCAGCTAAGGAAGCAAGTTCAGTGGCCCCTCCCTCAGAAGTTATCCCACATTCAGATTTATTTAGAATAATAAAAAAAGACGTAAGACCTGGAAACAATTATATATAAATAATGAACTTAGTTCCCCTGTACTCAATACTATAATCTAAACGAGAATCCTTTTATCCATATACTGCAACTGTCTCGCAAATTATTTGTGTCTGATTTTAGGTTTCTGGTTGGGTATGGAAGATTAAAAAAATATCTACAAAAATTAACACTAACCGACACGTCGTTGTGTTCATGTGACTATGAATCATTAGAAGACCTATCCGTATATCTTTCTTCCAAACTAACTGAAACAATATTTACTTCCATTAAATCACATTTCCTTTATATCTAAAGTGTGTATTGATCCTAATATAGAGAAAATCTTTTTGAATAAGCTGTAAAATGGTTATTTTATATTTTTGGATTTATTTGCTTAGTTATCAACCACTTTTGTTTCCATTCCTTAATTGTTTTTCAACCTACCTATCCGAGCCCTCTTGTGTTTTGTGTGTGTGTGTGTGTGTGTGTGTGTGTGTGTATTTTGAAATGTCTTGCACTGGCCCAGGATGAGAAGTGTGTATCCCTGTCTAAATTTTCTTTGCCCTATATACTTTTTCTTTAATTGCTTAGGTTCGTAGGAATTAGAAATCTAATATCCGGGAATATAATGTTATTACGTTTCTATCCTATTATTGTTCATCAACCTAAAAACCTATCAAAATGTATGGTCCTTTTAGATAACTTAGAAAAAATTAATTTTGTTTCTTGTGGCTAGATGAGCTAAGCTCAAGGAAAAAAAATAATAGGCTGCCATTTTGACTCATCATATTGGATTCATACTAAAATTTTGTTAGTCTCCACCTGTCAGACTTTACAAAATTTAAAATCAAGTACTATTTTACACTGATTTTTCAAATTTTAATTAGGGAGCAATTTTGTTGCGCCAAGCTGAATTTGGACAATATTTTTACCAGTTTATCCCTTCATCAGATCTAAATATTGTGCAAAATTTGAAGTCAATTAAATAAGAAAGTTTGTTTACCGTTTCTTTTAAACATTTTATTTTGCCACCATTTTTTCCATTTTGAATTCGTAGCAAAATTTTACCAGCAGATTGTTTTTTAATCATTTTATTAGGCTGCCATTTTGTTTATCTTGCATTCGTACCAATTCATTCCCATGTTGCACTTGTATTTGTGTCAAATATGAAGTATGAATTTTTTAGTAATATATTTCTTAACATTTTACTTAGCCGCCATTTTGTTCCGCCATATTGGATTTTTGGCAAAATAATTTTTAATCAGATATTTGACGTCACAAACAGACAGACTGACTGACGGAATTGAACAAAAAATTTTAGTGGCACTTAGGATCCCATTTAACCTATTAAATAAATAATATTTAAAGAAACAAAAAGGTCTGCCTGTATATTACCCAAATTCAAAATTATAGCAGAGCGCTTTCGACTAACTAGTCACCATCAATGCCACTACAAATAAATACATGGGGTAATAAAACCCTTCAATTATAAAGATAGCGGGCAAGGTCAAAAATCCGAAAAGAAAAAAGTTGAATCAAACAATATACTTACCCGTCAGTGAACAATCAGAAAGATACATGGTTCTAAAATTAATGCAATTAAACCTCTTTACATGTAACAAAGACAAAACAAAAGTTACATTTTAAAGGCATGATCAAGTAGAAAAATGGGTGAACTTCTTTAACAAAAGGCAAACAGATGACAGTCAACCGGGCTGCCAAGTTTAAAAGGAATTAAAGCAGCTATAACTGTTCAAAAAGTTATGATAATATTGAAATACTTACATATAATAGAGAAGTTATTGAAATTTGACAAGTCTTATTAATTCGTATAACCAAAACAGAAGTTTAAATACAAAATAAATTGTAAACTTGCCAACAGAGGAAAACAACCAATAGAATTTGAGTAAAAATCTGATTGGAAACCCTGGTGTGATGTCATAGTGAGAGAAATTCACTGTTCATGGATAATTAAATGGATCAATAAAGAAAAAGAGACTACCTGACCAGTGTTAATGTGTGCCTATATAAAATAAAGGTCAATGAAATACTGTTAGTAAATTGTAATCAAAAAGTCTGAAAATTACTAACATAGATGTGCAGTACTGTGCGAAGTTAATTGACCTGCCATACAAGAACAACATGTGTTCAATATCTATAATAAAATATAAGTAATAGAAATCTTCAATATAAAAGGGGTTCAGTTATCTTTGTAAAATCTGACAAATTATTAACAAAATATTGTATATTACACATAGGAATGAGAATAAATACTTTAATTAGCTGTTAAACAAAAGATTGGTGTTATTGTAACCAATAAGTTTCCAAACAAAATAGGAATCTCAAAAGGCATGGTATGGTATTTATTTTTTGTTTGGGTGGAAAAAAATAAAAATGCGTTTTAAAAAAGAGGTGGGGGTTTGGTAGGAAAAGGAACAGGGTAGGTGGGTGACAGGTATTGCCCGAGGAGGTTAAAATAATATTTAAAAAACTTTTCTTCTTTTTCAAAAAAACAATTACGTTATAAATATTGTTATGTAAAAAAGGTATATTCTTTTAATATAGAGGTTATAGATATTAAGCAGTGATTATGGAGGTTTTAAATTTAGTTCCTTTTGTCATGGGTTATCTTTGTTCTTATTATTTCGTTTAATGGGTCGACACTCATTAAAATTTAAATCAAAATACATAAAGTACTTTAATATTACAGTTTGGCGTTATGAGAGAATTTAGATAAACCCAAATATGTTTACATGAGAGGGCACAGCTGTTTCAGATTTAGGGAATTGCCTCATTTCATGCATATATTCTCTCTCAGATATTTACTACCATAATAATAGGTTTTCCGTATAAGGCTAAAATTAGATTATTTCATAAAGAAGTTCAAGAACTTCAATGGATAAAGGATTATATTTTGGTATGAGTTATTTTAGTACTTTGAACTTCGTTGTGGCTAAAGAATTGCATTTTACTCAAAGGATAGGTTGTTTTAAGTTACTTGTTGGACATGCATCGTCTATATTCTTCACAACGTGTCGACTGGTATAATATCTCTAGTTGTTATCAAGCGCAATGTAATTTTCTCCAGGGTACCTCAGGAGGAAGAACATTTCCGGAAATGTTTCTAGTTACCATGGTAACGGTTTAAAATGAATGTGGACAATGAAAATTTTGTATTTCGTGCAAATCTTTATTAATTAAAACACAGCAAAGCGCTTTCGGCTTTCGCCAACTTCAGTGCGATCAGCAGGGAAGGAAATAACTTCCTTTTAGATCTTCACTAATATTATAAAAATAAAAGCATTTGAGTAAAACAATGAAATATTTTTTAAAAAATTATAAAAAGAAGAGGCACATTCATCTTGGTTGCCTTCTTTTTTAATTTGGTAACTTATTTTAATAATTACACACAAGATATAATTCCTTTAATTTCTTTCAACCAAAATGTAGTTAAGTCCAGCTCTGTTCTGGTATTCTCACCAATCCTGACAGTGTTAAGCCCCTAACAGTTTTAAACTAAATTTAAAATTTCCATTTTATTTTTCAACTTCAATTAACTAATCCAACCTTATTATCATTCTTTCTCTAAGTAAACTTAAAAAATCAAAATTTTAAGTTTCTGATTAGATTAGTCAATTCTTTACATACACAATCCCCCCCTTTTAATAATTAAAATTGATTCAAAAACATCTAACTGTAGCAACCTTGCGAATCTAATTTTTACCATATCAAACCTTCAACAGTGTCATTTGTTTATTGACACTTGTTTCTAACGTAATAGGGACTTTATATTTAGTAAAAATAAATAAAAATGTGATATTTTGACATAATTATAAAATATAATTTGTAATGTCTGTTATGTCTACGTTGTGCTCTTTTGTGAATGTTGCCTGTGCTTTACTTGACTAGTGAGTAAATGACTTTCAATTAATTATGCAAAGATCTAACTACTTTTCATTCAATAACATCTATCAAAACCTTAAATTCATTCAACACATTTCGATTGATTTATAATAATTTTAATATTATATCCGGAAAAATCTTTTCATATTTGTTAGTCAAGAATAAGTTTCAACTCTTCTCAAATATTCACATATATTTGATTTATTTTTGTTAACGATTTATCAATTTCTTATAAATTTTCGTTATTCACCATTTTCTCAATAACTGATTACTCTAAGCTACATTTTGTTCATTGCACCAAATTTTAAATGGTTTTCTTTCGGTTTTTAAATTTAAAAACAAAAATTCTCTCCTTAATTTCTATTAATCTCCAATTTAAATTCTCTAAGAAAGTTATTTCCTTCCTTGTAGGTAGTACTGAAGATGGCGAAAGCCGAAAACGCTTTGCTATGTTTGAATTAATAAAGATTTGCACGAAATATAAAGTTTTCATTGTCCATTTGATCTCTGCACACAGCCACCTAATCCCCTTTTGAAATGAATGCATCTGATTGGCTACAAAATGGTGGTGTGAAATTTACATAATAATTCGTTAGTGCGAATAGGGGGTGCTAAGAATCTCCCTGCTCAAAACAGCAAATTCACTAAAAACTGCTTGTAAATCAAATGAATGTAGGGGACACCCGGGCAGCCGGAACCACTTAAGTTTAAAAGTCGATTTTAAAGTCGCCAATATGGTTAAATGATTTATTTTTGTTAGGGATATAGTTTAATACATTTAGATTGCGTTTACAATATCAAATCTTTGTTTTGGTGAATTAAAAAAAAGGTTTTCACAATAAAAATGTAATATTGCATTTGGTTCCTTCTGCCCAACCCCCCTGGGCAAAAAGAGTCATTACTCTGGGCAAAAAGAATCATAGCGGGCAAAAGGAATATTTGTTTAAAATTTAATAAAAAAACATAATATCTGCAAAAATATATATTAACTACAGAACAAAACAACCATAATGCCTAAAATTAATACAAAACCAAAATAAACTGAACATGTTTAAACAATAAAGAACAAAATATCAAAAAACAATAAAACTTAAATAATAAATAAACAAAAAATAATAAGTAGTTTTAATTTATTTTTTAAATACTACTTTCTTGAAGCAAGTACCGACTCTCGACAGTGATCACATATAAAGACACCCGTATTATAATCAGCGCACAACTTGTGCGCCCATTGAGAACATATCTTACACTCGATCCATGTCTCTCCAGGCTTAGAATTACCAAATATTTCTCTACAAAAAATACATGGAACTGAATTTTCCTCCGGATTAAATTTGTCTACTGGTGGTTTTGGTTTTTTTAATGTGGGTACCGCTAACATCTGTCCTATTTTGCGTTTAACTCCTTCTTTCTTTGAGTTTGAAACTTTTGTGTTTCTAATTTCTTCTTTGACTGGAGTGGATGTTAAAATTTCCGATTTTTGGCACTTTCTAGTGGTTTTTTGTGTACGTTTGGTACATTTTGGAAGAACATGAATGTCAATTACTTTAATTTTTCCAGTGCTAGTTGAAGCGGTTTCAATATTTGGAGGGAGTGTAGTCAGTTGCGAAGTTGACGGTAAGTTTAAGTTTGGATCATTGGGGGAAATAACAATAGGGAGAACGTTTAGTTCCGAAGTAGCAGTGCTTGTAGGTGTTGTAATTGGAGACATTTTTGAAGTAGAAGGTAAGCTTACATCTGGAACTGGAACATTGGGAGAAATAGAAATCGTAAACGTGTTTGGCTCTGACGTGACAATTGTATTTTCATTTCCTGAATTTTCTATGTCAGTTACATTGGTTACAATTGAATTATTATTTACTGAAATGTCTATGTCAGATATATCAGTTACTTGAGCCGGTAACAAGTCGTCATCTGTAAAAACCTCTATATCACAATTACTGATACCAGTTTTCTGGAACTCTTTAATTGCGTTACTGGGAACAGCTCCTTTTAGGTAAGCAGGAGTAAAAATCTCTCCTATGTCATAAAAAGTAACATGTTGACCCGGGTGCGTTTTCTGCCACTTATCTATTTCGTTTTGAAAATATTTACCAAAGGGTCCGTATACAGCAACGTCTAAGGGCTGTAACTTATGTGTGGTGTGAGGGGGAACAGATAAAATAATGACATTATTTTTTGAAGCATAGTCCAGTACCTGAATGCTTCTATGCGATGAATGATTGTCAAGTATTAGCAAACATTTATGGTTATTTGTTGGTCTCACACTTGCTACAAAAAAGTTCATCCATTCAAGAAAAGTTTCGCTACGAATCCATCCACTATCAGTAACTAGATCTAACGTTCCTGGAGGCATATTATTTAGATAACGCGGATTTCGTTTTTGTCTTGGAAAAATCATTGTGGGGGGAATAAATTTTCCTGTAGCAGAGCAACAAAAAAGGGCTGTTATGAGTGTTCCCCTCTCTGCTGAAGCTACGCTTCCAACCTGTTTTTTTCCAGAGATTGAAATTACTTTTGGGGGTTTTTTTGTTGATGTTTGTATTCCCGTTTCATCTACATTATATATGTTATCCAATGTAATTCCATGTTGATCAATAACTGTTTTAAGGTTTTTAAAAAACAATTCCACTTGTGGTTTATTGAAACCACGGGCTCTTGCAATACTGGTTGGTTCCGGTTGACGTAAACTTAAATAATTATGCCTTTGCATAAAATTGGCAAACCATTGCTCGCCAGCCATCTGATTTGTAAAGGGATGTTTAATTTTGTTTTTTTCAGCATATTGATATGCTAACTGACATAGGTCTTTCCTGGTGAGTTCATAAAAGCGAGTATCTAAGTCCTTTATGTGCTGAACAAATTCCATCTCTTCGGTTTCCGAGAAAACTGTTTTAAACCTACCTAGAGATTTCGTTGAACTGTTCTTTTTTACATGTTTTTGCAAAGTAGAGTATGCAATATTAAACCTAACAGCAGCTTTATGTACTGATAATTCTTTACGGCGAACACTTTCGATTGCGTTGGACATTTCTTCCTCTGTCCAAGAGTTGCCCCGATCACTTTTTCTTTTGTAACGATAAACCATCTAAAACAGAAAATTGTTTATTAGGTTTATTTTTATATATAGGGGCAAAAGGAACCTTTTTTCCTCCTTTTGCCCAAAACGCACTGGTTGAATGAATATAAAATCCTAAACCGAAAGCATAAAAATCTTGTAATAAAGTGAGGTTATGACATACCTTAAAGTATTTCTAACATAGAATGTAGTGTAGTTGACGTTAAACTAAAGTATTAACAATTGGATTCTTCTCCAAATATTATTATATGAACAATTCGAGGGTCGCTTAAATCAAACTGTAATAATAACTCCAAAAATATTACGATTGGCGGCAAAATCACTGCATATATCATCAGAACGTATTAAAACCTGTAGCTTTACGGTGTTGCCGGAGTAAACTGATTTTCCTAACAAATAAATATTTTACTGGTTCTTCTTGCCCAGTCCGTTCTTCTTGCCCGGGTGTCCCCTAAACGATATTTTAATACAAATTTATTTTTGTTGCAAACGATGTCACACTTATTACAAAGTTTGTGTAGTAAAATTTTGCGAAAGCTGAAGAGCATATTTATGCTTTTAAAGTTTTTATATGCATTATCATCGGCCGTAAACCATAATGTTTAGTTCATTGAACTATTAGGAATCCAAAACTTTATACAGGCATTTGTACAAAAATATCTTAATTGTAGGTTTCTACGGACAGTGTTTGTACGTAATTCCAATAAATATTTGCATTAGAAATTTAACGCACAAGAGAGCGCAAATCCTTAAATCTAAAACAGCTGTGCCCTCTCATGTTGGAGACAAATTTGGGCCATGGGGATTTATCTTAATACTCTTTTAGAGGAAACTATAACATTCAGATACTTAACTTCATGTGTTTTATTAGACGATTTATTAAATTTTAAATACATTTCTCCACTTTCGAAACAAATGGTGATTTTTCTAGTTTATCTTTCTTTCTATTTATCTTAATTGTAGTTTTATACAGAAAATGGTTCTAATTCCAGTAAATATTTGCATTAGAAACTAAATGCACAAGACAGAGCAAATCTTTAAATCTGAAACAGCTGTGCCCTCTCATGTTGGAGACAAATTTGGGCCATGGGGATTTATCTTAATACTCTTTTAGAGGAAACTATAACATTCAGATACTTAACTTCATGTGTTTTATTAGAAAGTTTATTAAATTTTTCTAGTCTAAGGTAGGGTAGAGAAGTTAATTATTATCAAACGATTTTTAAAATTTAGGTTCTCTGAGAAAACTGCAAGTGTCTAATGTTAACTAAATATGCTTTACATAAGTGACATCTATTCAGGATGTTTTAAAATATATGTACCAACGTTTAAGAAAATAAGATGAAAAGTTCATATGAACATGGGTCCGCAGATGTTTGGTTCTCGAGTAAAAAAAATGAATGATTTTTTTTAACACTATGTATCTCAAAAACAAGACATTCGCGAACATTATTTATTAAATCTTTTTTCTTAAAATGATCCAAGGAATTACTTTTGTAACTTTTGAGCCATTTTGATTCTAACTAAAACTGGACCAGAGCTACCAGAGGCGTGCATCAAAATTGATTTTGTTTTTTTTTTCTCAAAAACGACTTGTCGTAACACGTAATAATAAGAGATATTTTTTGTGTATTTTTACTTCCCCTAAACGATAAAGCTAGTAGTTAGTTAATTGCTAGAAATCAGCTGCGTACCATTTTTTATGTAATGATTTAGTTTCTGTAAATAGGTTTTAAAAGAAATCAGTTGCGTACCATTTTTGTATGTAATGATTTAGTTTCTTCAAATAGGTTTTTAATCCTTATAATTATTTTTACGAATATATTTCTATGAAAATTGGCAATATATGTACTTTTTGCTTTACTGGCGGTTTCTCGATACTAATATAATATCTACTAATACGTCAAAATTAAAGTGATTTTGAAGTAAGGTGATCACCTGCATCACCTACATTTCATGTGGATATATTCCATTAAATAGGTAGCAAAATAATTTCCATTTTTTTGTTTGAATGGCATGATTAAAAAGCTTATCAAAAGCTAAGATAAGAATATGAAAGCTATTTTGCTCTAGGTCCGATCGTTCCGGTGGTATGACAGCTCAAAGAAGCAAAAATATCAGTTTTCAAACATCAATAAATCAAAAAGAGATGAATATAGACATATAGTACCCTTTTTTAAATGTGTTCAGATTATTTGTTGCGTTTAGATTGACAAACAAAAATTTTTTTTTGGCTTTTTCGCAACTGAATAAAAATATTTAACTTTAAATTGATTGAAGCAAATATTTAATAAAATTACATATCTCAACATGTAAATTAGTCTGTCTACAGAATGTTTCGATACATAATATAAACAATATTATTATAATATTTGCTTCAATCAATTTAAAGTTAAATATTTTTATTCAGTTGCGAAAAAGCCAAAAAAAAAATTTTTGTTTGTCAATATAGTACCCTTATTAAAAACCCTTAGAATTAATCAAAGAATACAAAAATGTAATAATATATAAAGTGTTTCGTTTAAAAAACGCAACATTCTTGACGCAAGTCTTTTGTTTCTAATTCAATTGTTTTTTTTGTTGCAATTTTCGAATTCCCCGAGCTAAAATACATCGATTAGCTATTTTGAGTTTCTTGAGAAATACGGGAGAACTCAAAAAAAATACCGTTTTTCCTCCTCAATAGAAAACCCTGTACGTAATATTAATATTATATTTAGAGGTAAAATCAGAGAACCGCAAATTTTAAATGAAATTTTTCTTACAATATTGTTAAACTGTATAATAAGTTTCCAGATAAGTTCAAGACACTTTCACAGTCTGCTTTCAGGAACAATTATATAATATTATCATGTGTAAACGTAAAAATTGATGAAACTCTTTTTTTGATATTTTCTTAATAATCTATGTAACTTGGCCTTTTTTTTATCTGCTAGCCGCCATGTGTTTTTTCTGTCTCTCATCATCCACTTTTAGTGATGAATATATATATATATATATATATATATATATATATATATATATATATATATATAATATAATTAAAAAATGTAACTATGTTTAATGAACTTTTATCTATATTTGTCTGTTTTCTTTCGTGTACCGCACTTCTATATCTCTTTTGTGTTGCAAAAAAGGCGAACTTTCGAATTTTAAAATGATTTAATTTTCATTTTTATTAATCGATTTACCTATAAATATATTTTTTCTTGAGTTCTGTCATTAACGGTTCCCGGGCTACTGCCTACGTCCACTATTATTGGACCACCCAGTATAGTGATACACGATTTACAAGTCCAGATTTTGCAACGGCAGCCAGCATCAGATCAGTGAACGAGATTTATCAAAATTTTAATTTATGCAGTTCGACATTTGGACAGTTGGAAAAATATGAGTTCTGTAGTTTTTCAAATATTAATTGCAATATTAGACATTTTTGGACACCCGGTATTGAACAGAAAATTAATTATTTTGAAGCAGTTTGTTGACAGCTACTTTATTAAAAATTTTACAAAATATATGAAAAAAAACTAAGCCATTTTTGAGGTTGACAGCTGTGATTCTAATGGTTCGATTTCTTCTAAATCGTTGTCTTCCTCTGAAAATGATGAGGTTTCGTCATCACTATTTGAAGATCCCAGTGTGATAACTAAATCATCAATAATCGTTTTATCTTCAATAGAACGAATATGTTTAACATACGATTTTCAATTTTCAACCTATATTGAGTTAATCGCTTCTAGTGTTATTTTATTTAAATCTTTAATTGAAAGTTCACCGGTATTGCGCTCTCGAATATAGTTTTTTACTCCTGCCCATGCAAGTTCAATAGGGTTGAGGTTGCAAAAGTATGGAGGCAACCTTAAAGGTGTATGACCGAGGTTACGTAAAAGACCGTCACTTACCGTATACTTTTTTTCTCTAGGCTTGTTTGGTGATATTACTTCATATAATTGGTATTTTCTCCATGTTGGATCCCGCACAAGATTGTTCGATTTAAGCCACGATATCATACGAGCCTTTGTAGAGTATTTAGTTGGCACTTTATCTTCTACGTGAGAATGATAAGATGCATTATCCATTACCACGACTGATTTGGGAGGAATGTTAGGTAGAAGCTTCTCGAGCAACCACTTTTCAAAATTATCTCTATT
The DNA here is from genome assembly GCA_030620095.1 of Kuschelorhynchus macadamiae. Classification (NCBI taxonomy): domain Eukaryota; kingdom Metazoa; phylum Arthropoda; class Insecta; order Coleoptera; family Curculionidae; genus Kuschelorhynchus; species Kuschelorhynchus macadamiae. Next base: position 1,878,376 of record JAUTXW010000294.1, on the reverse strand, counting down.
CATCTGTTCATAATAGTGTCCGGTTGTTAGTCCCGAGCGAAAAACTATAGCAGCACCTGGAACAAATCCGGCTTCTGAACCAGCATTAACTATAATAAAGCGACTACTAGAGCGGATTCCCTGAACAACACCTGTAACATTTTCACTTTGCCAGCATTTGTTCTAGATACACAATATTGCATCCTTCTTGCCTATATTGCCTTACAGTTGATAGATATTTCACCCGCCAGTGAAAAATATTTGGTCTTGCGCCAAACAAAACCATTTGATCGTAAAAGCCGGTTTAAGGTTTTATACCCGTACGGAAAATCTATTTTGTTTTTTACAGCACGAAGTAGGGGTTTGCAGGTCGGAACCTTCTTTAAGTTTATATAAAAATACTCTATTGTTCGTCGAATTACTTGAAAATCACCAAGGCCAATTTTATCTTTGTATGATATTCGGGGTCTTTTTTTACCAGGAGATTTTAAAGGTGAAGTAGAACATGAGCGATCATTACGTTCTCTTTGAATTTTTCTTACACTAGTTTCCGAAACACCAGTGTAAAATGCAGCGCGTTCTGTTCGATTTTGAATTGGAATAGTCAAACTATTATTTTCAGCTTCTCTAGTACAGGCCTCTATAACCCTCGCGATAAATTCACATGCACCGCTTCGAATTGTTTTTCCTCTTTTGCTCGCCATCGTTACTTGGAAATAATAATTCAAATTCAACGCAACGCATTTACATAGAAATTAAAACAAATGCTCGAAATGTATAGGCGCCACTGGAAATAGCTAGAACCTTCTAGCGGCAAGTGCATGGAGACTCTAAGTACACCCCAATTACAAGTAGACCAGTGCGAAATTTACTAAATCCTCGATTAATTTTCCGTACCACTTAGCTGGCGCACTTTATAGGTGAAGCAGCAAACTATTACAACAAATAAAATTTCCGCTTGCCTAAGACTATGAAACTTTATTGGAAATGAAATAAATACTACCGATATGTTTTTTTTGTTTTTGGCTAAACTGAAAAAAAAACATATCGGTAGTATTTATTTAATTTCCAATATTCACAACATAAACATCATATATATATCATTGTATCAAATTTAGAAATAAAGACATTTATTACCATTATATACAAGAGGATTGGAAATGTTGCTGGTTTGTATAATAAGAAAACTGCTATTTTATTAGAAGATAACAAAAGTAAAACTATCATTGACGAACAGAAAATTCTTGTAGCCTGGAATACATACAAAGCTGAACTATTCAAAGAAACAAGTCAAAACGTGTGACATACATAGACTAATGAGTCTTATAGGTCATTTCTAATTAAGTTGAAAGGTTTTTCTTCGTATTGCCCATGGAAAGATAAGGATCCAGTGTGAGAAGGTCCTGAAGAAGACCAGCCTGCAAACAAAAATGTCCCTGAATCTCAAAGATGGGCAAGTTTATTTAGTGAGATAAATAAGACACCTAAAACATTAATATCGATATAGTCATAAGCTCTCCAAGACATTTATAATAATATATAATACAGTGTTTATCCCTAGGAACGATTCCTAATAAAATGCAATCAAGCTGACCAACATTAAATGACTTTAGTATAAATTACAGATCATGCAAACCCCTGAAGGGTTATTCCAACCGAATACTACTAGGAAACTGGGGTATTTTAATAAAATCCGTGCATGCAATTAGTCTGCATGTTAATTTAGCTTACTCTCAGCTAAAGACCCGAATCTCATCCAACTGCAGTTGTTAGTTTACTAAAAATCAACGTGCTTCAAACTGGCAAAGTCAGTTAAATCATCTTAGTTTATTTTTGTTAATAGTCATTAGTTCTGAAATAATGTTATTCGACATTTGAGGCAAAAAGTGGTAAGGTATCTAATTCCAGCATACCATAAAGCTATTGCCCGCCTAAGGCTGTCCCTATTTTCGGCACATTTTTATATTTACTTAACGAAATATTTCAAGCAAAATACAAATCCAATGGGTTGCATTTTTATGCTCATGAAAGCTAAATTGTTCTAAAACGATATATCTGGCAAGTACAAGGATAAGGTATAAAAAAACCCCCCTCGTAAACTTTTGTATTTTTCTAGATATAAAAAAAGTTAAATACAAAAATGTCTTTAAATTGTTAGAGTTTTTTTTTTCGTCTCTCTTTAACACATTGCCTCTTATGACAGGATTTTTAGCAAATTTCTCGGGTACCTTTAAAAATAAAGGTACAAAATCACCAAGAAGGAATATACAAGGCGTTATATTTCAGGCCAAAGTAGATATTGATCTCACAAAAACGAAACGCCCTGTATATCTGCAGACTACAGAAGAAGAAAATTCGAACAATTTGATGAACATTTTTTATTTAAATTTTTTGATATTTATAGAAATATTAACGTCAGTATGAATGGCAGCAAAAAATAATTCTGAATTTTGGCGGCATTACTTTGTTGATTTATACAAATAACTTTAGCAAAGTCTCAACCTGTATAGTAAGGAATATATCTTAATATTTGTGGAGAGAAATAGTTCCACCTGGGTGTTGTTTAGCAGACAAAAATAATTCGTGGAGTTTGATGCGTTTAAACTTGTACAATATGAGATTGTAGAGATAAGATTTTCATATATTTTATGAAGCAAGGGTGGCCTTTTACCCGGGATACATTTTATTTTAAATTAATTTTAGATTGGTGTTTGCTGTACCGGGAGTACATGTAGTTGGATTAAATACGCTAAGTATTTTTAGCTATTTGGGAACAGCGTTTCCCGAAGAGGCAGTATAAATAGTATATAATTATCATCAAAACCAGATGAAACTGATCGTTTAGGCACGGTTTATTGTTTTGTTAGCTAACTTCCGTGTATGTAAACTTAGATTTAAACATCATAAATATCAAAAAAAATATGCTGTATGTTGCCTTCCATTTAATTTCACGAACTTTATTTTCGCTACTGATATCGGTGGTACCTCCAAATAAAATAATCCTCATTTTAAAATAACGTTATTGATGGAGTTTGATGAACAACACACAGAGTTTTCTTTTAAATTTTGACACCAACCGATAGCCATAAATTAAAATAAATTATTAACAATTTCCTCATGTGTATAGAAAGAAAGCGCATTTTTTTAAAAATGAGCAATATTTATTTCTATGTAATAAAACGGTTCAAAAATTATTTTGGAAACATTGATTACAATACCTAATGCATTATATAATAGTACTGCAAAGCACGCTTAAGGTATTACATATCTGTGCCAGCCCCCAATTTACCCATAACTATAATAAATTCAAATCAAAATACTTCCTTTGAGACTAACGGTCAAGTTTTTTTTTATTGCGATACAATGCACAAAAGTAAAAGACTATGATTTCTCATGTTAGCAAACAAACGTTTAAAAATTATATCTATCCTCAAATCTTCAAGCTGAACCTTTTAAAAGGTCTTTTCAACGTTAATTTTTTTGTAGATGCAAACCAAATAAAATTAAATAAAAAGCACATAAAAACCAAGTAATTTAAACAATATCCGTTTTAAGGAATAGCGGCAAAATTAATAAACTCCCATAAAATTGAAATAACATTAAAACTGCAGTGTGATGCGATAATCTGCCACGCTGAATTTGTTTAACTCAGAGTCAACATTTCGTGACTCTGTGTAACTTATGCTGACGTTATTAGCTGACCACATTAGTGATGAATCGTTCAATTCCAATTAACTCAAAACACTCAGAATGCATTCATAGATTTGTAGATTTAAAAGAGATAAAACATGTTACACATCTCGTCAGCTAATCACAATTAACCAATCATAGAAGCAAAAGAATTATTTCTTTCAAGCAGAAACAGTGTAAAAGACGCCAGCATGTTTTACATCCTTATCTGAGATACAATTTTTCAATAAGTACGAATACTTAATAGTAATAGCCTTTTTTTCGAACGCCACAATACGTTCTCTCCTAGTCCCCATTTCAATTCAATAAAGATCATTTTCGAATCATCATAACCGAACAAAAAACAGTATTTTTACATATTTAATAAAATAAGCAAGATTGCGTCTTATTTACCTCACTTTCGACGTCTCTTTACCTTTTTTTTTTGGCTGTACCAATTTATTTTAACGAGGCGACCTGAACTTCAACGACATCCTAGAGAATTATCTGTCTTCCTTCCTCCTGGTTAAATCGTATCTCGATGTTTGTTCCTTTACAATTTAGAATTCGAGAATTAAGTTAATCTCCTCACGAAAAGCTGGACCGTATTCAAAGTATTTATGTCACTAGCATTATAAATTCCAGTTTAAATAGGTTTTTCAAAGAAATACGTACCTATGTAAGAAGTTAGGAGTAAGAAATAAATATTTTATTCGAAATAAAAAAATCATGGTTCTTAGGATTAGACCGTTCCGGTGCTATGACAGCTCAACGAAGCAAAAATATCAATTTTCAAACATCAATAAATCAAAAAGTGATGAAGATAGACATATAGTACCCTTATTAAAAAACCCTTAGAATTAACCATAGAATACAAAAATGTAATAATATATAGAGTGTTCCGTTTAAAAAACGCAACATTCTTGGCCTAAGTCTTTTGTTTCTCATTCAATTGTTTTTTTTTGTTGCAATTTTCGAATTCCCTGAGCTAAAATACATCGATTAGCTATTTTGAGTTTCTTGAGAAATACGGGAGAACTCAAAAAAAATACCGTTTTTCCTCCTCAGTAGAAAACCCTGTACGTAATATTAATATTATATTTAGAGGTAAAATCACAGAACTGCAAATTTTAAATGTAATTTTTCTTACAATATTGTTAAACTGTATAATAAGTTTCCAGATAAGTTCAAGACACTTTCACAGTCTGCTTTCAGGAACAATTATATAATACTATCATGTGTAAACGTAAAAATTGATTAAACTCTTTTTTTGATATTTTCTTAATAATCTATGTAACTTTGCCTTTTTTTATCTGCTAGCCGCCATGTGTTTTTTCTGTCTCTCATCATCTACTTTTAGTGATGAATATATATATATATATATATATATATATATATATATATATATATATATATTAATATAATTAAAAAATGTAACTATGTTTAATGAACTTTTATCTATATTTGTCTGTTTTCTTTCGTGTACCGCACTTCTCTATCTCTTTTGTGTTGCAAAAAAGGCGAACTTTCGAATTTTAAAATGATTTAATTTTCATTTTTATTAATCGATTTACCTATAAATATATTTTTTCTTGAGTTCTGTCATTAACGGTTCCCGGGCTACTGCCTACGTCCACTATTATTGGACCATCCAGTATGGTAATACACGATTTACAAGTCCAGATTTTAGAACGGCAGCCAGCATCAGATCAGTGAACGAGATTTATCAAAATTTTAATTTACGCAGTTCGACATTTGGACAGTTGGAAAAATATGAGTTCTGTAGTTTTTCAAATATTAATTGCAATATTAGATATTTTTGGACACCCGGTATTGAACAGAAAATTAATTATTTTGAAGCAGTTTATTGACAGCTACTTTATTAAAAATTTTACAAAATATATGAAAAAAAACTAAGCCATTTTTGAGGTTGACAGCTGTGATTCTAATGGTTCGATTTCTTCTAAACCGTTGTCTTCCTCTGAAAATGATGAGGTTTCGTCATCACTATTTGAAGATCCCAGTGTGATAACCAAATCATCAATAATCGTTTTATCTTCAATAGAACGAATATGTTTAACATACGATTTTCAATTTTCAACCTATATTGAGTTAATCGCTTCTAGTGTTATTTTATTTAAATCTTTAATTGAAAGTTCACCGGTGTTGCGCTCTCGAATATATTTTTTTACTCCTGCGCATGCAAGTGTAATAGGGTTGAGGTTGCAAAAGTATGGAGGCAGCCTTAAAGGTGTATGACCGAGGTTACGTAAAAGACCGTCACTTACCGTATACTTTTTTTCTCTAGGCTTGTTGGCTGATATTACTTCATATAATTGGTATTTTCTCCATGTTGGATCCCGCACAACATTGTTCGATTTAAGCCACGATATCATACGAGCTTTTGTTGAGTATTTAGTTGGCACTTTATCTTCTACGTGAGAATGATAAGACGCTTTATCTATTACCATGACTGATTTGGGAGGAATGCTAGGTAGAAGCTTCTCGAGCAACCACTTTTCAAAATTATCTCTATTCATCTGTTCATAATAGTCTCCGGTTGTTAGTCCCGAGCGAAAAACTATAGCAGCACCTGGAACAAATCCGGCTTCTGAACTAGCATTAACTATAATAAAGCGACTACTAGAGCGGATTCCCTGAACAACACCTGTAACATTTTCACTTTGCCAGCATTTGTTCACTGTCATATCATTATCTACCCAGGTTTCGTCTAGATACACAATATTGCATCCTTCTTGCCTATATTGCCTTACAGTTGATAGATATTTCACCCGCCAGTGAAAAATATTTGGTCTTGCGCCAAACAAAACCATTTGATCGTAAAAGCCGGTTTAAGGTTTTATACCCGTACGGAAAATCTATTTTGTTTTTTACAGCACGAAGTAGGGGTTTGCAGGTCGGAACCTTCTTTAAGTTTATATAAAAATACTCTATTGTTCGTCGAATTACTTGAAAATCACCAAGGCCAATTTTATCTTTGTATGATATTCGGGGTCTTTTTTTACCAGGAGATTTTAAAGGTGAAGTAGAACATGAGCGATCATTACGTTCTCTTTGAATTTTTCTTACACTAGTTTCCGAAACACCAGTGTAAAATGCAGCGCGTTCTGTTCGATTTTGAATTGGAATAGTCAAACTATTATTTTCAGCTTCTCTAGTACAGGCCTCTATAACCCTCGCGATAAATTCACATGCACCGCTTCGAATTGTTTTTCCTCTTTTGCTCGCCATCGTTACTTGGAAATAATAATTCAAATTCAACGCAACGCATTTACATAGAAATTAAAACAAATGCTCGAAATGTATAGGCGCCACTGGAAATAGCTAGAACCTTCTAGCGGCAAGTGCATGGAGACTCTAAGTACACCCCAATTACAAGTAGACCAGTGCGAAATTTACTAAATCCTCGATTAATTTTCCGTACCACTTAGCTGGCGCACTTTATAAGTGAAGCAGCAAACTATTACAACAAATAAAATTTCCGCTTGCCTAAGACTATGAAACTTTATTGGAAATGAAATAAATACTACCGATATATTTTTTTTGTTTTTGGCTAAACTGAAAAAAAAACATATCGGTAGTATTTATTTAATTTCCAATATTCACAACATAAACATCATATATATATCATTGTATCAAATTTAGAAATAAAGACATTTATTACCATTATATACAAGAGGATTGGAAATGTTGCTGGTTTGTATAATAAGAAAACTGCTATTTTATTAGAAGATAACAAAAGTAAAACTATCATTGACGAACAGAAAATTCTTGTAGCCTGGAATACATACAAAGCTGAACTATTCAAAGAAACAAGTCAAAACGTGTGACATACATAGACTAATTAGTCTTATAGGTCATTTCTAATTAAGCTGAAAGGTTTTTCTTCGTATTGCCCATGGAAAGATAAGGATCCAGTGTGAGAAGGTCCTGAAGAAGACCAGCCTGCAAACAAAAATGTCCCTGAATCTCAAAGATGGGCAAGTTTATTTAGTGAGATAAATAAGACACCTAAAACATTAATATCGATATAGTCATAAGCTCTCCAAGACATTTATAATAATATATAATACAGTGTTTATCCCTAGGAACGATTCCTAATAAAATGCAATCAAGCTGACCAACATTAAATGACTTTAGTGTAAATTACAGATCATGCAAACCCCTGAAGGGTTATTCCAACCGAATACTAATAGGAAACTGGGGTATTTTAATAAAATCCGTGCATGCAATTAGTCTGCATGTTAATTTAGCTTACTCTCAGCTAAAGACCCGAATCTCATCCAACTGCAGTTGTTAGTTTACTAAAAATCAACGTGCTTCAAACTGGCAAAGTCAGTTAAATCATCTTAGTTTATTTTTGTTAATAGTCATTAGTTCTGAAATAATGTTATTCGACATTTAAGGCAAAAAGTGGTAAGGTATCTAATTCCAGCATACCATAAAGCTATTGCCCGCCTAAGGCTGTCCCTATTTTCGGCACATTTTTATATTTACTTAACGAAATATTTCAAAGCAAAATACAAATCCAATGGGTTGCATTTTTATGCTCATGAAAGCTAAATTGTTCTAAAACGATATATCTGGTAAGTACAAGGATAAGGTATAAATAAGCCCCCCTCGTAAACTTTCGTTTTTTTCTAGATATAAAAAAAGTTAAATACAAAAATGTCTTTAAATTGTTAGAGTTTTTTTTTCGTCTCTCTTTAACCCACTGTCTCTTATGACAGGATTTTTAGCAAATAATGAAATAAATACTACCGATATGTTTTTTTTTTGTTTTTGGCTAAACTGAAAAAAAAACATATCGGTAGTATTTATTTAATTTCCAATATTCACAACATAAACATCATATAAATATCATTCTATCAAATTTAGAAATAAAGACATTTATTACCATTATATACAAGAGGATTGGAAATGTTGCTGGTTTGTATAATAAGAAAACTGCTATTTTATTAGAAGATAACAAAAGTAAAACTATCATTGACATCAAATTTCTCGGGTACCTTTAAAAATAAAGGTACAAAATCACCAAGAAGGAATATACAAGGGGTTATATTTCAGGCCAAAGTAGATGTTGATCTCACAAAAACGAAACGCCCTGTATATCTGCAGACTACAGAAGAAGAAAATTCGAACAATTTGATGAACATTTTTATTTAAATTTTTTGATATTTATAGAAATATTAACGTCAGTATAAATGGCAGCAAAAAATAATTCTGAATTTTGGCGGCATTACTTTGTTGATTTATACAAATAACTTTAGCAAAGTCTCAACCTGTATAGTAAGGAATATATCTTAATATTTGTGGAGAACAATAGTTCCACCTGGGTGTTGTTTAGCAGACAAAAATAATTCGTGGAGTTTGATGCGTTTAAACTTGTACAATATGAGATTGTAGAGATAAGATTTTCATATATTTTATGAAGCAAGGGTGGCCTTTTACCCGGGGTACATTTTATTTTAAATTAATTTTAGATTGGTGTTTGCTGTACCGGGAGTACATGTAGTTGGATTAAATACGCTAAGTATTTTTAGCTATTTGGGAACAGCGTTTCCCGAAGAGGCAGTATAAATAGTATATAATTATCATCAAAACCAGATGAAACTGATCGTTTAGGCACGGTTTATTGTTTTGTTAGCTAACTTCCGTGTATGTAAACTTAGAGTTAAACATCATAAATATCAAAAAAATATGCTGTATGTTGCCTTCCATTTAATTTCACGAACTTTATTTTCGCTACTGATATCGGTGGTACCTCCAAATAAAATAATCCTCATTTTAAAATAACGTTATTGATGGAGTTTGATGAACAACACACAGAGTTTTCTTTTAAATTTTGACACCAACCATAAATTAAAATAAATTATTAACAATTTCCTCATGTGTATAGAAAGAAAGCGCATTTTTTTAAAAATGAGCAATATTTATTTCTATTTAATAAAACGGTTCAAAAATTATTTTGGAAACATTGATTACAATACCTAATGCATTATATAATAGTACTGCAAAGCACGCTTAAGGTATTACATATCTGTGCCAGCCCCCAATTTACCCATAACTATAATAAATTCAAATCAAAATACTTCCTTTGAGACTAACGGTCAAGTTTTTTTTTATTGCGATACAATGCACAAAAGTAAAAGACTATGATTTCTCATGTTAGCAAAGAAACGTTTAAAAATTATATCTATCCTCAAATCTTCAAGCTGAACCTTTTAAAAGGTCTTTTCAACGTTAATTTTTTTGTAGATGCAAACCAAATAAAATTAAATAAAAAGCACATAAAAACCAAGTAATTTAAACAATATCCGTTTTAAGGAATAGCGGCAAAATTAATAAACTCCCATAAAATTGAAATAACATTAAAACTGCAGTGTGATGCGATAATCTGCCACGCTGAATTTGTTTAACTCAGAGTCAACATTTCGTGACTCTGTGTAACTTATGCTGACGTTATTAGCTGACCACATTAGTGATGAATCGTTCAATTCCAATTAACTCAAAACACTCAGAATGCATTCATAGATTTGTAGATTTAAAAGAGATAAAACATGTTACACATCTCGTCAGCTAATCACAATTAACCAATCATAGAAGCATAAGAATTATTTCTTCCAAGCAGAAACAGTGTAAAAGACGCCAGCATGTTTTACATCCTTATCTGAGATACGATTTTTCAATAAGTACGAATACTTAATAGTAATAGCCTTTTTTTCGAACGCCACAATACGTTCTCTCCTAGTCCCCATTTCAATTCAATAAAGATCATCATTTTCGAATCATCATAACCGAACAAAAAACAGTATTTTTACATATTTAATAAAATAAGCAAGATTGCGTCTTATTTACCTCACTTTCGACGTCTTTTTACCTTTTTTTTTTGGCTGTACCAATTTATTTTAACGAGGCGACCTGAACTTCAACGACATCCTAGAGAATTATCTGTCTTCCTTCCTCCTGGTTAAATCGTATCTCGATGTTTGTTCCTTTACAATTTAGAATTCGAGAATTAAGTTAATCTCCTCACGAAAAGCTGGACCGTATTCAAAGTATTTATGTCACTAGCATTATAAATTCCAGTTTAAATAGGTTTTTCAAAGAAATACGTAGCTATGTAAGAAGTTAGGAGTAAGAAATAAATATTTTATTCGAAATAAAAAAATCATGGTTCTTAGGATTAGACCGTGTCAAAATAGAATCGTTTTCTGACGTTTCGACTTCGATTGCACGAGGCATCTTCAGGGATCTTTACTTCACGATATCAGAACACAGACTGAGCTCGCGCACGAACGGGCCAAGTGGCCCGAGGTCCCACCACCACCCGGTTCCCTAACCTAGGGAACCGCCTCTCTATGATAGGTACTTACGGTTTAATGAGCCTAGGGCCTTAATAAACCATAAGTCTTCTCTATCCTAGGTGTGTCAGCTCGTACATATCCGGATGTGTTTACTTACATCGCAGCTCTCCTATATGCTTCGCGGACATATAGGAAGTATCTCTAAAACGGAAAAGGGCATTACCATCAGTGTACAAGTTGTGTGTGGTCGCGGGGTCTACGGTGGCAGACCCTGTGTGCCCGCCGCTCCTCCAAGGGGTCGTAGTCCACCAACCTTCGAAGTTCTTCGTTTGGATGCGCCGCTGCCCGCTGGATGCCTTTCATGGCTTTGGTCCTGATTGCGTCTTGCAGTGGTTCCCTCAGTGCAAGTCCCGGTGTATCTGGGCGTTCCTGACGTACCATGGTGCGTCGACTGCCATTCTCAGATACTTGTTTTCTGTTGATGCTAACTTGTTTATGTAGGTGGGCGCTGCATACGCCCACGCTACTGCTCCGTATGTCAGTTGTTATCTTGCGATCATCTTTATCATTGTCAGCTTTGTCTGAGCTCGGAGAGACCCACGGCGGCTATTTATAGCCGTGACTCGGTGTAACTATCGGTTTCCACGTATGATATACACCAAAGTCCGTATCTTTATTAAAATTGTTAAGATGCTTATAAATTTCAATAGATTCTACAATTTTCCGTTTATAGAATCCCGAAACCAAATTTGGAATTAAAAATGTTTATCTAACAAAAGCTAACTTTGTATATGAAATTCACTTCGATTAAGGGTATTCGTGTAAAACTTAAAATTAATTCTTCTGCTTTAAGACAAAGTTAGACTAGAAATATCTATTTCTAATGTTGAAGAAGAATACTGAGAAGTATATCTAATTTCGTTTTGAACAAGAACATCTTTTATTAATACCACTTAAAAAAAGACTAATCAAAGTTAATAAAGCTGGACTGTAATTATATCGTGACTTGTAATTTACCCGATTCATAAAACATTCCAGTCATGGTTTTCCTTGCTTAATAATAACAACTCTCTAAAGAGCCCTGCTGAGGAATTATTAACTGTACCTAAACCAGTGGCGGCTCGTGGTGAATTATACTGGGAGGTCAATAACAAATTTAAAAATAGGCATACTTAAAATAAAAATAAATATCTTATCCTTAAATTGAGCTTTAAATTCTCTTGAAGTTCAGGTCTACTCTTCGTTCTTTAGAATTGGAAAAATGCTGAATGACACGTTCGTTAAAATTGCTCTCATATTCCTTTTATAAACGGTGTTTCTATACTTAACATTGCAAAAGCGGATAGTCTATCTTGGCCCAACTCCTCAACAAAATTTATAAACTCGAAAAACCCCTGGATTTTCAGACAAAGCCGTTTCATCATGGCCACGTAGGCCACAATCTATAATTTTGTTTAAAATATAACGATTTTCGAATACACTTTCATTAAAATCTTTAAGACTAAAACTGAGGTAACACCTACGGATATTCCCAGTACTACTGAAGGCTCCAGCAAGCCGGCTTGTAATAATACACAACGGTGGCACTATGTAGTCGTTAGAAATCTTCCTGCAGGGTTTACGCCTAACAACATAGTTCACTACGTTAAGGAAAAGCTTGGGACTACAGAGTTTATTCGATGCTACCACCTAATCAATCATATCTCAAATATTGATTTTAAAATTGGAACTCAGTCAAAAAAGTCAGCTGAAAAGCTTTTAGACAGCAATCTATGGCCACATGGCGTAGTAATAAAACGGTCAGCTGTATCCGAACTTACAGAAAAATCTACACCGAACCTCCCACCTCCCTCCACACCGAAAAAACTGCCCACCAACTCGAGCTCCGTCAGTTCACTGGTTGTCTCCTCTCCAATTTCTCAAAAGGGCACTATAATATCTTCTGACAAAGAGGCCATTGCTGCCTGCAAAGCAAATGTCTTGTTCAGCGACAACTGCTACAGTCTTTCCAAGAAAGCTCCTACTGACCAAGAACCTATTTTTGATCCAATGTCTCCCCCAACAGTGAAGCTTACGCGAACCGAAAAAAGTTCTGATAACCGTTTCCTCATGTATAGACTAAGAGAACCAGCCATTTTAAAGGCCTTCAAGTTATATCTCGCCTTCCTGCACGACCAACCTGCGCCAATTCACTTTGAAGGGTTTACAAATACAAGCACCAGGCTGTTTTTGGCTTCTGAAGGCATTCCTATAGATTATAGAACCCTACATAAGATATATTTCGATTTTCATGCTGCTTACGGATTTAGCGCAGCAGAAGTGGAAGCGGATCTTGCAGCCTATGGATCCTACATATCTTCGGAGAGATCGATTCATCTTCAGAGGACCAGAGAATGCCATAAAAACTATTTTACCAGCAATTCTCCCAAAAAAAATTTTTAGAAAACACGACGTGTCCTGAGGAACTAGATTCCTCAAAACTTCCTGTTGTTACTAGTCTTAATATGGTTCTAATTAATATTGCTTCTCTAAGAAATAAAACTGACGAATTGTACCTATTTCTGGAAGAATTGGAATTCCCCCAACTTGTTGCAATTACTAAGCACTGGCTGAATCTAAACGAACCCTTTTATATTGAGAGGTATACCACAGTAGCTAGATATGACAGAAAAAACTCAGCTCATGGGGGAACACTGATTCTATCCCTAAATGGAGATTTCATGTCGGTATCTAAATATGATCATTTGTTAGCGGATAGCTCTTTTGAATTCTCTATAGTATATAATCAAAACCTTGATCTTTATGTAATTTGTATTTATAGATCACCAAACTCTGATGTACAATCATTTTTAAATAGCCTGGTAAGTTTGCTAGACAGCCTACCGATTAAAGGTAAGAAAATTCTATGCGGGGACTTTAATATTGACTATGCTACTGTTTGTGCCATCCAGAAATATCTAATTTCTATATTCGACTCTTTCGGTCTTTCCATGCATGTATCTTCGCCAACTAGAATTTCAAAAAACTCTTCTTCTATCATCGATTACATGGCGTCTGATTTTTCTCCATCAGAGGTGCAATCACAGGTCTATAACTCAGGTCTTTCCGATCACGAGGCGGTAATTTCCAGGTTTAGTTTACCTATTAGGCCCTTACCAAGATCTCGCCATCGGGGCAGAATTTTCTCGGCCGCAAATTTCTCAGTATTTCATAATATTTGCTTTAACACCAATTGGAATTTTGAATCTGATAATGTCAACACAAACTTCAGAACTTTTTTAAATAAAACTTTAAGTGCTTTTAACAAGGCCTTCCCGCTTAAGAATATCAAACCTAAGCGGCATAAACCGTGGACCACGAAAGGAATACGAATTTCTGCTAAAAATATGCGCTCGCTCTCATATATAAAAAAATTCACCGACTCCTTTCTTATTCTCGACTATATCTCTAATTATAGGAGGATCTACACTACTCTTATTAAGTCAGCAAAAAAATTACACTACCGAAAACGTCTAACAAACTCTAATAACGTTTCAAAAGAAACCTGGTCCATCATCAATAACCTCAGAAACAAATCAAACCCTGTGACTCAGATCTTGCCAGGGGCTAATGATCTAAATGATTATTTTATTAATGTAAGCAAAAATGTTACCTCTAGTATCTCGCCAAGTTTGGACCCTCTTTCGTTTCTCCCTCCTTCAAAAAATTTAGCTGATAGCTTTTTCTTAAGTCCCGTTAGCAACACTGAACTATTGAAGGTAATACATAATATCAAAAGTAAATCTTCGTGTAGCATTGATGGCCTATCAATTAGAATATTCCTGAACTTGCCACTCCCAGTCATAGAGGCCCTTACAACATTAATAAATGAGTCCTTTATAAAAGGTGTATTCCCTGATTGCCTTAAAACAGCTATAATTATTCCACTTCATAAAGGCGGCGAAAAAACTAACTCTTGCAATTATCGCCCAATTGCACTACTACCAGTGCTATCAAAAATCATCGAAAGGCTACTGAAGAACCGTCTTATGCCATTTCTCCTGAAACATCAGATAATATCCCCGGAGCAGTTCGGATTTCTACCCAACAAGTGCACCAGTGACGCCATGTTGACAACCACCCAACTGCCTCAGTTTTTTGTGACTATGCGAAAGCCTTTGATTGTGTTAGTCATGAAATTCTGATAAACAAACTAAATTTTTATGGAATTCGTGGTACTTCTTTAAATTGGTTCAAATCTTATCTTGGAAAAAGGCAACAACTTGTAAGGGCTAATGGTTCCGATTCTGATTGTAAGTTGATTACAAGTGGAGTCCCTCAAGGTTCAGTCTTGGGACCTATTCTTTTTTTGTTATACATTAATGATATCACGAACCTTAAAATTAATGGAAGAATCTCCCTTTTTGCTGATGACACAAGCATAACATGGAGTGATTTTGATACAACGTCTTTACACTCTAGTATCTCCAAAGACTTGGTTCTAATTAAGGCTTGGTCCGATTCCAATATGCTTTGTTTTAACGTCGATAAAACGGTGGCGTTATCTTATAACGGAACTTTACAACCACTTTAGGTACATAACAGGTCTAATCATATTGACACCTTAACTAAAAAACTTTCTACCGCCTGCTTCGCCATTCGATCAGTTTCAAAAGAACTAGACGTTCCTTCTGCCAGACTTACTTATTTCTCTTTATTTGAATCCCACCTCCGCTATGGCCTTCTCTTTTGGGGCTGCTGTACCACCGAGCAATTTCGTAGTATTTTTATGCTTCAAAAGAGAGCCATTCGTTATTTGTTTGGTCTAAATAATAGAGCTCACTGCCAATACTATTTCAAAAAACATGAAATATTAACACTTCCTGCATTATTTATTTTGGAAACGGTATGTTTGCTGAGAAAACATATAAACACCCTCCCAGAAAGGCCACAACATGTATACCCTACCAGAAACTCTAGGCATGATATTTATCTTCCCATTCCTTCCACAGAATTAATAAAAAAATCAATTATTTACAACGCCATAAAACTTTACAACAATCTGCCAGTACATTTAAAATCTATTCCTATGCTTGCACAATTTCGAAAAAACACCAAAGCATACCTCATTGAGAGACCATTTTACAGAGTTAATGATTTTTTTTTCAGTGAGTAAGTCTCTTTAAATTGTCACTAAACTCGCTTGTTTACTTAAATCTTTTGTGAGTCATGTCCTAACTCGTAGCATAGAATTTTGTAAATCATTATATAGGGAAAAGAACTGTCGAACATTCACTTAAAACTTAATTAATTTTTGTTAGGTATTGGATTAAAAACAAATTAATTCTTTTTGTATACTACATTCTACACTAGTTCAATATACCTTCTGTTTAACATCACAATTATTTGTATAACTATAATAACATAGAGTTTAAGGTCGCATAGTTGCAATTTTGATTTCAATGTCATCGAAATTATTCACCTCGTACATGTGTGTTTGTTTACTTTTATAAGGTTATCATGATTCATTTACTGTTTGCAATGTTATGTTATATTCTAACGTGTGTTTTACGATTTGGTAAATTGATAATTTACATTTTTTAAAAAAAGCACTGACCTGTCGAAATTATTTTCGATTAATGTTTTGATATGTCTTATTTTTAGGTATATTTTGCTTTGTCCATAAAATTGTAAAATTTTTCTGCGGCAATAAAGCATACTTTTGTTTGTTTGTTTGTTTGTAAGAGATTTTCTATAAGCTGTGTCTAGCTGAGTGCGAATATTAACACTTCCGACTCCGACGGTAGCATAGTTCACAGAACATTTATTGTGATCTGCAGAAAACGTATGTTTTTTTATTTTTTCCTTTAAGTGCTTTAAGTCTTTAACACTGGTTTTGCACCATAATGAGTCCAACGAGTCTGTAGAAACAAACAAATATAACAGTAAAATGAGTTAGAGACTTCACAACCACATATCCAGTTAGCTAAATCGTACATACTTTTGTCAAAGTTTCGATGAACCACTTTATTTTTGTCTTTACTAGTTTGGCGTATACTAAGTTCAGGCAAATTGCGACCACTTACCTTGAATTCAGTTATTTTCTCAAAATTAAGTTCGTTAGCATTCTTTAGTTGTTTAATTTTTTGCACTAGTCACTACTAACATTTTATTTCCTGTATATTTCCAACTCACAAATGGATCATAAATAAAGAAATATATATTACAAAAAGCAGATATAAATCAATTTTGATCGATTAAATACGTCCGAAACAATATCGAGTTAGAACATCGACCGCGCGACCTCTGAACAATTGAACTACCGCATGCCTACGTGATGCCGCGACCGATCGATCGAATTAAGAGAGGAGACCGGCTGATGACCCAAATTGCTGTCACGTTCCGCTGCCGCTTGGTAGCTGTGAAATCTTCGGGTACTTTCGTCAAGCCTTAAGGTAATAAGGGCAATTCGGACTGCCTAGCCCAGCTTAGTATAGCATATTTTATTACACCTAAGGAACGCAAGGAGACCATTTGAACCGCCGCGCGCGGCTAATAGTGTAGCGTATTTAACTTTTCCCAAGGTTCACGTTTTATTACAACTATTAGGACGGACGGTCAAACGAATAATTTATTTTCAGAAATATTTTTGGGGGTCATTGACCAAATAACCCTATAGACGAGCCGCCACTGACCTAAACAATCTTGTAATCAGTGCAAAAAAAAACAATAGTAGAGGCAACATTTAAGACTTTATTTAGTTAGATACGTACATGTATATTTTAAGTTTATTTGCTATTAGCCTTATTATTGATATTTGGACACTTCGTAGTAAAGCCACAACCCCTTTAGTAAGTATATTCCTGACACACGTTTGGCGAAAATTATTCTTCTGTTAGCATGTTTTTGATATTATTATTATTATATGGACAATTTCTTCGATTTTTATTATTTATTTGTTGTCTTAATTTAATGAATGTCATACAATCAATTAAACTCAGCTCTTTTTTCTGATGTATATGAAAATACGTATACGTGTCATTTAATACACTAGACAAACATTGTTTTAGCGCCATACTTGTTTTACTGTCGACGTCTTTTAACTTGATTTTTTCCTTGAATGTCTTAACTTATTTTGACGAAACAACCAGAACTTCAGTGACATCCTAGCCAATTATCTGTCTTCTTTCCACCCCGTTTACCCGTATCTCGATGTGTGTTTCTTTACAATCTAAAGAGTTCGAGAATTAAATTAATCTCCGCACGAAAAGCTGGACGAAATTGCAGGTATCTACGTCATTTCAACTTCAGTTTGTATTTTCAAGGAATAATCCTCTTTACGGACGTAAGAAGTTCGACTAAAATAAATATCTTATTAGAAACTTTTTTAAGAATTCCTGTAAAACATATTGGTACCTCAGAATACACATAACTACATGATTACAGAGAAAACATATTTGATTACAAGGATTTCACAAAAATTACTCAGATTTTATAAAGATACACAGACTAAATAAACAAATTCATAATTTGCACTCAAAATTTGTCCGCTATATTGCCTCCGGCATATTGTATTTTTAAATGTTAATTAAAAATGCATTTTGAAAGGTACTTTTCGCACATGTTGGGTACAACATTTTTCCTACTTGCCTAAAAATAGGCTTGTTTTTATTAAATTTTTGTATTTTTTTGGGTAAAAACATTAGAAAATGTTGGCATAATAACTTTTGGGAAAATACCTAGTAATAGAATTCTTTTATCGACTCTAAAACTGTTCCAGTTATTATTTTGTTAGTTTGTAAGACTACTTTAATCATTTTGTTGTTGTCGCGATGGGACTAAAAAACACATGTTAAATAAAGGGTAATTTTTTCGAGTTTGTCTTGTTTGTGTTACGTTTGTCGTCGAAATAGACTCCGAAAGCGCGAAGATTGAGAACTTCCCTACTGCACTGTCGACGACTCAGCATCCGTCAAAGAGCAACTTATTCCAGAGAAGTCACGCGCAAGATATGAAAAGGAGTACCTCTTTGGAGAATGGTGTAAAACGAAGAAACCTTTTTCGCTAAAAGAGGAAATATGTCTCGCTTATTTTTATTATTTTTCAGTTTTGTACCATCCACGCTATGGTCAAAGTTTTCAATGTTGAAGCTAACTTTAAAACTACGTAAAACGCAGATATAAGCGAATATTACCAATTGATTGCATTTATTAAGCGAAAAAAAAGTCCAAAGTTTTAGAATCGCGAAATATTTGACAGAGACTCCAGATTATATTTACTTGAAGAATAAGGTAGCAATAATTCTCAGTACTGCTGGAGCTTGCAAAAAAGCAGAACTGGCAAACTTACTTGTGAGTGACATTGAAGAAAGGGAAGATAATATACTGGTGGTAAAAATTCAATACATATAGTTATATTGCTATATTAAGAGACATGGCGGCTGGAAGAATTCAGCGGTCGCTGAATAGTACGTTGAAGAATCAATTGAAAATAAGAAAAAACTCGCAAAACAAATTCTGCAGGCAGATGCTGTCGTTGTTGACGATAGTCGACCAAATCAAGAATTGGAAGGACCTTCTTCGACCTCTTCAGTCATGGTAAGACAAGGATGCACACCAACAACGGGTTTTCTAGCAGTGACAACTGGTAAGACATTTTCTAAAACCGAAGATCGCAAAAAAATTACTGCGTCGGTGTTAACTCTTTAAAACGCAATACATTGTGCATTTGTATGTTAATTTTTATGCAATTCGTTAGTCAATTTAGGTTTATTCTTTGTATTATTGTTAACGCGGAATAAAAAAAATTAAAGCATCAAAATGCACATACTAAATAGTCTTTATAGCGTGCTTAGGTCTAGATAAAACCATATTAAAGTTTTGGGCAACATTATTTTAAGATGGAAAATAACCAGCAATGTACGTTTACTTGGAATATTACATATTATAAGAAGAGGTTTAGATTTAAGCAAGATCTGTAATATTAAACAATGCAGTGTAATCTTTTTGTTATTTTCTACTATTTCAAAGGCACTTTTGTTTACGTTCTCCGCTCATCTCCAGTTCAGCATATATTTTTTATATTTTCTTATACTTTATAAATTTACGTTACCCCAAAATACCTCCCAAATTATTTCATGTTTTTCACATGTATGTTAGTTTGGGCCAGATCTTGTAAGTTTATATTGACTAACTTCTGCAAATCCGATTAACTTCAAATTTGGTAGGCGTTTGATACAGGTGATGAGAATGCAATGTGATATTATAAAGAGGACAGCTTTCCTTTTTTTCGAGGGGGTGGAGGGAGGTAGAAATCTGGTAAGCACATTTTTAAACTACTTTCTCATGAGCTAGAGACTTGACATTTTGTATGTGCATAAGTTTCCAGTGACAATAAAATTTAATACATTTTTAGAGAAAAAAAATCATAATGGCGGATACAAAACTATCAACTTTATTATTTATACGTAAACCGATTTGGCTCAAACTTGAAACTTGAGAATATTTAATGTTTCATTAAGTTTGAAACTAACAAGTTGAAAACATATTAATTAAAAAAAAGTTACTATTTTATTAGAGTCGCCAGAACATAAAAACTTGCACTAAAAAGGAAAAAATAATTTGACACAACCTTCATTACTAAAAAAGAAAAAAAATCGATATCAAATTGTGGGGCTATTATCAGAAATACAGATCAATTTATCGCCCCACGATTTTATATCAAATAATGGTCAAATCGATAACGATAAACGAGAAACTAAGATATAAGTGCATATATTATACTGTACCTTCATCTGTTGATCTGCATATTTAATAATCACTTTCATTTAGTAAAATGGGTTCTGTCAAATTATTTTTTACTTTTTCTTGCATTTTTTTGTGTCAAAACGGCAATAATAGATTTTAGAAAAATTAGAATCCCAAAAAAATAACACTATGTAGATTTTTCTAAAATTTATTAGGGACGTATTGCAGATATTAGACCCACTGTCCCGCCTGCAAAATTTGAATCAAAGTACAATGAAAAATGTACGAGGTATATCAAAAAACTAAAGTATGAAAAAAATTAACACCCTGTATCTGCCAACATTATTAGTGAGGTTAAGTTAGTTTAGATCCTCAAATCCTACCGCCAGGTATATTTTTCTAGATGTATAGATAAAAGATACTCTGATCCTATAAAAGAGATTATTTTAATTTTAACACTCTGTATAATAAATATTATTGAAAAAAAAAATAGTAAGAAAACAGTTCTGACAACTTATTTCATCAACCCAGACATATTTTACTCAAGAAAAACAAACAAAATATTTCAGATTAACTTATGCCATGTTTTTGGCAAAATCGACCAGTGTGCGGCGTGCGGAAAAAAAATTACGCACGGCGTTCTGGAACTGCTGGAAAATGCGTGCCTAAAAGACATTTTTCCGCGCAAGTAGAAACATTTTTTTCTGTTCACCATGCGATTTGGTTATATTATAGTCAAATAGCTTACACGGATTTCACAACACTTACTTTACAAAACATATGAAAGATTTCTTCAATAAATTATTACAGATGTTTGTGTAATGAAAAAGAACGTTAAAATCCTCTATAACTCGCCTTGTAAATCCATGAGATCTAATCTTTCTATTATGTTAGAATAACAATATCCTTTTACTTTTACTTAACCCTAACAGGAGATGAATCAAGATAAGATCGAACTGATTGTTCCCTAAACTTTTAGAAGACAGCCTTATCTCGATTTTGGCGTTACGAGAAACATCTTTTATCCAGTTTCGTTTTGCGACAATATTCCGGGACACGGTTAACAAGTAACTTTCAAAATAAAGTTGAACTGTAATTAGAGCGTGAGTTGTATCTCCCTTTATTCATTAAAGGACTAGAGCACTTTGTGTTATTGTTATTCGCGCTCTTTAATCATAACTACTTAAAGACGCAAGCTGTGGGATTATTTATTATATGTAGATAATTCTGAAATTATTGTAAAGAAAGAAACGTTTTAGAAAAATCTTATAATTTAAACTTCTTTATATTTAACTAAGTTCGTGTCTGTTCGCTGCCATTATTATATAAAGATTGTTCATTTTTAATAGACCGTTCTTTTTCCTTAAGCATGGTTGTACTAGAGAAGCTGAAAATAATAGTTTGACTATTCTATTGGTGTTTCGGAAAGTCGTGTAAGAAAAATTCAAAGAGAACATAATGATCGCTATGTTCTACTTCACCTTTAAAATCTCCTGGTAAAAAAAGACCCCGATTATCATACAAAGATAAAATTGACGATGGTGATTTTCAAGTAATTCGACAAACAATAGAGGATTTTTATATAAACTTGAAGAAGGTTCCGACCTGCAAACCCCTACTTTGTGCTGTAAAGAACAAAATAGATTTTCCGTACGGGTATAAAACCTTAAATCGGCTTTTACGATCAAATGGTTTTGTTTGGCACAAGTGCCAAAATAAACGAGAAGCTTCTACCTAACATTCCTCCCAAATCAGTCGTGGTAATGGATAATGCGTCTTATCATTCTCACGTAGAAGATAAATTGCCAACTAAATACTCAACAAAAGCTTATATGATATCGTGGCTTAAATCGAACAATCTTGTATGTGATCCAACATGGAGAAAATATCAATTATATGAAGTAATATCACCCAACAAGCCTAGAGAAAAAAAATATAAATTTGACGGTCTTTTACGTAACCTCGGTCATACACCTTTAAGGCTGCCTCCATATCTGTGCGACCTCAACCCTATTGAACTTGCATGGGCAGGAGTAAAAAAATATATTCGATAGTGCAACACCGGTTTCAAATAAAGATTTAAATAAAATAACATTAGAAACGGTTGACTCAATATCGGCTGAAAATTGGAAATCGTATGTTAAACATATTCGTTCTATTGAAGATAAATACTGGGAAGTAGATGGCAAAATTGAAACGGTTATTGACGATTTAGTTATCACACTGGGATCTTCAAGTAGTGACGACAAAACCTCATCATTTTCAGAGGAAGTCAACGATTTAGAAGGAATCGAACCATTAGAATCACAGCCGTCAACCTCAAAAATGGCTTAGTTTTTTTTCATATATTTTGTAAAATTGTTCATAAAGTAGCTGTCAATAAACTGCTTCAAAATAATTAATTTTCTGTTCAATACCGGGTGTCAAAAAATATCTAACATTGCAATTAATATTTGAAAAACTACAAAACTCATATTTTTCCAAAATTAACACATCAATCAGTGAACAAGATTTATTAAAATTTTAAATTATGCAGTTCGACTTATTCTATTCGGCTATTCGGGTATGCCAGAAGTGACCGTTTGTCTGCGTCTGTCATATTACTTTGTACAGCGGGCGTCATTGTGAAGTACCATACAGGTCGTTTCCTAATTGCGTGCTAATGTTAAAGGGGGGTGATTCTTGAACCTTTTTAAGAAAAAAGTTTAATATGAACCTAAGAGTCTTAACTTTGTAGATACAGGGTTTTAAAAAAATATTTTTTTAATCCTAATTCTGATGCTATTATAGACAAATAACTGTGTGAAATTTGATACACGTCTTTTATGCATAAAAGGGCATTTTTTATTACCAATAAATTTTTGAAATTTCTACCAGTGGCGTGCATATGTAATTAACTTGAGTAAATCCGTATGATCCTTAATACATAGAAGACGTGTATCAAATTTCATGCATTTCTACAATAGCATCAGGATTGCGATAAAAAAAAGTTTTCATCTTAAACTCTAACATCCTGTATCTCAAAAGTTAAGACTTTTAGGGCATAAAAACACCTAACATCAGCACGCAATTAGGAAACGCCCTGTATAGTACTTCACAATGACGGCCCCTGTATAAACTAATACGACAAACGGAGGCAGATGGCCACTTTTGGCATACCCGAGTAGCCCAAAGTCAAACTGCATAAATTAAAATTTTGATAAATCTCGTTCTCTGGATCTGATGCTGGCTGCCCTTGTAAAATCTGGACTTGTAAATTGTGTATCACTATACTGGGTGGTCCAATAATAGTGGACGTAGGCAGTAGTCCGGGAAACGTAAATGACAGAACTCAAGAAATAATATATTTATAGGTAAATCGATCAAGAAAAATCAAAATTAAATCATTTTAAAATTCGAAAGTTCGCCGTTTTTGCAACACAAAAGAGATATAGAAGTACGGTACACGAAAGAAGACAGGCAAATATAGATAAAGGTTCATTAAGCATAGTTACATTTTTCAATTATCTGAAGTGCGTATAGTCAAAAAGGAGTGCCATATTATTTAAAGAACGACGGGACTCCACTGGTTTAAAGAGATTTCTTGGCCGACCTTCCTAAACCGATTGACTCCGTTTTCTTTCGTGTCCCGCACTTTAATATTAAGTTCATAATGGAAACTAAATTTAATGTTACGATTCCCTTTCTAGATGTACTTGTTCAAAGGAAGGAAAATGGTATATTAGGACGTTCTGTGTATAGAAAATCGACGCATACAAATAGATTCTAAAATGCAAATTCCCACAACCATCCAGAACAAAAGAAATCGGTTATTAACTCATTAGTATTTAGAGCCATATTAATTAAGATTCTCTAACATCGGAAAACTCGAAACTGACCAAAGCTCCGAGAGGAAATGGCTATTGCACTGAAGATATTACGCGTTCAATTAAAAGATATAGTAATCCAATTCCGCGAAAGAAGAATGATAAGGATCCACCATTAGGTAGTGCTATTCTTCCAAACATACATGGCATTACAGAGAAAATAGGACGATTACTTCGGCAGTCCAACGAACGTAAAGTCTGAACGCGCGAAAGGAATGCGGATAAAAAATTATTCTAGTTATGTGGTCAAATTAATCAAATTATTTTTTTAATGCATCAGGAATTGAAATAAAATAGGAAAAAGAATATTGATAGGTATCGGTAGACGTTAAATTAGTCAGGATACCTGTGATTGATAGATTTCAAAACTCCGGCCCGTTCAACGATCAACTATGGTTAGAGAGAAATAGGCATGTTCGACGCGGATGACGTGGAAAAGACGAAGATAAAAGATGCCTTGGATTGAATTGTGAACGGGCCAGGGTCTGAAATCGGAGAATTGCGCTGCCGGGCGGAGTTGTGTGAGGCAGTGGTGTACGATATTTAATTGAACATATAGCGATAGATCAACTGGTAAAATACGATTTCAAGATAGCGGAAGAAAATGGCTGCTAAATAAAATATTAGCAATCGTCAAAGAAAAAGCCCTCCCAGGTTTCAAGTTTTATCTTCCCTAGATATTAAAACATAAATATTTTCATTTAGGTCAGTCTGCCTGTCTATCTGTTGATTCGCGAAATAGCTACAAAACAACTTACCCAATTAATTTCAAATTTTGGAAAACAATTTAGGGTTATATGGGGATGACCTGGTGATAGTTTGGAAGTATTACTAAAAAACTTATTTCCAATTTACTACAAATTTTGCATAAAAATCAAATCTTACATACTTTTGGTATGAATCCAAGATAGCAAAACAAAATAGCGGCCCAAAAAATAATCAAAAAATCAGCCTGTAAGAACTATTTACTGGATCAATTTGAAATTATGTGCAAGCAATAAATGAAGAAGTAAACTGGTAAATCTGTGATACTAATCCAAGATGGTGACAGAAAATAGCAGCTAAACAATTGTTTTCCAAAAAATATCAAAATCTTAATCTAATTATTATAAATCAGAATAAAAAAATGTATCCTATTTATTTACTGGTTTAGCTAGAAACTCGCAAAATATTGTAATAAATTATATATGATGGAACAAAATGGCGCCTAATAAAATTGTTTGAAGAGACTGTACATGTACAGGGTGTTTCACGAAGAAATGGACATAGTGAAATGGTTAGTATGGACCAAGGGCCTTTCATATTTGGAAATAAAAAATTTCTAAATTTATCTTTAACGCATATACAGGATGATTTGTCAAAACCTCCTAAATTTTTAGAACTAAATACTTCAGGTACTAGTAAACCTATTTTATTGAAATTTTGCACAGTACTAGAGGTACCTGGGACTAATATATATAAATATATATATATATATATATATATATATATATATATATATATATATATATATATATATATATATATATATATATATATATATATATATATATATATATATATATATATATATATATATATATATATATATATATATATATATATATACATATATATATATATATATATATATATATATATATATATATATATATATATATATATATATATATATATATATATATATATATATATATATATTTTCACATTTACCATATATAAATGAACTGTCTGAAAAAATATTATATGCTCTAGCCAAACACAATTGTTTGTCACAAATCCAATAATTTATTAGGCTCCCTATTCACACCTCTCAAAAGTAAAATACCAGTAAAAAAACAATCAAACTTAATATATGCGGTACCATGTATGAATTGTCCCATGAAATACATTGGCATGACCACACAATACCTAGAGAACAGAATACACGGCCACAAGTACACAAAAAATGCGTCCACTGCCCTACATAAACATGAAAAATCAGAAAATCACGAGTTTAATTTTTCTGATACACGAATTTTGAATAAAGACACTAACTATCAAAAATTAATCATTAAGGAGATGTTTCATATCAAAAAAGAAAAACATTCCGTAAATGATAAACAAGATGTCAAGAAACTGAGTCAGATTTACCACGGTCTGATATTTTAATTTTTTAATTTAGCATTTTACATATAATAAAATGCCTATATATTCTATACTACACCATCATAAATATAATTTCTATAATATCAACTTGATTTTACACCAATATCAATAATGTAAACATTGTAAATCTAAATAATCGCTTTCAGCCAAAAACAAAAAATAAAACCCATCGGTAGTATTTATTTAGTTTCTACAAGTCACAACTGAAACATCATTGCTACTATAATGCAGTGAGTTATTATTTCCAAGGTGCGTATACTGATTTCCTATTTTAACATTTTATTATAATAGTTTTTAGTGTGTATTTATTGTAGGCCAATAATATCCTTTTGAAAAAGCTCTCTATGAAGGGCGAAACGTTAAGGAAATAAATAATTCTTTTAAGAAAATAAACCAGGACCCAAGAATTTTTAACAAAAATATATTAAACATGGTTTAAGAAAACGCAACAAATATATATATATATATATATATATATATATATAAATATATATATATATATATATATATATATATATATATATATATATATATATATATATATATATATATATATATATATATATATAAATATAAATATATATATATATATATATATATATATATATATATATATATATATATATATATATATAGTAAATATTTTTAATACATCCCTGTTTCCTTTGGTTAATAAATTTTATCACTTTATCTCATAATTTTTTTCACGAAGAAATGGACATAGTGAAATGGTTAGTATGGACCAAGGGCCTTTCATATTTGAAAATAAAAAATTTCAAAATTTATCTTTAACGCGTATATAAATGATTTGTCAAAACCTCCTAAATTTTTACAACTAAATACCTCAGGTACTAGTAAACCTATTTTAATGAAATTTTGCACAGTACTAGAGGTACCTGGAACTATCTATATAATATATATATATATATATATAGTGATATAGTAAATATTTTTGATACATTTAATCCCTGTTTCCTTTGGTTAATAAATTTTATCACTTTATCTCATAATTTACGTAAAAAATTCAAAAAATTGTTGATTTTCCTTTACTTTAAATGCCTTCCCTGGTTATGATTCATTTTACAAGGAAAAGGTAAGTGTGACCCAATTTAGTTTGGCCCAAATTAATAATGTACCAAATCAATTTAATAAGTAGTTTTCCAAGCTGATTTATAAATATTTCATTAGACCATCCTAGTATCGTATGTAAATTTTACCAGTTCATTTCAAAGTAATACTCGATTTTTTGCAACATTTCAGATAAATTGGATAAGTAGTTTTTTAATAGTAGCTTTTTACACATTTCATTAGGCCGCCATTTTGCTCCGCCATATTGTATTTTTACCAAAATGTAGCCAGTTCATCCCCATATGACCCTCAACTGAAAGACTTAGTGCATTCTTTTAGGAAATAGAGTAAGTAATGATTTCAATATTTTGTACAATAATGACCAGTTAATATCAAAGGAAAACATATCTTTTCTGGGAGTTGAAATAGACAGAAGACTGGACTGGACTGGAGGGTACACATTGAGAATGCGGCCTTAAAAGTTTCTAAGTACTGTTATGCCTTAAAAATTGTGGCTGAGAGCGTTGGGCAGGATGCTGCTCTATCTGCCTATCATGATCTTATTCAATCAAGTATCAGATATGGCCTTATCTTTTGCGAAAATTCAGTTGATGTTGCTAGAATCTCTGTTTTGCAAAAAAGTGTCTTCTTTTTATTTTTAAATTAAGACTGCAGGATAGTTGTAGAAAAGTATTTATTGAAAATAATATTTTAACTCTTACTAGTATGTATATTTTGGACTGTATTATGTTTGTTTCAAATAATGGAGATCTTTTTAATCACTTTAATGTATCCCTCCATAACTTTAATATCCCACTAGATACAAAAAAACTTTTACTCTGCCAGCGCTTCTGAAAGGTCAAGTCATTATCCACCCAAGTTTCATCAATATAAACCATATTTCGACCTTCTTGGCGCTATTTTCTTATGACATGGATGTATCTCCAATGCAATATATTGAGTCTCTCCATCAGTACCTTCTTCCCGATAAATACAACTTCAAATATTTACAAAAAAAATGTTGAATTCTCAATTAAAAAGATATTTAATGCAGTACTAGTGAAGGTGCGTACACTTCCTAAAAAAATTTAAAAAATATATTAAGAAAATTCTTATGAAAAAAGGCTTTTTACACAATACTTTGCTTCTGACAAAAATGAAATAATATAATGAATTTTTCTCTCCCTATAAATTATTATTGTTGCACACTAGACTCTTTATCCAAAATTATTTTCAATGCAGCTACATAGGTAGTTAACTCATGATTCTAGGTATTTGCGATATAATGATAGATTCTAAGATGCAGGAAAAAAAGCGAGGTATTTTATATATGCCGCTATTTAGTAATTATAATACTACTTGCTGACATTGTTTCACATCCACTGGGTTTTTTTGTATACCTATTTGTTATATTATGGAATATAAATAAACGCTTATCTATCTATCAAATTTTTGACCAAAATTTGAGGTCAATCTGACAAAGTTTTTCGTTATGCTGTGAACAGACTGACCGACTGACAGATCGATGGAACTGAGAAACACGTTTTTTTGGCATCGAGGAGGACCCTAAAACGTAAAGATTTGTAAAAACTTAAAAGGGCGATTTCTTAACGATTACAATATTTGGCATTTACGAGAGAAGTAGAAAACAGCTTATTAAAAGTGAGTCCATTATTTTTAAAAAATTAAAAACGATTTCAAAATGTTATGCATTATCTAGACAGATATTTTGGCAATTGATACATTTTTTCTTCTAATTATATTGCAATACACTAATACAGAATTACTAACCTCTATTTTTCAATATTTTAGCTAAAGTTTTAGGCACGCCTATGAATAGATAGCAAACAGGCTAGAATTATATAGCAATACACTAATACACAATAATTCCTAAATTCAATTTTTTAATATTTCAGCTAACGTATTTAGGCACGCCTATGCATAGAGAGGAAACAGGATAGATTTTACGTCACCTCTCCCTTGCGTCGCTATTTCAGGACCGTGTGCCATACTTTACAATCTTCAATAGACATAGGAAGATTGGACAATGCTTGCGATCCCCGAAAGATATTGTGCCTTTTCAAACTGAAAGAGTATATAAAATTCCTTGCTCCTGTGGAGAAGGGTATCAAGGAGAAACAGGACGCTCAATATCAACTAGACTTCAATAGTTCTATCTGCTGAAAACCGAGAATCTAGCATTGTTTTGAGGATTTTATAAACGAAAAATTAGAGAGTTTATTACAATTTTTCAATATACAAAAAACTTCAATTGAGATACGGGTTGCGATCTAATGACACGTGTAAATCAATCGTAACACAGGGTTACGGGAGTTCAAGTCGGGTATAAAATCTCGCTTGAGTCTTTCCTAGCTCATTTGTTGCTCAGTGTTCAGATCTCGAGGAGTAAAGATCCCTGAGGATGCCTTGTCCAATCCAAGACGAAACGTCGGATAGTAATTCCAATTTGACACGGTCTAATCCCAAGAACCATGATTTTTTAAATGCATACATAAATTTATAACTGAATCAAAAACATTTTTTAAGAATACGCTTTTGATCAACTCCCTAAGAAAATGCTCTAATTCTTGGAAATATTAATAACAGTTTCAAATACAAATCCCTAAAATTAATTAAATGTACGTTAACGAAGAGGAGCAAGGTCCATTAGAAAGCTACAAAGCATGAATACGTCCCATCCAATCAGCTGTCCTTGTATTCAATCTTGTTAAAACATATCTGCGTCTGTGCCTTTACAATTTAGAGTAGTTCAAGCATTAAATAAATACCCGCAGGAAAATCTGGACAGAATTTGAGATATCTACGCCATTTCCAGCTTTGGTATGTATTTCAAAGGGCCATAATTTAATGCCATTCACATAATATATAGCAGGTTCAGGCGAAATAACAAATATAAAATATTTCATGACAAGTATGCGTATCTTGGAATATCTTTTACAAAATCGGTAAATTTCCTTTACCCGAATCTTCCCTCGTCATGAGTCTTTACTTTTATTAGGAACAGTAAAGTGCGACCCAACTTATATACATACAGGGTGTCTCGAATTGCAGTGTCCAAACTTTAACAGCGCATTCTGCATTCAAAATAAGCCCTAATTTTCTATATAAACATATATCGGCAAATGCTTCGTTTTCGAAATACAGGGTGTTAAAGTTTTAAGAAAAAAATTGTTTTTTAGTCATAACTTTTTTATTACTTGAGATATTGTTATTAGATTTGGTAAACAGCCTTGGAGTAACAAAAGGCATTTTTTGATTTGAAATATTCTTTAATTTTTCATCAGTGGCGTCCGTACGGGATTTTTTATTGAATATTCTTGACGAAAAAATGGTACTCTACTGCTTTTTCTGAAAAAAAAATCATTCCTAAGATCCCCACTCAGTTTGGAGCAAATTGGATCCCTTGTCTTTTTTTCGTGCGGTGTAAGGATTTCGAGTAAAAAACTAAAAACCATTTTTATGTATGGCATAGTTAAAATTTCCATTATTGTTAATTTCAGTAGCAAAACCTTTAAGGTGGGATTGTAACAGCAAGTTTTTAAAATTGTTTGGTTTCCGATATTTATTTCATGCATTCCGGGTAAGTTCATAATTTCAACCTATGTAGGGTTTCTAAAATAAAAGCTTGTCTGACAACTAAGGAGAGATGACGTCATCGACTCGTTTTAATGGAGATTTGCATTATGTTTGGGTTATCAGGGTGACAACGCACAAGTTAGCAGGCAACCTATTAAAATCTAATGTCCTTGATACTTACCATCATTCCTTCATTGTCGACTCTTGGTATGCCATGATTGCATTTTTGTGATAATTGAACAATTGCTAGGTTCGTCTTTAAAGTATGACAGATGAGTTTATAATTCTAAAATCGTCGATTTATTTTGTAAAACGGTAATTAGAATTAATTCAATTTTGAAGATGATACTTCATTTTACAGAAACTACTCTTTATTAACTAAGTTCGTAATTAATTTTACAAAAACTAGAATTCATAACTTTTATTAACTTAGATTAATGAAAAAAATTTATAGAGCACTTTAAATATCATTAAGGATTAATGTGGGCCTTAAAACTCACAATAATTGCTCAAAATGAGCTCCTCTAACTTCGACACATTTTCGGCATCTGCTCTTAACTGTGTCAGTGGCATGGCGTATAAAATTCGTATTGAATATATGAACTGGTCTGGAATAAACCAAATTTTTCAAATAACCCCACACAAAGAAGTTGACAGGTGTGAGGTCAGGGGAACGTGGTGGCCAGACTGTAACAAACAAGTGCAAAATGCACGGGAGCCCCGTCCATTTGAATCCAGAATTCGTTTCTAAGATTTAGAGGAATATTTTCTAGATATTGAAATAACTCATTTTGCAGAAAATCATTAAATAACTGTCCATCTAGGCGTGGTGGTAGAATATGGGGCCCGCAAAAAATTTCATTTATTACATCACACCAAACATTAACAGAAAATTCTTTCTGAAATGCTCTAGTTCGTACAACACGTGGATTTTCATGGCTCCAGATTCGTAAATTATGGAGATTTACTGAGCCGCTTCGGGTAAATGTGGCTTCATTAGTCCATAAATTTTTTTTTGAGAAGTTCTCGTCTTCCTCTATTTGGCGTAAAAACCAATTGCAAAAACTGACACTTTTTTCGGCATCACCAGGTTGTAAGTTTTGAACTGGCTGCATCTGAAATGGATTCCTGTGATCTTTCCTCAAAACGTGATGAACCTTATTTTTAGAAACAAAAACTGCGTTGCCTTGTAAATTATGAGCTGCTCTTCGTAGGGTTAATGTCCTATCGTTGTCAAACTTATTTAAAATAATGATATTGTTCATTTCTCCTCCCTTCGTTTCTCGGATTCTTTTTGAGTCCAAAATTCCTAAACATTAAATGCGTTTTAATGAAAACTTGTTTGTAAGGTAATCTTCTATTTGGAAATCTTCGTTGGTATTCCCGTACTGCTGCATTTGAATTTCCATTACAGAAACCATAAACGAAATGAATATCAGCATACTCAAAGTTACTGAATAACACCATTTTGAAATCACTAGTTAGACTGATAATTACCTTTTTGTATAAACTGTAATGTACCTGACATTTATTTACTCTAAAAACTCAAATGTCACACTTTAAAGACGAAACTAGCAATTGTTCAATTGTCACAAAAATGCAATCATGACATATCGAAATGTTAAAGGTTTTGCCACTGAAATAATTAACAATAATGGAAATTTTAACTACGCCATACATAAAAATAGTTTTTAGTTTTTAACTCGAAATCCTTGCATCGCTCGAAAAAAAGGCAAGGGATCAAATTTGCTCCAAACTGAGTGGGAATTTTAGAAATGATTTTTGTTTTCAGAAAAAGCAGTAGCGTACCATTTTTTCTTCAAGAATATTCAATAAAAAATCCTGTACGGACGCCACTGATAAAGAATTAAAAAATATTTCAAATCAAAACTTGCCTTTTGTTACTCAAATGCTGTTTACCAAATTTAATAACAATATCTCAAGTACTAAAAAAGTTATGACTAAATAACAATTTTTTTCTTAAAACTTTAACACCCTGTATTTCGAAAACGAAGCATTTGCCGATATATGTTTATATAGAAAATTAAGGCTCATTTTAAATGCAGAATGCGCTGTTAAAGTTTGGACACTGCAATTCGGGACACCCTGTATATACTGTCTCTATAAACATTTTATTAGGCGCCATTTTGTTCCATCTATTGGATTCCTACCAATATTTTACCAGTTTCTAAAATGCGGGACACGATAGAAAACCGGGTGGAGTCAATCGGTTTAGGAAGGTCGGCAAAGAAATCTCTTTAAACCAGTGGTGTTCCCGTCGTTCTTTTAATAATATGGCACTCCTTTTTGACTATACGCACTTTAAATAATTAAAAAATGTAACTATGCTTAATGAACCTTTATCTATATTTGTCTGTTTTCTTTCGTGTACCGCACTTCTACATCTCTTTTGTGTTGCAAAAACGGCGAACTTTCGAATTTTAAAATGATTTAATTTTGATTTTTCTTGATCGATTTACTTATAAATATATTTTTTCTTGAGTTCTGTCATTAACGGTTCCCGGGCTACTGCCTACGTCCACTATTATTGGACCACCCAGCATAGTGATACATGATTTGCAAGTCCAGATTTTACAAGCGCAGGCAGCATCTGATCCAGTCAACGAGATTTATCAAAATTTTAATTTATGCAGTTCGACTTTAGGCTACTCGGGTATGCTTAAAGTGGCCGTCTGCCTCCGTTTGTCATATTACTTTATGCAGGAACCGTCATTGTGAAGTACTATACAGGATGTTTCCTAATTGCGTGCTGATGTTAAAGGGGGTGTTTTTATGTCCTAAAAGTCTTAACTTTTGAAATACAGGATAGTAAAGTTTAAAAAGAAAACATTTTTTTTCATCCCAATTCTGATGCTATTGTACATAACTGCATGAAATTTGATACACGTCTTCTATGCACTAAGGAGCATGCGGATTTACCCAGGTTAATTACATATGCACGCCACTGGTAGAAATTTCAAAAATTGATTGTTAATAAAAAATGCCCTTTTATGCATAAAAGACGTGTATCAAATTTCACACAATTATTTATCTAAAATAGCATCAGAATTAGGATTTAAAAAAAATGTTTTTTTAAAACCCTGTATCTCCAAAGTTAAGACTTTTAGGTTCATATTAAACTTTTTTCCTTAAAAGGTCCAAGAATCACCCCCCTTTAACATTAGCATGCAATTAGGAAACGCTCTGTATAGTACTTCACAATGACGCCCCCTGTACAAAGTAATATGACAGACGGAGACCAACGGTCACTTTTGGCATACCCGAGTAGCCCAAAGTCGAACTGCATAAGTTAAAATTTTGATAAATCTTGTTCACTGGAATCAATGCTGGCTCCCCTACTATAACTACATTGATGTGTTAATTTTGGAAAAATATGAGTTCTGTAGTTTTTCAAATATTAATTGCAATATTAGATATCTTTTGACACCCGGTATTGAACAGAAAACTAATTATTTTGAAGCAGTTTATTGACAGCTACTTTATGAACAATTTTACAAAAAATATGAAAAAAAAAACTAAGCCATTTTTGAGGTTGACGGCTGTGATTCTAATGGTTCGATTCCTTCTAAATCGTTGTCTTCCTCTGAAAATAATGAGGTTTCGTCATCACTACTCGAAGATCCCAGTGTGATAACTAAATCATCAATAACCGCTTCAATTTTGCCATCTACTTCCCAGTATTTATCTTCAATAGAACGAACATGTTTAACATACGATTTCCAATTTTCAGCCGATAATGAGTCAATCGGTTCTAATGTTATTTTATTTAAATTCTTAATTGAAAGTTCACCGGTGTTGCGCTCTCGAATATATTTTTTTACTCCTGCCCATGAAAGTTCAATAGGGTTGAGGTCGTACATGTATGGAGGCAGCCTTAAAGGTGTATGACCGAGGTTACGTAAAAGACCGTCAATTTTATATTTTTTTCTCTAGGCTTGTTGGCTGATATTACTTCATATAATTGATATTTTCTCCATGTTCGATTTAAGCCACGATATCATATGAGCTTTTGTAGACTATTTAGTTGACACTTTATATTATTTAATTATTTAAACTCTTATCAAAAAAACTATTCTTCTGATCGTTTTGGCTGCTCCAAGGACGTTTTGAAAAAAGTAAATACAATTTTGTCTTTCCAAATGTTAATTTTACTTCAAGGGTGTACTAATTAATTTTTTGAGACAGTTATATATATATATATATATATATATATATATATATATATATATATATCATTTTCTTAAATTAGACTTTGCATCCTGAATTCCGTAAAGGGTATTTTTACTTCTTCTTATTATTTTTGATAAAAGTGACTTCAAATTATTACCCGTAATCTCAGTAACTTTAATCATGTTTTAAACTTAATTTTTAAATACATAAAACTACTTTCTTTTAAATTACCAATTCTAGGCACTTTTTAATTATAGTTATACCTAACTGAGTATTTTTTTCTTTCATAGTAAGTCTTTGTATACAGAGTGTCCAAAAAATATATAATTATTAAAACCTTTATACAGGGTGGGGCACAACTTACCCGTCCGTCTCTAACTACTGAACGGTACTTTCTTATTAATTAGTACGCCCCTAAAGTAAAATTACCAATCGGAAAAGCAAAATTGTATTTACTTTCTTTCAAAACGTCCTTGGAGAACGCAAAACGATCAAAAGAATAGACTTTTTAATAAGAGTGTTTAATTTAGAGAGAGAAATGTTGAAAAAAATACGTATTGTAAGAAAAAAGTTAATAAAAAAAGGAACAAATCAGATATCCAAATTTTGAGAAATTAGTTTTTTTCTAAGAACCCATTTATTAACTTACATATAAAATCAAATAATTTCAAATTTATAAAAAAATTACTTTTGTCTTATCCCTCGTATATACCAAACCAAAGCAACCCTTTAAATACGCATACCACAAGAATGTTAACAAACTATAAGCCTACAAAATTTAAAAAACCGTTTATAAACATACTATTTTAATTACAAGTTATGGCCTTTTAAATTTAGGTAAAATTTTAAAAAATTGCACTTCAAATACACCATAGCGTATTTGGTTATTATCGTAATCACGAAGATCGATTAAAATGTAAAGCTTGTTTCCATTTTAGGCTTAATGCCTTTTCTTTTCTACAGCGTGAAACATAATTTTTTTTTCGCGAAGACAAAATTGAATTATTTTTATAGTTTTACACTTCTATCAAATAATAATTTTGTGTTTACTTATTGTTACTATCAATTTTGATTTAAATTGTAACTTGAACGAACATTGCATAGCAACGAAAGTTTCTACAACTTACGGCCGGTAGAAAGCCGTTTAACTGCCTAGGCAGTAACTCTTAAGATTATTTGCTTATATCCTCTAAATATAAAGCCATCTAAGAAAGCATATTGTATCTTTCCGTGATGCCCAGACCAGATGTTTGTAATTTACAGCTAGCATTATTAAATTGTTCCAAAACTTTTTGCCAAATTATTATTAAAAGCCCACATTCCAGAGTTAAGTAATAGAACGGATGCTTTAACGGTTTGGTCAACTAAGAAATCATGGTTCTTGGGACAGCACCAAATTGAAATTACTATTCGTCAGGCACAAGTCAGATTTAAAAGCCCGCCTGAATCTCTCTGACCTCATTTAGTGCTCAGACCACAAGTAAAGGTCCCTGAAGATGCCTCATGCAATCGAAGGCGAAACGTCGGCTAGTGTTACCAATTTGGCACGGTCTAATCCCAAGAACCATAATTCGCAAATAAATAATTTGGAAAATCAGTTTTTTTCATTTATATTATACCGTTTTATTTTCGGAAATATTTTATATTGTTATTTAATGACTCTTTAGTTCACCAAAAATTACCTTTATAAATGTGCGAGTTCGACTCTGCTAGCTGATTTTAAATTAGACCACACGAATAGATTTTAATTTTAATAATACTGCGGCTAATAGAAATTTGCAAAAGTTTTTAAAGGTATTTTATAATTTGGCTATGGGCGACGGAGCTATAGGAGCTCGAAGAGAGAAAAAGAAAGACAAATTATATAAAGTACAAGAAATAGACAGATTTTGGTATTAAAATACCCCAAACCTTAAAAAAATTTTTAGCTTTAGGCAATATGCTGCAAATATATTCAAAATTCAACAAATGAAAACGACATATTTCATTACTACCAATTTATTCATTCCTACTACTGACTACAATCAGACTAACAGGTGTTTTTGTTATTCATCATACAAGACATTAATTAACTAGGTTATATAAGTCTGCAATAATAAGAGTTACAATATATGATAAAGTGAAATGAAAATAATTAAATTTCTCTTACAAGAAGGACGTGCTATTTAAAATAATAAAAAGAGCTTTGCATTTGAAATTTGAAAACCAGACAGAATGTTGATATTTACTATTATGCAAATATATTATTGATAATAAAGTTATATCCAAACATTTTAATATATTAACGAAATTATCAAAATTTATTTCTTTTTATATGTATAATTATCAACCATTTAATAATCTAAAATTGGAAAATACTTTTCTCCAAAAAAAATTATGTAAGCAGAATAATCAAATGATTTAAGAGAGCAGAGCAAATAAAAAAATATTAGAAGAGTTAATCAGTTAATTGGTAGCTAAATGTTACTTTTTTAAGCAGCTGATCACTAATCAGTTTGATGAAAGTTAATTGCAAAAAAGAAGTCCTTTCGGTCGTATAAACAATGTAACCCTACTTATGATTGGTTGATAGTTGATCTTATGCAAAATTTCTATATTGAAAACATTCCAATAACTGGATATTTTAAGATTTAAATTAACAAAATATTTAATACTAAACCCACAGATTATTATATCCCATTGTAAAGTTACTTAAGAGAATTTCAATTATAGTAGTCCATATATAATTTCAGAGGTAAATACAAAAAGCGAAGTAAATCAAAACTTCAATCCCATAATTTCAATAATTATTTCATGTCAAATTTGAATCAAAATTTTGATATTTTTTTATATATAATTTACTAAAATACCAATGGTCATATTCAACTGGAATGAAGTCAGTTAAATGTAGAATTTGTATAATTTTGGTAGACAAAACACAATAATATTAAAAGGGGAAACAGAAAATCGAATATACAAAATGTTGACAAGTTATTAATAGTAATAAAGTTACAATTACTATACCATTGCTAAATAATATGTTTCATGTAAATTCAGTACATCTTATACATGAATTTTGGTGTTCTACTTAAATAGAAAAATATATTTAAATTCTGATTTATGAAATACTAATATATAATAGGTATACAAAAAATACAATTTACAAAAATTTGGAAATAAGTACCTATTAATTAGCCGTAGACAGAAGAGAGGTTTTGGTAACTATAGGATTTTTTACTCGTTATGTAATTCCTAATGAATCAATGCATGGCCACTACACCAATTCACAAAAGCGAAAATTAAAAAAAAAACATACAAATGACTTATCTTTTCACAACTCAAATCTGGAATTTGTCCTCGCTACGCGTCACATTACATCCTGCAGACTAACCAAGCCCAAATCAGGAACTGTAACATTCTGAAACCGGTCACACTGCATTTGACCAGAAAAATTAACCACACGATACTAAGGCAAGGAACTTTCTTACTCTAGGAGCTAATAAGTAACAGCAAACATTAAATTTTCTTTCGCCCAGGAACTACTTTAGATTTCTTAGCATGAATGGATTTATTTAGAATATTGAAAAGAAATCAAGACAAAAAGGTAAAAAAAGTAAAAGCCTGAAACAAAATAGCGAATATAAGTCCAGATTTTTACACACAACAATGGAATTTTTGCAATTATCAATCGAATAAAGAACTTACCAGATGTTTTAGCTTATGCAAGCAATTATCCATCACTGAATAGAGATTTTATCGGATAAAATCCAGCATCTAAGCTGACTAAGTGAAAATATTTACTAAAACCCAATAGAAAACTATCTCATGCTGCCTTCAACCTTGAAATTTTGCAAAACAGATCAAAAATAGCCGTCCCATTCGGTTTTATTCGCTTGGATTATACAAAATTATTTCTTAGCAGTCAAGATTTTTAATGTCAAGAAAAACAATAAATGAATAGTCTTTAATTACTTGAACACTCTGATTTGTTCCCAATACCAAAATTCATGTAATATGCCTCAAAAGAAATCAATTAAAAACCATATCACAATATATTGCTTAAATCATACAGATTATGCTCGAAATAATTTTCACATGCAGCCGTTATTATCCAAACTAGCAGGGACGTGCAGTCCATGGAAGCAAGGGAAGCAGTGCTTCCCCAAAAAAATTACAAAACATTTTCTAAAATGTAATTTTTGAAATAGAAAACCATTAATTTAGTTTATATTAAAAATTCTAAAATATTATCTTAATTATCAAGCCCATAATAAATGCGGCCTTGACTGCCACCCAGCCACAACAGAATATCGAATAGAACCTACGCGGGCCGCTAGCTTCTCTGCAGCCAAGTCCTGTATGCTTGATTTCCTGTGAATCGAGCCAGAGGTTATTGAACTTTCCACCGGCTGTTTGCAATTTTTGCATTTCAGTCACGTGCTTTAAGTGGTGGCGGAAGCTAGCGTTGGAGTAGGTTCTTTGTTTCAACGGCTATCCGTGTGTTGTGTGATACGTACGTCGCGTCGTGCATGGTGCGATATGGAAGACAATAATACGGACGTGGATATGCAAATACCGTCAACTTCGGCTGTCGGTAATAACGTTGAAAATATTGGAGAATTTAGTAAGAAGAGTGTGTGTGAATGTGTGGTGTGTGTCTTAATAATAAAGGGATTTTCAACATTAAACTTCGCTAATAAGCTTCAAATAATTTCCAAAGGAAGGGCATAGGTCCAAAGCGCATTTACAGGCCGTCATAAAAGAAAAAGTCTTCGGCAAAACCAGAATTGAACACGCCCTTAATAAACACTTGGAAATTAGTCACCGCCAACACAATGAACTATTCGATAAAAATAGGCAAATATTAAGAAGCCCTATCGATGTTGTTTGTTTTCTCGGACAGCACGAATTGGGATTTAGAGGTCATGACGAAACAAGGATTTCTTCAAATAGAGGAAATTTTCAAGATTTACTTAGTTTAATGGCTAAATATGACGATTGCTTAAGAAATCATTTAGAGCAGTCTAGCGTTTTTCGTCCATGTTAAGCCAAAAAAGAGATGACTTTAACCTATTTTGGAAGAAAATGATAACGTTAAATGTAGAGCCACAAGCCAAGCGTTCAAACATCATACAGACGCCTCTTTTATGAAATAATCGATCAAATTCAGCAACAAATAAACTGTAGATTTAACGGTTTAAATGATTTTAAATTCCTCGAGCTCTGCAATTTTGTTGCATTTAAAGGAAAAACTTTTCCAGACGATGCATTTAAATCTCTTCTTCTTCATTATGGCCAGTTCTTCGACCTAGTGTTACTGCGATCTAAACTAAAAGTGATTTACGAAACTGATGACATTAGCGCAAAAAATAACGCTAAGGAACTAATGCAATTTTTAAAAGACAAGGAGCTGGAAGATGCCTACACCGAAGTGTTGAAATTGTGTAAATTAGCATTGACAATATCTGCCACAAGTTCATCAGTAGAACGCAATTTTTCAATACTTAAATATATAAAAAATTTCGTGAGAAATTCAACGGGGCAGGAGAGACTTTCGCATAGATCGCTGTTGTCCATTGAAAATAAACGTCTCCAAAATATGTCGGAACATCGACGTTTTTATGATGACGTCATTGACAAATTTGCAAAAAATGATCGAAGAATCGAATTACATTACAAATAGGTAAGTTTCTAAAAATTGCTTCTCTTTCTTAAAATTTCACCTCACGCCCGCCCCTGCAAACTAGAATATCCTCTTTCGGGTATTCCGGATCAATAAAATACTTTAGCACCTTGAATGTTCACGCGGTATCTGATATTAATCCGGACAATTGCGGTTTAATGCTATTAATTTAGAAAATGTAGAGTAATTGAATTTTAACTGGATATGGTTTGCATATTGTGAACTAACCACTCCGAAGTGGTCTTCATAATGTGCACTCCACCTACTATTTCGTTTAACGATTACAGAAGATTTGAATATTGTTTTAAAACATACTATCCATTAGGAGGTGCCAAAGAAGAACAGGTTTTGTCGTAATATCACATTTTTTGCCAAAATTAACCAAATTCTACAAGTAAAATTAGGCCAAATTAAAGAAAAATGAATTCCCTATGTATTTACATGCATTAGACATTGGAAACAGGCCTAGAACTCATCTTCTAGAGCTTCGAACCAAATCGATTAACATACGTAACCACACCTAATCTAGAAAATTCGATGGAAACATTCCACCCAATCAATTCAAAGCATTCAAGTCTTTCAGCCAATCAGATTCAACCACGCTACAATCGGATTGGTCTGATCGATTCCAGAAATTCTATAAGTATAAAAATTAATTAAAAATATTTCTAATCAAAATAATTTAATGAAATTTTGTACAAATGATCTCTAGTATATGCGCTTCACGCTCATATAAAAATCTTTACAAAAACATTATTATTTCTACCTAAAATTCAACGTTAAAAATTTCTCAAAATCTAAAAACAAAATATTTTACAAAACTTTTTACATCCCCAAAAAGGCCTTATCAAACCACACATTTCAGTAAAAGAATGATTAAAATCCGTTCAGAAATAACAGAGAAAATTAGCTTTAAAGGAAAAAATTCAAAAATTAGAGTTCGTTAAATTTCAATTTTTCAATTTCAATCTTAAATAAAATTTTTTCTAAACCAGACAGACAAGTGCCGTAAGGACTAGTCGAAAGAGACCCCTTAGGGCCACCTTGTATCAAAATTTGAAGAAGAAATATTAACAATTGACAAAATTATGAACAAAAGAAGATAGGCGTCGCAGATGCCACTCCTGAAAAAGGACGCTACGTCCGTAGCGCCTAAACGCGACGTCGGACGTAAAAAAGTCACTAGACAAAAAAGTTTCCCAATGAATTAAACTACAACATATCAAATTTTCAAGGAAATAGGAAAATTTTTGCGAACAAAATTTTTCGCTTTTTTGGAATTTTGGATAAACAAAAAATCAAATTAAAGATATCAACTTGGGACCTTCACAGGATGAAAGCCCATACAAAAAGAAGAGTTTTATATAATAAAACCTTTTTAGAAAAAACAACGAGAAAACCAGGAAATCGACGTTGGAAGTAATGCACCAGGACCTGGTGAAAATGTCCAATATCTATAAAACGACTGACAGAAAAAATCTGATTTTTTACAGGAATAAATATTAACTAAAGAACTATCGTTTAACAAAGTTTTAAGGCTATACGAATTTTTTATTTTCAAAAAGAAAAAAGTTGTAATAAAAATCTGAAACTTGGCTAGAATACGTATAAAGTGATACTATTCTAGGGAAAAATCCCAAACTGAGAAAAAACTCAAAAATACGGATCCCACGGAACTTTAAAGTTTCCAGGGAGATGTGTCCTCAATAAAATCTTGTTCGAAAGTGAACAGAAAATGCACCAGTTTCGTTCACGGGACTCCGCCCACAATCCACAGGATTGGTCCAGAGCGTGCAAAAGGGTGTCGCCGTGACGTCAAACTTCGATTAATATAAATATAGGCAGATTTTTGTTTCGAAAGCATTCGATCATCTTTTAACGAACAGTATACGTGTAAATATCGTGAGTGACATAGCCTATTCTCATATACCCTCCTAAGCGTCGGAAGCAGTGTTAATAGTGCGTTTCTTTTTGTCATTCTGAGTGATACAGCCGAAGCCTACTAGAGGAACCTTGCACTTTGTTCACAACGTTGGATTGCGCCGGATCTTAGCTT
The DNA here is from genome assembly GCA_030620095.1 of Kuschelorhynchus macadamiae. NCBI lineage: Eukaryota > Metazoa > Arthropoda > Insecta > Coleoptera > Curculionidae > Kuschelorhynchus > Kuschelorhynchus macadamiae. Next base: position 1,835,087 of record JAUTXW010000294.1, on the reverse strand, counting down.
CGAAAAGTTCCATTGCACTAAGGTTCTTAGTAGAGCTGATTGTGAAGATCGTCCTCGGGTCTTAAATCTGGTTCTCTTGATTTATGGCCTAGTAGGAGGCATCTGGAAGAAACATAACTGGCTGTCTAAATTGCGCGAGGAAAAAGTTGTAAGTTGCTTTGCCTCTGGTCTCCTTCTCCTCTAAGCGTTCTCCAAGCTCAGTTTTTCTCCAGATCAAGTTTCCATTCTTTGCTCAAAACCTTAGCCTAACTAGTGTTCAAGTGTTAAAGTTAAAACTCTGTAACTTCTGGTATAAAGTTATCACTCATTTTTCAAAACGTAGACCTGTTTACCTTTGCTTATTTTGGGAAAATTTGAATTTGCTTTTCACTCTAAATTTTAACGAATTGCTCACTGATTTTTAAACATTTTTATAACTTGTAATTTTTTTTAAATTACCGATTTTTGACTGCAAACTTTTACTATCTTGTGACATTGTATATTTTATTTGATTTGTATTTATGATCTACCCTTAATTGGGCGAATCATATTTTTGTAAACTTACTGATTGTGACCAACCCGATTTTGATATTCTCTTGTACTTAAACTTAATCGTTTAAACAAATTGTAAATAATAATTACTTGATCTTGTATTAGGTAAGATAGGATCCTAGCATTAAGTACGCTTGGTGAATCCGATCTCTTTTAAAACTTAACGATCCCTCCAGAGACATAGCACGTCAGTTCCTGAAGTTCTCAATCTCTCTTAAGTGTAGAGGATTGTTTATTCTAAGGAACACTTAGCAAAAACCGTGCACTTGATTTTGACTAAAATTTGATTTGATTTGATATATATATATATTCGTGATTTTTGTATATATTATATAAGATATCATAAACTTTAACTTTAACAAAATATTAATTTTAATTTTTATTTTTAAATATTAAAAATATAACAACATTTTCGCGTCTAATATCCCAAGCGGCGTGACCCGAGTGGACTATTAGATAGGGACTCTTGGCAAGCTTGAAAAGAATATCTTTTTGAGTTTTGATTTTAATTTTTTATTTTGAAAGTATCATTTTGATTTTTAATTTTTAAATAGCTTTGCCAGCTTATTAAATAAGACTAAGATGATTTTGACATTATTAATAATAATAAATAAACTAAATTTTAGTGTAAATAAAAGGATATTCATTTAGTTAGTTCGACTAGGTTAAGTATTATTGTAATTTGATACTAAAGTTGTAACTTAAAAAGAATTTACTGAGCAGTCACAGTGTTATTCTGATTATTATAAACAATAACAAATACGAGAGATTTGTTGTTATCTATTTTGACTCTATCGATTTTGAAAAGTGAGCAAAAAGACAGTTTTAGTAATTGTGGTCAATTACTATTTGTATGGACAAATACTGTTGAGCGAACTTTGAATAAATCTCAACGTTGAATAATCATAAACAATAAACTATAAACTTAAAGAGACAAAGTATCTCCACGAACACTTATAGTGACAGTGCGTAGTGCTTTCTTAAACGTTTCGACTTAAGTTCGAAAGGTGAAATATTTAGTGGTGTAAGGACTTGGAAAAGCCTACACACGGCCAAGGCCATATTATTTAGGAGTTTATAAGTAAATAAAATCCTTACGATTTTTTGTAAACAAAAAACTTAAACTTAGGAATAGGACTCCACTCGGGTGACGTTACTTTAGTTTTAAGTGACTTTCCCCCGACTGACGCCCTCATTTGTTTTGTTCGGCACGTCCGAACTTTGTTTTTTCATTAAAATAACTTTTTAAAACCTGACTACCAATGGCTACTCCAACTTCTGAAGTAGTTCCCAAGGGAGGTAGTTCAGAGATCCATTCGCCCAGCAACACCGTCCCCCTTTTTGAGCAATCGCTCACTCTAACTCCTGGCGAGGGGAACGAACATTCAAAAATTCCCCGGGTGAGTGGTGGGTGCCTGGCAAGCTTGCCAAGCTTGCCTTTAAATGCCTCTGAACGTTACTCAAGACACGACCAATCCTATAGAACTTATCTAGTAGATACATTTGCCGGAACATCCTACATGGAGGACATCTCCATGGAGGTGCCCCGAAAAAGAGAGTATCAACACGATTCCTCTTACATAAATAATAAAGTTAAATCTGATAACGAATTAAATAAAAATAACAAACCAGATGAAACCCTGTTGCTCGATAGTAGCCGCACGCGCGAATCTCTGCATACTATATATGCTGACAGTTCGTTTGAATTTAGAAAACAAAATAACAGAAAAACTTATTCGTTATTTGAGTTGGATTTCTCTCCTGACCGTCAGAGTCTGGGTGGGAAATCAGAAGTCGACCTCCTTTCTATATGCGAAGGCGGCGACAGGACAATTAACAAAAAACAAACTACAGGACAAAGAGCAAGTAGTGTGTACTCACTATTCGATGAGGTGGAAATGGAGCACAGAGTCCCCGCAGGGGATCAAAGCACAAAGAAGGCTGTGGCTCCGCCCCTAAATCGAACAGATTCGAATACATTCGAACGCCCGGTAGAACATGGCATTCCTGGTGGGGAAACCCTTCAGGAAAGAGCTGTGTTCGGCACTAAATTAAAAAATTTTGCGAGTACAAGCTACGCGCCCCGAGAACAGTTTACCATTATTTTAAAATTTACTCATTTTTGCTATTCCGGAAACGTAGCCTTTTAAACATTCGTTATATTTATTTAAACAAAAAGGTTAGTAAGTGCGCATATTTTTTTATGCTCTTTAGCGGACTATAAAATAAAAAAAAACCAAATGTATATAAAATTGGTTATATATTTTTCAATATCATAGGACTACTGTTTTCAATTATTTTAAAGTGTGCTTAGTGTTTTCAAAAGCTAAAAAAATAAACATATTTTGCTAAATTTAAAATTAAAATATATTTTGTAGCCTCATATCGCAACTATTCGATTTTAAATGTCATTGGCAAACTACTTAGTAAATGGATGTTATGCGAAGTCTGTACTTTTTCTGTTTAACGATCCACTTTCCGGTAACAAAAATAATCGGAAGGTATAAGTACACAAAGTTTATTTTATGCCTCATACCTTTTTCTTTTTCTTTTTTTTTTTTTAATTAGCTATGTTCATTTATTCATCCACATCACTTTTTCGTTTAGACTACGTTGTCCAAAAAAAATTCCGTTATAAATCACACACATGTTCCTGCTATCAGGATAAATTGCAAAGAAACCCATATTGAGATTAAAGTGATCTTTAGAGATTTTTCTCTTCAGACTTTTACTTCCGTGAGAGGAAAAGGCGTTCATCCTTAATGTCTGCTGTTTCACCTTTTTACATTATCTTTTATGGTATTGCAGGGAAAAGAACAAAACGTTTTTTTAATACCGGAAGGCTTTAAAAGCATTCTTCACGAAAAGAGAAATCATTGCGCTGCTAGCCTGGAAGTTTTATAAAACGTTTCCGTGAGATTTCACTTCATGAGGCTTAACTGAAAGAAATGTCTTGGTAAGGCAAAATTTACATACAAAGCTAGGAAAATACACTCCACCACAAAATTATTGCAACACCTATCTAATTACTAACATCTCTTATAATAAACATTATACTAAAAAAAATCACTAAATATCTTTTACTCGAAACTTCACTCGTTATGAATTTTTCGTTTTCTTACGAATAGTGAAGTGTAACTCAATTTAGTTCTACACATAGACATTTAGTAATACATATAAATATGTTACTACTATGTTTCTACCGACGCCATCCTTGATTTTTGGACTGAATTTTAAATAAATTGAATATTTAGTTTTTTAAGACTGCCAATTTGATCCGTCATATTTAATTCGTAACAGTATATTCCTATACCACATTTAATTTGAAATCAATTGAATAAGAATTTTTTTTCGTTGGTTTTTAAACATTTTATTGGTTCGTCATTTTGTATTCATACCACACTGTTTCATTATATAACACTTAATGCTTGCACAAAATTTAAAATTAATCTAATAAGTACTTTTTTAGGATGATTTTTTAACTATTTTATTAGGCCGCCATCTTGGATTCATACCGAAAAGTTACCAGTTCTTTTTTATATAATACTCAATTCCTGTTCCAGATTTGAGGTAACTCAATGTATTTTAAAATACATGTGTAGCACTGTGTCCGTTCTATGTTATAAATACTGTGCCCGTCTTTGTCTTGAAATTATATACATGTTGTGTTAAATGTTAGTTTATTATTTTAATAGAGCACAACGATGAAACCACTAGGATTTTTAAGGAATTACTTCATTAGGTGAGTCGAACAAAACACATATTTTAAACTTTCAAAAAAAAACTTAACTAATAAATTGTTGTAGCACTGATGATGAATAGATTCTAGTTGAAACGTTTGGTAATATATAAGAATCTCTACACATATATGATGTCTTAAATACCTTCCATTAAGCACCAAATACCCAAGAAACTCTACTTTAAGTAAAAAAAAAATATATATATATATACCGGGTGTCCGGGAAAATGTGGGAGATCTCTCGGACTCAGATAGAACATTAAAAAATAAGATGACAAGTTCCCATAAATTTTTTTCCTAGCGGCCCTCCCTAGGGAGATACGGCCCCCTAAAGAACCCCACTGGAAATCGGTTTTTCTAGAATAACTTTTAAACGACTCAATATAATTTAACGAAAATTTAATATGATAGACAGTAGTAAGGACCTCTCAAAATACTCCCTTAAAACATAATTAGCTTGTTTAGTTTACCAGGGACGGACTAGATTGTACATTTTAACGCTCAAATTTTTAACACCCTGTATGATAAGGAGTTAAAAAAAATAAATTTGGATACCTTGAACATTAAGCTAAAGAAAAGGTACTCTTGTTCATTGTCGATAAAATGAACCGTTTTCGAGAAAAAAAATAATAAAAGTATTAATGTTTTATTATTGTTTATTTATCAGTATTAAAGAATGCACTTTTTTACAAACGTTACTATGGTACGAAATAAATAATCTCGCATTGACGTGTGCATTTGAAATCTTCTTGACACGTTGATCTTTTTGTACCTACTTCGATATTAATTTATTAAATTTTGAATACCTTGGTAAATTTAATTCGATAATGGGATACACATTTAGTGAGTATGCAGATATGCATCTTATGTACGGACTTGCATCTTGCAATGCTTATGAAGCAAGAAGGTTGTATGGAGAAAGATATCCTAATCGCAATATTCCAAATGAGAAAACATTTCAGCGAATTGACCAACGTCTAAGAGAAACTGGTGGGCAATTCTCAATTAATAAGGTAACATTATTGACGTTCATTAATTATTTTTAGGAAGTTTTGGGAAAAGGAGTACTGATGCTGGTGTGAGGAGAACAGTACGTACGGTGCAATTGGAGGAAGATATTTTGGATACTGTAGCTGATACTCCCTCAATAAGCACTCGAATATTAGCCGCGCAGCTTCATGTGTCAAAAAGTACAGTTGCTGAAGTACTTAAAGAACAGTTGTTATACCCTTATCATCTGCAAAAAGTGCATCAACTACTTCCTGAAGATTTTCCTCGAAGAATCCAGTTCGCAAACTGGTTGTTAGATCAACAACGAACAAACCCAAACTTCATTAGCATTATTCTTTTTACCGATGAAGCAGGATTTACCAAAGATGGTATTGTAAATTTACATAACTCGCATGTATGGGCTGATGAAAACCCTCATGCCACTGTCGTTCATCATCATCAACATCAGTTTCAATCCATTAATGTTTGGGCAGGAATAATCGGCAATTTTTTCATTGGACCATGCGTATTACCGGCACGATTGAATGGTGAACTTTATTTAGAGTTCCTTCAGAACGCTTTTCTAGATTCAATAGAGCATTTGCCACTTGAAACCCGCCAAAGGATGCATTTTATGCATGATGGAGCCCCACCCCATTTTAGCGTTGCTGTACGGGACCACCTAAATAACGTCTATGGAAACCGTTGGATAGGCAGAGGAGGTCCCATTGCCTGGCCTCCACGGTCTCCCGACCTAACGCCAATGGATTTCTACCTGTGGGGTCATCTCAAAACCTTGGTGTATTCCTCTCCGGTTGCTACTAGGGAGGAACTTTTACAGAGAATCACGTTTCATTGCGATATGATAAGGAACAATGCTGGGTTGTTGTGGCGAGTACAGCAGTCCTCTATTCGTCGTGCCCGCGAGTGCATCACAAATCACGGAGCACATGTTGAACCCACTTATGAAGTTTTTAATTGACTTTTTTCTATTTAGCGTATTAGGTTGTTCAGGATCAAAACATATTTAATACTCCCAAAGTTGTATTCTTTTATTATTTTTTTTCTCGAAAACGGTTCATTTTATCGACAATGAACAAGAGCACCTTTTCTTTAGCTTAATGTTCAAGGTATCCAAATTTATTTTTTTTAACTCCTTATCATACAGGGTGTTAAAAATTTGAGCGTTAAAATGTACAATCTAGTCCGTCCCTGGTAAACTAAACAAGCTAATTATGTTTTAAGGGAAGCATTTTGAGAGGTCCTTACTACTGTTTATCATATTAAATTTTCGTTAAATTATATTGAGTCGTTTAAAAGTTATTCTAGAAAAACCGATTTCCAGTGGGGTCCTTTAGGGGGCCATATCTCCGTAGGGAGGGCTGCTAGGAAAAAAATTTATGGGAACTTGTCATCTTATTTTTTAATGTTCTATCTGAGTCCGAGAGATCTCCCACATATATATATATATATATTACGCTGTAGTTTTAAATATTTTTATTGGGCGCCATTTTGTTCCATCATATTGGATTCCTATCATTGTTTTACTCGTTTCTACTTATGTCACATTTGTTTTCGGGGTATAATTTAAAATAAATGCAGTAAGTAATTTATACACTGACACACACCGCCATTTTGATACGTCATGTTGCATTTGTACCAGCTTATCCCTACATCACATTAAATTTTTCCGCAAAACTTAAAGCCAATTAAATAGATTTTTTACGTTGATTTTCTAAAAAAGTATTTGGCCGCTATTTTGTTCCGCCATCTTGAATTTGTACGACAACTTTACCAGTTTATATCTATACCACACTTGAAATTATTGTAATAACTAGTTTTTTCAGGCTGATATCTTATATTAATACCAGAATGGTATCAGTTTATTCCTATCTAACATTTGATTTTTGTGCAATATTTGAAGTAAATCGAATAATTAGTTTTTAAATAATATTTTTTTTAATGTTTCACTAGGCCACCATCTTGTTCCTGCATATTGGATTTTTACCAAAATATTACCAGAGCATCTGACCCTTAATTTTTGATTGAAATGTGATATCAACCTGATACGCAGTTTTTAATCTATGGCGTGAAATGATAGACATATAGACAAACGGACAAATTTTACACGAATACAAACATTTTATTTGGCCGTCACTTGGTTCTGCCATCTTGAATTTATACCAAAATTTCATCAGTTGATTCTTATATAGCACCTGATTTTTGTGCAAAATTTGAGAAAAATTGGATAATCAGTTTTTAATAATAATTTTTTTATCTTTTCACTAGGCAGTCATTTTGTTTAGCGTTATTAGATTTTTACCAAAATGTGAGCAGGTCAGCCCTATATGACCCTTAATTTTTGGTCAAAATTTGAAATCAATCGTTTATGTAGTTTTTTTAGCTTTGCCGGGAACAGACAGATCGACAGATCGACGGAATTGAAAAAAAAACATACTCTGAAACGTAAAGATCTAAAAAAATCTCGGAGGGTGATTTTTACACGATTACAATACTTCCTAAAAATAAATTGAGCACAGATATACACGGTGTTCCATTTAATAAAAACCAAAAGAGATAATGTGATGTGGGTTAAATTAGAAAAAAGTTGCGTAACTGTGAATTTAGTCAGATGCTGTCCAAAAATGTATCAGCTATTCAACTGTTTAGAGATTTTTGGAAAAAATTGATATTTTGGTAAATTGTTTTTATTTTTTTGTGACCTGAAAATATATCTGAAAATACATGTTACATTGTGGCATCATTAAATGTTTGCTCCCATGTTTCGGTTTTTCGTGGTCAACCTAGACTTTACTTTTTTAAATAGGTGGATCATTTTATTTTACGCTTATTAAATTGACCTTTTCATTCTGAATTCAACGACAGATTATATATATTATATATATTTATAGAGCATTCCGAAATATAAAACTTATCATAAATATAGATAACATACATACAACGAACACGTATGTGCAGTTTTTTCTAAACCACTAAGGAAAGTCTAGGCAGTTTTGAAAATACTACACTTTTAGTAAATAGGATCTAAAATGAAATTCCTGGTTCAAACTTATGGCCATTAAAATGACTTATATTAATTAATAATATAGGCACCCTATCTAAAGTAGATTTATCCAAATTCAATTTTTACGTGTTAAGCGTGATAATTTACATAAAGGTAATTTACTGAGTTGGCCTTGATCATGTTGGCTGTAACAAAACACTAAGCGATAAATCCGCCATTAGGTAAATATTAAATAGTAGGCTTTGACGTGCAGTTGTTTAAACAAATTATACATACCTGTCAGGTTAAAACAAATCTGACCTTTTATTGATCCACTTAAGGTCTATTAGGCTAGTGCTAATGTAAAATAAAACCTTCGACAAATTTTGGAGAAAAATCTATTACGCTCTGATGAGAAATATATTTGAAATTAATGATCCCCAACTACTTACAGGTGTTTCAGAGATATGTTAAAATGTGTATCCAAAAGCCAGTTAAGAGATAAATATTTCCGTTTTAAATTGGCCAGAGTGTGGTTTAGACATAATTTCTATCGATTATGTTTTGAACTATCTTCTCATGATGGTCTCATCGGGAAATATGATTCTAGCAAAACTGTAACACCTAGAATAGATGTAGATTCCAAAGTGGGACAACTTTCATCAAGATATTTAAAAAGGCCGATCCAAACCATGCCACAGCATTGCACGGATGTTCTAAGAGTGAGACTAGTTTAATCTTATTTCTTTGAAAGTTTTCACTAAAACTCTGCCTGGCTTACCGTATCGGTATTGTAAAAAAGCTACATCCAGAGCATAACGTGGTGCCCGATATCCACATTTTAACAACACAAGCGCCAAAAATTTAAAACTAATACTTTACAAATTTGACATATTTTTAAGAAGGGCTAACAAATTACTGTTCTTGTGTTCAGTCAACTGGAAACCAATGTGTAACGTTTCCCTTATGAGTGCATCCGCCACCTTCAGAGATCTTTACTGCACGAGATCAAAATATTCACTGTAAAGGTATGTTCTACATTCAAGAAGGATTTTAAATCATTGGAACAGACAAGTCATTATCGAACTTTTAGTGCATGTGAATTTTATATATTCTGCAAACTTGCAATAAAAATTATTTATTATTCTCATCATCATATATCGTACTCTGAATAAGTTAGACAGCCGTAAATCAACTAATACTTACTATCATTGAAAATTTACCCAAAACTCCGACCTATGAAAAAGTTTCCGCTCAAGTAAATCATGGTAATCGAAACTAAAAATAAAATTATGCAGATTCAAAGGCAATAGCAATACACACTAAATAAGCTTCATAAACTTCATACTTAGTTGGCTTTGAAACAAACTTGCTGTGACTTTCCGAACTCTTAAGAAATTGGATAAGTTCCCATTTATTTTTCGATTTATTGTCGAAAGTCTGTTAGCCCAATAATTTAAATGACGCCAAAGTTCATTTCAATAGTTTGTCAAATTGGAACTAATTTGAAAATTATTGGCGTGAAACAGAATTTATTTAAATCAAAGGCTAAATGGAGTTCTTGTTTTTAGGCGTTTCGTCGTTATTGCTGGTTATTCTACTAATATAATTTTTAGGCAAAAGTACTTTTTTAGTAGTGCTTTATATATGTTGTTGCATAAAACCTTGTCGTTTCTTAATGATTGTCAAAAAGATTTTCTATCCTAGGTTGGTACATTGTGTGTTTGTGACGCTCCACAGATGCCTTTGATGGCAGGTCAACATAATGCTGAATAAAATTTGCGACATTCAATTTTGTTTTACATTTTAAGTTACTCCCAACCTTAAATTTAACGTAAATATATAAATATCCTCAGTGCAATATTCATTCCCTCTTAAAGCTTGAGTCGGTTTCTCTGTTTCAAATTGTAAAGAATTTTGGTCACAAGGGTTCTGTAAACCAATGAATTAATAACTGTTTTTGTGCTGGATGATGATGGGAATTTGTATTTAGGTACCTGTTCATATGCGTTGGTTTTCTATATACAGAGTCTCCTAAGGAACCGTACCCTTACCTTTGTATAAGAACATCTAAAAAGGGAATCGTGCCTTCTGTTTCAATTTCCATTGTAAATTTTATATTAGCATATTATTGATTCAGATGATCAAGAGGAGGTTTTCTGGACCATGCGGTTATTACAAAACTTTCTTTTGCAATTGCCTCGTGCAATCGAAGGCGAAACATCGGAAAGTGATTCCATTTTGACACGGTCTAATCTCAAAAACCATGATTTATTAATTGACAACAGCCGTGAAAGCTTTCGTTCTATGTTAGCTAACTTCTATGGGGAGGAAATCAAGAAAGATGCCGAAAAGGTTTGCCGATCTCAGGAACAACAAGAAGCTACTTTGCGAACTAGCCATCTTCTTAGATGTCGAGATGAAGTCGTAAAATCTCTACAGATGAAACACCACATAACATTAAAAAGTGCAAGAAACAACTACAAACGAGCCAGTATAGCATTGGTAAGAGAAAGGATAAAGGCTACTCGACGCGATTTGAATATAAATGCTCATTAGTTATTTAAAATTAGCTTTTATACTAGAATATCAAAAATTTAGAACTCTCGATGGCATTACCAATGCGCGAGCGGAGAGAATATATCAAGCAGTTATCATTAAGCAACAGAAAAAGTTCGAAGGACTTCTGGACAACCAAAGACCTATATAACCGCCACAGGACACCGTAAAAAATTTATGTTTCAAAATCTTTACTGAATAATCCGTCCTCTCTAAAGGCCCAAACTTTGCCATTACACCAAAAGACATACCCGTGGAAGTCATAGTGTCATCCGTTGAAGCACCAATTAAAAGACTTCCTGCGAAAGAAGCTGACGTAATAAGCTTTGAAACAGCGAACATTATCAAAAATTCCCGCCTAAGTCGAATCTGTCAGCTGCGGAAAGAACGGCGATAAAGACACTAAACAACAATACAGATATTTTGGTCCCTCCAGCAGACAAGGGAAATGCCACTGTCGTCATGTCATCAAAACAGATTGCGTGAGGAAAACACAACTACTTTTAGACGACAGCACCAACAGAGTAATTCAAGTAGACTCGACCAACAAAATTGGGAGACGGATAACCAAGCTTATAAACACATGCAACCTACCAGCAGAGGAGAAGAAGATGTTAAGTCCAAGCAGCTCAAAGATTCCGCGGTTCTACGGACTACTTAAAATACACAAGGTTAATGTACTACTTCGACCAATCGCCAGTGCAATCTCTTGTTTACAAAATTAGTTTCACATATTCTTAATAATTTTACAGGAAAAACACATTTTGTAAGAAAAACTAAAATCAATCCAATTAGATCTTAAACATATCTTAGTCAGTTTCGATATAGAATCGCGTGTCTCTAAATGATTCAATAATATCAGACTTATTTCACCATAATAATATTGACAACTTACTTTTAGATCTGACTGAAGTCAGTCTCACATCAACATGCTAATATAAAATTTACAATGGAAATTGAGTCAGAAGACACGATTCCCTTTCTAGATGTTCTTGTACAAAGGAAACAGATGATTCCTTAGGACACTCTCTAGAAAACCAACGAATTCAAACAGGTACCTAATTGCAAATTCTCAACATCATCGAGCACAAAAACAATCGGTTACTAGTTCATTGGTTTACAGAGCCCTCGCGATTTGTGACCAAAATTCTTTACAATTGGAAACAGAGAAACTGATTCAAGCATTAAGAGGGAATGGATATTGCACTGAGGATATTAGTCGGTCGATTAGAAAATATAATAATCCCACTCCATAAGTAAGTGTAATTCTTCCATTTATACACGGAACCACAGACAAGATTGCAAGCTTACTTCGCCGGTCCAACATACATACAATCTTCAAGACACACAAGAAAATTGGACAATGTTTGCGATCGCCAAAGGACATTATTCCTTTCCAACCGGAAGGAGTATTTATATATATATATTGCTTCTGTGATGATGTCTATATTGGAGAAACTGGACGATCCATATCGACTAAGCTTAAGGACCATGAACGATGTATCAGAAATAAACAAATTGTACAATCTGCTGTATCTGAACACCAACATTCCACTGGACATAACATAAATGTAAAAGAAAACAAAGTTTTTGCATCGGTTTCGGGATTCTATAACCGGAAAATTAGAGAATTTATTGAAAAGTAGAAGCATCCTAACAATTTTAATAGAGATACGGGCTTCAGTCTACATCATACGTCGAAACCGATCGTTACACTAGGTCATGGTTCGGTAGATACAGGTCGACTATAAATAACCGGCCTGGGTCTCTCAGAGCTCATTTAGAGTTTCGGTCTCGTGAAGTAAAGATCCCTGAAGATGCCTCGTGCAATCGAAGGCGAAACGTAGGAAAGTGATTCCATTTTGACACGGTCTAATCCCAAGAACCATGATTTCTTAATAGACTCTGAATGTTTTAATCAGTTTAGAAGAAAATCCGCACCCTTATACTAGAACATGATGGAACGTTGCAATGCCAATCTAAATATTGTCAATCAATTTACTTTTTTCTGACTAAGCAACTTTTTTTCAATGCAAAAGTTAACAGGTATAATTGTCGATATTGGATCAGAGAAAATCACATTGGATTTGTAAAAATCATACCCATTCTCTCCAAAAGATAAATGTTTGGTGTGGTATAAAGACTACAAAAATAATCGGCCCTTCTTTATGGAAGACACATTAATTGGAGAAAGATATTTGAATCTTCTAAGGTCCGAAACTGTCCTAGCTATTGCAGAACTATTTCACCGTAAGTTTCTTATTTTACCTGTTATATTAAGTATTTTATATTTGATTTTTATATGGTTTCAGCAGGATGGTGCTCCACCGAATTTTCTCCGAATCTTCGGGAATATTTAGATAATGTTTCTTTGGAAAGATGGATTGGACGTAGGGGTATAATAGAGTGGCCATCTCGGTCTCCAGACTTGACGCCCCTTGACTACTTTTGATGGGAACACCTTAAAAATGTGATGTTAAAAGCCCAGTGACTTCGAGGAATCAAAGGAGCGAATACAAATCGAATGTAGATGTGCTTAATGTATTAAATGTTTTTCCACAGTATTTAGCCTACTATCAGATAGTAAATGGAAAACATTTTAAAAACCTTATTAAGTTTTATTAATTTATTGTTTTATTTTACAATCTACTTTTAAAGTTGAGACGCTGTTTTTTCTTGCTAGTGTTTTGCTGGCAAGATGAGGAAATATTGTGCTTTCTGAACTGCCAGAATATACAGCATCTTCTAACTTCCCAGTTTCACGAAATTTTTTGTTAATTTTACTTAAGGTAAATTTAGTCATTGTATTTCTGTTAGGATATTTGTCATTGAAATAGTTTCAAACACCTTGCAAGTTTCGTATTCTATCCCCATAACCAAGTATAATTAAAATTTCAATTCTTTAGGTTTCAGTTAAACGATCCATTTTTATAAATATACAAAACTAAAATTGTCATACATATAAGATAAAAGTTAATACATTAAATTATGGATATTTGGAGGTTTTAAAAAAGTAATATAATATAGGGTGTTCCACTGAAAAAAATAATTTTACTTTTATAACAGAAAAACCGTAAACTTGGCAGCAATGCGAAACTCGATCCGGCGTGATTTCGTACCTAAGTATACATATTTTCAGTAATTTCAGTTAAGCGGTACCTGAGATTTTGCCGTTTCCTTAATTTTGTTACACGCTGTATAAAACTTCCATCTAAACTTTACTAAGATATGTGGGTTTTTTTTCAAAAGAACTTTGGTTTAGTTTGACGTACCTTAACTATATAAGATGAACATAATTGTATCTTGGTGGTGTTAAACTGGACATGGTTTTTTGTTCCCCATTCTACAATTTTATAGAGATTGGACCGTTAATGAATTTTTTAATTACAAATACAGCTCATATGAGAGGAGATCAAATGCTTCATTATTTATTGCCTATTTATTTCGAATGACCGCTCTACATAATTATCAAAAACAAAACTCAATGGTTGATATTTTTGTAGGGCCTTGATTCTTTAAATATGTTTAACTAATTTTTTTGCAAAGAAGATTTCAGTAGAATTAAGTTAGTTTAACTTCTGGGTTTATGTTAGACCAATAAAACTCAGGCATTACGAAAAACAATAATTGATATATTGTCTATCAAATTAAATATGAACAAATTTAGAAGTACAAAAATAATACTCTTAGTCAACAATTAATCCACATTCATACCATTACCATTAGCGTATATTCAAAACATACAAAGAATAATTTGTTGCAAACGAGAAACAAATATCTAACAAAAATTAAAGGAAAAAACGTAGGTACTGTATATTAGAAAAGACGTATTCTAATCCTTATCGATTTTACCACTTCTTTATAATTAAACTGGTTAGAGTAATAGTACACTTTTATAGAGCAATGACTGAAGGAACCGCTACTGGGTTAAATATAGTAATATTTTTGACCTCTTTGGGTGAAAAATAAACAAAAAATACAACCCTAGATGGACCAGGAAGAAATACTAGTTTCTATAACTAAATTCACTGCTCTACTTAATTATACTGAATAAAACGACAAATTGTTTCAGGACCTCTGATATAGACCTGAAGAGAGAACACTGTACTTGAATAAAGTATATGCTATTTTTTAGCCTTCGAACATAGCTAAAATAAAGGAATATTATGTCAGACACTAATTCAATTAATTAGAACTGAACAGGATCAAATCGATGGAACAGACACAGATAGGTGCGAATGGCCTATCAATCGAATCATCAACGACACTTTTAACGTCTAATTGTAGACTGTTTATTGCCCACTGGGAGATGTTGTTCAAAATTTAACTACCTGGTCCTTGAATGAACGGCTTACTCCATTTGAGGTAAGAGCAGACATGCCTTTCTTTTGATAGAACAATATGGGAATACATAAATTGAAAAAGAGAGACAAGGATAAAAATAAAACTCCGGCTTTTCACTTGAATAATAGTAGTGGTAAATACCGAAAAAGAAACTATTTTTTTATAGGATAAAAGATGCTCGAGCGAGAAAGATAAAAGTAATGTTTGGTTTTCATGCGGCTGGTTTGTTTATTTAAAGTAAGACTCTGTCACCTTAAATTGTTTTTAAAATTGGAATATTTTTTGGATAGATAGTTTGTAGGAGTTTGTGTTTCTCAGAAGCTGATGTATAAAATTGACAGTGTTAGACAGTTTTTTTTTATTATGGGCGGTTTCTGAATGCTAAAGCATTGTTGAATTTTTATTTACAGGACTTGTCGGCACAAGTGATATGAAAAAAATATTTTTTTTTGCACAGGAAATTGCCTTGAAGATTGAAATTAATAGTTTGAGGTATGCAACAAGTTTGTCGCTTGTGAATGAATAAAAATCTTTATCCTTTAATTAATTATAGGTAATTGAAGTTCGGTCGCATCTACGGCATGGCGTCAGAGCGTTCTTTTTACTGCCTATAACATACCCGTGGCAAACGTATTTTTTACATTTAAGTCGTAATATCTGAAATACAGCTAGGAATAAATAATTGAAATTTGGCAAGATTTTTGTCCAGTTTTGGGGCTTTTGAACAATAAACAATGTATGTTCCTGCTATTTTCCGTTTGGGAGATTTGGACGATAAGTGTAAAATTGCGCCATCATACACTATTTAACTGATAACTGTCGAAAAAACCAAACGATTTCGATGATATTTCCCGAAAATATTCTTCTTTATAGTCTTCCAAATTCTATTTAAAATGGGCGGAATCAATGGTTTGCAAATATTGTTTTTTAAGATTTCGCGTCACAAAATAGGACAATTTTGACGCCTTCTAGCACGGTGTGACGCCATAGCCAATTTGTATGTATAATTGTATTTAATTTAGTTTTCAGACAGAAAAAAAAAACTGTTTTTTGCAACATAAGTATTTGTTACGAGTCTCATTTATTAAATTACACGGTTTTTAGTGAATTGGTATCATTTGCAAAATCCCTATTAATGCGAATTTTCTCCACTCAAAACGCGTAGTCAACCTTGCAAATAGCTAAATCAAATCTATTGTGATAACAACTTGCATTTGGGGCACTCTGTAAAATTTTACATAACTGCGCATAAAAACTTAGCTAGTTAACTCAGCATTTTGTATTGAGCAAGGCCAGAGATTTTTCTCTCGAAATTCTTAACGAGATCTATTATAGCAAAAACACTTCAGGGTATTTAAAATTAATACCTAACCCTCTTACTACCGGGATCCAATATTTTTCCAGTAATTGCTGTTCCGCGGTTTATTATAGGACTTGGCTGTGGCCTAATTAGAGTCTGTCTACTTGTTTATAAGTTTAGGTTACATTATTGCGTCATACATTTCATCAAACAATCGATGTAGAATGCCGTTTATTGAGGATAGAAAGCGATATTATGCAGAGTGAAATAAATTTGCTTCTGCTCATTGGATCTCGTAAATGATAAAAGATACTGCAAAGCTCAAAGAAACGAAATAAATTAAATATTGAACTTATTTTGTAGAAACATAGTACGAAAATATTAACGACTGGAGTCCATTAATAAATCATGGTTCTTGGGTTTCCACCGTGTCAAATTAGAATTACGTTTCGAGATTTCACCTGCAATTGCATAGTCATCTTCAGGGATCTTCACTGCACGAATCGGTGAGCACAGGTCGGCTATTAATACCTGATTTCTGCTTAACGGAACTCATTCAATGAAGGTGAAATTTCAAACTGTAATTCCAATTTGCCACCGTCCAAACGCAAAAATCATTATATCTTAAACATTTCGTCCTGATTTTTCGTTTTATTATCCAAAACTACTTTTTACATACTAATAATTCATCAGTTAAAGATATTATTTCAATAGTTAAAGATTTGTTAAAAATGTGTATTTCATCGTATGTCAATCTTTAAAGCTGTAAATATACTCAAAATCAACTCCTAATAATAATCCTAAAATAACTAATATGAACATAAATCAAATAATAAATGAAACTCATAGGATTTTGTCGAGTGTCTTCGAGTAGTGTGCTATCAAAGGCTCAACGTTGCCATCTTAACCATCTATATCAATCAATATTTATATTTGAGATGCGTTAAGGGTAAATGGATATTAAGGTCTTTTGGAGGGTAGTAGTAATAACAATTGAAATTAATAAAATACACATACATTTTTCATATTTATTCGAAACTTTTTAAACAAATATGAAACATTTTCACCACACGTACATAATATTCCTTCACACAGCCGGCAACGGTGTGCTGTCTATCCGCCTCATTCTCCATTTTGTTGTTCAATTAAAACCTTCTCAAGTCGTTCTTGTTCTTGTTTTTGTCGATTTTTCAAACATTTAGAATTTTCCTAAACAAATCTTTTTCTTCCTGTTTTTTTCCTGGGCTTTTGGCCTCTCAATCTTTACAAATTTTTCCAGCCTATCCTTTTTTCCGGGTTTTCGTTTTGCTACTTGGTTTATCTTCTCTAGCCGATTCTATTCTTCCTGTTTTTTAAAAAAATGTATTTTTTTAAAAATGGTCTGCTGGACAGAGCCCACTTATGCCAATCAGATTCAGTATGATCAATCCGATTACGAACAGGGTTAGCACCCTTAAGTATTCCGTCATGAATATTGTATACAGGATGAACCAAAAACTCAACCGATTCGAAACTTTATCAATGTTAAATTACTGCTCAGCAAAGGTAGGTAGTATCCCAGACCTTTGTCCACTGTATTATTGGAACATATTCTCAGTTAATTCGAAGTGATGGGTAAACAAGTTAAGTAAGTGTATTAACAAACATAACATGGGAAACTGTATTTTATTGTGAAAAAGAGAATTATACCAAAGATAAAAGGAGATTTTTTATTTTTTTTAAACTGTTTTAAATTAAAGGCAATATCTGAAAGAATTAGAACAAATTTCAAATGTAAAAAAAACTGTTTCGGTAAAAATGTCCATTATTACTAAAATTGACACAAAAAGCATCATCGAATTTAAGACTGTTAAAAAAAAAACCAAACCCAACACTATTTAACGTCCATCTCTTAGCTTTTGGTGAATCCTGTATATAATATTCATGTTGGTAAAAAATTTAAGGGCGTCAACTTTGTTCATAATATGTTAGATATACCTTTGATTATCACAAGTGGGCTTTGTTCAGCAAATTATTTTAACAAATCAATTATTCGAAAAAACCTCGTATGTCGGAAATGAAGAAATAATTTCAAAATCGCTACAAATCGTTTCTTCGTACCTAGCTCTAGATTATTTAGGATTCACAAAGAAAAAAAGAAATCTTTGTAGTAAGAATTCTAATCGAAGAAACTTTTCAAAAAACGGCAGGGTCTTATATAACCCTCTGTATAAGACGGTTGCTATAGTGTCCTGAGGCTGCCCTTATTGGGCTGCATACTATGGATATTGATCAAATAAAAACCGAAAACCGCAACTCAAAATCTTCATCCGCATTGAAAATATTTAATTTTTAATTTCCAGTAAAAGTTTGCTTAGTGCACTTCGAAGGTCCAGCGGTTTATTTGTTACATTACTAATAATTCATTAGTTAAAGATATTATTTCAATAGTTACAGATTTGTTAAAATATATATTTCTTAGTATATCAATCTTTAAAGCTCTAAATCAATTCCTAATAATAATCCTTCACCACGATAAAAATGAATGATCAAACCAAATAATTTCCTCTTAAGATATTTAATTTTAAATAGCGTCCAGCTTCCCGAACGACTTAAAAGCAAAATCAGTAGAAACGATTCAAAGCATGTCAAAACAACGAATCATATAAACATAAATAAAAGAATCAAAGAACCCCAAGAGAATTTGTCGAGAGTCTTCGAGTAGTGTGCTATCAAATGCTTTGCCATTTTATTCATCTCAAGAGATATTTCCCTATTTACATTTGAAATGGGTTAAGGATAAATGGATTTTAAGGTCTTTTGGAGGGTAGTACTAATAATAATTGGGCTTAATAAAACACAAATACATTTTTCTTATTTATTAAAAAAATGATGGGACTTTTTTAACAAATATGGGACATTTTCATGTAATGTATGAAATATTCCTTCACATAGCCGGCAACGGTGTGCTGGCTTTCTGCCTCGTTCTGTTCTATTTTCTTGTTCAATTAGAACCTTCCCAAGCTATTCTTGTTCTTTCTGCCTTCTGGTCTCTTCTTCCTGATTTTCTTTTTGACCTTCGGCCTTTTCCTCCTGTTTTTCTTTTTGTCTTTTAATATCTTCCTTTTTTTGTTTATGTTGGTTTATCCAATTGCTGGACGTAGGCCGTGGAGGCCTATGCCCAGCAGTGGATTTAACGCGAAACAACGTTGCCTCAGCTGCAACTTCTTTTTCTTCGTATTTTAGGACTTCTGTATTTTGCAGCAAGGTTTACTCTTAGTAAGTGGAGATCCAGCTTTCACACCATCGCTTTGGAGGCTCTTCAGGAAGTTTGGTATTATTGGGGTCTATACCTTGCGATTTTTTTGTAGTCGGTCTCAGGTTTTACATATCTCCATGTTCTAGCATTCCTAGATGCCAAAAAATATGTTTTATCAATTTCGTCGGTACGTCATTCTGTCTGTCTGTCTGTCTGTCAGTTCGCCGCAAACTTAAAAACTACTTACCAGATTGACTTGCAAGGACTGGGTATGATATAGACATAAACTGGTAAAGTTGTGGTACGAATTTAAGATGGCGAAGCAAAGGGCGGGCAAATAATTTTTTTTGAAATCAACGTAAAAAATCTTTTTTAATTGACAATATGCAAAAAAAAGTAAATGTGCAAATGGTAAACTGGTATGAATTCAACCTGACGTAAGAAAATGGCGGTATGCGTCAATGTAAAAACTACTTACCGAATTTATTTTAAATCATGCCCAAAAGTCAATTGTGGCATAAGCAATCTTGCTACTTGTAAAATTATGGTAGAAATCTAATCTGCTTGAACAAAATGGCGTCCAATAAAAAATGTTTGAAAAGACATATGTAACACATATTTACTATGACTATCTACTGAATTATATTCGGTCATACTTCACTATTCCTAACAAATCGGAAAAAATCATAAGGAAGGATGTTCCTGGTAAAGGAAATTTACCGATTTTTTTATATTTCTATTGCTGAAGTTCATTACTAGTTCAATGCTTTAATGCAAGTCTACATATTCCTTGACCCTCTAAGAGATTGCGCTTTTGGTATAGAGATTTGCATGTTGATTTTTTTGCGACTTGTTCGAACTTATAAATGAAGATTTGCAGATTGTCTTCATCTTCGAACATTATAGTGGAGTCATCATCAGCGTAGCATATTATTTTTACTTTTTTACTGCCCATTGTGTACCCCATGTTGCTCCATTTATCTTGTTAATTAATCTAACATAACTATTTATACGCGTAAAATGTTCTCGTTAGTGTGTTGTTAACTTACAAGAATTGTAAGTTTTCTTTGTTATAATTATTTATTCGCTAAATAATTTCGAATAAGTATCGATACAGACCAATAATTAATTAATTTCAAAACAACTTCTTCCCAACAATCAATCAACCTTTGCAAAAGCAACCTTTAATAAAACACTCAATGTTATGAGGGAGCTTGGGTTAACTTGAAAACGAAATATTATAAATGTTTTCTTGGATTACTGAGTATTAATGACTAAGCAAGTTCGGGTCGTAAATCCCACGAAATATCTGCCTTAATTATGTTTTATATTGGAAATATGATTTATGGGCGCCATGTCCGATTGAAAACATATTTATTCAAAAATGTATAGGGTAAATATGCATATTGACCTAGTTAAAAAGTGGCTTAAAATACGAAAGCAGCGGTCTAACATACATTCAACTATACCAGATGGAAAAATGTTGATAACACCTTAATTCTAGGTGTATTAGTTTTGGAAAAACAAAAATGAGATTTAGTAGAATTAGTATTTTTTCACAACTGTCACTTGTTTATCACGATGTCAGAATTTAAGAAAATCGAGTAACTAGCTGTTATCAAATTCGTTATTCAAGAAAGGCTTTCTTCTCAAAATGTATAAGATCAGATGGATGTGGTTAGGAAAATGTACCGTCTAATTTTGTGTTAAGACTCATCAAAATGGTATTAATGATAGAAATTGCTGAAAAATGACGTCATAACAGTAAGGATGGTAAAAGTGGTAATGGTGGGCAAAATTACTTTTGTTGAGGATATCGAATTAGCCGATTGGGTAAAGGTGAATAAAAATTGATAAATTGACTTTTATACCGAACCGCACGAATTTTTCCACAAATAGATTTTTGAACATGCATATATATACTTTAACAGGTAATTCATAGCAAAAAAGTCTTATATAACAGAAAGCCAACACTTAAGGGCTGCTTTGGCGTTACGGATATTTTAAAATGTACAGTTTTTTACTTCCCTCGTAAAATGGTACTGTAATCATTAAAAAATTTTGCACAAAAATCAAGTTAACTACCAAAATGACGGCCTAGTAAAATGTTAAAAAAATATTACCAAAATGCTACTTATTGAATGTACCTGAAATTTTGCACAAAAATCAAGTATTACGTAGAAATCAACTGGTAAAATTTTGGTATGAATCCAAAAAGGTGAAATAAAATGGTTGGTTAATAAATTAGTTAAAAATTCAGACTGAAAAAACTACTTATTAGATTAATTTCAAATTTTGTGCCAGAATTAAGTGGGATATAGAGATAAACTGGTAAAATTGCGGTACGTATTCAAGATGGCGGAGCAAAATGGCGGCCAAATACAAAGATGGTGATTTTAAAATAATTACCATCCCAAGTTTTTCCAGATCTTCACGTTTTAATGTCCCTAGATGTAAAAAATCTGTTTTCTCAACGCCGTCGGCTTGTCTGTCAGTTTGCGGCATAGCTGAAATTTACTTACACAATTGAATTCAAATTTCCATCTAAAATTAAAGGTCTTATGGATATGATCTGGTAAAATTTTGGTAAATATCCAATATTATGGCCTGGTGATATGATAAACAAAATCTATAAAAAACTAATTTTACCAATTACGTCAAATTTTGCACAAAAATCAAATGAACTGATAAAATTTTGGTATGGACTCAAGATGGCGGCTTAATAAAATATTTAAAATTTCACTCTGGAAAAACTACTTATTAGATTAATTTCAAATTTTATGCAAGCATTAAGTGTGATAATGGATAGATAAATTAGTAAAATTGTGGTACAAATTCAAAATAATGAAACAAAATGGCAACCAAATAAAATTTCAAAAAACTCAACGTAAAAAAGTTTCTTATTCAACTAACTTGAAATTTTTAACAAAAATTAAATGTGATGTAGGAATAAAATGGTACGAATAATGCGCAAATAGACACTTTGAACGCTAGTTAGATTAGGCCATTGTATTAGATCTTAAATTGTGGTTTGTTTGTTATAATCTAATTAATTCGCTGGAATTGTATTTCTTGTTTTTCGTACGCACTAATAGTGATACAAATGATATTTTACCGTTTTTTAACTAAAAATCTTTTGCTATAAATTGTTACAACTACCTACACAGGAACATCATTATACCATATTTGTTTAATAACGTAATATTTTTGTCCATTTATAGTAGCAAAGATAACTTGTATAGCAAGTAAGATGGGGCCATTCAATGATAACATATTTTTTTAAATATTGCGTTTATTTTAAACAAGAACTTTATTTATTGAATTGATAATCATGTCAACAGGTTCGGATAATAAAACAAATAAAATATTTAGTACATTTCTTATATTGCATGGTCTTTTCCATCGTAATATATACACGCTATACACAGGGAACAATTCATTACGAGAAAAGTTATGTTAAAAGAGTTTTACCGATCTTTTCCTCAAGTACCTGGTCCTTACCTTATAACAAATCGTTTTCTGAAGCAAAGAGAAAGGTATAGCAATGTATATATGTAGCTAACCTATGTAACATTTTCATGTTGTTTATTGCTAAACAGTTTTTTTGTGCTTTAGCATACAAGAATTTATAATAATACCTCTATATAATCCATATACTTAACGTTCATTTAGATTGAGATCAAGAAACATTTTTCGTCGACTCACTAGCTCACCAACTCACTCTGTAAAAAAATTAAATTCAGTTCGAACATATATACATACACAAATTCATTTACATACCATATCTACTCAAATAAAACCACTGCTTATAATCCAGTATACCAAATTTTATTTCGATATTTCTTTTTGTAGTAGTTATTTTTATTATATTTTACTTTTCATAACGTTATTAGCAAAGTGTTTAAAAAAAATCAAATTATATCGTTCATTATTTTTGTATTATTATTTTCCTCCATAAAAAGGCTTAACTCTAGCAAATAGAGTTTTACCGAATTTTTAAACAGTTTATTATTATTACATTCAGGATTCGCACTAGTTTTAACACAAACAATTTTACCAGTTTATCTTATAAAACACAAATACATACACACACATATCTATCTGTTACACTTGGTTTCTGTACAATATTTCAAATCAATTGAATGTGTAGTTTTTTGATATTCTTTTTTTAAATATTTTAATATGGCTCCATTCCGTTTCACCATCATGACTTAACATGAAAATTTTAATAGTTTATCCTTACATCACATTTAATTACTGTGCAAAATTTGAGCTTAATTGGATAAGTAGTTTTTAACTATGACTTTTTTAACAATTTATTTGGCCTCCATTTTGGATTTTTACCAAAATATTATTACTTCATCTTCGTATTATTCTTGATTTTTGAGCCAAATTTGAAATAAATCAGATCAGCAGTTTTTAAGCTATGCCGTGTAAAGACAAACCAACAGATCGACTGAAATAGGAAAATTTGTTTTTGGGATTCACGATTCATTTTTCACGATTACAACACTTCCCTCTTACGAGAAAAGTAAAATAATACATACCCTTAACTTATGGTGATAAAATCGTCTTCAAGTTTAAAGCAAAAACTGAACTTTTTGCAAAACGATTCGCCGCAGATTCCACTGCAATCCCTCCTCTCCATTTCCCCCGCCCATCACCACTGGCAAACCATACAAAATGCATGAAATTTATGGAACAAAAATTTCGATGTATTCTCAAAAAATTCCACTAGTCCGGATGATATTAAAATTGCCCCTATCGGTACCAAGTTATTCCAAGTACCCTACGATACCAGCATTATTGTAGATTCACTTAACTGCAGCCTATTAAAATAAAACTCTTCTTTCTAACTTAAGACCCATACCCCTTGTTTTAATTTTGTATAAGAGAATGGAAAGCATCACAAGCAATACGGTTTTCGCTACCAAACGTCTACAGCAGATCTCTTTAGTTTTATAACTCATAACTGGAACAAGTCCATCGAATTCCACGGAGTAGCCCAGAGGTTGTCTTCAACATATTCAAAGCCAAAGCATATATAGAATGACGCATTTCTTAACAAACTCTCTGCTTATAGTCTGCTTCCTAAACTTTGAACTTCAGTTTTCTTGCTAACAAAGGTATTTCCATGATGATTCATGAGATGCTTCTGATTTTTCCAAAATTAACGCAGGCTTTTCACAGAGATCACTGTCTACACTGCTTTTCATATACATCAATGATCTTTCTTTAACCAGCGATCCTATTCATATTAATGCTGACGATAATACACTCAGTACAACATCAATTTCCAAAACCTGTTTGTAAAATGTACAGACCTTATCTTTAATGACGATCTGTATATAGTCGTTCGTAGAATAGGCACAATCATATTTACTATCCCAACAACTATCTCGCAATACCTAAACCATTAAAAAGAATAATCAAATTCTTCAACTCAACATTTCTTCAAGCTATTTGGTGCTAAAATTATTCCGTAGGATCTTTCTTGGCATGGTAGCATCTCGTTTTCAAGTATTGGCTGTGCTGTAAATAGTTTTAAACAAAAACAAAAGAGGCAGTGCAGTATGTATGTATGCAATTTGTTGGCCATAAGTCCAAATCACCAAATATTTAATTGGCATCTATAAATAGTAGAGTCTAGCAGGCTGGTTACCGTCTTCCGTATTTATTTTTGAGAGTCTAGCAGGCTAATACGAAATGGTTTTTGGTTTTTAGAAACACAAGAAGATATGTAGATTAGTTTTTTATAAAAATGTTGGTGGTAAATTGGTTTATTGTATTATTTTCCATATTCAGAAAATTTCTCTAGTTTTAAATGTATAAGAATTTGACTAGAGTATAAGTTCAAATTAAATTAAATTAAATTAAATAATGCCTTTCTATTACGAAGTAAATTAAAAAAATAGAAATCCGATGTGGGTGGCCTTATCCAACTAAAGCTGCTTTAATACAACCACCTTAACTAAGTCAGCTAAAGAAGCTAAATTTAATAAAAATTAGTACATTATTGGCACATATTAATTTTAAATAGAAATTCACAAAAAAATATTAATTATACATAAGTTCAAGTGTGTATTACAATGTCAATTTATTTAATTTATACATATATAGAAACAAATACACATATATACATAATAATAATACACTGTTTAAGTTAGATCCTTGTGCACGCAGGGAGGAACAAAAAATTAAAATAAAACAAAAAGAAGAGAAAAGATCACAATATTCTAACATGATTGTCTAAAAGCCATTTCTTAAACCGTTAAGCCGCGAAGGCATTAGGAGCCCGTCTGACGTCGTTTGGCAGACTATTGTACAGCATAACAGCACTGTAACTAAAAGAGCGCTGGAACAGCGCTGTGGAATGTCTGGGAACATTATAAAGTTCACGATGACGGGTGTGTAGATCGTGAACATCAGAGCCTCTGATTAATTTATTAAAGAGATATGCAGGGATTTGGTGTTGGCGAATTTTATAAACAAGTAGTCCTAAATGAACCTGAAACCTTTCCTTGATTGTGAGCCATCCTGATTCACCAAGGGAGGGGGTAACATGATCGTATCTGCGCAAACCAAAAGTAAATTTAAGACATGCATTCTGAAGTTTCTGGAGACTTTCCCTGTCCCTCTGAAGCAGGCAGGTCAGTATACTATATCACAATAGGTTAAATGGGATAAAATAAGAGAATCTGTCAGTCTCAGTCTCGCATGCCTATCAAAAATATCCCCATGCATATATAACAGTCTGAGTTTACCAAAGGTTTTTTGTATAAGAGATGTAACATGAGAGGCAAAACGTAAGTCGGAGTCAAAAGAAAGTCCCAGGCTCTTTACAGTATCGGTTGCAACTAAATCTACGTTATTAATTAAAATTTTAAAAAGTGGGTTTGTAAGTACCCTGTCTCTACCCCTACCAAAAACTATCATTTGGGTCTTAACCTCGTTAAGTATTAACTCATGAGATCTCGAGACTGCGAGTATTTGTTCTAGGTCAGAATTAATTTTAATAGCAGCATTATCAGCTTCCGCAGATGAAAAAGAAAAGTAGACCTGCGTGTCGTCTGCGTACTGGTGAGAGTGGCAGTGTTTTAAGAATTTATGAAAATCCGCAGTATGTAAGGAAAAAATTAAAGGACCCAGGATACTTCCTTGCGCCACACCCCTATTAATTACAATAGAATGATTGTGTTCACGCCTTAAATAATTATACGGAAAACGTATTATTTACTATAACTTTTTGCCTACGATCATGAAAGTAATCTTTAATAAGATTTAAGGAAGAATTGCCGAAGCTAAAATATTTAAGTTTAGTCTCAAGTACTTTATGATCAATGGTATCAAAGGCTTTGCTATAATCTAACAAAATTAAACAAGTACAAAGATTTTTATCGCAAGCAGTGCAGATATCGTCAGTGATATTTAATAAAGCGGTTGTTGTGCTACGGTGGCTACGGAAACCAGACTGCGTTGAAGGAAGTATCTTATTTAGATGAACAAAGGAACTAATTTGAGACGCCATAACCCTTTCTAAAATTTTGGAAAGGGTTGGCAATATACTGATTGGACGATAGTGGAGCAGATCAGAGGCATTAGCTTTCTTAGGCACAGGAACTATAATGGCAGATTTCCATTCCTTAGGAAAATGTCCTTGGCGAAGACATTTGTTAATAATAAATGTAATATGCGGAGTTAAATAGGGAGTTATGTAAAGAAGCATTTTTAAATTGATACCATCACTACCTACAGCATTTGTTTTTATTTTGCGAATAATTTTTTCTACACATTCTTCAGAAATTTGTGTAAACTGAAAATCTTTGTAACAATCAAATCTTTGAGCTATATAATGATTAGTTAGAAATTCCTGGTTACGACCAACGACTTGTGGTAAGGAGTTAGTAAAAAAAACATTAAAATCATCAGCTGAACCATTTTCGAAGTTAATTAAATTGTTACGTTTGCATGAATTTAAGTTTAAGTATTGAATCGTACGCCAAAAGCTCTTGGGGTCTCTTTTAAATGTATACTGAAGGTAGGCCCTTTTTTCGACTCTAACTGTAATATTTACTTGATTTCTAATACGCTTATAATCTGACCGTGCGCCATTTGATTTAACTTTTTTGTACTTAGAAAATGCTTTATCCCGGAGTTTCATCATAAGTTTCAAGTTTGAAGTTAGCCACGGAGCCGGTGGTGTCGTAATTTTGCTGGTTTTAAAGGGCGCGTGTCTGTCAAAAACATTTGTGACATTATTAGAAAAATAAGTTATTATAGTACTAATATTATTTATTGAAAATATATAGTCCCAGTTAATATTATATAGGTCAAACAGAAAATGATCAATTTCAAAATTATTGAAATCCCTGTAAGTACGATAAAAGGGTCTTAGCTTACTTTTAGAAATATCTATATCAAAACTTACCAGCTTGTGATCAGAAATATCCTCCATATTAAGAACAGAGACATCGCGAATAACATTACAATTTGAAGATATTAATATATCTATGAGTGTACTAGAGGTATCAGTAATTCGTGTAGGCTCCTTGATGACTATGCTACTGTTTGTGCCATCCAGAAATATCTAATTTCTATATTCGACTCTTTCGGTCTTTCAATGCATGTATCCTCGCCAACTAGAATTTCAAAAAACTCTTCTTCTATCATCGATTACATGGCGTCTGATTTTTCTCCATCAGAGGTGCAATCACAGGTCTATAACTCAGGTCTTTCCGATCACGAGGCGGTAATTTCCAGGTTTAGTTTACCTATTAGGCCCTTACCAAGATCTCGCCATCGGGGCAGAATTTTCTCGGCCGCAAATTTCTCAGTATTTCATAATATTTGCTTTAACACCAATTGGAATTTTGAATCTGATAATGTCAACACAAACTTCAGAACTTTTTTAAATAAAAATTTAAGTGCTTTTAACAAGGCCTTCCCGCTTAAGAATATCAAACCTAAGCGGCATAAACCGTAAACCACGAAAGGAATACGAATTTCTGCTAAAAATATGCGCTCGCTTTCATATATAAAAAAATTCACCGACTCCTTTCTTATTCTCGACTATATCTCTAATTATAGGAGGATCTACATTACTCTTATTAAGTCAGCAAAAAAATTACACTACCGAAAACGTCTAACAAACTCTAATAACGTTTCAAAAGAAACCTGGTCCATCATCAATAACCTCAGAAACAAATCAAACCCTGTGACTCAGATCTTGCCAGGGGCTAATGATCTAAATAATTATTTTATTAATGTAAGCAAAAATGTTACCTCTAGTATCTCGCCAAGTTTGGACCCTCTTTCGTTTCTCCCTCCTTCAAAAAATTTAGCTGATAGCTTTTTCTTAAGTCCCGTTAGCAACACTGAACTATTGAAGGTAATACATAATATCAAAAGTAAATCTTCGTGTAGCACTGATGGCCTATCAATTAGAATATTCCTGAACTTGCCACTCCCAGTCATAGAGGCCCTTACAACATTAATAAATGAGTCCTTTATAAAAGGTGTATTCCCTGATTGCCTTAAAACAGCTATAATTATTCCACTTCATAAAGGCGGCGAAAAAACTAACTCTTGCAATTATCGCCCAATTGCACTACTATCAGTGCTATCAAAAATCATCGAAAGGCTACTGAAGAACCGTCTTATGCCATTTCTCCTGAAACATCAGATAATATCCCCGGAGCAGTTCGGATTTCTACCCAACAAGTGCACCAGTGACGCCATGTTCACGTTGCTTAGAGGCGTCTACTTATCTCTCAATAACAACCACCCAACTGCCTCATTTTTTTGTGACTATGCGAAAGCCTTTGATTGTGTTAGTCATGAAATTCTGATAAACAAACTAAATTTTTATGGAATTCGTGGTACTTCTTTAAATTGGTTCAAATCTTATCTTGGAAAAAGGCAACAACTTGTAAGGGCTAATGGTTCCGATTCTGATTGTAAGTTGATTACAAGTGGAGTCCCTCAAGGTTCAGTCTTGGGACCTATTCTTTTTTTGTTATACATTAATGATATCACGAACCTTAAAATTAATGGAAGAATCTCCCTTTTTGCTGATGACACAAGCATAACATGGTGTGATTTTGATACAACGTCTTTACACTCTAGTATCTCCAAAGACTTGGTTATAATTAAGGCTTGGTCCGATTCCAATATGCTTTGTTTTAACGTGGATAAAACGGTGGCGTTATCTTATAAGGGAACTTTACAACCACTTCAGGTACATAACAGCAATATTGAATACGTAGAGTCGGTTAAATTCCTGGGTTTAAATATAAATAGCAACCTAAAATGGTCTAATCATATTGACACCTTAACTAAAAAACTTTCTACCGCCTGCTTCGCCATTCGATCAGTTTCAAAAGAACTAGACGTTCCTTCTGCCAGACTTACTTATTTCTCTTTATTTGAATCCCACCTCCGCTATGGCCTTCCCTTTTGGGGCTGCTATACCTCCGAGCAATTTCGTAGTATTTTTATGCTTCAAAAGAGAGCCATTCGTTATTTGTTTGGTCTAAATAATAGAGCTCACTGCCAATACTATTTCAAAAAACATGAAATATTAACACTTCCTGCATTACTTATTTTGGAAACGGTATGTTTGCTGAGAAAACATATAAACACCCTCCCAGAAAGGCCACAACATGTATACCCTACCAGAAACTCTAGGCATGATATTTATCTTCCCATTCCTTCCACAGAATTAATAAAAAAATCAATTATTTACAACGCCATAAAACTTTACAACAATCTGCCAGTACATTTAAAATCTATCCCTATGCTTGCACAATTTCGAAAAAACACCAAAGCATACCTCATTGAGAGACCATTTTACAGCGTTAATGATTTTTTTTTCAGTGAGTAAGTCTCTTTAAATTGTCACTAAACTCGCTTGTTTACTTAAATCTTTTGTGAGTCATGTCCTAACTCGTAGCATAGAATTTTGTAAATCATTATATAGGGAAAAGAACTGTCGAACATTCACTTAAAACTTAATTATTTTTGTTAGGTATTGGATTAAAAACAATTTAATTCTTTTTGTATACTACATTCTACACTAGTTCAATATACCTTCTGTTTAACATCACAATTATTTGTATAACTATAATAACATAGAGTTTAAGGTCGCATAGTTGCAATTTTGATTTCAATGTCATCGAAATTATTCACCTCGTACATGTGTGTTTGTTTACTTTTATAAGGTTATCATGATTCATTTACTGTTTGCAATGTTATGTTATATTCTAACGTGTGTTTTACGATTTGGTAAATTGATAATTTACATTTTAAAAAAAAAAGCACTGACCTGTCGAAATTATTTTCGATTAATGTTTTGATATGTCTTATTTTTAGGTATATTTTGCTTTGTCCATAAAATTGTAAAATTTTTCTGCGGCAATAAAGCATACTTTTGTTTGTTTGTTTGTTTGTTTGAAACTGACTTAAACCATATTTATTAAGCAGATTATTAAACGAAATAAAATTATAGTGAGACGTGTTTAAAAAATCTATATTGAAATCACCCCCAAAAAACACGAAATCATGTTCTGGCAAGACACTTACTATTGCATTTTCCAAATGATCAAGGCATAGATTGAAATGTGCATTAGGCGGCCTATATAGTGAACTCATGCAGATTTTTTTACCTTTTAACCTCAAAGAAATCCGTTTTTTTTTTGTTTCAGAGAGGCCAATAACATCAAACGAACTCCCAGTCACCACGTCTGAAAACAAATCAAATTTCGCGAAGGATAGAATTGGCAGAGATAAGGTCTGGACGATGGAGGGGAAAATATTTGCAAATATAAATGGAAATAAGGCGGTACTGAAAACGGAGATATTCTTGGAATTTCAGAAACATTGCTAACAGTTGAAGTTCCTGAAAATCAAATTCAAATAAATGGTTATACTTTTATTAGGGCTGATAGAGCTAAGAGAGGTGGTGGAGTCGGTATGTATATTAAGGATATATTCAAATTTGATACTCTAAATTCATTACAAACGGGATGTTTGGAACACTTGTGGATTAAATTAAATATTAATAATACATCATATATTATTGGTTCCGTTTGAGTAATTTTGAGGACTCTTTATCGACATTTACAATGGAGTGTGATAAGGTAATTTGCGGAGATGAGTTTAATTTAAATTTAATAGATTTGGAGAATAAGAGTGTTCAGTATTTTCTTTCTTGCATCGAAACTTTTAATTTGCAACAAATAGTCAATACTCCAACTAGAGTCACCGACAAAAGTGGTAGTTTAATAGATTTAATTATATTGCCCAAAGAAGAAAACTACACTTTTTCAGTAAAGAACGTTCCCAAAATTTCAGATCATGTACTAATAAGTTTCTTTTTAAATACTGACATAATTAATGATAAGGAAAAGTACGTTTTAAGGCGAAATCTAAAGCGCATTGATAAAGATTTATTGTCCGAATTTTTGGATAATACACCATTTGAAGATATAGTACAAATTTCAAATATTAATCAAAAAGTATCACATTTTAATACTTTGATAAAAAATATTTTTGATGTTTGGGCTCCTTTAAAAACTATAAAAATAAAAAGACAAAAACCACCATGGTTAACAGACACTATAGAAATTATGATCAAACTTAGAGACAAAGCTTTTAAAAAATACAAAAATACAAGAAACAAAAATCATTGGGCTAGCTATAAGCAATTACGTAACCAAACTAACAGCAATTAGCAATGAAAAGAAAAGTTACCTAGAGTCTATTTCTGGAGAAAATAATAGTAGAGTTCTTTGGAAAAAATTTAGAAAATTAAATATAACTTCTAAAGCAAAAAATACATGTCTTCCCGATAGCCTAAATAAACCTTCAGATATAAATAAATATTTTTTACAGTTCTCTATAAATAAACAACAAACAGATCCTACACTATTACAATACTACCAAAATAATTTAAAAAAGAAAATAAACAGCAAATTCTCGTTTAATACGGTTAGTATAGATGAGGTAAAAACGCAGCTATGTAGTATTCAATCATTGGCATCTGGTTCGGATTTGATAAATATAGAAATGTTATTGTTATGCTGTCCCAGAATCCTTCCATTTCTTACTAATATAGTCAACTCGTGCCTTTTAGAAGGAATATTTCGAGACGAATGGAAAATTGCACGCATTACGCCACTTCCAAAAAGTAATAAAATAAAAAGTTTTAATGAATTGAGACCCATTAGCATTTTACCTTGCCTTTCAAAACTCTTCGAAAAAATTATGAATATTCAAATAAGAAGTTTTTTACAAGAAAATGACATTTTGCCTCCTAACCAATCAGGATATCGCCCAGGATATAGTTGTGTAACAGCGCTTTTAAGTATTACTGATGACCTTATGACGTCAGTAGATTCCGGTCAGTCCGCCGTTCTGGTGCTCCTGGACTATTCGAAGGCATTTGACACGATATGTCACGAACTCTTGTTAGCTATATTAAACTATGTCGGCTTTTCGGATAGTGCAATAATGTTTATTAAAAATTATCTTAACGATCGAATGCAGTATGTCGAAACAAGTTTAGGATAATCGGCTAGAGAAACTAGAGGCTGCGGTGTGCCCGCCTATATTGGGGCCTCTTTTATTTTCAATATATACTAGTAATTTTGTCTCGTGTCCAAAAAATGTCACAGCGTATTTTTACGCAGATGACAATCAGGTACTCTATTCTTTTATTTCTAGTACTTGGCGTGAGTCAATGGCATTAATAAATGAAGACTTAAGAGATCTAACGGAATTTTCAGCACGTCACGGGCTTCTAATTAATCCAACTAAATCATCTGTTATGGTTTTTGGTAGGGATAGGAATCGTTTAATGTCGGAACTTAATATAGAGGTCAGTGGTAACGTCTTACAGTTTACAAAGTATGCAAACAACCTCGGTCTAAGAATTGACACGGATTTTCGATTCAGAGAACAAGTAGCGCATTATATACAAAGGGCATACATTTCTTTAAAGCTGCTTTATCCACATCGCCATTTGTTAACTTAGGCCCAAAAGATAAAATTAACGGATTCTCTGGTGTTAAGTCATTTTAACTATTGGGATGTACTTTATGGGCCATGTTTAGATAAAACAGATACAAATAGGATTGAGAAAGTACAAAAAAGTTGTTTACGGTTTATTTATGGTATACGAAAATATGATCCGGTTTCGCACAAACTATATGATGCCAAATGGTTGAATATGCAGAATAGGCGCATGCTACACTTTTTGGTAATTTTCCACAATATTATTTTAAATGACCGACCAGCATGTTTGACAAACAAGATAATATATAGAACAGATGTGCACAGCTTAAACCTTAGATTTAGAGGTCTTATCTCTCCACCACCACACAGAACAGCTCTGTTTCAAAGTAGCTTTTCATATAACATTTATAAGCTTTACAATAAAGTTCCTTTTGCTTTAAAAGCCCTAAAACCATCAATTTTTAAAAAGAAGTTAAGACAAGACATGTTTAGTCAATAAGTGAAGTGCAGTTGTTTTAAAATTCCATTCAGAATGTATAACTAATTAGATATTTTGTTTTTTTTCTTTTTCTATATTAATTTTTATTGTGTTCTCAGCAAACCAAAAAGGTTATTATAAGTTTATATATTTTTATTGGGGATGAAATTTGATCAATTTATAATTGCTTTCATCTCCTTTTTTGCAATTCATAAATTACTGGTATATACTATATTATGTATTGTTATTGTACATTGCAAAATAAATGTCTCATTATTATTATTATTATTATTAAAAATTTAAAAATGCGTCTGGCATATTGCTTCGCGCGTAAGTTTACGTATTGAATCGAATTGACCACTAATGACTAAGCCATACTCCACCAATTCCATGGAAACGGCAGGCATTTATTTGATGTTCTGTTAGGTATTTTAATGTTTTGACAATTGAGAACCAGAAACAATATTTATATTAAGCCGGGTTCACATCAATAAATATTTATGTTGTGCGTTGTATTTGACGCAAATTTGCTCGCGTTCGTTAAAATTTTTATAGATGTGGACTATGCGCCGTACAAAGAATCACGCAAATATTTTCGTCAGATACAACACACGCTATCCATCGGTCTGTCGGTTTTTCCGGCTACTTCAAAGAGATTTGCGTCCAACACTTGTTTGTGTGTGGACTGGTGGTTTTAATTTTGTGTGCGTGTGTAGTTATTGGGGTGCCATCATGTCCTCCCAAATTTAAAAAAAAAAGTGCGCGGTTTATATAATCATGGATTACCTACGACGTAATAATATCAAGAAGAGACCAAGAGGAAATAATAAACCTAGACGCTACTGGATAACGAAACTTTTTCAGTACAGAAGCCAGAGTGGTGGTGAAAACCTATTAAAAACGTTAGCAATTGATGAGACAACGGGTCAATTTAAAAATTTTCTTCATATGGCACAAGCCGATTTTGAAATTTTACTTAATTTGGTTGGACCTAAAGTGAAGAGAATGGACACAAATTTTCGAAAGGCAATATCCGTTAAAGAAAAGCTAGCTCTTATGTTACGATTTTTGGCCACAGGAGATTCATATTCTAGTTTACAATATTTATTTAAAATCTCAAAACAAGCTATTTCACAAATAGTGCCAGAAGTTTGCAGTGCAATTATTGAGTTCTTAAAAAATTATGTGAAGGTAAGTTTTTGAAAAATTGAGCTATTACTAAGGAAAATAAAACTAATAATTTTATTCCAAAAGTAATCAATTAATTTTATTGTTTGAAATCTTAATTAACACAATAAAAACTACATTTTGATATAGGGCTGTAACTCAGTAAGTAGGTTGTCTTGTGTTTGTGACTGACCATCTGATTGAGTAGAATTCGATGAACTGACATCAGTTGCAATGGAATGAGTTGACCAAGGAGAACCTTGTAATGAATATGGAGAAGTATGAGGAGTTGGTACACATGTTATTTCATTTGGGTTATAGTTCGGAGAAACAGATTTTGCAGTATTATAATAATTATGACCCCCGAATTGAGGGGGTAAGTTATCATAGTGTCCCATCTCTGCCTCAAAAATAATTTGATTTATAGCATGTTCAACCATAGATCTTGTTCTTCCCGAAAACTGCTTCAGCTTATTAGCCAAATGTTGGGTATACATTAAAGTTGGATCGTCTGGTTGTTGTAAAAAATTTAGGGCGGCCTGTAAATGACGATCATCCACGCTATCGGGTTTTGATTGTTTTTCACGTTTCGGTATTGGTGGTTTCAAGAACTTTTCCTTTTCTTTAGATTTTAATGCAGTGTCCGCGTTACTGGTTGTGCTAGTATCTTCATCATCTTGTATAGCATTTGCAGAATTTTCAGCGCTATCTTTATCGAATTCAATAGTTTCAGATGAATACTCAGGTTGAACTTCGTTGCTTTGGGTTTCATCAGAAACGGAACTTGTTTCCTCGCTGACTTCGTCCTAAAAAAAAAAATTCTTATGTTCAGTTTACCTAGTATTTTAAATGCAAGCTAAACCACAAGAATTATTTATTATTCTTGTGGCTAAACTTTGTAGAAAAGTTGAAGTACCTAAAAAACTTTTAATAGTAATTTAAAGTGTTATAACTCAAAAACTAAATGAGATAATTGGATACAGTTTTCAGCTTAGTATTTCTTGTAGTTTTGCTTTAAGTGTCAATACATCTTATACATGGTACACCGCTCGTATACTGAGTGGTTAAAAAAACGTATTTTTTTCGAAATTTCAACCCTTCGGTAATCTGGGAAAAATTACGAATATTTTATTCGTAACATTTTAGGGGATACGTAAGGATAACTGTAAGAAACAATTTTAAGGGATTTTTTAATTTTGGTTTGGAATAGGAAATATCCTTATAGCTAGTAAATAACGTAATTTTAAAATTATATTTATAAAATTTTATACGGAGTCTTCGAACAATCGAGTCCAGGGGTAAATATCACTTGAACTTTAAAAATACAACAGAAACTATCTTACTATCCTTACGCATACCCTAAAATGTTACAAAGAAAATACTTATTCTTAATATTTCCGAAAGTTCGAAAAAAATTCATATTTCGCCCTGTACATAAAAAGTCTACCCTGTATACGAATTCCTGACACTTCGCGCAAGTTGCCAAAACTATGAGAAATCATATGCTGAAAACTGTACCCCATTATATTATTAAATTTATTTTTTGAGTTTTAACACTTCAAAATAGCACTAAAAATTTAACTGATGAACTTCATTTGTCCGCCAGTTTAGTTGGGCCGTTTTATCTTTACCTGTGCTCCATAGCGTGTCACCTCATATTAGACTTCAGTGGGATAGGAAAAGTGAAATATGACGCACGTGTAAAATTAAAACGCACCAACTGTATTTATTTAGTTAATCATAAATATTTGTAGATAAGGCCTAAAAACCAACGAAAAAATGAAATAGTATTTTTTTTGTAGATGCCTACAACGTCAGAAGAAAGGTTAAGTATTGCGAAACAATTTGAAACAATTTGGAATTTTCCAAACTGTGTGGGAGCGATGGATGGGAAACATATTATACTACAATCTCCTAGATGCAGTGGCAGCGACTATTACAACTACAAAGGATTTTTTAGTATTGTGTTGTTTGCAGTGGTTGATGCTAATTATAATATAATTTTTGCTGACGTGGGCTGTCAAGGAAGAATTTCCGACGGAGGTGTTTTTAGAAACACTGAAATTTATCGCCGGATGCAGGCAAATCTTTTACAATTACCAATAGCAAAACCTTTGGAAAACAGACAAAAAGAAATACCCTATGTCTTTATAGCTGACGAGGCCTTTCCTCTAGCGAAAAACATAATGAAACCATACTCGGGATTACATTCAAGAGGATCTATAGAAAGAATATTCAATTATAGGCTTAGCCGTGCCCGTAGAGTAGTAAAAAATGTATTCGGTATAATGGCATCAGTTTTTCGACTATTAAGGAAACCTTTGTTGTTGGAACCAACTAAAGCAGAAATTATCATTATGGCAATTGTGCACTTGCACAATTTTTTGCGAAATAGTGTATCTAAAACTTACTATTCAATGGACGAGGAGTACAACATGGACGACTTAACATCCTTTCTGCCCTTAAAAAATGTACCGCGTCGAGCACCACTCCTTGCAAAAGAAATAAGGGAAGAATTTTCACAATATTTTTCCACAAATGGTACAGTTTCATAGCAATCTGAGTATGCTTAGAAAAAAGAAACTCAAAAAAGGCAATAATTTACTAATTTTAGTTTATCATTATGGAATCAATAAAAAATGTATATTTAGGTACTTACGCATAGTTTCAGAATTTATTGTAACCCTTGGCTGATCCCTATCTTCGAGAAATAAAAGGCTTTTAAAAGCAAACCAATTTGTTTTATACACATCTTTGGCACCTACAAAAAAAAGTATTCAGTTTTTACTACACCTCCTTATTTTAATATCTAAATCTACAGAGAAGATCAGTCAACTAGGGTGACTGGAAAATCAAGTTTAATTATTAGGTTTCTAAGTTTGTTGATTTGAGAATTTGGCATTTATGGGAACGATTGTTATAACCTGGACTTGATTTTCCTATCTCCATAGTTCTTTCTCTTTACAGGGTGGCTGGTAAGTGGACGTATTCCTTCTGGGAGAGGTTTAAGTAGAGCTTATTTGTAAACGATTTAACCATATATTATCCATTATACCAAACCCAGTAGTTTTAATTTTTTTTTATTTTTTTTTAGAAACTCGCCGGTAGAAACGCGCCGCAAACTTACCTCTTACTACTACTCTTTAAAATTAGAGGATAATATATCATTTTTATAATTTTATATATAATTTTTCCCATTAGTTTAAACAGTAACGCAAGATATGTAACAAAAATGATGCCAAATATTGTGATACAATCAAAATACAAGCGTTACAATCCAAAGAGTTAAAGTTTCTAAAAAAAAGAAGATACTAATTTTAAAACTACTAGGTTTTGCATAATGGATAATATGGTTAAATTAAATTAATTGCAAATAAATTCTATTAAAACCTCCCAGAAGGAATACATCTACTAGTCACCCTGTATACCTATGTACCTACTTACCTTTTCCCGTTCCAATAGTTTTTTTCCTTTAGCCCTTTCTCGCCTAAATGAACCCAATAAACTTGCCATCTTCTTTTTAACTTCATCTATGTCAATACCGCATGCCTTCGCTATTTCTTCCCATGCGTCATTTTTCTTTATTTTATTAAAATGTTCCTTGTGTTTCGGATCCCATAATAATCTAAATTTTTGATACTCCTGAATGAGGAGTAAAGCATCCTCGTTTGCCCACTCCATATCGCAATGTTTTTTTTTATTTATGAACGAATTCTTATTAAAAAATCTATGGAAAATGCACACCAATACACACGTGGTTTCGACGAAAATAGATCACAACAATAACACAAGCACGGCGCACATATTTATGTCAAAATAAATGCGAAGAAAGCAAATTTGCGCCGCAAATATTTTCGCCGAATTCAAAATACAACATTCAACACACAAATTTATTGATGTGGACCCGGCTATAAAAGTAACTTTTTTCGCGAGCATTATGTAATTGACGGCCATCGAAAAATATGGCAGTAACACATTCGGAAAGTGTTTTCCTAAACTCGTCAATCTGTCTGCCGTCCAGAAAAGTATTTCGTAAATAATAATTATTTTTTAACCACCGTCATGCAAATAGCTATTATTCTTTAACCCACCCATTATGAAACTGACTTAAAAGGAAACGGTCAGAGATAGTTTCTCTGACCGAAATGCCGTGTACATTCTTCCTACATTATAAGACAATGGAAGTATGAAATATGAATTTCATGATTAATTATTTCCTCTGCCACGTTAAACATTAATCCTCATTAGATTTGTTCCCAGTAGCATTTTCATAAAATAATCCAATGCGATTTAGGCGTTTTGGCGCTCCACAAATTTTGATTAGCAAATTTTTATTATCGCGTTTTTAGCTTTTTCCAATAAACTATAAAGTTTTATTCAATTCAATGGTTTTAATGTGGCAGTTACATCACCTGCTGTCGGCACTAACGGTTTATTGATATAACAAATACGGGGCGAATGTTATAAAGTGTTACAATCGGAGATCTAAAAATACGATAGAAATTTTTCATTAAAAATTTGGGAAAGTGATAAGGAGGCCAGGGCACACACTTTAGTACACTGTAACTAAATTTATCCTTATTTATTATTTTTTTTTATGTTCTACCTGTTTGTGTAATATAAATTTTGAACAGGTTCCACAATTTAATTGGTAAACACCGGATTTATTCTGTTGGTTTCTTATTCGTCTGATTGTTTATGATATACAGTGACAGCAAACTAATTAGAAACGATACCTTACGAAAATCTGAACCGTTGCTAGTAAAACATTGGTTTA
Source organism: Kuschelorhynchus macadamiae (assembly GCA_030620095.1). NCBI lineage: Eukaryota > Metazoa > Arthropoda > Insecta > Coleoptera > Curculionidae > Kuschelorhynchus > Kuschelorhynchus macadamiae. Next base: position 1,794,947 of record JAUTXW010000294.1, on the reverse strand, counting down.
AGATATTTCGAATATTATAATCATTGTTGCTATTGTTAGAGTGTACATAGGGTGTATTATTATCACATTAAACAACCTTATTAAGTTTAAAAGAAGGCTTATTTTAAAATTGACGATCGTTACCATAGAGTGGGTTGTTGACTTCCCTTCCTGTCAATAATTTAATGTTAATCTTCATTCGAATTTCTGCAAACATGTGTTCGCGGAAAAGCTGTAAAGAAAATGAACGACAAGTCACTATTAATCTTCATAAGAAAGGCTATTCGTATAAAAATATTGCACAAATGGTTGATCGTTTTAAAAAGGCGGTGTTTAACACTGTTCATCATGTTAGGATTCATCGAACCATTAGAACTGTTCCTACGAAGCGACGTCCCAGAAAAACGAGTATAGAAACAGATCGTCGAATTGTTCGCATTTCTAAGGCAGACCCTCACAAATCAGCAGTTAATATTTGGAAAGAAATTTTTGTTAAAAATCTAAGGGTATTTAGTGTTCGTAATCGTTTGAACGAGGCACAACTTTTTGGCAGGGTACCAAGGAAGAAGCCTCACCTTTCTGAAGTGTTGGAATTTGCTAGAAATCACCTTCCTTGGAACGTCCAACAATGCAAGCAGATACTCTGGTCAGATGAATTCAAGGTAAATACATTTGGTTCTGATGAAAACGTTTTATTTACCGTCGACCAATAAAGAATTTAACCCGCGCTACACCATGAAATCAGTGTTCTCTTGGAATGGTGTTGGCCCTCTTTATAGAATAACTGGTATCATGGATCATTATGAATACATTAACATACTGGAAAACGTGATGCCACCATATGGGGACGAAAATTCATCAGTAGTGTGGAAATTCCATCACAATAATGATCCAAAGCACTCCATGTAGATTTTTTACAATGGCCATCTTGTAGTCCAGATCTTAACCCAATAGAAAATTTTTGGATAGAAAATTTCGACGAAGTATTCGAGGGTATGAGAGAAGCTTGGACCAGTATTCCACTAGAGACTTGTAGACGTCTAATACAGTCCATGCCTAGGAGGTGTTTATAAGTAATTGAAGCCAGTGGATATCCAACTAAATATTAGGTACTCAATTGAGACAGAAACTTATAAGTTGTTAGAAAATGTTGATTCAGAAATACGTTTTCAATTAGTTTGCCGCTTCAAAATGTAGTGTTCTTCGAATTTTATAATGAATAAATTATTTCTTAAACTTAATAAGGTTATTTAAATTATATTATAAAAAATTATTATAATAATAGATATAGTCGAATGCGGTCTTATCATGCGGGTCCAAAGGTCACCAACATTATGAATCAAATCAGAAAATATAGTGAATACCAAAATGTTGTGTGATTCTTTTATCGAGCTAGTAAATCTCGATGGGCTATTTTCAAATATACAGGGAGAAAGAAAATAGTTTTTTTTATTATATTACGCAATATTATTAAGATAGCCACTTAATATTATTTTATATATTAAATGCCCAGGGACTAAATAAGAAAATTCGCTAAATATGTATTTGGTTAAAATTTGGCAAACGCCTTAATAAAGTCGGAAGGCGGCTCGAATCAGTGGAACAATCAGGATATGTTCTGGTTATACAGCCACTTAATGAAAGTAAGATTTTTTTATCAATCACCAAAAATTATGAGCCCCGCTTGACCTAAAAATCTAATCACTTATACAGTGTCATTTATTTAAATGAGGGCCACTCCTGTACAAAGAAAACTTGTTTTTTTTTGTATTGTGATAACAAAAAAGTTTTATTTTGCAAAAAGATTATACACTTTTGTTAAAAACTCAAGATAATTAGTTATTACTTCCCTCGTGAGATTTTTTCAGATCTTTACGTTTAAGTGTCCCTAGATGCCGGAAAACATGTTTTTTCAATTCCGTCTGTCTGTAGGATCTGACCGTCAGTCTGTCTGTTCGCGACATAGCTAAAAAACTACTTATCCGATTTCTTCAAATTTCAATCTAAAATTAATGGCTATGCAAGCGAAAAATACAGGCTATATATATACATATATATATATATATATATATATATATATATATATATATATATATATATACATATATATAGCCTGTATTTTTCGTTAGCCCCGAGTTTCTGGTAAAGCGATTTTACCGATTTATATATATCAAATTTTAGCTTATAATTAATAAAAAAATTTACTTATTTTAAACATGCTTTAAAATTGGAACAAGTATTCTATAATTATTTATTTATTGCCTACAAAATTACAATTGTACTAAAAAGGTAAGCTAAAAAATAGTATCAAATCTAATAAAAACATTTTCAAATTAAAATTAACTGGCTAATATCAAGGAGCCAGTGGCAAAAGCTCTGAGACTCGGTATAAGGAATGTACAGAAACTTGTGCATGAAAAAAAAAACGTAATTTACTTCCGAAGAAGATTAAGAAATGTACACGAAAAAATCCAAAGGCAAAAGACTTAAGTTTCAATGCAAAAATAGATATTCATAATGCAATTTATGATTTATACACGTCAAAGACTAATATAATCCTTCAGAAACTTTTTAATATTATAGACTAAAAAATATCATCATCCCTTAAAAATTGCTCATCTTCTGAGTCGTCCTCAAATGGCGCAATGATCATTGGTGCTTTTTCGACATCTAGAACTCGTTCTCGATTCCACCAATCCCATATTAATATCCCTCTATGTTCCACAGATTTCTTCCAGTACTCCGGCGTAATATAATTTAATGAATCTTGCCAAACAATTTTCACTTCATCTGATGTAAGACCATCGTTCACGTGTTTTTCGTAATATGATTTTGCCCCAGCCCATATTAATTCTATTGCGTTAAACTGGCGTTTCACGTAATATTTCATCTACGGCATATATTGTTAGTTTTTTAACAGATTTTGCCATTAAAAGAAGTTCTAGTTTTAGCATATTGGGTAAAGGATTTTGTTTGTTTGTTTGTTTGTTTTATTAGCCAGTCATAAATATCACTTTTCTTCCAGGATGAAGTGGGTTGTTTATTTAAGATTCTTGAATGATCAGACGCATTGTCCAGAATGAATAAAGATGGAGCATCTAAATTTGGAATCAGTTGTTCTTTTAACCACTTTTCAAACAGTTTTCAGTTCATATTATCATGGTAGTACATACTTTTGGATGTTGCAGAAAACAGTAAACTTGCACCTGGGAGAAATCCTGTTGAAGAACCTGCATGCAAAATGATGAACCATTTTCCCGTCCCACATCCCTTTTTTCTCTTGACACTTATTACAGACTCGTCCTGCCAAGATTTCGAACCACTTCCATTAGAAAATATCCAAGTCTCGTCTAAAAATACCACTTGTCTAAATTTTGAATTAACATTTTTTGTATATTTCTTTAAAAACTGGATACGCTGACTTTTTAGTCCAATTTCCAATATGCCACATCAAAAACTTGAAGGGTTATATTAGTTTTTGATGTGTATAAATCGTAAATTGCATTACGAACATTCATTTTTACATTGTCACTTGTCTTCTGTCTTTGGCTTTTTTCGTGTACATTTCTTAATCTTCTTCGGGAGTAAATTATGCTTTTTTTCATGCACAATTTTCTGCACAGTCCTTATACCGATTCCCGGAGCTTTTGCTAATGTCTCCTGGATATTCATTTCCGATTTGGATCATTTTCGTAATATTTTATTAGATTTAATACCATTTTGTTCGCTTGTAGATGCAAAAAAGCCAAAAATTGTTTTCTATTACTCATTTTGTCACTGACTTGTCAATCTGACTTTGAAGTCACATCGCTCAAAGATTTTTGCAACTGCTGATATTTATATGTGTATCCTCTTTGTTCATATGAAAATATCATATGTCTATCTAATTCATCTTCCCGATTTTATGCGAAGGATATGATTACAAGTAATAAAAGAAAAACAAACTTAAAAAGTTTGTCGTTGATAAATCGTATGACCCTCACGATAACACTGCTTTTGACTATATACACTCTAACAATAGCAACACTGATTATAATACTCGAAAGACCTTAAACCAATTTCTTACTAGCAACGGTTCAGATTTTCGTAAAGTATCGTTTCGAATTAGTTTACCGTCATTGTATCTATCAAGGCAGTTGTTAGTCCTAAAAGCAACAGCTGCACCATTATTTTTAAAAAGCTTGGCGACAGGCAATTAAAATCATTTTTAGATTATATAAATAATAATAATATAAATTTTACAGTTGAATTAAAACATAGTAAGGAAATTAATTTCTTAAACTTAACAATAACTATAAGAATAATAAACACGAGTTTCAAATTTAACATAAATTGCAACTTAACGGACCCATTTTGTTTAAACAAGAAAATGTCTTAACAAACTTTAATTTTGCTGATAATATGAATATTATCTCAGTTCATTTAGCATAATGCACAAAATTAGTAAATTTTCATACAGCAAGGGATAAGATGGATAAGTCCAAAACCCATTATAGTATGCTCCATATTGATTCAAAGATATTCAACAGAGATAGCAATGGACTAAATAGGCTGTTCTCCTTAAAAACTGGAATTCTGGCAATTAGGATTTTGAGAAAATTCTCAATTTTTGTTTATATAATATTATAAAAATTATCCTTATCTATAATATTGTTATATAATTTTTTTAAATTATTTTTGTTTAAATATATTTTAAAACGTTTAAAAAAAAGTTTATGACAAATTAATAGTGGTCATATTAACGTAGGATACAATGTTTGTGAATGTTTCCATTTTGATGACATGAAGGTATATATAGAAAATATAGACTATTTCTTATATATGTGAACTAAAATCAGTACTTCAGTTAAATGTTAATCATAATATGTTTTAATAAAAAGCATCCATCCAAATTTAAATAGAGGGGTTAAGTATGCTTTACACTTTTCATTAATTAACACTTTGGTGTAAAATACTTATTTTATCCCTACGACAATGTTTCACATGTCGCTGCCAAAATCAAAATAGCCTGAATAGAAAATAAAGTTCACACCGTCATCAGTTGATTTTATATCGAATTATTAAGTTGCATTAACAGGATAGATTTGAAGTAGAAACTAATATTTTAAAACCTACAACAGAAAAAGAAAATTTAAAACTTTATTAGGAAGAGGATTCTTTTTCTTTTGTTTAGTTATTTTAATTAAACTAATTGACTAAACTACAAAGAAGACACAAAGTCTCGATCTCGGGCATCATCAGACCTACAATTAATATAACAATCAAAAACTATCACTATAAATATACAAAACTCAAACAAACCTTGGATATTAAATAAAATCACATGAACAAATCAAACTGTAACTTCACATGTTAAAATACACACTGAGATGAGGTTAAGAAACCAAGGCATTGACACGCACAGATGAAAGTTGGAACCCAGGAATCGAACCCGAACCTCCAGCGTGAGAGGCCGAGATACTCACCACCACTCTACCAGCAAGGCCTATGAAAATTAATTTGCTGCCGATTATTGTTGGTACCAAGATTGTTAAAAATTAGTTGAGGTTGGAAGTTGAAGACATCGTTAACACAGTGTAAAATTGGGCTTCTCTTAGCTCTTGTAATTTCCATCTTCTCCAACAAATCTAGTTTTTTACTCTTTGGACACTCGTGGAGTATCTTAACATTGTTTGGTATAGAAAAATGTTGTCTAGTTGTTAGTAAGTGGTTAGCAAAAGCCAACTTTGTCTCGGTGATATCAGTGTTTTTATATTTATCGAAAAGGCTAAGATGTTTCCAGACCTTAGTGGCAATCCTTCTCCCTGATTGTCCGACAGATACAGCAGAACAATCTCTACAGCCCAAAGAGTATTTTGATTGATTGATGATTTTGAGAGATGTTCGGTCTTATCTTTGGTCATTACTAGATATCTCTTAAGTGAGTTCACTGTTAAATGTTTGAAAAACTTCGCCACCTGCATTGAAATATTACCAAAAAACGTTAAACCTTTGAAGCATTTTTTAAGTGTTGGTTTAGAGAGAACAATATTAAAGGAAAGTTTGTATTTATTGAAAAACTTATAATAGTCTATTGATGGAATGAAGAGGAAAACAGTTGTTTAAAGCAATTTATTTTATAATCTCCAATTCCTGATTGAAAGCAACTTGTGTGAGTGAGGAGAAATTGAACTAAATTTAATAACGTTATCTGAAGACGATGGTTTTCTCTATATTTCAAATTCTATTTTGGTATTGTTCCTGATTAACATTAAATCTAAGAAAGGTTATCTACCCTCATTTTCCATCTCTAGAGTAAAAGCTATTTTGTTATGAAGGGAGTTAACAAAATTTAAAAAATCCGTCAACTCCTGATTGTTTCGTTTCCACACGATACATATATCATTTACGTATCCCTATTTAATGTCCTAGGTTTGTTTGAATTTTTTATATTTATATAAATAATATAGTTTTTATTGTTATATTAATCGTAGGTCTGATGGTGCCTGAAAAGGCGAAACAGGTGTAACCGTATTATATTCTTTTTGATTGAGACCGAAACTTTGTGTCTTCTTTCTAGTTTAGTCATTTGAAACCAGGTCCCTTAGAGAATATAGACGCTTTCTTGCAGTTAGTTAGATTAAAATGCAAGAAATTAAATATTTTAGAATGCATTATTCAAGAAGTTACAGTTAACCGAGGGTGAGAGATCTCCTACAGTTATTATAATTATTAGAAGTAAATAGAAAAAACCAATATGAAATTTTTAGTATCTGAATTAAAACTAAAACAATAGATTATATTAATCAAGATTTTCATCAAAAGTGCAATGTCACTAAAAAAAAACGACGCCATATACCAAATGACCACAAAGATGCTTTTAAAATTATGCAGATATTTAATAACTGCTTTTTTAAATTTAAAATAATTTCTTAGAGGTAATAACGAGCCACTTAGAACCATACTGAGAGATTTTTCACTCGGGTTAGAAGCCGATTCAGGCAATGATTTATGAATGTGTCCCGATTTAACGGAATGACGTAAACAGATTTGTTTACCCTTCTAATGGAAGATCCGAAACTTGATCTCGGTGTCTCCTTCGCGAGCGAAAAGGGGGATAGGATATAATATACACTTAGGAATATGTTACGGATGTGTTTTCCCCACAATATTTTGTTAAATTTCATCAATATCCCGTTCTAGCTTTTTTGGTGAACATCAAAATGACAAGAAGAGTAATTTGTATAATTTTAGCATTAATTATTTTTCTCGTTTATCAAAACAAGTTGAACGAATCTTGAAAATAATTAGAGCTCTAAATTACTAATATTAACAAGACGTTATAGACAAGATTCATATTCATTAAAAAGGTTTAACAGTTTTAAGAGTCTAACAGCCGGTTGGACAAAAATTAATTGCTTTTTAGAATATTTAACCCAGTGGCGGCTAACATCTAACTATATTTATTATATGCCTCTTACAATTTAAGATTTTACATTTATTTATTCACCTAATTGGCAAAAAATAAACTGTATATCTCGAATAAATATTTTACTTGACCGTTGGTTGGCGGCATGTCTTTTTAAAACTTTCAATCGAACTTTATTATAACAACTATAATAGCGGCGCAAACCGCTTCGACTTTGCTGGAGGTGCTATGTTTAGTTTACGATTTTCCTACTACGTTGCCATGACAACGCGTACGCGATGACGTCGACCATACGGAAGATTAATGTTAACCAGTGCCATACAACGCTCTCAGTGAATTGCTAACGCAGTACACTACACCCACCTGTCATTCAGTTTGGGGTGGTTGTTTACTTTTATTTTCGCAGATTTCGCTGCAACCGGTTAGTTCCTTTGCAGTTTGGTTGACTGTTTTGTGTTGTATTTATTTATGGTGTTGTTACAACTTTATTTGGTATCGGGTTTATTAATTTACATTATTGATGAATCCGATCACGGATGTGGTTTGCATTTTGTTGGAAACTCCATTTAATCGATGGAAAGATCAAGATCAGAGTTTTAATCATCATCCTGGTTCTCGGTGCACAAATGGTTATGTAGTAGACAAATATTACAAAAATTGTTTTGCTGGCCTTGTTTACTAGTTTCCAATAAATATTCAGTGTGGAATAAGGAAGGATTTACAGGTATGTTAAATATATGAAGGTCTTTACATAAACATGAAGACTCGGCGTTTGTAAAAAATCAAAGTACTATAGCTGACACTTTGAAAGAAAATGCTAAACTATATAAAATACATTTTAACGAAAACGTCCGATTAAGTAGACTATTTATGTACTTGGTAATTGACGCAGTTTTGTACCTTGCAAAACAAGAGTTAGTCTTTAGCGGCCATGATGAGAGCAGCGAGTCAATAAATAGGAGGAATTTTAAAAAGCTTTTAGGTTTATTAATATCGAGAAGTTCCCACGAATTAAAAGATCATCACGAAAAAATTAAAAATGTTTTTACTCGAAAACTATTCAAAACGAAATAATTATAATTATTAATTGAATTTATTTGAACGCATTAATGAACACACAGTTTTTTTCTGTGCAAGTGGATGACACCACTGATATTACGCAAACCTCCCAGTGCTCCATAATTTTAAGATACGTTAATTCAGAAGGTTCAGTAGTCGAGAGATTCTTAGGATTTTATAATGTCAGCTCCGATAGAACGTCGGAGAATTTATATTCTCTATTGGATCAAATTTTGGACCAATTTGACTATAAACATAAATTAATAGGACAATGTTACGATAGCGCAAATGTGATGTCTGGCCATCTAAATGGCCTTCAAAAAAAAAAAGAAAAAGCGCCGCAGGCTGTATTTGTCCTGATGCAGCAAAGTTTAAAAATATGTATAAAATGTCGAATTTTTTTGAAAGCCTTAGTGGTATTCCCTCATTTTTTCACCACTCAGCCAAACAAACATATGCTCTTACATCTGCATCTACGAGGCGTATACCAACAATTACAGAAACTCGTTGGTTTTCAAATTCGAAGTTAGTAAATGTGATTGTTCAAGTTGCGTTCTTCAAAAAAAAAAATCATTTGACATTTATTTTTGCATATCCAATATAAACGCTGTCGTGAAAGCTCTGTAAAAAAAGAAATGAACATTTTTTTAATACCATGTTTGATAAAGCAAATTCTATTACAGAAATAAATCATTACAATATAGTTTAAATTTTCCGACTGGCCCGTTTGAAAATTTGTTACAGTTAGACGGGGAAATATTTTCAAAAAGTCAACGACTTAAAAATGAGCTTGGTCTTATTTTCGCCAATGATAGTAATTGGAATATATAGCTGCAAGAGCAAGTGAAAAAAATTAATGAAAATAAAGATATTTTAACCAAAGCATATAAAGTGTTTTCCCTTATTTTGACAATACCGTCGACAAGTGCTTCAGCGGAAAGAAGTTTTTCTTGCCTCAAACGTGTAAAAACTTATTTAAGAAATACAATGTCTCAAAGAAGACTTACTCCTCTAAGCAATATTTCAATTAAAAACGAATGTCTGGAGGAGATTAGGGCAACTCATCCATTTTATGAGGATGTTATAAATAAATTTGCTGCTATGAAGGATAGGAGAATTGATTTAGTATACAAAATTTAGGTAAATCGTAAAAAAATACTCTACCCCTTACACATATAAAAAAAATTCTGGAAAAAAAATGATTGCGATATTTTCTTGCTCCATTTGCACTTCACTTACTTTTTCAACCGCGAGCCGCCACTGATTTAACCGAGCTTTCGGATTTGACAAGCTGCTTACAGAAACCTAGGAACTCGCTGTCAAATTTCGCATTCCGTTAAACATTCTAAGCTTTAATTGAGGTTTCTGCAGCCTGCCGCAGGTCTAATTGTCATGGTACTTAAAACTTTTAGTTCGCCGGTTATGTTTCGCTTATTTCAATGTCATTTTGTAATTGTGACATTTAAAAAAAGTATCTGTTCGATTGTAGAAAATGTCACCTTATGTAACTGTCAAGTTAGACCTGGTATAAATTTAATACTCTATAGTGAATACGGATGTAAATGTCCCTTTTATCAGCGCCCAAAAATAAAATTCAAAATCTTAGTAAAATGTATGTTTTTAGGTTAAGTTACTCAGAATAATATACATCGTATAGTTTTACTCACCCTTTCTTGGATAATATGTGGCATTCATTTTTATTACCTGAAAATAAAATAATAAAATATTATTTTGTTGGGTTAAATTTTCTCGAATATATTCTGAACTAAAAATGACACCACATCTTTATATAAAAAAATACAAAGCTGTAGAATAAAAATAACAGTTTAAGGTTTATTTATGAGGTATATGATATAAATTTAGTCTTTAAAAAATTTGTGCAAGAAAAAATCCAAAGAAGTCAAATCGGGTGATCGAACAGGCCAAGACGTCTTGTCTTATAAAATAGAAAAGATTAATAACAATAGTATTATTTCCTTAGAAATTAACATGCATTGTAAAAAGTTTCGAGGGCATGGTATCTGTCAAATATGTAAAATACCAGTAAAAAATTGTTCATAATGAAATTTATGAACTATAACTTTGATCCCTGAACTAAATAAAGATAACTATAACAACCTATTCCAGTAGAGTAAATATATTAGAAAACTTAAATCCACTCAGTTGTGGAAATGTTTCGTTCTCAGATAAAGCTACCTTTCACATAGTTGTCTTGTAAACTGACAAAATTGTAGGTTCTCTTGTCACTGGATCTAAAACGGGCATACAGAACATCCCGAAAAAGTCAATATTTGCCCTGGAATATTCTAGGACAGAATTATTGGTCGGTATTTTTTTTCGACTAGTTTGGCTGGACAATATGCATAGACAAATTTTCAGTAATGAACTTAATTTATGTCTTAGCTCAGTTTCATCCAGACGAAAGGCCAACTCAACAACGTGGTTTTAACATTATCGTATTAGACATTAATGGCCGATTGAACAGGCTGCTAGATCACCGAATATGATGATTGTAGATTGTTTTCCGCAGGGGTACTTGAAAAACAATATCAACTTCAATAAACTTTTAAGGAACATCTTAATTGTTTTTTCTAATCTACACTTTAATTTTTTTTTCAAATTCGACGCTTCCATAGAGGTTAAAGTATTGTCGCGATTTTCGAGAATTATATCCAGTATAAGAATATTTTTTAAATGGAGTGTTATATGATTTATCTTGCCTTTTAAACAAAAACCAAAAATGTCTAAAATGAGAAATCTAGATTCATGCGTTTTTGTTTTTAATTAAAATGTTTTTCTCAACAAGCGTATAGTAAAAAATTAAAATAAAAGTTTAAATAGACTAGGAATAACTTCACATAAAGTTTCACCCTTTAGCTGCTAGGTTCACGAGTTTCATATCAACGACAAATAACATATGCCAACAAAACAATTCGCTATTTTAGAATAACCTTTGTAACATGTCTCCAAACAATTTATGCATTCTCAGTTTTCCAACAGGAGCGCTTTAAGGAAGTAGTTGGAATAGTTGGGTCTGGCATGTTACGAAAAGTACCAGCCATCTGTTTTTGGTTAAATTATATATATGTATAAATATCATTCAGGAACAAAAGAAACATGTTGAATATTTTGTTTTGTTTTTTGTTTTCTTATAATTTCTTTAACTAAATATATTAACTACTTCTTTACAGAAATTTTGAGAACTGTAAAACTTTGTTATTGGATTCCCACCAAGATTTTATCACTTTTTACCTATGCCACACTTGACATTTGTATCCTATTTACACATTTAATTTTTACGTTGGTTTTTTAAAAATTCTATTTGGCTGCCATTTTGCTTCACCATCTTAAATTCGTATCACAACTTTACCAGTATATCACAATTAATCTCTATATCACAATTAATTCTTGCACACAAATTGAAATTAATTTAATAAATAATATTTTCAAGCTGATTTTTTAAGTATTTTATTAAGGTGCTATTTTGTTTTGCTACCTTGGATTCATATCAAAATGTTACCAGTTCATTCTTATGTAACACTTGATATTTGTGTAAAAATTTGAGGTAAATTGGATAATTAGTTTCTTTAGTGATAATTTAACTTTCTAAATGGTTTATGTCAACGATCCTCTGTGGTTAGGATTCAGTAAAAAAAAAACAAAATTGTTATTATAAATTGTCGACGTTTCGTAACTTTATTGTTGCATTCTCAGGATACACATAGATTCTATATCTTGCGTGAAACCCACATTATTAGTCTTTACCTACACCGTTGGTCTGCAGATATTTCCCAGATATTAAGTTTCTAAATGGTTTTCGGTAACGGTCCTCTTGTTATGTTAGAGTGGTGTATTATTTGGGATTAGGATCCAGTAAAAAAAGCAAAAGTCGGTTTTTTAAATTGTCGACGTTTCGGAACTTTACTGTTGCATCTTCAGGACACATATAGATTTTATATCCTGCATGAAACCCATATTATTAGTCTTTACCTACTTCGTTGATCCGCAGATATTTTCTAATCCCAAATAGTACACCACTCTAACATAACAACAAGATCGTCAACAAAAATGATTCATAAACTTAATATCTGGGAAATATCTGCCAACCAACGGAATAGGTAAAGACTGAAAATTTGGATTTCATACAGGATATAGAATCTATATATGTGTCCTGAGGATGCAACAATAAAGTTGGAAAACGTCGAGTTAAAAAAAAATTTTGTTTTTTTACCGGATCTTAACCCCAAATAATACACCACCCTAAGATATCAACAAAAGGATCGTTAAAGAAAACCATTTAGAAACTTAATATATGGGAAATATCTGAGGACGAATGGAACAGGTAAAGGCTGTTACAGTTTTTTACTGGGTTCTAATCCCAAACAGTACACCACTATAATATAACAATAAGAGAATTGTTACCGAAAACCATTTAGAAACTTAATATTTGGGAAATTCCATGCAGAATATAGGATCTATATATGTGCCCTGATGATGCAACAATATAGTTGCGAAACTTCGATAATTTGTCAACAGGTCTTCCCCACTGTAAAAAAGCGTCCATATTCTCTAAGAGACCAAGTTTCAAATGACTAAACTAGAAATAAGACACAAAGTCTCGGTCTCAGTCAAAAAGAGTATAATGCGGTTACACGTGTTTCGCCTTTTCAGGCATCATCAGACCTTCGACATTAACTAAAATCACAAGTGAAATCAAACAACTATAACGTCACATGTTAAAATACACACTGGGATGAGGTTAAGAAATAGTTTCTTAACCTCATCTCAGTGTGTATTTTAACATGTGACGTTATAGTTGTTTGATGTGTTCTTGTGATTTTAGTTAATGTCGAAGGTCTGATGATGCCTGAAAAGGCGAAACACGTGTAACCGCATTATACTCTTTTTAACTGAGACCGAGACTTTGTGTCTTATTTCTAGTTTAGTCAGGTCTTCCCCATATAACCCTTAAGTTTTGACCAAAATTTGAAGTCAATCGGCTAAGTAGTTTTTTAGCTACGCCGGGAACACGCAGATAGACAAACAAACAGACCGACGCAATTGAGAAAACATGTCTGTCGTCATCTAGGGACCCAGAAACGTGAAGATACTTCCTCTTTTACGGGGGAAGTAAAAACAAAAGATTTCTTGCAAAAACAGTTAAAATTGTCGCCTTCAGCTGTTAAAAAGAACATAACTTCCTATTTCACTTGCAAAATATGGTTTATTTATTTTTAAGGAACTAGTTCGTAAATATACGATTTTATGGATCAAAATTCCGTTTATATACCGTCGTGTTTCAAAATGCTGTGTTCCAATATTTTATTATCAGTCAATATTACCGCCAAAATTCGATTATTCGGATATACAAAACAAAAGGATCAGAAAACAATTTTACTTTAAATTTATTTCCAAAGTGTATATTTTCCAAAACAAAGATCGAAATGTACAAAGTTTTTATATAGGAATATTCAGAGTCTTTGGATAAGATAATCATTTTCTACCAGAGATTATTTGCAAGAGATTTTTGTATTTATTTCTAAGCAGGGACGTAGACAGAATACTCATTTTGGGGGGGCCAGTTGGGGGCACAAATAGTTCTAGAGGGGCCTATACAGAGGGTCTGTCATTAGTATGTGAAATTACTACTAATTTTTTTTTACATGAATGATGGATCCTGTAACAAATAATATGTGCCAGTAAAAAAATTAAAACGAATTTTCTACATGTATTTTAGATTTTTGAATTAAATACCAAATTTTATACAAAAGTAACTTAATTAAACACATCTGAAGAAACATGTTTTTTCACTTTTGTTTAATGTACAGTTGTGGAAGTATTACTAAAACTAATAAAAAATAAACATGAATAATATAAACCGTTAACTAAAATATACAAAAAAAAACAATTCATAAAATTAAATTTATTCTTGTCTTATTTTCCGCTATTACTCTCTGAAGATCTACGTTTTTTACCAATGACTTCTCAATTAATAAAATAGCCAAGTTTGATAGTCTGTCATTTCCAATTCTATTTCTCAAAAATGAGAAAGTTTGCTTACATGAAGTACTAGAGACCGGGATTGTAACAGCGATTATTACTGTTTATATTTTCTTTTTTTTCAGGGGCGTGCAGTCCATGGAAGCAAGGGAAGCAGTGCTTCCCAAAAAAAAATTACAAAACATCTTCTAAAATGTAATTTTTGAAATAGGTAACCATTAATTTAGTTTATATTAAAAATGCTAAAACATTATCTTAATTATCAAGCCCATAATAAATGCGGCCTTGACTCCGACCGAGCCACAATAGAAATCGAATAGAACCAATGCGGGCCGCTAGCGTCTCTGCAGCCAAGTCCTGTATGCCTGATTTCCTGTGAATCGAGCCAGAGGTTATTGAACTTTCCACCAGCTGTTTGCAATTTTTGCATTTCAGTCGCGTGCTTTAAGTGGGGGCGGTAGTTATCGTTGAAGTAGGTTCTTTGTTTGAACGGCTATCCGTGTGTTGTGTGATACGTACGTCGCGTAGTGCATGGTGCGATATGGAAGACAATAATACGGACGTGGATATGCAAATACCGTCAACTTCGGCTGTCGGTAATAACGTTGAAAATGTTGGAGAATTTAGAAGAAGAGTGTGTGTGAATGTGTGGTGTATGTCTTAATAATAAAGGGACTTTCCACATCAAACTTCGCTGATAACCTTCAAATAATTTCCAAAGGAAGGGCAAAACCGCCTATAAAAAATTTAACCACAAAAATGAAAAATTGTATTAGACATTTTTCTCTGGAAAAACAATACGAACAATTTAAATGGCTAACAGGGTGTGAAAACACAAGTAAATTATTTTATTGACCACGTTTACTTTTTGAAAATGAAAAAGGTCTCTGGAATAAAACTCGTTTTTCTGATTTAAACAATTTCCATAAAGCTGTAAAAAGACACATTATGTCCAAAGCGCATTTACAGGCCGTCATAAAAAAAATTCTTCGGCAAAACCAGAATTGAACACGCCTTTAATAAACAGTTGGAAATTAGTCACCGCCAACACAATGAACAATTCGATAAAAATAGGCAAATATTAAGAAGCCTTATCGATATTGTTTGTTTTCTCGGACAGCACGAATTGGGATTTAGAGGTCATGACGAAACAAGGGTTTCTTCAAATAGAGGAAATTTTCCAGATTTACTTAGTTTAATGGCTAAATATAATGATTGCTTAAAAAATCATTTAGAGCAGTCTAGCGTGTTTCGCGGAACGTCGAATCGAATCCAGAATGATTTAATTTCCGCTGTTGCAACCATTATTTTAAAAAGAATTAAGCAGGAGATTGGCGAGGCGCGGTTCATTGCTATTGTTCTGGACGAAACAACTGATATCACTAATTTTAGCCAATTATCTATAGTAATACACTACCTTAAAACAGACCGAAGTTTTCAAGAGCGATTTTTAGGTTCGTCTTCGAATAGACAAGGTCGGAGATGTTCCAACATCATACAGACGCCTCTTTTATGAAATAATCGATCAAATTCAGCAACAAATAAACTATAGATTTAACGGTTTAAATGATTTTAAAATCCTCGAGCTCTGCAATTTTGATGCATTTAAAGGAAAAACTTTTCCAGAAGATTCGTGTTAATCTCTTCTTCAATATAGCCAGTTCTTCGACCGAGTGTTACTGCGATCTGAACTAAAAGTGAATTACGAAACTGACGACATTAGCGCAAAAAATAACGCTAAGGAACTAATGAGAAATTCAACGGGGCAGGAGAGATTTTCGCATACATTGAAAATAAACTTCTCCAAAATATGTCGGAGCATCGACGTTCTTATGATAACGTCATTCACGAATTTGCAAAAAATGATCGAAGAATCAAATTACATTACAAGTAGGTAAGTTTCTAAAAATTGCTTCCCTTTCTTAAAATTTCACCGCAGGCCCCTGTTTGTTTTAATTAAGTAAGAGTCAGCATATATTTGGGATTCTTACTAGTAGAGATATTTTGTGTTGATGTGGTATGACAATTTTATTTCGTTAAAAATATTGTGCTTGTATGACCGTACCGTATAATTTATTTAGACAAGCTAATAGGAGGGGGGGGGCAGTGGAAGGGCCACAGGATAAAAAGGGGCCGCGGCTCCCCAGGCCCCCTCCCCTGTCTACGTCCCTGTTTCTAATGAACTAATTCATAAACATTTAATATACGCTTTTATAGACCAAAGTTCCTCTTCTAAACAAAATGTTAAGTTTCATATTTTTTAATCAGCTTTAACCTTTTGACAGTAATTGTTACGAGACGCCTGACCGCCAAAATCGATTTTATCGGATATACAAAACCGTTGAATTAGAAAGATCAGAAAACAATTTTAATTTAAGTTTATTTCAAAAGTGTATGCTTTCCTCATATTTTCGAAGTTCTATTTTCCTCAGAAAAACGTTAAATCGTTCAATTAAATCTAATAATGAAATCTTCAGATCCGCTTTAAAACTTTTCTACCGTAACACCTGCGGCAGAAGATTTTCACGAAGTCAGCATTCCAAACTTTGTTGTATAAAAGAACAAATTGCAATTATTTCAAGCTGTGTTCTAGTATTTACCAAATAAATAAGTACAGAAAATACGTTAGTATATAAAGCGTCACAGGTGACCACATCTAAAATAAAATCAATTCGGAAAACTCAAAGTCCAGATCCTCAAATCATTTATATTCTACAGGTTATTACTCTATATTTCACGATTTGCCGGACATTCATTTTTAAAAAATTGGCATTAAGGTTTGTTTACAACATACTGTAATAGTTCTGGTGGTTCTTTGATAATATATTTAAATCGTAATTATACAGGGTGTTCCAACTCTAGTTACTTGTTCAGCCGTTTTCCCGCATAGGGTACACTATATACCTAAACTTTTAAGAAACAAATGTTGGATAAAAAAAGCTAGTTTACGACCATTGTAGATCTACCTAATATATAGAACAAAACAAAGCTCTAAATATTCAAAGCCTTTGCATAAGAATATGAGTTAATTAACCGATTGCCTTTGTGCTGAATGGTGGTGGGAATTTGTATTTTAAGTATCTATTCGTATGCGTTGATTTTCTATACATGGAATGTCCGAATGGTTCCAGTTTCCTTTTTTTAAACAAATACATCTAGAAAGGGTCCATTTGATTCATTTTTCATTGTGAATTTCATCTTATGGTTGTTGATTGAGGTGGTCCAGAAATAATAGTAGATTTTCCTGTTCATGAGGTCAAACAACATAAGTATTTGTTTTGGTTTTAGTGGAGCAAGTGTTAAACCAATTCTCAAAGGCTTCCATAAAGATATCCACTGCCACAGATGATAGAGGAGATCCCAAAGCTACCCCCGAGGAGAAATGATATAATTAGATGATAGAGAAGCTTCAACTAGTTCTACTAAGTTATTATCAAGATTATTATGTTGCAATATGTTTGATATAATGAAAATTGAGCCGCTAACAGACACATTTGTGTATAGTATAATCCAAAATGCAACCAAATTGACTTAAGTTTTTTCACGAAATGTTTTTTTATAAGAATCGGTTTTTTCTGTTCAGGTTTCTATTGGTCGAAGTGGCACATTATTCTGATGTAATTTGGAAAGACCGTAGAACTTGGGGACCTTGGAGCTGCTTGGCTTTATTGATGTCTTCTCCGTTGAAGTTATGTTGGATGCGTTAATTAGATTGGCGAGATGTCTATCTATTCTACTAGTAGGGTCTGCCTGTATACCTTTATACGTATCGCTGTTTAAAAGTTGAGTTACCTCTTGCACGTCTTCCGTTCTGTCCATGACGACCGTGGCTTTGTTTTTATCAGCTGGAATGACCAAGATGTCTAGATTTTCATTTAAAGTAATCATCGCTGTTTTTTCGGCTGCGGAGAGATCCGACTTCGGTAGTTTTGAGCTCTTAATAATTTTCGCTGTCTCACATTTGATTTCATCAGCTTGTTCCACTGTCTCTGGGTTGAAAAACGATCTTAACACAGGGTCAGGGTTCAACAAGCACAAGCCCAGTATAAAAGCCCGCCTGAATCGCTCCGAGCACATTCGATGTTAAGATATCGTGAAGTAAATATCTCTGAAGATGCCTCGTGCAATCGAAAGCGCAACGTTCGAACAGTAATTTCAATTTCACACGTTCTAATCTCAAGAATCATGATTTTTTTTTGTGCTCCGTAACACTGGTCCAAAGCCACGAAAGCTTCCATGGTACCGGGTGTACAACTAAGAAAAGAGGCCGGTGGTACCTCAGAAACCGTTCATCCCACGAGGTTGGAAGTAAAAGTGGGCAAGAAAAAACGCTGGAAATTATTTTTAAGTTTTCAAGTCAGCTGTTAGAGGGCGTAATACGCGTAGTCAATTAGAAGAGGCAGATTTTCTCAGAAATTCACCCAGTGAAGGTATATCTAAATTTACTTTATATTAATCTCTGCTAAATTACGAATAATTTTTATTATGGGTTCTTTCTCTAGCTGTTCAAATCAAGAGTGGGGAAAAGGGCAAATGTTTGTTTTTTAAAACGGACATAACTTAAGTAATAATTAACGGATCTTGATGATTTTAGCCTTTTTGAAAAGGGCATTTATTAGGCTTTCACATGACGTATGAATTATATTATTTTAAGTTTCGTTCCGATAGCTAGATGGCGCTTTTGGGCAATTTCTTAAATTAACCGTGTTTTCTTAAAAATTTGAAATGAAATGATATATTTATTATAGACCAGTTTTACAGAGCACAAAAAGAATCAAGAAAAGGCGCAAAGAGCAAGCTGATATCTTTTTTATTTACCGAGATATAAGCAAAAGAAAATATTACTTGACACTCTTAAAAGAGTAGTAGGCTTTGGCAAAAATTCAGTGCGAGCGTCAAAATAAAACACTATCACAAAACGAGTTGTCAAAGTGTTTAGTGTTTGTAGTAAGTGTGTATTACGAAAGCAAAATTCCTGTTTCTAATGAAGTAGGGTTCGATGTGCTTGCATTTTACTTTGAATGCTTTCAAAATGCTATCATTGCAGAATATACGCTACTAGATACCCCGGTAGACGTAGATATGAGCAAAGGATTTTTACACGATTAGCAAGATGTGTTCATGCTACTGATAGTTTTCATCACCCCCTCAATCGAAGGCAAAGAAGAGGCCGTACAGAAGCAAACCTTATAAATGTGCTGGCGTATATTGTAATTCACCCACATGTCAGTATTAGAGCTACATCTAGAGATTTAGGTATAGCTCATGGAACTGTGCAAAATATAGTAGAAGAGTACAGGTAAGTATAAATGAAAAAAAATCAAGAATTTGAGCAATGTTATTTTTTAATAACAATGTAGTTTCGCAAAAATGCGTAATTCTTAAAGTAACCCAGTCGTCTTAAACACTAGATCGCTTGATATTTTAACTTTTTCATATATTAAAAACACACTATATAAAGTAAGTATTGGAAATACAAAGATTTCTGAAAATTATAAGTTGAGATTATTTCATGTTCACCCTAAACTAACAAGACATATTTTTAGTAAAAAATGATGATGCTTGTAATGAATTTGTGTGTAAACAAAATTTCCGAGAACGATAACTTGAAAACGGTCAAATCGACATTAAATTTGCATAAAAAATAGCGAAGCGTCTCGTGGCGTAATATCTTTGATATTTTTTAGTACCTACTCACAAACCTATAATAGCCAAATTGAAAACAGAAGTAATCGGGGTAAATCTACCCCAGAAAATATTAGAAGTCATGAACATACAAATTTGATTTTTTCGAACAACAAAACCGGTTAAATTTATTTTTTCATATAAAATATTTTTTCCACTATACACACTAAAAATTCAAAAAAAACGGCAAAATAGAGGACAGATTTTATTTCAAACCTACATAAACGATATGTACATTCATATAAGGTTAATCTACGGAAGTGAAATGACTCTTTGAAAGCAAAATTTAAATTTTAAGTTTTTATAGTATAAAATAGTAAAGTTTAGAAAAAAAACGGCAAAACAAGACAAATTTATTATATATTTAACATACATAATAAATTTGCTAACTTGAGAAAACTATTCAAGTAACAAAATACTATGCTTAAAAAAAACATTTTTTATCTTGACTCGTGAAAACACTGTACAGGGTGTTCCAGCGAGGACTGAACAGGGACCTATTTTCGACCTTCCTTGTATTTTGGAAAAATTCAAAATAGCCAATCGATGTATTTTTTCTTGTAGAATCCAAAAATGTCATCGAAAAAATATTTGAACCAGAAACAAAAGAGTTACGCTATGCATCAGGTGTTTTTTAAATGGAATGTATCGTTTTTTATACGATTTTTGGAAAGAGTGATTTTTTTTATGTCCGTTCTGATTAAAAGATTTGATTTTGCGATAGCTGTTTATATTACATTTTAATGTCTTAAAAACTAAAATTTTAGCTTTACCTGTTTAAAATATACGATAGGTTGGTATAGGTGATCAAGGTAAAATGACGTTTGAATGCTTTGTCAATAAAAATTGACATTATTTTAATTATTGTCGAAGTCTTCACCTAAAAAATATATATTTGACTCTGATCGAAATGAAATACTCTTTGGACGAGAGACTACAGATTGATATGCTATTTTACAAGTGCCAAGAAAATGCAAAAGAAGCAAGAAGAAGATTTATTGCAAATTTTCATAGAAATATATCCATCAATACAATTCTAAGGATAAAAAACCTATTTGAGGAAAATAAAACTTTACATGATAGAAAAAGAAATTCAATAAAAAATAAATATTAAATAATAAAATAAAACTACTAATAACTAAAGTTTTCAATGTGACCGCCGTTTTTCTCGAAACAACATCGATAACCCCTTTGTAGCCTTTCTAAACTTGCTGTTACAATATGATTTTCCTGGTTAAGGCGGTTTATTTCATCGACAATTTTTCCCATGATCTCTTGAATATTTTCGTTTCGTTGTCTGTAAACGACGTTCTTCAAATAGCCCCAAAGAAATGTATCCAAAACTGAGAGGTCGGGGCTATTGGGCGGCCAAGCATATATTCCATTTCGCCCTATCCATTCGTTATGGCGCCGATTTAAAAATTGAACCACATCATGCACGGCATGAGGAGGCGCCCCATCATGTTGCCAAATTAAATTCTGATATTCTGCCAATGGTAAGTCTTCCAAAAAATTTTCAATTTCGTTTTCTAAAAACTCATAATATCTGTGCCCATTTAAAGTCCCGTTAAAAAATATTGGTCCCAAAATTTTATTGTTTTTTATCCCACACCAAACATGAATAGAATTCCTCCCTTGAAATTTAATAGTCTGGAACTTTTTTGGATTTTCAACGGCCCAGTGGTGACTATTATGTCTGTTGAATACTCCCGATGTTGTGAAAGTAGCTTCGTCGGTCCACACAATATTTTTGAATAAATCAGGATCTTCGTTTTCTTGCCGAATTAACATTTGAGAAACAAATTGGAAGCGAAGTTCTTTTTGTGCCGGTGTTAGGTGCTGAAGTGGAAGGATACGAAAAGGCCTAAATTTATGAATTTTCAGAGTCCTGTAAACAGTCCCTCGGGTAACTCTTCTGCGCCTTACACCGCCACCGTACTGAACTTCCCGAACTGCATCCGAAATAGATTTGGTTGGATTAACTTGAAAATAATTTATAATGGCCTGGTCTCGATTTCTTCTTCTTTGTATATTTCTTTTTCTATCATGTAAAGTTTTATTTTCCTCAAATAGGTTTTTTATCCTTAGAATTGTATTGATGGATATATTTCTATGAAAATTTGCAATAAATCTTCTTCTTGCTTCTCTTGCATTTTCTTGGCACTTGTAAAATAGCATAACAATCTGTAGTCTCTCGTCCAAAGAGTATTTCATTTCGATCAGAGTCAAATATATATTTTTTAGGTGAAGACTTCGACAATAATTAAAATAATGTCAATTTTTATTGACAAAGCATTCAAACGTCATTTTACCTTGATCACCTATACCAACCTATCGTATATTTTAAACAGGTGAAGCTAAAATTTTAGTTTGTAAAACATTAAAATGTAATATAAACAGCTATCGCAAAATCAAATCTTTTAATCAGAACGGACATAAAAAAAATCACTCTTTCCAAAAATCGTATAAAAAAACGATACATTCCATTTAAAAAACACCTGATGCATAGCGTAACATTTTTTTTGGTTTCTGGTTCAAATATTTTTTCGATGACATTTTTGGATTCTACAAGAAAAAATACATCGATTGGCTATTTTGAATTTTTCCGAAATACAAGGAAGGTCGAAAATAGGTCCCTGTTCAGTCCTCGCTGGAACACCCTGTACAACCTTTAATTCGTGGGAAACAGTGATCCAATCATTTATTTTTTAATTTTCAGGCTGCATCCGTACCATATGATATTACACCAGGCTTTAACTCCTCAAGACTGCGTTCAGAGGCTGAACCATTGTCACTGCCTTCTTGGTATGATAGATGAGGATCCCCAGATCCTATCAAGAATTTTGTGGACCGATGAAATCACGTTTCGTTTCGATAATGGGGTAAATTTACATAACTTACATTATTGGTTGGAACATAATCCTCATTGGATTTTAGGTCCAATAATTTTCGAGGAATCTTTAAATGGGAGAATTTATTTAAACTTTCTCTAAAATCAGCTACCATATTTACTGGAAGACATTGATATACAGACGAGACTGAGCATGATGGTTGTCCGGTTCATTTGTCTGTCAATGTCAGATAGTTCCTAGACGATCGGTTTCCAGGGTGGTGGATAGGTAAAGGCAGTTAATTCCCCTGGCCCCCTCGTTCCCCAGATTTAACTTGTCTGGATTTTTATTCGTGGGGACGGCTAAAGGACGTGGTGTTTAAATCAGACCAACAACGAGGGAGAACCTTATTATCCGAATTCAAAACGCTATCGAGATTATATCTGGGATGGAAATAGAAGCAGCAGTTCAATCTGCCTTGAGCAGTTCATTCGACACTAATTATTTCTTAGAATAATACTTTCGATCAGTTTTCGCTATTTGTTCATTGTTTTATTTTCTTTTGTTAGTTTTTTGCAAATAGCTATTCTGGTTCCTTCGTTAGTTATCTAATGGCAAATTTAAAAAATTATATGCCACATCTTTTGTGAATCTACATTTATTTAATGCGTGTTTTAACAACCTGCTCCAAAATTAAACTAAAAAATTACAATTTTCTACATATCTCCGTTAAAAAAAAGTTGCTTTTTGCGCCGTTTTCTTGATTTTTTGTCTGTAACACTGGCCTATAATAAATATATCAATCCTTTTGAATTTTTTAAGGAAACACGTTAAATTTAAGAAATTACCAGAAAGCGCCATCTGGCAATCGGGCGAAACTTTTAAAATAATATAATTCATAAGTCATGTAAAAGCCTAATCAATGCCCTTTTCAACAAGATCAAAATCATCAAGATCCGTTAATTATTACTTAAGCTATGTCCGTTTTTGCCCTTTCCCCCACTCTTTATTTTTGCTTTTGTTTTAGGTGTATTTGAATAAATATTTCTTGCAGAATTAATTACAAGAGAAAAAGAAGATATTGAATATTGGAAAATGGCAAAACCATAATTTCTCCTTCAAGAGCATCCACGACTAGTTGGATCGATCTTAAGCAATTCAAACTTTGCGCAATCGAAATAGTTGCAACCAAGTATTTCGAACTTCATATAAGTGAAATACTTTCTAATTATAATATTAAAAAGTTGGAGATAATGCCACTTCCAGTGATATTGGAACCATAATATTTGACCCAACTTCACTGGATAACAAAAGCACAATTCTTCAATTCAAGGCAAAGTCAAATATAAAATGTTTTAAAAAAGACATAAATATAAACTTAATAGATTTTTACAAAAAGAATTAATAATGAAGCTTTACAGCTAGAGAAAAACTCTTAATAAAAGTTATTCGTAGTTTAACAGAGATTAATATAAAGTCAATTTTGATATATCTTCACTGGGTGAATTTCTGAGAAAATCTGCCTCTTCTAATTGACTACGCTTATTACGCCCTCTAGCTGTCGACTTGGAAACCAAAAAATAATTTCCAGCGTTTTTTCTTCGCCACTTTTATGTTAAGAAAAATATATATCATGGGATAAACGGTTGCCGAGATACAGCTGGCCTCCTTTCTTAGTTGTACAGGGTGTCCGGATTTGGTTGCAAAAGCTTATTTTTAAAGATAGAACCTTGCGGTTTTCACGAACCTGAGCTAATTTTTTGTGAAACTCATGAAGCCTTAAACAAAATTTTCATAGCCTTCTTCGTTTATGAGATACAGGGCGAAATAGAAAATTTTGCATTTTGGGACCCCCCTCGTATCACGGTTATCCTTTAATTTAACGCAAAGGGAAAAATTGCTGCTTATGCAGTTTTTTAGGCTGGATCTAGTGGCGTAGTCATATTTTTCATTTAAGTTGTTATTTTTTAGATATATCCCAAAGTTGTGTTTTTTTAAATGGGACAACCTGTATATTTGTCCAGAAATTGATTTGTCCTTTTAAAAGCTTCTCAAAAATATATAATAGCATGGATCTATTTCAATAAACAATCATCCCAAATTTTGCAGTAGGCCATGCAAAACAATGCTGCCTTTTATTTAAAGTCGTTAACAATATCTACATCCTAAGAATAAATCAAAATACATTTGTAATTAAATCTATTTATCAAAATATGTATTAATAATTTCGCACCAAAAAAGTACCACCTACCTAGATTTATGTAACACAAGAACAAAACAGTAATAAATTATTATGTAACAAGCCTTTCAGCAAAAATCAACTGTCATATAAGAACTACAGTAACCAAGGAAATCAAAAGAACTGTTTAAACTGATTTCCATTTTGTTCTATGCATGCTTCGCACAATTTTCGTATTTGTTTTAGGGAATTAAGCAAAATAACGGGATGATTTTGTAAATAGCGAAAATTTTCTCTTATTGCATTTCCTAAATCTTGGACATTATCATAGTGGTCTTTGTAAATTCTATTTTCCAGATATCCCCATAGAAAGAAATCTAAAATCGACAAATCTGGAGACCTAGGGGGCCACCTTATAAGTCCATTTGTTCCGATCCATTGATTGGTAAAATTAGTGTCCAGAAATAATCTCGTCATTCCAGAATTGTGTGCAGGAGCACCGTCCTGTTGAAAATAAATTTCGTTAATTTGCGCTAGAGGAACATCGTCAAGTAATTCAGGTATAGCTGCCTCTAAAATTTCTATATAACGATTGGCTGTTAGATTTCCCTCAAATATATAAAATTTTATATGTGTTCCTAATATGAAGCAGGACACATTTAGACCAAACCTGCCCTGCTGTCTTCTGGGAAATATTTGGTGTTGATTTTCCTGGGACCAGAATCTACTATTGTGCCTATTGAGTATACCAGAATTACTGAAATGTGCTTCGTCTGACCATATAACCTTCCTTTCAAAATCTCTAACCATATTGCATCTTTCTGGAAACCAATTGCAGAAGACTACCCGATGCTCTGCATCCCCTGGCTGTAAGTGCTGCACAAGCCTAAATTTGTATGGGTGGTATTTGTGCTTTTTTAGAATTTCTTGAACTCTAGTTTTTGGAATCCCTATGCTCTTTTCACTGGCCCTACAAAAGTTTGTAGGGTAAGCATGGCATTAGCCAAAACCGTAATTTCCTCAGCCTCCCGATTTTCTTTATTATATGTTTTCGTACGAGGTTTGATAAATGATCCGTGATTAAGTAAATTCTTTTTTATCCGATAACAAGTGGATATATTAGGTTGCCTCCTTTCTGGATATCTAAATAAAAATTAAGCAATAGTATTTCAACATACCTAAAAATTAACTATTTACCTGTTAAAATACATCTCAGAAGCCGCTTCAACATTTTCATTACTTAATATAAAACAAGCTAACATATCGTACTTTTCATAATGTTCGAAAGTTTGGTTTTCTTCCATAATAATACAAATATATTTTTATACAATAAATACAAAAAACTAGCGCAATATTTTATATACGCGTACAAAATTGGGAAATATCATTTGCTTCCAAGAAAACAAAAGAAAACGGCATCGTTTCGCGTGGCCTACTGCAAAATTTGGGATGATAATTATAAAAATTAGGATTTTTGTTGTTGTTTATTAAAATAGACCCATACTATCATATATTTTTGAGAAGCTTTTAAAAGGACAAATCAATTTCTGGACAAATATACAGGGTGTCCCATTTAAAAAGACACAACTTTGGGTCATATCTAAAAAGTAACAACTCAAATGAAAAATATGACTACGCTACTGGATCCAGCGTAAAAAATTGCATAAGCAGCAATTTTTCCCTTTGCGTTAAGTTAAAGGATAGCCGAGATACGAGGGGGGTCCCAAAATGCAAAATTTTCTATTTCGCCCTGTAACTCATAAACGAAGAAGGCTATAAAAATTTTGTTTACGGCTTCATGAGTTTCACAAAAAATTAGCTCAGGTTCGGGAAAACCGCAAGGTTATATCTTTAAAAATAAGCGAGATACCCTGCTTTTGCAACCAAATCCGGACACCCACACTCGTTAAATTATTAATCATTTTTTAAACGAATGATAATATTTTGGATATATTAAACTGCTAATCTGAAAAAATAAGAAAACCATTTTAATTTAAGACGAACTAAAATATCTTCCATTTAAAAAGGGTGCATTTTCTTGAAGCTCCATTCTCCCCCGGGATACCTGTTTAATCGATTTCATTCTTTAGAAAAATAAATCGTTCAATTAAATCTAATAATGGGATCTTTAGATCAGGTTTAAAACTTTTGAACCGTAACAACTGCGGCTCAAGTATTTCACGAAGTCAGCATCCCAAATTTTGTCGTTTAAAAGGATAAATTGCGATCGTTTTAAGTCAACTGGGTTCTGGTGTTCGTTAAATAAATACAGAACATACGGCAATATATAAAGCTTCAAAGGAGACCAAGCACTCAGATAAAATCCATTCCAAATAATTTGTAGAGCAGGTTTTAAAACCGAGACGATTTTATATTCTATAAGTCATTGCTGGATTATGGCTCGATATTTTATGGTTTGGCTTGCAACGATCGTTTTACAAAAATGTACATTACTCAATAAAAAGCTTTAGGGTTTGTAAATGGAGCCGAACGAAATATCTCACTTCTTTGAAAATCACTTTAAATGAGGTTGTGTTGAATGAAAAAACTATTTTGTAAATAAATAATTAATCAAAAATGGGAGAAGAAATGGTACTATTTGAATAAAAGTATTACAGGTTTAGATATAGATTTGCTTTACAAATTGAGCAATACAAAACATGGTTATTATTTGCATAAGTGACTATTAGGGCACATCGCCGTGTATGGGCTGCTGAAATTTGGGTAAGCACCGTACTACCGACAGGGTTTTTGCCAATTTTATGGGTATTAAAACAATATTAATAATCAATCTGCTAAAAACTGCATGATAAACCCAACAACTAAAAATTTTTGTTTATCTATTCAAATGATAGACTTACCAGGTCGATTAATAGTTCTAGCTATACATATTTTGGTTAATTTTAGAAACATGAGCCTTCTCTCTCTCTCTCTCTCTCTCTGTTTCTCTCTCTCTCTCTCTTACTAATACGACTCCACTCAGGAACTTCCAGTATAACTAGAGTGTAAAACTGTTGTTCACCAAATTAACGGGTGTAAACTGTTGTTCACCAAATTAACAGGTGTAAGATTTTCCTAATCCATCCCAATTTGCCGGGCTCTTATCCCTGATTTACTATGTTTAAAAACCTTTTTTGAAGTGTATTCCTGTATGGAATCATAGCCAGTGATCAGTGTGTCTACTTGTCATTGTATATTGTAACAACTCATGTGCAGCAACTGTTACGAAGGTAACTTGTGAAAAAACAGTTTGGAAAGCCGTTAAAAGTAGCAGCCGCCTCCAAAAGGGATTATCAGTAAGTCGTTTAACGCCTCTATCAAAACCAACAGTCCTCATTTCAATATTTATATTTACAAGCAAATCGACCAAGAGAAATTGCTGTAAATTATTTTCAAATTCGTGAGTTGACCGCCAGGAGGCGTAAAAGCAACACAAAGTGTAAATACCAATTTTCTCTTAAATTTCCATAATTGAGGTATATTGAAAATATAAGCTTTGTATTCTTCAATCAATTAAGCACTTTTTTCTTTAGAACATTTTTGTCTATTTTCAAAAATTAAGTGGTGGGGGAAGGGCAAACACTTTTAGTTTCAAATATAGATATCTCTGTTATGGAAGAACCAATTTTATTTAACTTTGTGTCGAAAAAAAAGTGCCTTTTTCTGCACTATTGAAATTAAAATTAAAATAACAACAAATATATTTAACATTACTCAAAACTGGAGTTCGCAAATGCTCAAAATGTCGGCCATCATTGTCAATACAAAGTTGCAATCTTTCCTGTGTTGATTGGACTGCAACCTCCACTTCTGCTATAGAGATACTATGGACTCTTTATATGGTCCATCATATCGTTTCTTGTAGTAGATCGAGTCGCATATACTGAATCTTATTGCCTTACGTAGTTTTCAGTAATTTTAAATATATCTGTTGATAGTTTATAATTAGTTGTTAGTTAATTTCGTCGTTTTTCTTTTGTCGTTTCACTGAAGCAAGGTAGAACTCGGTTTAATATTTTTGCCCAAACCGAGTCCTACCCTGCCTCGCTCTAGCCTTAGCTATTTTATTGCGATGCTTTTGTGATTAACAGAATGAGTTTCAGAATTTTTTGTTTTGTTCCTTTGTTAAGTTTTGTTATGCAAGATTATTAAAGTTTCTATTAGAGCCCTGTTTTTTTCCAGTATTTTGGTTAATTTACTATTTAATTTAGGATTAATTGAAATGTGAGATGAAAATCTTTTCCACTCCGCCATTGTCACTTTTTCTCCTCTACAAAGCGGCAAGGTTAATTTTCCAATCCGACGTTTCGGATTCGAGAGACCATCATCAACTTTTAAATGTTGACCTGGATTTTTTTAAATCAATCCCCTTCACTACCAAATAAATTGTGATTTAAAAGTCATAGAGTACCATTTGATTTTTTGAGAAAATCAGTATTATTTGGAGAATTCCGAAAGAACGCCGAAAGTCATTACGCTGCAGTTTATGGCTCCACGAGTAGAGCAAAATCGGTTCATCCAAAACAGAGATATTTATATTTGAAAATAAAAATGTTTGATCTTCCCCCACCACTTTATTTTAGAAAACATACAAAAATGGTCTCAACAGAAAAATGCGCAATTGGTTGAAGAATTCAATGCTTATATTTTAAATAGTTCTCAATTATGGAAATTTAAGAGAAAATTGGCATTTACTCTTTTGTGTTGCTGTTACTCCCCTAGAGGACATGTTTCAAACTTGGTCTTGGTCAATTAACCTATAAGTATTTTTTGTTGTGACGAGAAAAGTTTGACATTGAACCCCGGTTGACAAGTAACAAAATATCACTTTTATGAAATCACTTTTTTCCCGGGGAAAAATCAGAACTTCATTTTAGAATATTTTGTTATACAAAATTTAAATTTCTTTTATATCAAAAGTATAATTAGTAAATGTACACTGCATGAACGACATGTTCCTTGAACTATTCGGTACAAAAGAAGAATTTTCTTGTGTTGAAATTATATTTTTTTCTGCCATGGACACAACTGCCGTTGATATACCTAGTCGCAAGTCGGATGTTATTTCAGCACTGCTACACGTTCTAAACACTTTATTAGCTATTTCTGTCCTGCGTGCTACCGATTCATCATTCATACTTCTTTAGTGTCATCAAGTCTCCCCCAGATTTAACTAAAAGTGTAGCAGACGATCTTCGAAATGAATAGCATTTTCACGTTGAAAAAAATTCACCTTATAAAACTGATTTTTACGCACAACCTGGTTGATACATTTTCCATTGCGATATGCATAAAACAGGCGGCGATCCTTTGCTGCTGCTGGACGAAGGACTACTAACATTTAATATATTATTCAGTAACTACAAATCTCCTGTTTACGTCATTCTTTGTTTGCTTAAGTTTCACTATTAATAACGCTCCCGAATCTTCAATATCATCTAAATAAATCGCAGCTTTCTTGGGCATGTAACCTTTCCCATTTTGTTTCAGGAGGTAATTGATTTAAAATATTTTGAAATGTCTACACTATTATTGAATTGTAACATACTTTTAATCATTGAATAATTCGACCACACTGTTGACACAAATAAGCAAATAACGCCGTATCTGAGAAAGAACTCCTTCCTTGAATACACGGTTTGGTACATTTTTCGCGATTTAGCTGGTAATAATTTTTATGACGCTACTTTCGCTGCTTCTACTAACTCAGGTGGAGTCAGAGAAAATTCGGATTCAGAAATTTTTTTACTTTATATTATACTAAACAATCACTAAGTTCGCAATTTTTAAACCAAATCACATAAATAAATTAACAGATATTTGACTACTTTTAAGGTTTACTTAGCAATGCAGGACTAATTGTCTTACAGCAGCCTATCAGTTTAAAACTTCAACTTTTACATCGATAATTTTCTGACTTCATTCAACTATTTTCAATATTAAATCGTCGTTTTTCCCGTTACAGAAAAAAATAGTGTATTATACATGGGACAAATATTCGATTTTAACTCTCGGTTTTTTGTCAACCTCGAGCTAAAAATCTAATACTTTTTTCCCTTGTATATTAAATAACTATTTTCGTTAAGTTCTGTCATTAACGGTACTATATTATTGGACCACCCTGTACATAAGAGTCCAGATCGATCATATTTTACGTAAGATGCTAACTATTATAGGCAGGTTTTCAATTTCTTACTTAACTTAACATTTACACTGCACTTTGCAGTTTCACTTTTTTCTAAAGTAATAAAATTGATCACAGATTGCGATTTCCATATATATTTCCAATTTCAGTAAAAAGCAAAAACTCAATCTCCATATGCTGAGAAAGCTTTGGCTTT
Organism: Kuschelorhynchus macadamiae; assembly: GCA_030620095.1. Taxonomy (NCBI): domain Eukaryota; kingdom Metazoa; phylum Arthropoda; class Insecta; order Coleoptera; family Curculionidae; genus Kuschelorhynchus; species Kuschelorhynchus macadamiae. Next base: position 1,763,465 of record JAUTXW010000294.1, on the reverse strand, counting down.
GAAAAGGAAATATTTACACAGCTGTTCTAGCCTTTGTATTTGGAAAGCAAAAGTTCACTATATTGGTAACCTTTGTTTTTGTTCCCAGGAGATTTAATAGAAAATTCGATAATTTTAAAGTTTTCGACTTTTCAGCTTAAAATTTGAAAATCAAATTTAATTTCAAGCAGAAAAACTTTTATTTTACATAACGAAAATTTGCAATTAGGTTCGGTAGCTCTAGCCTGAATATGTTCTTTTATTCTAAAAATCTTCTTAATTCTTAAATCTGCTGACAAGTTTAATAAAATCTGAAAAGTTTTTTTTGTCAATGCGATAACTCTATCGGGTGGAGCAGAAGAATAGGATTAAAATTGATTTTGCAGTTTTTAGTTTTTTACAAGATAAAAATTGAAACAAAATCAAACAGAGAAAAAGATCCGAAAATAAAAATAATAGTAATTCAAATATAATGATTCTAATTTTAAATAGAGTTTTAATTTTGATATCATTTAACAACGTTAGCTCAGAGGGTAATGAGTTATATAATATTATGGCATTAAAAGTAAAAGATCTCTGAAACACGGCGGTCTGATGATGAGGCATCGTTCATATATTGTAGAATCTAATGTTACATGAGTGGATATTTAAACTTATTTTTAAAGGATGAAGGTGGCATAGGGTTTTTAAAAATGTTTATTAAAAAGTTGCCTACATATAGCGTTCCACGGTTATCCATTTTAAGCCAGCCTAGCTCTTTAAAAGTATGTGAAAGATGGTCAAATTTTCTTAATCCCAAAATAAGGCACGAACATGTATTTTGAACTTTTTAAATCCGATTTCTGTCTGCCATGTCCAGATAAGAACCATAAACAAAATCACAATAATTAAAATTCGATAAAACTAGGGATTCGCAAAGCATTTTACGCAAGGAAAGACTAAGGATTTGACGGCTGTTGTACAGTACCTTTAGAGACAGATATGACTTTTGAATTAATATTTTAATGTATTAAACCGTAACTCTGAATCCAATACAATTCCCAAGTTACGAGCAGACGCAACTACAGAAAGTCTGACACTGTCAAGATTAATATTAATATTTTGGCATAAGAAGTCTCTGAGTTTTTTTGGAGCAAAAAGTATTAAATTTGATTTTGAAGGGTTTAATTTTAAGTTGTGTTTCAAAAGAAAGCTTTTTTAATACATCAAAATCTTCATTTATCATATTTGATGCATTTAAGTAGTCTTAATGACTAAAATGATAATAAATTTGAGTGTCATCTGCGTACGCCTAAATTTTATTATTTTAAAATATCTGAAGTGTAAATAATAAAAAGAAGTGGTCCAAGGATCGAACTCTGAGGCACACCTGACAAGATCTGAATCTCATATGAAAATGTGCTATGACAAAAATGTTTTGATAACGATTAGAAAAATATGACTTTATTAGATTAACTGAAGGTTCCTCAAGACCATAATATTTTAATTTTGATAGCAAAAGTTCGTGGTTAATACTATCAAAAGCTTTTGAAAAATCAAGGAGCACTAGCGCGGTATTTAATATCTTATCAACAGCAGTCATATCATCGGTTAGACCACCTAATGCAACAGATGTACTGAAGTTTTTTTCTAAGGCCACATTGACTTTCCGGAATTATATAATTAACAAGACAGTAATGAAACAATTGATTATATAAAAGTTTTTCAAAAATTTTAGAAAGAAGTGACAAAATGCTGATTATTCTGAGATCGCTAAGATTGCTTGGATATTTGGTTTTAGATAAAGGCTTTCCAATAGAAATTTTCCACTGATCCGGAAATTAGTTAGTCTCAATACAACCATTAATAATATAGGTAACGTATTTGCCTATGAAAGGACGCTTTAACGTTCATGCCGTCAACACCAGCAGCTTCAGTACGTATTTCGTGAATTATTTTATGAATCTCTGTAATACTAGTCATATTAAAAGAAAAAATTAATAGATTATTAAAAATATTAATTTGATAAAAGTTAATTTTCAAACTGCAATCAGAAATATTTTGAAGAAATTCACCAAAACAATCACTACTCTTATTTGAATCGGATAGATTATCTGGAAAAATGTTTACCATAGCAAACTATTAATAATTTTAAAGATCTCCAGGTTTTTCATAATTTTTTTCCGCACAAACTTCATTTAAATATTTCTTCTTTTCCCGCCTTACTAACGAAACAATCAAATTTTTTAACCGTCCAGGCAGGAGCAGTTCTGGTTCGTTTAAATTCCCGTAAAGCCTGATCTCTTTGCTTCATAAACATTTTAAGATTTGGTAATAGTTCAAAGTAGTATACATACTAACTTTAAAGAAGAAATAATAGACCAAATTATTAATGTTTTATTTATTGAAATAAGGTTCTCTGCTACAGAATGAACTTATAAAGATTTTGATAGAAGTGACTGATCATATATATAGTAAACAAAAATAACAGCTCGGAGAATTTCTATCAATTTCGATTTGTGTGTTTACAAATTATATTATATTTTTGCTAAATAATTTCCGAATGCTGTTCCGAATATCGAAATATCAAACATTAGACATAGTATAATCAACGTAATATATATAATAGCATCAACGATGCTATTCCACCAAAGAGTCTCCTCCAAAAATCGTTATGTTTAAAAATATGTATAAAATAAAATATTACTTCTGTCGATCTGTTAGTTTACGCGATAAATTTGCAAAGAATTTAGGCATCGAGTTAAAATTTGATATTGTTTTTGGACAAAATCGGCTAAGGGAAAAGGGTTGAAACAGAGGGTTAATTGGCAATTAATAGGGATTTTTTGTAAATTTGTATTATGTTCTTTCGTGGGTCTTTGGTTATATAAATTTTAATAATAAGCCCTCTTTGATAAGTCTGTCGAAAGTAAGAAGTCAGAGAAAAAAAAATGAAAATTAAGAAGTTGAAAAATCGGGTAATATATCGTTTTATGCGTTTCCAGATGTACAGGTCCCAAATTAAGAATGTATTTAATATTTAATACTAACTTTAATAATGTTGAGGGGTAGAAAGGGAGGGTTAAAATTTACCCTTTCCTAAAAGAATGCAATGTAAGGCACACACTAGGACGTTTTACCGCTTTTATTATGGACGGTATTTAACTGTTGATCTAACTGTTATCTCTTTTATAATATACAGTGGTTTAATTTAGATCTAAGGTTTTCAGAAATGACACATAATTTGTGAGATTTGTGTCACTAATGCCAGAAACATTTGCTAATAATTTAGACAGCGTCTTAATAAGTATATCCATATGTATTTTTGCATTTATAGTTGTAATTTTCAGTTTATTTGCCTAGAATAATATTGCATCAATAATAAATTACTTGTTTCAGTTACCAATAAACGACATATTTATTATAAAATGAATGGTTCATTTTTGCTACAATTTTACAAACTTAACACGATTTAAATAGAACAGCATTGGTGCGGGCAATTTTCTAACACACGTTGCAATAGCTTTAAAGATATGATGGTGCAGACCGCCTAAATTTGACAAGTCAAGGTCATTGAAACTAAACGATAAATCTGACAATCTTTCGCATCTGGTCTGTTTTTTTCTGGGTCTTTAATATAACTTTCATTGTTTAGTGGCATGTTGATCAGTCTATGAACAAAACTCTATTATATGCTGATATTTTAGGTGCAAAATGATTATTAAAAGTACTGTGTATTGTAATCTCTGTATGAGTTGGCTTAATGAAAATTTGAATCTCGTGTTTATTATTCTTAAAAGTTATTGTTAATTCTAAGAAATGAATTTCTTTATTATTTTCTAATTCAACATTAAAATTTATATTTTTGTGTAAGTTTATATAATCTAAAAATGATGCTAATTGTCTGTCAATACCAGTAAAACATGCCTATATATAATCAACATAATTAAACCAATAAATGAAATTTTTACTAAGGAAATATTCATGAATTTTAGTTTCTAGAACTTTGAAATTTTGCATGTAGAACGAAAAAGTAAAGAGCTTAATTTACTAGGAATGAAAATAAATAAACATAAAAATAACGGCTAGTTCTGTTCAATAAATAAAAAAAATGTTTATAACTATGATCTATAAAATAAAGCATAGCTCAAATTAAATAAAATGCTAATTTTAAGCTAATACAAACCAAAGCTTGGCTGACAAGGATCATGTATCCACCGAATTTAAAACCACTGCATAATTTATAAGGCAACATAAATCCATCTCCTTACACCCAGTGGTTTCTCCTCAAGCAAAGGATTAAATAAACAAGTGATAAGGATAAAAGACACTTTTAATATTTGCCTACGGAATGTCTGTTATTTAGAAACCGACCCGACAAAGCATCTTCGGAATATCCAATTAAATTTTGGGTCAGAGGGTTTCCGCTAATATTACTTGTATAACGGAATTAATGCCTTTCACGTCTTCCCAAATTTTACTTAATTTAATTGTAAGATACAGTATCGAAATATTTATGTTCTGTTAGCGCCGAGGTCTGACTATTATCTACACTAGTATATAAAAGACTTAGACGACTGACTCACTGAATGACTCATACCGCTCCAGCTCAAACCGCTTGAGGTAAAAGGCTGAATTTTGGCATACAGGTTGACTTTAGGCTGTAGAGGTTCGATAAGAAGGGATTTTTCAAAACTCAAATTCCAAGGGGGTGAAACCACCCCTTAAATATTACAATATTTTTTATTTAAAAAACGGTCAGTTTTTCAGAAAAACACTTGAACACGTGTTTTTGAACTTATTTGTTTACATATTTCTTAAAAAATCTTACAGGGTGTCCAAAGCGGTGAAACCAGCACTTAAATAATATAGTATTTTTTTATTTAAAAACCGGTTAGTTTTTCGAAAAACCACATGTTTTTTAATTTATTTTTTACATATTTTAGGATTTTTAAAAATTCATACAATGTGTCCAAAGGGGTAAAACCATCCCTTAAATATTATAATATATTTTATTTAAAAAACCGTTAGTTATTCGGATAACGCTTGAACATAATATATGCTTTATATTTTATTTCTTTTTACATACTTTAAATGTTTTTAAAAATCGAGACAGGGTGTCCAAGGGGCTGAAAGCACCCCTTTAAAATTATATCTTTTATTTAAAAAACAATTAGTTATTCGGAAAACACTTGAACATGTGCTTTTTATATTATTTTATTACATATTTTAAGTTTTTGTATCATTTCATACAGGGTCTTTGAAAAAATCGGGCCATTCATTAATAGAATAGAAAGCTGAGCTTATGCAAACAGCTTGATATTAGAGTGCAGAGGTTCGATAAGAAGGCATTCTTCGAAACTCAGTTTCCAAGGGGGTGAAACTACTTCTTAAATGTTTATAGTGGACTCGAAAGTTGTCAAAGTAAAACCGCTTCTTGGTTTAAAGAACGAGCTATATCCAAAAAATAACACAGCAGATGAAATAAATCTAGCTTTATTGGAAAAAATTACTGTTCCACAGTTAACATAATACTCAATAGATGTAGTTATAGACCAAGAAAGTGCGGTTAATTATCCTGTCGAATTCCTACACTCTTTAAACCCTTCAGGAATCCCCCCTCATGAGTTAATCTTAAAAGTGGGGCACCAGTGCTGCTTATTCGAAATTTAAAACCACCAAAATTGTGTAATGGAACTCGGCTACAAGTTAAAACATTACAAAACAATGTAATAGAGTCTTCTATTATTTCTGGCCCTGGTCTAAGAAAAAACAGATTTTATACCACGTATCCCTTTAATTCTGTCAGACTGTCATTTTCAGTTTAAACGTGTACAGTTTCCTTTAAAGTTTTGTTTCGCCATGATAATTAACAAAGGTCAAGGGTAATCCCTAAGGAAAGCTGGAGTAGACTTGCGCTACGATTGCTTTGCCCATGGGCAACCCTATGTCGCATGCTCTAGAGTAAGTTCGCGTAGAACAAACGTGGTTTATAGAGGTACTCAAATGAGGCGATTTAAGTACCTCTTTACATCCCTTTTATTATAGTCATATACGCGAACGAAATCGCGGGTACCTGCTAGTATAATAATTTTGTAGTTTTATTAGTAAATACGTATATTGTTGGCCTTAGTTTTAAACTTTTTCTGTATAACAAAGCTAATATGTTCTAAATTTGTATTTTAAAGAAAATATACATGCCACATACAACAAATAATTTTTTTAAATATTTTTATACCGCATGTTGTGAACGTCTGTCTGAAAAGAAAACATTCTGTTGCGCTGGCATATCTATTATCGTCTACAGTTCTTCATCATATTCCCAAAGTTAATAGTCCCAATTCTTTGTCTGATCTTCGCCAGATTAAAATTCTGGAGAGGTCTATTTGAGATTAAATAATGATGTCGAGATACACAAAATCACACCCAATAATCTGGCTTTAAAAAAGGTTTCAACAGCTTCACAGTTTTCTCTGAAGTTGTGATTTCATCGGAGATAACTGATGAAAGTCGGATCTCGTCTCTGGTTTCACTGGACAACTCGAAAGACTTTGACACCATCATTTACAAATTGTTCTGAACTTCGACAGAAGGGATTTCCATACTTGACTTGACAGCATCGGCTGTTTACAATACTTGAAGGTGAAGCACTATAATATCTGGGTTTCCACAAGGATTAATACTAGGGAATCTTCTTTCATTCTTTACACGGCTGATCTCTTAACTTAAATTAGTTATTGCTCTTGACAAATATATGCAAATGATAGCCAGCTTACTGTTTACCTTATTAGCATCACTCAGCCAAATATAAAAAAATATAAAAATCGTCATTTACCTTTTTATTCTTTTCAGGCTGCATTTGGAGGATCTCACAAAACAAATTTTACATCTTTACAGCCATTTGTCTTCCTCTACAAAAGCTAAGACATAAAATCCGACGTTTCGTCTTCGAAGGCTCATCATCGAATTCTTTCTTTTTTTAAATAGCGACCTGGATTTTTTATCTCATTTCTAACAAGCGTTCGACCTCCCAGTACCAACGATGTTTGAATAGAATATTTAAGATTTTTTCATAAGAAACACTATGTTAGAGAGAGACGGAAAAACAGAATTTTGTCAAATTCACAAAGGAAACTTTTAAATACTCTAAATATATGAATGCGTTATATTATTGATTTTGGGAGGTCAAGGGCTTCCTAAAAATGGAATAAAAAATTAAGGTTCGTATTTAAAAATTTGTTAAAATCTTATGGTATGCTTAATACCATCTTGTAAAGAAAAAACGGCCAAAATTTATTTTGCAATATTTCTTCACATACATTTAACTAACCTCGTATCTTTTACGATTTTAGAATCGTCAATGATGTCCCATCGAATTTACTAAAAGAAAAAAATCATATCCAAAAAGTTCAAAACTGAGTGCTGTTTACTTTTTAGTATTCGGAGGTTTGATCACATATTTGCTAGTTTCAGGAAGCTGAGTTTATATAGTATAAAGCATATGTGGAATATACAATTAAAGTTGAGATCAGGAGATCTCTGCTAATATCACTATAACGAAACTAATGGATTTCACATCTTCTTTAATTTTAGCTGGTTTGAATAGTATTTTTCTAGTTTTTAAACTGTGAAATATTTTTTTTTAGAAATATATATAATCAACAGCAAAAGTTATAGTACGAGCGGGGATCGAACCCGCATCTCTGGATCACTAGTCCATCGCTCTAACCAATTGCGCTATCGTACTACTGAGAAGCAATTCGTTAGAACTCGTACATATTTAAACCCACCAGTATCATAACCATTGTTGATCCTGCCAAATATTCTAACCTTACGGCGCGGCGTTCCTGACTGGACGTCAAATCTGACACCGCTATTAGGTATCGTCCATATTAGTAAATTTATAATTTTACGTTATGCCCGTATAAGCCTCGACCATGACAATTCTTGACTTTTGCTCTCCAACATTTATTATTGATGAAAATATTCATATTGTAATCGATATAATTCAGCTGCCTTTAGGAAACCCTGAGGCCCCCTTCGTTATATCCCACCTTTCATTAAAAAATAAGCACGCCACTGTCCTTCATATTGCTCGAAAGTTCAATTATCTTGTCTAAAGACACCGACGATTGTGATTTGGTCAAAGTGAGCGTGAAAAATGAATCTGGAGTACTGTGATTGGTTGTAGCCCGTAAGTATTGTGTTTTGACCAAACACGTATTGATTATTATTATTATTTATTAATAGTAGAAAAATACTTTTCACTAGTACTTCTATTAGTGTTATTAATAAAAAATCTAGCAATAAAGATACCATATTATAAACTGGATTCATTTATTGGAGAGTAAAATATGGAGGAGATAAACTATTAATAGGCTATCAATTTTATGCTTCATGATTAAGCATGCCGAATAATTATGCTATAAAACCAAGATACAAATTTCATGATTAAGCATGCCGAATAATTATGCTATAAAACCAAGATACAAATATTAGGCTCTTTCTAACAGGCAGTAAATTTATATAGTCGTGTTGATGACCTAATTAGTTTCCAAATAAAATTCTGCGAAGGGTCGCGATAAAACCTTTTTTTTTATCTACTGAATTTCCCATTTCGGAGTAGCGGATAATTTAATAACGTTTTCTTTCTACTTCCGCGAAAAACGAATATCGATGCCGCATAATTATTTATTTAATATTATTAGAGCATATGTTTTAAATTTCTAAGTCGGCCGCTAGAGGGCGCAACACGCGTAGTAAATTAGAAAAAGCAGATTTGCTCAGAAATTCACCCAGTGAAGGTATATCAATATTAACTTTATAGTAATCTCTGCTAAATTACGAATAAATTTTATTAAAGGTTTTAGCTATTCAAATGAAGAGTGGTGGAAAGGGCAAATGTTTGTTTTTTAAAACGGACATTACTTAAGTAATAATTAACGGACCTTGATTATTTTGGTCTTGGTGAAAAGGTTTATTAAGCTTTCACACGAATTATATTATTTTAAGTTTCGTTCCGATCGCCAGATGGCGCTTTCTGGTAATTTCTTAAATTTGACGTGTTTTCTTAAAAAATTCAAATGGATTGATATATTTGTTATAGGCCAGTGTTACGGAGCGCAACAAAAACAAGAAAATAGCGCAAACTGTAAGTTGATATCTTTTTATTTACGGAGATATAAGCAAAAGAAAATATTACTGGACACTCTTATTTAGAAACTCAAGTACTTCTAAACGAATTTCTACGTGGTATCTAATTATCAATTTTTAACATTACTCTTATTCTTATACTACAATTTTTTTAAGTACTATTCAACTTCTTTAATTCTTTTTTAACTTATTTGCTCTAATTAACACACCCATTTCATAAAAAATGTATCTCAAATGGGTTACTATTCAATTATGCGACGTGCTAAAGAGTAGTAGGCTTTGGCAAAAATTAAGCGCAAGCGTCAAAATAAAACAATCACAAAATGAGTTGTCAAATTATTACTAAGTTTAGTGTTTGTAGTAAGTGTGTATTACGAAATTAAAATGCCTATTTCTAATGAAGAAGGGTATGATAGCTTGCAGTTTACTTTGAATGCTTTCAAAATGCTATCATTGCAGCAAGAATATATGCTACTAGTTACCCCGGTAGACGTAGATATTAGCAAAGGGTTTCCACACAAATAGCAAGACGTCTTCGTGCTACTGGTAGTTTTCATCGGCCCCTACATCGAAGACAAAGAAGAGGCCGTACAGGAGCAAAATTTATAAATGTGCTGGCGTATATTGTAAATAACTCACATGTCAGTATTAGAGCTACATCTAGAGATTTAGGTATAGCTCATGGAACTGTGCAAAATAGAATAATACAGATAAGTGTAAATGAAAAAAAATCAAGAATTTGAGCAATTTTATTTTTTAATAACAACATAGTTTCGCAGAAATGCGTAATCCTTAAAGTGTATTAAGTAGTAGTTAATAGTATTAAAAATACACTATATAAGTTGAGATTATTTCATGTTCACCCTAAACTAACGATATATTTTTAGAAAAAAATTATGATGCTTGTAATGAATTTGTGTGTAAACAAAATTTCGATTTCGATAATTTCGATCGAAAAATCGATATTAGATTTGCATAAAAAAATAGCGTAGCGTCTCGTGGCGTAACATCTTTGATATTTTTTAGATGTAAAATCATAAATTAACCATATGTTTAGTACCTACTCACAAACTTATAATAGCCAAATTGAAAACAGAAGTAATCGAAGTAAATCTAGCCCCAGAAAATATTAGAAGTCATGAATTCACATATTTGATTTTTTCGAACAGCAAAATCAGATAAATCCATGTTTTCATATAAAATATTTTTTCGATTATACGCACTAAAAATTCAAATGTAGTGAAGTAAAAAATGACTTAAAAACAAAATTTAAATTTTAAGTTTTTACAGTATAAAATAGTAAAGTTTAGTAAAAAAACTTTTAATATGTTTAAAAACGGCAAAACAAGACAAATTTATTATATATTCTATATGTATAATAAATTTCCAACTTGAGAAAGCTATTTAAGTAACAAAATTGGAAACTATACTATTCTTAACAAAACACATTTTTTTATCTTGACCCGTGGCAACACTATTCAACCTTTAATTCGTGGGAAACAGTGATCCAATCATTTATTTTTTAATTTTCAGGCTGCATCCGTACCATATGGTATTGCACCAGGCTATAAGCCTTCAAGACTACGATCAGAACCTGGACCATTGTCATTGGCTTCTTGGTATGATAGATGAGGATTCCCAGATCCTTTAAAGAATTTTGTGGACCGATGAAGCCACGTTTCGTTCCGATTGGGGTAAATTTACATAACTTACATTACTGGTCGGAACATAATCCTCATTCGATGCAAGAAGTTCAGATTCAAGGCCGCTGGAGCGGTGTAGCATAATAGATGGTAGAATTTTAGGTCCAATAATTTTCGATAAACCTTTAAATGGGAGAATTTATCTAAACTATCTCCAAAATCACCTACCAGATTGACTGGAAGAAATTGATATACAGACGAAACAGAGCATGATTTACCAACATAATGGCTGTCCGGCTCTTTCTTTGTCAATGTCAGACAGTTCCGAGATGATCGGTTTCCAGGGAGGTGGACAAGTAGAGGTAGTTTATTCCACTGGCCCCCTCGTTCCTCAGATTTAACTTGTCTGGATTTTTATTTGTGGGGACGGCTAAAGGATATTCTATCTGGCGATTGGAGCGAAACTTAACATAATATAATTCATACGTCAAGTGAAAGCCTAATAAATGCCCTTTTCAACAAGACCAAAATCATCAAGATCCGTTAGTTATTACTTAAGTTATGTCCGTTTTAAAATACAAACATTTGCCCTTTCCCCCACTCTTTATTTGAGTGGCTAGAGAGAAAAAACCCTTAATAAAAATTATTCGTAATTTAGCAGAGATATATAAATAAAATATAAAGTTAATTTTGCCTATTCTAATTGACGGTTTCCTCCTTTCTTAGTTGTACACCCGATACTTCTACTAAAATTTATCGAAAGCTCTTATATAACATAAAACTTTTTAATATTATATATATTAATTATTAAAAAAGTGGTGCAAGAATTATGTGTGATATAGAGATGAGGTGGTAAAATTGTGGTGCGAATTCAAGATGATGGAACAAAATGGCAGCCAAATAAAATCTTTCTAAGGTTTTCCATGTTTTCTCAATTTCGTCGCCCTATTTGTCTGTCAGTTTGCGGCGTAGCTAAAAAGCTGCTTACCCGAGTGACTTCAAGTTTTGGTCGAAAATAAAGGTCGTATGGGAATGGCTTGGTTACATTTTGGCAAATATCCAATGTTGCGGAACAAAATGGCGGCCTGGTGGAATGTTAAAAACTATTTACTCAAATTTTGCACAAGAATTAAGTGTTACATAGAAAACAACGAGTAACATTTTGACATAAATCCAAGATGCTGGCTTAATAAAATATTTAAAAAAATTGGGTATTTATTAGATTAATTTCAAATTTTGTGCTAGCATTAAGCAAATTTATACAAAGATAAATTTGTAAAATTGTGTTACGAATTCAAGAAAGCAGAAAAAAATCATTTAGGGTCATGAATTGAGTGCTAGAAGTACTTAACATATCAGAACAATAGTTCTTTCATGCGAGGTTTCTAAAATCCATAGAATTCTCGCAATTTAAAATGTTATTTTTAGGTAATAAATTTTGAAACCGCTCTCCCATAAAAACGGAATGTTTTCTGTTTCTTACAATCAATTCTTAAGACTCGTTTACTACGTTTCCAATTATTAGCTTTCTATCGCGTTATTCTAACAATAAAACCCACAAAATTAAAATCGTTTTTTTTTACAAAACGAAACATTCTTACTAGTCTAGAAAGCTTTGTGACAAGCATGATATATCGTTTGTTGTCATGGCTTTATATGTAATCTATTTAACCATAACAAAAAGATAAATACGTTTCCAAAGCTTTTATGTTGTTGCAAGAAAGTAGAATAAAAGTTCTAATATCGAACCGCAAAAACTTTGAAAACGTAAAGCGTTTAATTGTTTTTACTTTAATTTTTTTTTGGGCTGTCATGTTTCAACTACTAGGAGAGACTTTTATAATCATTTTATAGCTAAATGAACTGTTTGATAGTCCGTTAAAATTAATTATTTTGTTACGTATTAAATTAAAGTTATACATTTCCTTTTTTTTTAATACACTTTAATTACTATATTAGTTCAGTAAACTTTTTGTTTAACTTTACATATTTTGCTTGTATAGCGGTAATAAAATAGAGTTTAGGTTCGTATAATTTTAATTGCAATGTCATCGAAATTATTCACCTTGCACATGTATTGTTTATTTCCTTATTTAATAAGGTCACCTAGAATTATTAACCGCTTTACGGCAATGTTATGTCCTGTTTCTTTTTTCGTTATGGTTCTATAGCTATCATTACTTGGTATATTTACAATGTATGTATTTGCATTGACCTATTGAAAAATATGATTTTTTTCGATTAATATCGTTTATTCATCGTTTTATTTTTTTCCTTTAAGGTAAATTTCGCTTTGTCCATAAAAAGGTAACTATTTTCCTGCTGTTAGGTTATAAGTCTATAATGAATTTTACACAATTTGAGCATTCGTCGTATTTCGGTTATCTGAATTTATAATAAGAACTGCTCTTTGTAGATTTTTTGATTAAGTGTTATTGATATCAATAGTTAATCTTTTATAGTTATCTATTATTGTAAGAAATAATCATATCACACAGTCCTTTCATAAGAGGCTCCTGAAATCCATGGAGTTCTCGTAATTAAAATATGATTTCTAGGTAATACATTTTAAAAGCGCTTTCCAATAATATTGGAATGTTTTTGCTTCTTGCAATCAATCTTAAGACACTTTTATTATGTTTTCGATAATTATCTTTTTATCGCGTTATTATAATAATAAAACCCAAAAAATTAAAGTAAAATTAAAATTTTACATAAAATGAGAAATTTTTACTTGTCGACAAAGCATTGTGACAGGCATGATATATCGTTTGTTGTCATGCCTTTATATATAATCCATTTAAACATTATAAAGAGATAAACGCTTTTCCAAAGCTTTTATGTCACCGCAAGAAAGTAAAATAAAAGTTCTAATTTTAAACCGCAAAAACTTTGGAAAGTAAATCATACAACGGCACGAACATTTGCTTTCACGTGCCTTAAAAATTAGGACTATTTCAAATAATCCGACGTGTATATTGTGTTGCTTAACCATCGAAATAGACAAGAAAAAGAAAAATTATTTTCTATCCTGCATATTCGATTATAGAAAAATTTACTAAAAAATTAATAGAGACTTAGTGTCTTATCCACACTAAAATCTCTTTCAGGAGCTAAAAAACCCAGATCCAGTTTCGACAAAACACAGCTTTTATTAAAATATTATTTTAGAACGGCTGAAGATGTAATGACCTTGACCTCAAAATACCATTCAAAAATACCGTCAGAAATAAAAATGAGTTCAGAAAATTTTCTTACTTCCTAATTAAACATTATTGTGTGGGCAAATGTAAGGTACTCACAAAATATCTCTTCAGATTAGAGTGCTAAACCGCAATTTTGTTTGCTATTATTTACTTTTATCTATTATTAATATTAAGTTAGAAAACAAAACATTCGGCCAGGGTAAGTGATAGCTGCCAGCAAATCCCTTCTTGACATCAAGTTTATAGTAGTTTTTTTTAATTTTAATTTACGCTATCTTGTATTTGCGGTTGCCTTCAACGCCCTTGTATCCGCGCCTGCTGAAACGAGAAGAAACCGGCAAAAATAAATGGTATTTTCCCACTGAAATTATCTATAGAAGTGCTAAGCGTCAAAGACTAGGCCCGTTTAACGAACATGCCAAACTGATTGTTTTGGAGTGTCATTTCAGAGCGCAACGCCGGAGTGAGGCTTTAGAGTTTACGCTTGTGGCGCGTGTAGTAAAAAGAGTTAACACTCCACGCTCCCACACCAAAATTAAAGAAATGAAGTGTAGGGTCTAAAATTTTGTATGTAAATGCAAAAAGGCGAATGTTTGGAGTGGCGCGGAGCATGGAATTTTTGCAGAGTTTTAAACTCCAAGGGTCACAGATCAAGTTTGCGTAGTGGCCGACGAAATTTTGTATCTAACACAAAAATTTTCTTTTGATTATTCGTGTATAACTGCCGAATTACCTACCACAATTTTTTAAAGTTAAACTGCTGCGTATCATATCCTCTTAAATGATGAATTATCAGAATATTATAAACAATTTCTAACAACGTTGTGTTCCTTATGCATATTTTCTGATTTCTCATAAGGTATCGAAGTAATTATTTACTGGTCTTTCTTAAACACCTTTGAATAGCTCTAATAAAATATTTTACTATTTTGTGTCTAATTTTTGTGAATGACTTTACAAAAAACAGCGAAGACCAGACAGAGGGATCTCACCGGCTCATAAGCCGCATACTCACTAGAAGAACATTTACATAGTTACATTAATGGATTTTACGGTATTTGAAAATCGTATTTCGGTAATATGAATTTATAATAAGAATTGCCATTGTAAGAAATTTTCATATCAGAACAATAGTTCTCTCATAAAATCTAAGAAATTCTCGCAATTAAAAATATTATTTTGAAAAGCGCTCTCGAATAATATTGGAATGTTTTGCTTCTTACAAACAATCTTAAAACACTTTTATTATTTCCCTTTTTTTTAAATAAAACGAAAAATTCTTACTTGTCTGCAAAGCTTTGATATATCGTTTATTGTCATGGCTTTATATGTCATCTATTTAACAATTACCAAAACATAAATACGATTCAAAAGCTTCTATGTTGCTGCAAGAAAGTAGAATAAAAGTTGTAATATCGAATCGTAAAAATTTTGAAACATGAAGTATTTAAGGTTATAAATCTATATTGAATTTTATGCAATTTGAGCGTTCTTCGTATTACCGTTATATGAATTAAGGAAATGAACTAAAAAAATTAAGGAAAAATGCTGCATTAAACAACAGCACTGTACAATTTTCAGGAAAATCCTATTCCATTCGAATTCTGAGCCGAAATTTTGTTGTTGAAAGTATACACTGCGTACACCTGATCCGTCAGATGTTTACCCATGTTTCATTATTTATAACCATATGAATCAAATCACAATTTAGCGGATTAAATTGTCGAAAAATAGTCACATTCATTATGGGCAAAGATATAATTGTAAATTAAATTACTATTAACTAATGAGAGTACATATACAAAGCAACAAAAAATTATCTTCCTAAAAAAACAAATTGGCAGATTAAACGGAAAAAGACTTTATAAAAATACAAGTACGAACAATATAAAATCACAATAATAATAGCCTCTAAACAAATCACTAACATTGATCTCTTGGACTAGCAAGTCCAAATAATTTAATCTTTTAACACATTTCTTGAATGTATTTATATTCGGAAGACAATATTTCATATTTTATATCTTTCTTTTATTATTGATTTATGGAATACCAATCGATAAGAGAGACACGATGTTTAAAAAGCACGTCTTTGATAATTTCATCGTTTGATGATGCACGCGTAAAGATCCAGCGGACCAACTGTATGTTGGCTATGGGCCACCATTAAGTTATAAGTAGAGTGAAACACTCTACTTATAACAATAAATAAAATACAATAAAATGTCTAAAATGTTCTCCAGTCTTAAAAAAACGTTAAATACGCCAATATAACCTAATCTAGAAATCTCAGGACTGCGAAGAAAGGTAAAAAACTGCCTGTAGCAATACTCCCCATAAAGACACATTTCTTTCTGGCTTATCTACACTAAAATCTCTTTCAGCAGCTAAAAAAACCTAGATCATATCATTTTAGAACAATCCGAAGGGCAAATGCTTGAGTTTAATAACCATGACCATGAAAAAACCGTCAAGAACAAAAGTTTATTCCGAAAAATTTTCTTACTTCTGAATTAACTGCACCAAAGAAAAAGTCTTATTTTTTAAAACTGTCAATACTGCGTGGTCAATATAAAGTACTCACAAAATATCTCTCCGTCTATTTTATCTATTGTCTATATAAAGTTAAAAAACATTCAGCTAGGGTAACTGATAGCTGCTAGCAAATCCCTTCTTGACATCAAGTTTACAATAGTTTCTTTTATTTTAATTCACGCTTACGTATATTTACGTCTACCCTCATAGCCTTTGTATCTGCATCTGCTGAAACGAGAAACAACTGGAACAATAAATTTACGCTTCTGTCGCGTGTAGTAGAAAGAATTAACACTCCATGCTCGCAGGTTAGAATTAAAATATAGAGTATAGATTCTAATTTTTTTTTGTATGAAAAACTCGAAAGTTTGGAGTGGCGTGTGCAATTTCCGCTGAGTTGTAAACTTCAAGAGCCACAGACCAAAGGTTTTTGTAGTTGCCGACCAAATTTTGTGTGCAACACAAACATTTCCTTTTGGCTACTGGTATATTTTTTAATACATTTTTTTTAAAAACAGCTGCGTATCATATTCTCTTAAATGATGAGTTATTTTAATTTTATTTTGCAAAGGGAATGTGGGATCAGATACAAAAACTTTATTTTCCATTTTATGACCTCTGGCTATAAATAAAAGTACAACTGCATTTTGTATATTTCTTGTGGTTTGTGTAGTACATGTCATGATCATAAGAGTTATAATAGGACCTAGATGCGTAAATACTTTTCTTACCATGATACAACTCAGCTTGTTCCTGCAATGCAGTAAGTTAACAGTAGAACGCTCTGGTATGCCGTGGTAAACAATCCACATCTAGGACTGTTATATCCAATGCATTGTCTACTGCATTACAGAAACAAGTTAAGCTGTGGTAAGGAATGTATTTGCTCTGCCCGGGTGCATTGGCTACCACAATTCACCGTTAATTCATAAAAGAACATACATTATGGCAAGGAATAGAGATTAAATAAGGTTGACAAATTTTTAGATAGAGCTTAAATAGTTGGATAAATGGATCTAAACCTAATATTGGCTAAATCACAACAAATACCTGAACATATAATAAAACAAAAGTTTCCCAAGGTAGCAAGTTAGGTATTTATAACTTTTACTTGCTAGAGGCATTGCTTATAATAATATTTTGGTTTATTACTGGGCCTACATCTCAAGTATAATTTGAGATGCATAATAGGTACAACGCCGTCCAGAATACTATATTTTAATGCACAATGTAGGTAGAAAACTACAAAATTGCTTGTTAAATTTTTAATACTGCACTATTCTAAAGTGATGTGGTATCCCTAATTAAAAACCATGATTATTAGTTTTATCATTTTCATCAGTAGAAAGTATATTTTGCAAAAATTTAGGCAGATTCTTTAAAATTTTTATTTTATTTTAAAACATTAATTTTTCTTATTCTTTAAAGAAATGGTAAATTGTATTTGAGATGTTTTAATTTGCTTCTCAAAAGTAATGATAAAAAACTGGTTCTATAATTTCTATGGTTTCATTTATTTTAAATTTAGAAAATAAATATGATGTCATATAAGGCTGAATTTTGTCAATAAAAACATAGAAATGTACATTTCGTTTCACTGGGAGTTAGGGTATATCTGGAACTTAAAATGGAACGCCCCTTATTTTAGTGACTTTCTGGATTCTATCGACAATTCTCTATGTTATTTATTTCTCATATCGTATGTATAACGGTTTCCACGGGGAAATGCTAATTGACAATTTACAACTTTTGACATTTGTTCGGGAATTTCAAAAAATCAACTCGACCTATCTGTATACCACTGTATTTTCTTATTAGAAGTGATAACAGAACTGGATTGAGTATAGAACTAGAGAAACAGGTTTTATTTATGTTATTGTCTTCTTTTCTAAGTCATTTTACAATTGTTTTATACTGTGAGTTTTTAACTTTGACTTCTTTCAACTGATTAATGCCTGAGAAATGTTTTTCGATAATATTCACTAGTTGTGAAATATGAAACTTCAGGCCTAAAACTTCGGCTATAGCCATAAGTTGTTTAAAACTTACCTACAACTAGAAATTATCTTATAATTTCAAAATATTTATCGGCTTTAGAGCACATAAAAAATTTATTTGCTCAATTTAAGTGCTCCAAATAACTTCTGCACTTTACAATTATATTTCTGGACACACTGTTTTTTGTATTATTTGTTATAGACAGTAACTATAGTTCGATTTCTCAAGTCTTCAACATTATTAGGTGTTGATTTTTAAACAATAAGAGTGATATGTAAGAAAACTCAAGGGGCGACAAGTCTGGAGACCTAGGTGGCATTTAGCTATCCACTAGTTCCCCTACATGTTGCTGATTTGATGGGATATAACGTAAGGATAATTGCGGCATCTTGCTGGTAAAATATTTGTTGAATAAATTTAATAGTAAATTATTAAAGTTTTTCACTGTTGCCTCTAAAATCGGTACTATTCACTGACTGTTTAAAGAACACAAGGCCAATAATGTGACTGCGCAACCAACCAACCATACGTTGACCTCGAATCTTTTTGTGGCAGCCACTTTTCTTAAACAAATCGTAATTGTAGCCTCCAGTATCTCACGTTATTTCGACTAAATATAGCCAAAGTGCTATATCCGTAAAATTATTAAATTTTGAAAATTATTGTCTCTATTGCACATTACAAAAAATCACATTCAGTATGTAATTCTTTTTTGAAACCTATCAATTCATAGATATTCATGAACTTGTTATTTGTATGATCTAAAACCATATTTCTTCAAGATGCTCTGAATACTTCCCCTTAATAATTAGCAACTTATTGCAAAGACGAGATTGGGTCATACTTAACATACGCTAGTACGTGTATTTCACTTTCTTTACTAATTATAAATATACCACCAATATTTTGATACCTTATGTCATTTTTCATACACAGCACACGCACAAGGAAAATATTTGTTAACTAAACTCCTTTCGCTTCCCTTCTATTTTGTCTACATTGTCATAAATGAACAACATATCTTCCTAACGTTGGCGAATAAAATTTATTTGCATTTTGTTGTTTTATATTTATTAAATTTTAAAGTTTTATCAACTCATAATACTCAAATACAATGCAATATTATCTTCGACAAAACATACTCTCTCACACAACGTAAACAAGTTAAAACAAATGATTTGATTTTCCAAAGCCAATCTGCTGAATTTACTATTTAATGCAGTTTGGTAATTTATTCCCTTTATATTTATTATATTGTGGGTGCTTTTATTTTAGCTTTGAAATAAAATACACGATACAAAAAAATCATAGTGTAGTGTTTTCTTTTACTTTAAACTAAAAAAGGTTTCACAGCCACTAAATATTACAAAATACATATTTTAAACATGTATGGTTTTTTGTAAAAAAGCTTTTTTCAGTTAAAAAGATGTTAGCATTTTTCTTGCTATTTCTACTGACAAAAAAGCTAGTAAAAAAGTAAGGTAGCGAAGTGAAAGATTCGTTTTGATATTTTTCGTAGATTTTTTTGGACAGAAACTAAAATTTTGTATTGGTCAAGGTACGAAAAATTTAAATACATCGTAACAATCTTTTTTTTTTTTCATTGAAGAGTCATCGTTAATTTTTCTCAAATTCTGTATAAACGTCAAAAATAGCAAATTTTCAAAACGTTGATACTTGACATATGATATATCATACAAGAGTTGTAGAGAATTAGCCGAAGAAACCCAGATGTTACTAAAATAAACGATGTTCTATATAAAATTCCACGTATACTCTTCCTCCAGTGTAACTGGAAATAAATTTCATTCGTTTTATTGATTAAATTGAACATTGTATGACACCATATTGATTCTCCAAATTTGAAATAAATGTTTCAAATAGTAACAAAACGGCAGACTGGGAAACGATTTCTTGGTTACCCGGTTAGTCGTTGCATACTTTTAAACTTCACTTCTCCAGTAACAAAATTTATTCAACACTGAAGTAGGTTGAATAAATTTGAAATAGAAAGAGGGGTGGAGTAGGATATTTTTTGAAAAGTCTTAGTAACCTATATTTTGAAAGATCTTGTACACATTTATAGACACTACAAATATTAATTTCAAAATGGCGGCCAAGTATTGTATTTTTTCTATTTACAGGGTATTTCAATTTTATATAAAGCTCGCATTAAAATATCATGTATCTAGAAAAATACAATATCAAGGGATGAAATTAGATTACTATAATCATTAAAAAAGTGTTACTCGACACAACTTCCCATATATAATTTTTTTTTCAGCAAAATGGAGTTTTCATTTGATATTTCTAGTCGCGAAAAGCATACAAAAATAACATTCTTTCTCCTGTCAAAGTGTGCTAAATAACAGTGTTTTTATCTTGACTTGTTCGAAAATAACGGGAGGATATTATAACCGTATAAAAAAAGTCATGTCCTTAGCCAGAGGAAATAAACGAGGGCTAGTGAATTCAAAATCTCATACTGAATTAAATGTTATTCTCCTAATTTTTAATAATGAAGCGGTTACACATACCTGTAATCTTCCTACGGGAGGTGAAACTACTAAAAATATCCTCATCGTCGCCTTGAGGAAGTCATCCTGCTTCAATCCTTCCTTTGACTTTTGATTACTGCTACTACTCTTACATCTACTAAAGCTTAAACTAGTTCTAATATCTTTTTTGTCACTCTTTCGAACACCCTTTTCGCCCGTTTTCGGCGTTAAATTATCTACATATTTTACAGAAACACTTTTGGTTTTGTCTCTAAAACTTAAAGCCCTAAAATAGTCAGTTTTCGAAGTTCCCTCTAGGCCGATGGATTTTTGTTTCGATAATGGCTGTTTCTCACCCTTATGTCTGTCTTTGTCTTCGCTCTTTTCTTTCTTAAACATATCCGCTTTCGTTAGGGAATTTTTTCTAGAGACCGACTCGCCCTTGGGTTGGGCGGAAGCCTGGTCAGTGGCGGAAGATGAGGAGGCATGTCTTTGAACTTTCCTTCTAATGGAACCGACGAATTTCCTCCATTCCTGGCCCTCCTGGTGGGGATTAGGTTCTTCTTCGATGTTCAGGCTTTCGCGGGCTATTTTATCTGGTTTTGACGAAAAAATTTTTACTATATTGAACACGGTTTTTCGTTTAGAATCTTTCTCTCTTATCTTTGATTATGTGGAGCTTATCTTTGTTACACTAGGTGGTACGACGACAATCATTTACAAGTATTTTACAATTTGATGTAAGCGCATATGCTTTTCCAGAACTTGAACTGAAACAAGCAAAATTACATTAGGTTAAGAAAAGCACTTGCCAAAAACAAAAGCGGATTTTGTTGAATTTTAAAAATTTTATGATATGTTATAAAAGTTCTTGTCACTTAAAATACATTATTTGACAGGTTATTTATAAATAAAGGGTAAATGAAAGGAAATGACTACAAATATTTTAACACATAAACGTACATTTTAAGCAAAAAATTGTGTATAGCCGGAGATCACAACTTAACCACTTCTGAGAAAAATACAATTAAACTTATTTTGTTGTAATTTAACCAAATTACTAAATGTCATTAACTCGATAACTAAGGTTTTTGTTTAAAAAGTGTAAAATTTTAAAAAACGAAGTATTGAATGGCTCGTATTTTAGAACACATCATTCAGTAACATTGTAAAGAGATAAGATATAAAATTAATGTAAAACAAGACGATTTTGTGCTATAGTGATATTTATGTGCATTAGAAAACGTAGATAATAGACGGTTAAGCTTGATAAAATGCACATTAACTTGCAATAAGGTACTGAGAAAATTCTCCAAACAAAGATTACAAAATATTACCAAACGATAGAACATTTGTGTCAGTATCAATCCGTACGAGAAACAAAACACGTAATTCCATTTAATTTAAATAGTTTTTTTTTTGGTCATATGGAGACATTTAGTGTCCCGTGGTGGTGGAATTGTTGACAATGATTTTCACAATCGAGTTTTTGAATAAGCGGAATAGATAAAAATATTTCAGACACTCTCCAAGCAGTTTGTAGGAAAAATTAATTCGTTGTGCTGTGCTTCTGTAAATATTAATATTAATTTCTTGTTTCCTCATAGATTCATTAAGTTGCCTTCGGGATTCTGATATGATTTCAGAAAACTATTTGTCCCTGGAGGCATAATTTTTTCGGTGAGCTTCGAACCCTTAGAGGTTTGTAGTAGCTCCGGCTGTGCTATCGGCTTAATCTGATCCCCGGACAGTTCTACTGACAAAGTTTCGATTGTATTATGGTTTTTGATCACCATCAGGTAAGTCTTGGTCTATCTATGCTTGTTCATGGGCGCTAACTAACAACTCGGTTGTAAAAGGCCATACAGGTATGATTCTCCTGGTCGGTAAGTGTTCATTTCTTGTTGATTTATGAGGTGATCGCTAGTATTTAGTAGGTGGCCAGGATCTTCATTTAATTGGTTCTGCATGTTTCTGTTTTTCTCATATCCCATGGGAGAGGTGGCCTCTGGTCCCACACTTCCTGGGACCTCTGCGTACCTTTTCGCCTTTATTTTCACGCTTGACTACCGCTGTGTCGTGGCCTATTGCGCAACTATATAGACCCTCTAGGGTTCTTCGGGATTCACCTTATACTAACTTGGCCCCTTCCACACTTCCATATTGCGCATATTTGTATGCCACTGTCCCTTGGTAATGGCCAACAAATCCATTCCACGATCCAGGAAAACTTTAAATTTCGTCTGCCTTTTCCGAAATCACGTCTGTCCTGGGGCACACTTTCGCTTTCCTTAACCTGAACGCCCACCTTCGAAGGGTGGCTAATCACTTTGTTTCCCTCAAGACAAAACTGCCAACAATGTTCTATTATATAGAGGTGATTCGGTTTGCTTCTAACATTCTATATACTTTACTTTATCCTACACATGCCGTTAAGTCGGTCCTAGGTTTCCGGCGGCGAAAAAAAACTCTGGGTTGTAGGAGCACTCTACTTTTAAAATAAGTATTCTTGACAATAAAAACCACAGAGATTTTACTTTAGGGATGAACGCCTACAACAGGTCTTCGCTTAATTGTCTTAACCCCTAGGATTTCGTCTTTAAGTTGCTCCGATCCTTGAAGCAATCCCTGAAGTCTTTAAGTCTCTCAAGCAATCCCTGAAAAATCGAAACCCGTGTTTAAACCCGATAATACAATAATTATTATTTATAGGACTTTTCGGATAATTAATTACGAAATTTAAAACAAATTCTAAATTAAATGCAATTATCTATTTGACATTATTTACAGCGTTCAGAGAATATAGTTACATTGTTGCCGATTTGTCAAAAAATCGTAAAATATTGGTGATATTTGTAGTCATTTTCCTTTCAGTCCGTATTTGTTTAAATGTATCACTGGTTTACTCTGAAGTTTAAATAAATATGGTAAATAGAAATTCATGAAAAGCAAATTGCAAATCTACATTTTTTTTGGTAGTGAGTCGATTCTGTGTCTAAAACTAAAGACTAAATTTTGGAAAACAATTCAACTCGAATCCATTATCAGTCTAAATATTTCTGTTCGATAACTCGTTTTTTGGTCCCAAAGATAGTTTTCAAGAGTGAAAAATTACTGTAAAACACAAACTTCTTTTCTATTTTTGGGATTTTAAGAGATCATAGAATGAGAACAATGGACCTGGTACAGACTAGTCTCTTCAAGACGGAAAAAAAAAACTGTCCCAATTTACATTCAAATAAATATTCACATCCTTAACTTACATATTTATAAACTTTAGACTAATAGGCATACTTTAGCTTCGGGAAGCAACTGTTCTTTGTATCTTGGATGTCGTCCCTTCCACCATATTTTTTTACAATTCAAATTTTATTCTATGCTTATGTGCCTTTGAGTTTGTCAACTATTAAGCTTGTCATAATTGAAAAACATTCGTCTGCATAAATAATCTCCATGACATTGCACTATGCAGCATTGTAAATATTTGTTGCTCATAGTACAGCGATGGTTTTTACGATTGGTAAGTTTGAAGAAAACCCTTAAGGGTCTTGTGGAGTCAAGAAAAAGAACAGAGGAAGGATTTGCTACCAGTTGATTATTGGTAAATGTCTTTGGTGCGAAAAATGTCGGAAACTTAAATGATGGAGCAGAAGAGGCCGAGTTTTTAAGATTCTGCATGGATTGTACTGTGAGGTAACATATTGGCAATGTACGTCATGGATTCCTTAAAGATAGATGGAATCCGAGTTGACATCAGTATTATATAGCCCGAGGAATTCTAACAGCTTAAGCACAATATATGTCAATATAATAAGTAATACTAACTATATATTCTTATGAACTGAACATATCACAAAAATTATAAAAAGTAACAAAATCATTTTTAAGTACTTTTTTTATTATCATTTAACTAAATGTTTGCGTGGATTTACTTGGTATTTTATACACAGTGCACATAATTTCTAGGACATTACCGAGAAACTTACCTAATATCCTTGCCAAAAGCTTTGTACTTGAAATTATATAGTTTAAATGTCAAATTTATTTTAAAGTCTGCTTCTGACATTTTAACCATTCTATAAAAGGATGCCCCAATTATGAAAATATAATCAATTATGAACTAAAACTTACTTTTTAATCTGTATTTTTGTTGCCTAAGTGAGCGCGTAATATCAGAAGAGTTTAATATAGATTTCTAAACAATTTCATCGCTATTTATATATTTGATAGCACACAAAGAATATGATGATTTTTTGTACTCTGTAGATGCTTCAAGAAAGTTAGTTCAAAAGCTTTCCATGCATAGCATATACGCCGAAACTAATATGTTAAATACAATTTAATTAACAATTTTGACAGTGACGTCGATAATATATTAAATCAACTTAATATTTATATAATTATTAATATACGTCAGCAATAAAAGCTTGATTAAAAGGTATCAGGGGTATACACTAGAAGTAAGGAATAGGTAAAGTAAACATTGTTAATTAAATTTTTATTTTTTTAATAGGGTATATTCTCTCAAGTTAATTGGTTGCTTTGTATTTGTCTGTATTCTTTTATGAACTTTCTAACACTAATTCATAGGTATTTCAAACAATTTTTTTCATATTAAATAGTTAATTTTCGTTTCTTGAGATTCGAACCCAGGACTTCTTATTAACTGATTAAAGCAATTAATTACCGACCAACTTAGCTAATTTAACCCAATAAATGTTTATGTAGTGAGTTTTGATATTTTTTTTAAGGAGGAAGAAAATTAAATCACGCCTATTAATCATCTATTAGAGTTTATTATATAATAATAATAATAATAATATTGTATTAGACTTTGTCTTTTTATATTTTTTAGATAAAGTCACCTGGATGGGTCGGAGTACCAGTCAAAAGGTACTTTAATTATGATATATATACAACGGAAGTCTAAAACCGAAATTTAATTTAGTACTTTCCTAGGTACCACAATTTTAAAACTATGTCAACTTAAAGCATGCAGCTGTTGAATTGCCACCATGAATTTGACATACATCATATGTATTTTCTCCGTTTAATTTTTGTGGAAAAATGACAGCTACCTATTCTATTTAGGCGAGAGATTTATTTAAATGAGTTATTTTTATTGTCGATGCTATATCGCTCATAGTACAGCGGTGGTGTTTACGATTGATGGACTTAAAGAGGCCTTACGGAGGCCAAGAGTTTTTGAGATTCTACGTAGATTGTAGTGTGGTGCAACATTGATAATCTACATCTTGTATTTCTGAAAGACAGATGGATTCCGAGACCATCGTCGTCAGTATTATATAATTAAATAGCAGCTTAAGCAGAGTATATCCTCAAAAATTTTAGATGTATATCAAGGAGAATAAAGAAATATATGGTTACTTTTTGATTAGAACTAAATAATTGCATTTAATTATCGTTAAGGTATCATAATAATAGTAAAAGATATTAACAATGAATTCTTCTGAACTAAACATATCACAAAAGTTAAAAAAATAACAGTAAGTATTTTTTATTTTCCTTTAACTAAATGATTGCATGTATTTAGTTGGTATTTTATACACAATACACATAAATGTTAGCATATTTCTGACAAACTTACCTACCTAATATTTGAGCTCAATGGTTTATATTGAAATGGTTCAGTCTAAATGTCAAATATATTTTTAGATCTACTTGTGACATATTAAGCCTTCCATAACGGGATGCCCTAATTATGAAAATATAATCAATTATGAACTCAAACTTACTTTTTAATCTGTATTTTTGTTGCCTAAGTGAGCGCGTAATATCAGAAGAGTTTAATATCGATTTCTCAACAATTACGTCGCTATTTATATATTCGTTAGCACAAAGAACAAGATGATTCTTTATACTCTGTTGCTAGATGCTTCAAAGAAATTTCAAAAGTTAATCCAGAAGCTTTCTGTACGGATCTTATATAACCCGAAGCTAATATATTAAATAAAATTTAATTAACAATTTTGATAGTGACGTCGATAATAAATCGAATCAACTTATTCATTCAAAATAACTTTTTTGGAAAATACAACATTTTAATTGAGGGAAACCATGATTAAAAGGTACCAGGGGTATATACTCATAGTAAGGAATAGGAAAAGCAAACATTGTTAATTAATTTTTTATTTTTTTAATATAGGGTATGTTCTCTAAAGTTAATTGGTTGCTTTTTATTTGTTTTATGAATTTGCTGACACTAAATAATCGTTATTTCAAACAATTTTTTTTTAATTAAAAAGTAAATTTTCCTTCCTGGGGTTCGAACCCATGACCTCTTATTAACTGAGCAATTGCTTCAATCACCGACCAACTTTGCTAATTTGACAAAATCAATTTTTATATAGTGGGTTTTAATTAGAGGGTACTTTGTTTTTTTTTTTAAGGAGGAAGCAAAATGAATCACGCTCATTAACCATCCATTAGACTTAATTATATAATAATAATAATATTGTATTAGACTTTGTCTTTTTTTATTTTTTAAGTAAAGTCACCTGGAAGGGGTGGAAGTACCAGTCGAAATGCAGTTATAATTATAATATATATATACAATAGAGTTCTAAAACCCAAATTTAATTTAGTACTTACCCAGGTAGCACAATTTTAAACTATGTCAATTTAAAGCATGCAATTGTTGAATTTCCACCATAAATTCCACATACATATGTATTTCCTCCATTTATTTTTTGCCGAAAAATGACAGCTACCTATTCTATTTAGGCGGGAGATTTTTTTAAATGAGTTTTTTTAATGTCGGTGCTTTGTTGCTCATAGTACACCGGTGGTTTTTACGATTGATGGACTTAAAGAAGGCCTTACGGAGGCGAAGAGTTTTTAAGGTTCTACATGGATTGTAGTGTGAGGTAACATATTGATACTCTCCGGAATCCGAGACCATTGTCGTCAGTATCATATAATTAAATAGCTTAAGCAGAGTATATCCTTAAAAATTTTAGATGTATATCAAGGAGAATAAGGAAATATATGTTTACTTTTTGATTAGAAGTAAATAATTGCATCTAATTCTCGTTGAGGTGGCATATTAATAGTAAAAGATATTAACTATAGATTCTTCTGAACTAAACATATCGCAAAAGTTATAAAAAACAACCGTAAGTATTTTTAGTTTTCCTTTAACTAAATGATTAGTTTGTATTTTATACACAATATAAATAAATGTTAGGATATTTCTGACAAACTTACCTATCTAAATATCTGAGATAAATTGTTTATATTAAAATTATTTAGTTTAAATGTCGTGCGGGTCCAAAAGTCACCAACATTATGAATCAAATCAGAAAACACAGTGAATACCGAAATGTTGTGTGATTCCTTTATCGAGCTATTAAATCTCGATGGGCTATTTACAAATATACAGGGAGAAAGAAAATAGTTTTTTTTTATTATATTACGCAGTATTATTAAGATAGCCACTTAATATTATTTTATATATTAAATGCCGAGAGACTGATAAGAAAATTCGCTAAATATGTAGTTGGTTAAAATTTTTTGGTTGGCAAAAACAAAAATACACAAAATGGCAAGCGCCTTAATAAAGTCGGAAGGCGGTTCGAATCAGTGGAACAATCAGGATATGTTTTGTTTATACAGCCACTTAATGAAAGTGAGATTTTTTTATCAATCGCCAAAAATTATGAGCCCCGCTTGACCCAAAAAGTCTAACCACTTATACAGTGTCATTTATTTAAATGCGAGCCACCCCTGTGCAAAGAAAACTGGTTTTTTTTGTATTGTGATAACAGAAAAATTTTATTTTGCGAAAATATTATACACTTTTGTTAAAAACACAAGATAATTAGTTATTACTTCCCTCGTGAGATTTTTTCAGATCTTTACGTTTAAGGGCCCCTAGATGCCGGAAAATAGATATATATATATATATATATATATATATATATATATATATATATATATATATATATATCCCATAGCTCGCCCTAAAGTTTTTTCATAAAAAGTTCCTTGAAAAATGAAATAAGTAGATGTAAGACAAGCTTCCACTAGGTCTATTAAGTTCTTATCAAGATTATTGTTATCAAGTATGTCTGATATAATGGAAATTGAGTCGTTGACAGGAACATTTGTGTAAAGTGATTCTACATCGAAACTGGCCAAAATATCTTCGGGATCCAACTGGATTGTCTTGAGTTTCTCCACGAAATGTTTAAATATTAAAAACTCTGCACTTCGGCGGTCCAACATACGTACAATCTTCAATACACATAAGAAGATTGGACAATGCTTGCGATCCCCGAAAGATCTTGTACCTTTCCAAACAGAAGTAGTATATAAAATTCCTTGCTCCTGTGGAGAAGTGTATGTGGGAGAAACAGGACGCTCAATATTAACTAGACTTAAGGAACATGAACGATGTATTAAAAAGAAACAAATTGTTCAATGTTGCTGTAGCTGAACACCAGCATAACACTGGCCATTTCATAAATGTAAAGGAAACCAAGGTTCTAGCATCGGTTCTAGGTTTTTATAAACGAAAAGTTAGAGAATCTATTGAAATACTTAAACATACAAAAAATTTCAATAGAGATATGGGTTACAGTCTACATAACACGTGGAAATCGATCTTAACACAGGGTCATGGTTCGGCGAGCACAAGTCGGGCATAAAAGCCCGCCTGAATCTCTTCGAGCTCATTCAGTGTTCAGATCTCGTGGAGTAAAGATCCCTGAACCATTATTTCTTAATTGACCAAAGCCGTGAAAGCTTCCGTTCTATGTTAGGTTTAAGAAATGTTTAACAGAAAGCAAGTCTGATCAATTTGAATTTTTTATGGGTGTAAGTCTAAATCGTCAGGCAATATTCTTCTCAGGGAGGTATTACCAATTTGGAAATTTTAAAAATGTTTTCTTGCAGATCGCTTAGGACTTCTCATCACCGCTATGCGTACCCTTTCGATGTTTTCAATAATTCTAACAGATCTTGGCCTACCTGAAGGTTCCCGCTTCTGGGCTGATGCGGTGGTTCCTTTAAATTGTGCGACATAATTTGGAAATGAATTCCGACAAGGAGAATTTAAATTAAAACGGGTGCCTACGTTGTGTACGACGAACCGATTCATTTTTAAGAAAACTTTCAACACAAAATTCACGATGTTCAGCGAAATTATTCATCCTTGGAGACAATTAATTTTTTTAACCTTCATTTTTGTTACTTTTCCGATTGCCATGGATTCAAAACGAATATTAACAAATAAACTTTATAGAATAAAAAAAAAGTAAATATAATTCGGTACACCTTGTATATTTTTACTTGGGCTGTATTGAAACAAAAAACTTTTTGCGTAGAAGTAAATTTTATCATTTTCCGTTGCAAAGTTATAAAACTTACAAATGTGTCACTTCATTACGGCATACCCTTAATAAAACGGTTTGTTGCGTTAAATGAAAAATGGTAAATACGGATCACGACTTTTCGAATATATTTTCTATTATTTGGGAGGCATTGGCTTTGTAATAATAATAGGCCGGTGACAATTAATAAGCTTTATTTAAACAAAGCTGTTATTAAAGTGAAAGTTTCTATTAGTATCCCGGATAAAGGAGCATTAAACTAACAGATTAACAATATAGATAATCCCGTTGTAATAAAAGGAAGTATCAAAGCAGTGTTGATTCGGCGTTGCGTTCTAGAGATTAAATTAACTCTAGGGGTGCGAAACTTTCTGTTTAATATCAGTAAATTGGATTATTCCGCTTTAATATTATTACCAAAGTTTTCTATATTATATGAAATGATAACGCATCTCTGCTTTGATTGGGGATTATGCTTGACAAATATTTCTTAATGAGTTGAAGCGGAGTTGTGAAGAAAATAAAGTGAAATTTATTAAATTTTCCGAGCTTAACGGTAAATGTTATGCCAAAAAATGACAGGGATCTTCTGGAACAAACTCCAAACTTAAAACGCAATATACCAAATTGAGGATATTAAATCAGTTTACATTGTCGTAGGCAATTATACTTTTATAACTTCTGCTTTGGAATATTTTAACCTTATTTTTCTTAAGAATTAAGCCCAATCTTAAAGATAACTTTATTTCTAATTAATTAGCTTAATGGATTATTTTCAAATTGTGTGCCACAACTAATTGTGGTATAGGCGTACAACTTTTGGTACTAACTCAAGATGGCGGAACAAAGTTGCGCCCAAATAAAATGTTTCTAATGGTGAAAAAATCACCCTTGAGGGTTTATTTACATTTTTAATAAGTGCTCGACCTCCCAAAACCAAGAATATATCACACTAAATATTTGAACAGATAATTTAAGATATTACTATAAGAAAGAATGGGCTAGAGAGAAAACCTGAATCTTGCCAAATTCATGAAGGAGAATTTTAAAAACTCTAATGTCGAGAAACAACAGGACCATCTGCTAGCGTGGTATCTGCCCCAGCAAGGCTTACCAGGCAGTATCTTTGGGGGGTATCAGTATTAAAACTGAAATACCCGAACCCTGAAACAAACAAGATGTCATGTCGTTCGACTTTGAAAGTCTATCTATGCAAAAATAGAAAGACAAAGAAACCTTTTACGACCAAGAACCGCACAGAAATTGATATTTTTGTTTCTCTTCTATTTTTGCCCAGATGTGTTGTCTTGTGCTTCAAAACAGGTCGCATCTAAAGCGATTTAGTTAAACCATAGTACCTACAGGTGGCGCCACTGGTATCCCTCCTCGACTTTCAAAGTCGAACGACATGACATCTTGTTTGTTTCAGAGTTCGGGTATTTCGGTTTTAATACTGATGCCCTTCAAGAAAACTACCTGATAAGCCTTGCCGGGGCACATACCACGGTAGCAGATGGCTCCTTGGCCCTTAAACAAACATAGCCTCATGTTTTGGTCGTTTGTCGATGCAATGATGAGGGAGTAAATTTCCTTACCTTAAGATCTTTCGTTTCGTACAACTTTTTACGACCAAGAGCCACACAGAAATTGATATTTCTGTTTCTCTTCTATTTTTGCACAGATGTGTCGTGCTCCAAAGTAGGTGGCATCTAAAGCGATTTAGTCGTCAGTTTTATAATTTTTTCCGCTCTACAACATGGTATCTTCAAATTTAACTTTTGAAGTTTCGTGTTCTGACCACTTCTATCGACTTCATTCAAATAGAGGATTCCTTTGAACAATAGATTATTTTGAATCCAAGACCAACTTTGCCGGTTATAGAATTAAATAAGTTATAGTAATATTGATTTTCGCTTAAGATGAGCATTAACAACATGAAAATAGGGTATCAAATTTTCAAGTTTGCAGCGATCTATGGAAGTTGAATTTGTCATATGTGGATAAAGGATAAAAAAGTAGGATTTGGTAGTGAAGGTTTTGTTCCAGACAGTTGACCCGTTAAGGTACAGGGTCTGATCAAAACTTGAAAAATCAATTTGCAAAAAACACATTGTCACATTGTATATATATATATATATATATATATATATATATATATATATATATATATATATATATATATATAGTTAGATTTTAAATTTTAATTCAAGCTAAACCCTAGCAAAGTAAAATCAAGGGACGCACTTGCGTGGAATATTCTGTACCAGTACAGCGAATATTCCGTTCTTTTGTTGCAGCAATTCTATGACACAAATTGATTAATACAATAACAGTTTTCCTCTTGTAATTCAGAATGGTAGTGCAAAACACCGTGTAAAACCTTATGGAAAAATTAGCTTAATGAAACGTTATGAGGCGCCACAGTAATAATAGAGAGATTTAAGAGCGTGATATATTTTACACGTTTTCATTCGGAGTGCACTTTTATAGGGTTTCTAATTTAGTTTACGATCTTTAATTGGTTGTGATGTATTTATAGCTTTGACGATTTTTATTTTCAGAATGGCGTTGTAATGTCATAAATTGTGGCTAAATTAAAGATTTTTAAAATGGGAACTAACATTTATAAGTGTAGACATAATTTACGTTATTTTTATTAAATGAAAGTTTCATTTCTGGACCTTTTCGCTCTAATTGGAAAATGATACTTGGGCGTATATACATATGCCATGCTTCGTTATGGAGATACAGTGTTGAAATATAAATTTTATTTTATTTTTTATATTAAATATCTATAAAATAATAAAATTTTTTCACGAAATTGGACATTCGAGGTATTTTTTGGGTGAGGAATCATAATTTGGTATTAGATTTCATGTGACACTTAGAGGGCGCTACCAACGCTACTATTATTTATGTAAATTTGTCCTAACTTTTTTGGCTATGCACTTCAGGGTTTTTTTACGAATAAACATTATTCTTGTACCTTTTCTAAGCAAAAAAGCTATACTTACTCAACAACGCTAGAGGAACGGTTACCTCTAGCGAGCAATTTGCAAGTTTATGCGTCGAGGCAAGGAAAACAAATTTTTTAATAATAATATAGTCTGTTTATGCCATTTAAATGTTTTAATTTTACACTTGCTTTTTTAATTGATGTTTATGATTTAGTGAGTCATTTGTCTTCAATGGATAATTATTCTGTTAGATATTAAATATTAAATTTTATAATTATTATTATTATTATTATTATTATCATTGAAATTGACAATCTGTGCTTTGTTGGTGAAGAAATCTCTCATTTTTTGCAGCTGTCGGGAGTTCGAATTGATCAAGTCAACAAGGGATCTTCCACTTTCTCTTCGTGGTAAGGTCATTCGTAGAGTTGATGACCTTGGGTGGTGTGACTTGTACTTGGTCATCATTACGCGAGTAGTTCGTTGTAGTCCCTCTAGCTCCACGTTAGTTCATTTCAAGATACCGAAACTGTAGGTCCGCAGAGGCACAACATAGGTGTTAATTGCTGTAATGAGATTCCCGGCGTTCAGTTCTGTCCTCAGAAGAGCTCGCACTCTTTGAATGTACTGATCTTTCATCTTGTCCTAGAGCAGCCTAGCTTGTTGAAATCATAGATATTTGTAGATCTCTCCTTGGTTCATCGCTTGCACTATTTCTCTATTGGGTAGGGCTACATCATCAATAATGACTTTGCCTTTTTCGATGTTTAAGGGTTTACATTTTTCCATTCCAAATTCCATATGGATGTCTTTCGAGAAGGTGTATGTCACGTCACAAAGCTTTTTTAGTTGGTTATGGTTTCCACCAGCTTAATATCATCCATATACAGAAGGTAGGATATGGTTCGAGAATCGTCTCTATTGGCTTTGATGTTGAAGCCATGTCCTGTATTTTTAAGCAATGTGAAGAGGGGGTTCATCGCTAAGCAAAGTCAAAGTGGACTTAACGAGCCTCCTTGGTAAATTCCCCTATTGATGTGTAACTCATATAGATTCTCAAGTTTGTTTCCTACTGTGCTTGATAGTGGCCAGGAAATTGATAATCATAGGGTAAATTTTGTATATTCCTAGTTTATGAGCCAGGCATTTGGTACTCTGTCAAACGCCTTTTTATAGTCTCTAAAAGCAGTGGGTATGTTGCCTTGTTTTTTCTGTGCCTGCTCTATGTTGTCTCACAGTATTCCTGTGGTTGTATTTTATACTGACGGGATTATATCAAGTCAGTACCAAAAATAAAAATAAAAAAAGGAAATTAAAAAAAACAACTATTGTTTATTAAGAAATGATCTAACGATGCTACATGTTTTCAAAATGACCGATTTTTGGATGTTCCTGTGAATATCTGTATTAATTGCTAATTGAGCCAAATGCAGTGTAAACGTTGTTGGGATGAGACCTGTTACTGATATGACGAGAGGAGCAATGATCACTCTTTCCTGTTTCCACAGCCTTTTTACTTCAATTGCCAAGTCGGTGTATTTGGCGATCTTCCCACTATATTTCGCTTGGACGTTCTCGTCGTTGGGGTCAGCCATGTCAATTAAATAAGTGATTTTCTCTTTTTTGGATTGAAAGGTGATATTAGGTCTGTTTGCGGGGGTTGTTTTATCTGTGTGGATGTCAATGTCCCAGTAGAGCTTGTAGTCTTCGTTTTCAAGTATGGATGTTGGTGTATAATGGTAGTAAAAGTTTGTGTTCTCCGTTAGTTTTTATGTTGTCGCTAATGCTTGATGAACGACCTTCGCTGCTGAGTTGTGTCTCGCGGTGTATACAGTTCCGGCCAATATTCTACATCCAGTCGTGATGTGATCGATCGTTTCTCTTTGCTGGTGACATCTCCTACATCTCTCGTCTTCAATGGTTGTATCCTTGATGATATGCTTTCGGTAGTTTCTGGTTGCTATGACTTTGTCCTGGATGGCAAGCAGGAAGCCTTTTGTTTCGGGGAACAGCTGCCCTTCTATTCTTCACGTATATGAAAGCTTTTTATGTATGTGGTCTTGCTTTATGTGGTATCTGTGTCTTCCGTGAAGTGTTTTGTCAGACTAGGCGTTCATCTTTTCTAGTCTTAATTGGAGGTGACTGTGTGCGTCTGCTGCGTGGCTCATTTGAGACAGATCGAGCGGTGTATAATTCTTGTCTGCCTTCACTATTGCCTTGTGGAGGTTAGTTTGTTTGTTGTGGAAGAATATTCTGAGTTCGTAAATTTGTTTTTTATTTAAAGATTGTATATCTATAATTCCTCTCCCTCCTTCTTTTGTCTCGATGGTGAGTCTTTCCTTCCATGCGTTAGGATGTAACTTCCTGTGTTTAGTGAATTCAGAGCATATGAGAATTTGAATGTTTTCTATGTCTGTGTGTGACCATTTAATGATACCAAACGAATACGTAAGAATAGGTATGGCGAAGGTGTTAATAACTTTCGTTAGATTTCTGAAATTCAGTTTTGTTTTTAGTAGCTTTGTGAGTCTGGTTTTAAATTCCGTCTTGAGCTCTGATTTGATATGAGTGTGGTTAATTTTGGTGCTTTGATGGAAGCCTAGGTATCTGTATGTTTCTTCTTTGAACATGTTATCTATAGTTTCATTGTTGATTGTTTCCCTCGTAGGGTGGTCTTTCCACTGTCCCTTGTTGAATTAAAGTAGCCTGCATTTACTTATACCAAATTCCATGTTGATGTCCAGGGTAAACGTTTCTGTGATTTTAAGGAGTTCCTTTAGCTGTGCCTTTGTGCTTGCATATAATTTTATGTCATCCATGTACAAGAGATGGTTTATTTTGTGTAGGTTACTT
Source organism: Kuschelorhynchus macadamiae (assembly GCA_030620095.1). NCBI lineage: Eukaryota > Metazoa > Arthropoda > Insecta > Coleoptera > Curculionidae > Kuschelorhynchus > Kuschelorhynchus macadamiae. Next base: position 1,727,311 of record JAUTXW010000294.1, on the reverse strand, counting down.
TTTAGGTGTTTAATTTGGAATCCGAAGTTTGTGTTATTCAGTGTGTTTGAGAGTGGATTGAGACAGAGGCAGAACCACAAAGCGCTGAGTGAATCTCGTTGGAATATACCTCGTCTGATGTAGATCTCTTCTGTATCGATGTGCTCTTTTTGTGATCTCAGGTTGATTTTAGTTTTCCACGTACTCATGATTTCCGTAAGAAATTGCCTGATGTTTTTATTGACTTTGCATAATTCTACCACTCTAGTTAGCCAACTGTTGGGTATCGAATCAAAGACTTTTTTATAATCTATGTAACTAGTATAAAGGTTTCTATAATTTTTCCTGGTTTGTTCCTTGATGACGCTGTCTATAATTAGCTGCTCCTTGCATCCTTGGCTATTTTTCCTGCACCCTTTTTGCTCTTCCGTTAGAATATTTTTGTGTGCTAGATGTTATCCTATTCTCCTGGTAACTGTGGCTGTGATGATCTTATGTAAGGTTGGAAGGCACGTAATAGGTCGGTAATTTGACGGGTCCTTATTGTCTGAATTTTTGGGTTTAAGGTATGTTATTCCTTGGGTGAGAAAACTGGGGAGTGTGCTAGGTTTTAAAATAATTTCATTAATTTGGCAAGTGAGAGCTTCATGTGTGGGGGTAAACTGTTTGTACCAGAAGTTATGAATGTTATCTACTCCAGGACATCTCCAGTTATCCGTGTATTTGATTGTTTCTGCAACTTCTTGTGATGTCATTGCAAAGTCCTCTTGTTCCTCCAAGCACTTGTGTCTGTCTTCTTCCGCTTTAATCCATGAAGCGTTATTATTGTGTAGTTTTGGTTTTGACCAGATACTTTTCCAGTATTCTGTAATCTCTTGTTTGGTCGGTGGTTCTATTACTCGTGCCTCCTCATTGCTCATGATTTTTTGGTAGAACTGTTTTTCGCTTCTTCGAAACAGGTTGTTAGCGTCATTTCTTTCATTTGATTTTTTTGTATCTTCGGAGTCTTGCGGCATACACGGATAATTTTTGCTTCAGAGTTTCAAGGATATCTGTAAGCGTGTGATCAGGAGATGCAGATTTGATTTTCTCTACACTTTATGTGATACGTTTTGACTTGTTGCCATTCATGGATTGAGTAAGATGTCCCAATTCTTTTCTAATTTTGTTAATTTTGTTTTTGACCTTATCTGCCATTTGAATTTTTGTTTTAAGTTGTTGGTATTTCTGTGTCGTGGCAGGAGTTTCTGATTGTTCTGTGTTATCGTGGTTATAGCTGCTGCGTAGATCACTGTATGAATGTCCCCAATTGTGCTCGCATTCGTTATGTACTCAGGAATTATGTGTTCGTTGATGGTCTTTAGGATTTTATGTGTGTCCCGTTTAAAGATTACACGAGGAATAGGATCTCTTGTTGTAGGATCGGAGCCTGACCATTTGTTTAGATGTGACTTCATTTCTACTTTGATTGCTCGTGTGAGAGACGGTCCGAGGTGTAGCTGGATATTTAGGAAAGCGGACAGCTGGAGGCCGCTGACAGTACGGACTACGAAATTACCGTAGCGTCCTCAATACTGCTGGATGTACCCAGACGGTCAGACTTACTTATTATTATTATTATGACTTCTTGTCTCACAGTATTCCTGTGGTTGTATTTTATACTTACGGGATTACATCAAATCAGTACAAAAAAAAATAAAAAAAAGGAAATGAAAAAAAAACAACTATGGTGTATTAAGAAATGATCTAACTATGCTACATGTTTTCAAAATGACCGACCTGGATGTTCCTGTAAATGTCTGTATTAAGTCCTAATTGAGCCAAATGCAGTGTAAACGTTGTTGGGATGAGACCTGTTACTGATATGACGAGAGGAGCAACGATCACTCTTTCCTGTTTCCACAGCCTTTTTACTTCAATTGCCAAGTCGGTGTATTTGGCGATCTTCCCACTATATTTCGCTTGGACGTTCTCGTCGTTGGGGTCAGCCATGTCAATTAAATAAGTGATTTTCTCTTTTTTGGATTGAAAGATGATATCGGGTGTATTTGCGGGGATTGTTTTATCTGTGTGGATGTCAATGTCCCAGTAGAGCTTGTAGTCTTCGTTTTCAAGTATAGATGTTGGTGTATAATGGTAGTAAGGGTCTGTGTTCTCCGTTAGTTTGTATGTTGAGGCTAGTGCTTGATGAAAGGCTTTCGCTGCTGAGTTGTCTCGCGGTGTATTCAGTTCCGGCCATTATTCTACATCCACTCGTTATGTGATCGATCGTTTCTCTCTGCTGGTGACATTTCCTACATCTCTTGTCTTCAATGGTTGTGTCCTTGATGATGTGCTTTCGGTAGTTTCTGGTTGCTATGACTTTGTCCTGGATGGCAAGCAGGAAGCCTTCTGTTTCAGGGAACAGCTGCCTTTCTTGTAACCATGTATATGAAAGCTTTTTACTATTGCCTTGTGGAGGTTAGTTTGTTTGTTGTGGAAGAATTTTCTGAGTTCGTAAATTTATTTTTTATTTAGCGATTGTATATCTATAATTCCCCTTCCACCTTCTTTTCTCTCGATGGTGAGTCTTTCCTTGCGTGCGTTGGGATGTAACTTCCTGTGTTTAATGAATTCAGAGCGTATGAGAATGTGAATGTTTTCTATGTCTGTGTGTGACCATTTAATGATACCAAACGAATACGTAAGAATAGGTATGGCGAAGGTGTTAATAGCTTTCGTTAGATTTCTGGAATTTAGTTTTGTTTTTAATAGCTTTGTGAGTCTGGTTTTAAATTTCATCTTGAGCTCTGATTTGATATGAGTGTGGTTAATTTTGGTGCTTTGATAGAAGCTTAAGTATCTGTACGTTTCTTCTTTGAGCATGTTATCTATAGTTTCATTGTTGATTGTTTCCCCCGTAGGGTGGTCTTTCCACTGTCCCCTGTTGATATGAAGTAGCTTGCATTTACTTATACCAAATTCCATGTTGATGTCCAGGGTAAACGTTTCTGTGATTTTAAGGAGTTCCCTTAGCTGTGCCTTTGTGCTTGTATATAATTTTATGTCATCCATGTACAAGAAATGGTTTATTTTGTGTAGATTACTTTTTTGGTGCTTAATTTGGAATCCGAAGTTTGTGTTATTCAGTGTGTTTGAGAGTGGATTGAGACAGAGGCAGAACCACAAAGCGCTGAGTGAATCTCCCTGGAACATACCTCGTCTGATGTAGATCTCTTCTGTTTCGATGTGCTCTTTTTGTGTTCTCAAGTTGATTTTAGTTTTCCACGTACTCATGATTTGCGTAAGAAATTGCCTGATGTTTTTATTGACTTTATATATTTCTAGTACTCTGATTAGCCAACTGTGTGGTATCGAATCAAAGGCTTTTTTATAATCTATGTAACCAGTATGAAGGTTTCCATGATGACGCTGTCTATAATGAGCTGCTCCTTGCATCCCCATATTATTATTATTATTATTATTATTATATTATTATAGAAAATTTGACGATTGAGCATTTAAAAACTGAAAAAGTGTTAAAACGGTACCTAGAGAACAAAGTACTTTTATTTTTCAAGATACATGAAAAAATAATAAGGAAAAGTGGTTTAGAATTGCATGTGCAGCAAAATGGGAATTCATAGGATACTATTCAAAATTCAAGTTTCATTTGAAAAGAGGGACTTTATGTGGGGCTTTAGAAAACAAGTCGTTCCTCACGAAACTGTTTACGTAAAAACCTTGAAAAAAAATTGTCTTATATAAAAAGGGTGCAAGTATTTCCAAAGAGCTTTGAAAACAGTAGAGAGAAAAGTACTAAAGTAAATATGACAATACTCAAAAGTTCGTTAATGTCCAGGTTTGATTTTTATTTTTCTCTTTTGTAAAAGTAGAAAGAGATTCTGCTCTTCAACACTCTTACCCCAAACCTATGTAAATTATAACTGTATATATTTTAGAGGCCATTACCACACTTACCTCACACTTGGGGGCAAGAGTGTAGAATGTACATTATTTAAAGAAAACATTAAAATATAGAATTGTTAAATTATTTTGTATGCGTTATGATATACCATATTTTAAAGAATACTACTCATTTACCCCACCTAACCTTACCACAATATTTACTATAATTTCATTTTATAAAGTTGATCAGACAGCAACGGTCTTTTTAAGACTAATTAGCAAGACTGTTTTTCGTAACCTCCACAGTCGATGGCGAAAAGCTAAAAATAAGGGCGCGTGGCGGTTAATTAATCCTTTTATATAGAGCATTAAAGAACAACGACGCGTTGCCATAGATACTGAATCCCGCAGCTTCCATATTCTTCAATGGAATTAATTAATCAGGAAAAGTAGACTGTTTGAATGTAGCGCAGCGTGATTTCGTGTTCTTGGAACTAGGATTAATTTTTTGCTTTACGTAATACAAAAGAAAAGACCAACTATGTATATCATTTCATTCATTTTTTTAAATTTAGAATTTTTATATTACAAATAAAATATTAAATTTCTCAGTATAAATATGCACCGGGGCTTATTATATTTGAAATATAAATACATTAATGTTGTATTTCCTACTTGGTTAAATAATAACAAGTTTAATTAAATACCAAAATAGTTAAACTTCGAATAGACAGTCCACAGGGTTGGTTTACATATTCGCCACATGAATCGCTCGTGTCACAGTTTGACCCTAGTACCGCGACATCAAAAATGATCTTGATTAAACGGGCTATGAAACTAAAAACGTACTTCGAAAATGATGTTGTCAATATTTGTTATTTTAGTTGTCATACCTGATGACCTTTTCAATCAATACGCAATCGAGTTACTAATAATAGAAGAAATTCGAAAGTTTAATTTTGCTATTAACACAGTAACAAAAAGAGCTAAATTAAAGTAATTGTTGAAAATATCTTCCTCCTGGTCCACAATTATTTGTTCGAGTTCTTGCAAATTGTTTACAGGAGCTTTAAATATTTTATTTGTTGGATAAGGAAAAGTAAAATAGTCTTAGCTAGAAAAAATTAAATAGTTAAACAAGACGATCTCGGAGGAAAATCAACTTTTGTGTTTCTTGTGTCGTATGTGGGTTGCTCTGTTGAAAGTAGCACAGGTGGCTGAAATGTTATTTCGGTACCTCTCTGCAGTAATAATAAAATTGAAGAAAATGTGACCAATTTTTCTTCTGCAAGATGCAGCTATCCAAACAATAGGAGACTGAACAAATATATGCGCATTATCAGTGTTCTACATTCTCATATTTTGAGAATTCATGTAACCCGGAAGATGAAACTACGCTCCATCAGAAAAAGTTTTAAAGGTTATCATCATTCATTAAATTATTAAAAAAACACTGGCACTATGGAAGACGTCTGAGATGAACTGCCGGTAAAATAGCTTGATATGATTGCGTATTATATGGTGCATATTTAAGTCTTTCTTGATAACTGTTTAATATGTCCCATAATAAAATCAAATTTCTTAAGGCACAAAACAAAACGTTTCAAAGATTTTACAAGAGTCTTGCTTCATATGTTGTCGAACATCATTAACAACTTCTTCTGTACAAACTGCAGCATCTTTTATCTCTCAATTTGTAAGATACGCATACAAATACTGAAAAATATATCCTTCTGTACTCTATACTAATATATAAAAGACTTAGTTGACTGACTCACTCATCACTCTTCAGCTCAAACAGCTTGAGGCCAAACTGAATTTTGGCATACAGGTTGATTTTAGGGTGTATAGGTGCGATAAGAAGGGATTTTTCAAAACTCAAATTCCAAGGAGGTGACCACCCCTTAAATATTACAATATTTTAGGATTTTTTTAAAATTCATACAGGGTGTTCAAAGGGGTGAAACCACCACTTAAATAATACAATATTTTTGTATTTTAAAACCGGTTAGTTTTTCGAAAAAACGCTTGAACACATGTTTTTTAATTTATTTTTTTACATATTTTAGGATTTTTAAAAAATTCATACAACGCGTCCAAAAGGGGTAAAACCATCCCTTAAATATTATAAATAATTTTATTTAAAAAACTGTTAGTTATTCGGAAAACGCACAACATAATATGCTTTATATTTTATTTTTTTACATATTTTAAATTTTTTTTAAAACCGAGACAGTTTGTCCAAGGGGCTGAAACCACTTCTTTAATATTATATTTTTTATTTAAAAAACAATTAGTTAATCGGAAAAACACTTCAACAAGTGCTTTTTATTTTATTTTATTACATATTTTAAGATTTTTTATAAATTCATACAAGGTTTTTGAATTTGATTGATTTTTGATTAATTTTTGCCATTTTTCTCAAACCATTTGCCGTAGAAAGCTCAGCTGTGCAAACAGCTTGATTTTAAAGGGCAGAGGTTCGATAAGAAGGGATTCTTCGAAACTCAGTTTCCAAGGGGGTGAAACTACCCCTTAAATGTTTATAGTGGACTCGAAAGTCCAAATAAAACCGCTTTTTGGTTTAAAGAACGAGCTATATTAACTCCAAAAAATAGCACAGCAGATGAAATAAATCTAGCTTTGCTGGAAACAATTACTGCTCCACAATTAACATACTGCTCAGTAGATGTAGTTACAGACCAAAAAAATGCGGTTAATTATCCTGTCAAGTACCTACACTCTCTAAGCCCTTCAGGAATCCCTCCCCATGAGTTAATTTTAAAAGTGGGGGCACCAGTGATGCTTATTCGAAATTTAAAACCACCAAAATTGCGTAATGGAACTAGGCTATAGTTTTTACAAATTTGTAAAACATTACAAAGCAATGTAACAGAGTCAATTATTTCTGGCCCTAGTCCGGCAGAAACAGTTTTTATACCACGTATCCCTTTAGTTCCGTCAGACTATCCTTTTCAGTGTAAACGGTACAGTTTCCTTAAAAGCTTTATTTCGCCATGCCAATTAACAAAGCTCAAGGGCAATCCTTAAGTAGAGCTGAAGTAGACTTGCGCTACGATTGTTTTTCCCATGCCCAACTCTATGTATCATTCTTTAGAGTAAGTTCGCTTAGTAGCTTGGCTATTTTACAGCCAGAGAACAACAGCAACAACAAACGTGGTTTATAAAGAGATCCTCAAATGAGGCGATTTACATCCCTTTCATTATAGTCATACACGCGAACGAAGTCACAGGTACCCTCTAGCATATTTAGATATTTTTCAGTGTCTTTCCTCGGGTACCTTTACAGTGGACCCAGAACTAAAAACCACAGATTAAAATTTTAAGGTAAATTAATAAGTAAGTATTTCTAGTATTTTTAATTTTCTATTATTATTCGCACCATATATTATTTCATTGGTGCTTTTTAGCTCCATCCTATGGCCGAAACCAATTCTCGCTTTTGGTCAAGATAATATTTTTGCTTCTCTTGTGGTAGAAAAACTGCCTTGGCTACCAGTCAATGAGTTTCGACGACAGTAATATAGCATAGCTAAAAACTATTTAACCGATTGCCTGAATTTTTGACTTGGTAAAAATCAAATATAGCCGAACAAAATGGTGGCCTAATGAAATGTTTTTTCTCAAAGGCCAAGTATTGCGTAGGAATGAACAGGTAAAATTTTGGTACGAATCTACTACGGCGAAATAAAATGGCGAATTGATAAAATATTTAAACCAGCCTGAAAAACTACTTATTATATTGATTTCAAATTTTGTGCAAGAATTAAGTGTGATATAGAAATGAACTGGTAAAACTGTGGAACGAATTCAAGATGGCGGACAAATAAAACTTTTGTAATCGTGAAAAAATTACTCCCCCAGTTTTTGACAGATCTTCACGTTTTAGGGTTTCTGGATGCCAACAAAATATGTTTTCTCAGTTGCGAAAAAATGTCTGTCGGTCTGTCTGGCTGTCAGTCGTGGCCTGAAAACTAAAACTGAAAAACTACTTACCCAATATAGTTCAAGTTTTAGTCAAATTTAAGGATTATATAGTGATGAGTTGGTAACATATACCATATGACCATATGTAAAAATCTAATACGAAGGAACAAATTAGGAAATGTTAAAAAAAATATTACTTAAAAACTAGTTAACCAATTTAGCTCAAATTTTTCAAAAAAATCAAGTTTTACATATTAATGATCTGGTAACATTTTGGTACGCATTCGAGATAACTAAACTTAAATAACGGTCTAATAAAATATTTAAAAAATCAGCCTGAAAAAATTGTGCTAAATAGTTGAGTTTTATTGATCTAATAATTTAAATAATTACTAAAAATAACTTAAATTAATAAGAATCTATTACTTTATGTAAAGCATATTTACAGAACCAGCAGCCTATGAAAATACCAACCTTTGAGTTGTCTGTACAAAAATTAGGTCAAGTGGTCCTTCAAAATTAACTGATAATAAATTGTTGTCTTCTCCTATGCGCTGTATTTTTAATAAAATTGATTAAGCTCCAAGACATTTAGTGAATAAGAGACAGAAAACCTTATTTTCCAGGATACTTAAATACGTAAATTAATAGCTTTGGCTAAATCACAACACTCTAGATTTCCCAAAAACTTGAATAAAAAATAGCATTGCATGTCAGAATGATATAAATTGGATATGGTTGTACTTAGGATGCCACAACGAATCAAAATATGAGAAACATATTTTTGGCAACGATGGACGCTAAAACGCAAAGAAATGTAATACCTGAGATTTTTTTCATGATTACAAACATTTCATTTGTCCACCATTTTGTTCTACCATCTGGAAAATTTGAAATCAATCTATTAAGTGGTTTTTTCAGGCTGAATTTTTAAATATTTTATTAGGCTGCCATTTTGTTTCGTCATCTTGAATTGGTACCAACATGTTACCAGTTAATTATTACCTAATATTTGATTTATGTGCAAAAGTTGAGATAAATTCGATAAGTGAATTTCCAGTATTAATTTTTTTAGCATTTGAAATGCTTCTAAACTAAAAAAAATATATTCAGCTTCAAAACGTTTCAATATATTGTTTGATTAATGCTTATGGATCATGCTTAAAATATAACCATGATAAAAGAGTTAACAATAAGACCAAACTCCTTAAGTTTTTTTCTACCTGCCTTTTAAACACAACCAAAAATCTCATTTTCCTGTCTCTTCCCATAAATGTCCCTGAGGGAAGGAAGAGACAATTCAATCAGGAGTTTATATAAAGGAGAACTGTATCAAGTCACCTTGAGACAAATAAGCTTCCAACAAAGCTGTATAATAAACAAACTCGAAAGTATTTATTTTTTGTATGTACAACAAACAACGTCAACATTTATTACCTTCATGGAATATTTTAGACTCCAGATCTGCTCATTAATAATTTTAGTTAATAGAGGCAAGCCGTATTTCAGCATAATGAATGTGTAAGTGACACAATGTCACAGAAGACGCATTACGAAAACACCATAATTTAAATCTAGTAATATGAGAATGACTTTAGAGCCGGGAAAGATTATAAATGGGTTAATAACGATCCTATACAGAGTGTTAATCAAGTTTATTTGTGTTGTTTTTTTTTAAACTCGTTCTGTATGACTACACTGTCATTATTTGTTGGTTTCGCAACGTTTCGAATGGTAACTATCTTCAATATATTAGTCGTGAATGGTGATGCGTAAAGTCTCAGCCTCTTGGTTAAGGACTCACTTTGAGCTACAAGCTGTATCCATATGTTTGGAATATCGACGCTGGACTTACTGAAAATTCCTCGATTCCTTTGTGTACAGGGTGGCCATTTTATGGTGATACACTAACTTATCTAGAAAACGGTAATAGTAGTTACGACAAAAAGTTAAATACAAAAGTTGTTTGGATTCAATAAAATTTTTATTTTATTTCACTTTTGCTTATACAGGGTGTTTCGTTTTGACGTGACACATGTCAACTTTCTTAATTTAAATGGGATACCCTAAAAATTATTACATATTTCGATTCTACTGTTAATTTGCAAAAGTTTTAATAATAACATCTATATTCGAATTCTTTATCGTTTTTGAGTAAATTGAGTTTTTAGAATTTTTTTTAAAAAAACATATTTAAAAAAAAATGTTTTACCTATAAAACTTTAATGGAACTGACTAATATCCGAAACATACATTACTAAGGGTTCAATTCAAAGAGTTTCCATGCTGGTCTTACCAATTAATATACAGGGTGTTAAAAATGGAGAGCAAAACAAACAGAATTTTAAATGTAAAAATCTCCTGTTTTTCAAATGGAACATTCTGTATATTTTTACTTCATCTGATTCAGCGTTCAATTACCTATCATTACTCATATATATGTCCTATACCTAAAATGAACAGTTTCGATTTTATTAGCCGTTTTCTGATTGGACTATTTTTTTTAAATATAAGTAAACAGATGAAGTGGGCTAAAATAAAAATGTCGTAAACTAAGCCTTATTCTCATTTCCTTAAGACAGATAGCGACTATAAATAATGTTAGAAAATACAAATAAAAGTGAAATATTATGTAATTTAAGTTCTTATTATTTAATGTTTACGAAAATAAGGGAGAGACAAAAAAAATATCTTGTGCCACACGGTATAACTAATAACTAACTGAGTATTAAACATGATTAAAACAGATTATAAAAAATTTTCAATATGGCCACATAGTAATAGCAAAATCATTGATCTTTTCCCTGATTTTTATTTTTAGCTAATTTTTATTATTAGATCTATTTTTATAAACTTTATTTTTTAGTGCACCCCCACAAAAAGAAGTCTAAAGGGCTTAAATCAGGGCTCCGTGGTGACGAGGATATTAAACCATGTCTTCCTATCCACATTGGAAAATGTTGATTAAGGAAATTTACTACCGGTGCAACCGTGTGGTAAGGGGCGCTATCCTGCTGAAAAATAATATTTTCTCGAATATTTGCTGGCAAATCGTTGATAAAGGGCATGATTTCATTCCTAAGCAGCTCCAAGTATCTTTCGCCATTTAACGACCTGTCAAAAAATATTGGTCCGATAATACGATCGCAAATAATTCCGCACCACACATTTACGGTTTGAAGGCCTCGTTTTTTAATTACTTTTATTAGATGTTTATTAGTTTGAGACCAGTAATGAGTGTTTTTCCGATTAAAAATGAGGGTTCATCAGTCCAAAGCACTTTTGAAAAAAATACATTTTCGAACTGCCGGTCCATAATATCACAACAAAAAGTCAATCTTTCATTAAAGTCTAATTGTGATAATAATTGAGTTGGAAGAAATTTATAAGGATGATAAACATTCACCTACAGTGTTTTTTGAATACTTCCTCTACTGACACCTGTAATGTCTCTGTTAGCATCTCTTTGGGATCTTTCATCATCTTCCTCGAAATAAAGTAAAATCTCCAGTTGTTTTTCCTCAGTGAGGTCAAAATTGGGACGATTTTTCTTAGAGTTTTTAAGGACACCATTTTCCAAATCACGCACAATTTGAAAAAATATAGTCCTGAGGGAACTCGATTATTATAATATTCCCTCGAATATTCTCTAAGGGCTAACCCTGGACTTTTATTATTTTTTATGAAACAGTAGTATAATTTCAAATGTTCATATAAACTATATAAAGCCATTTTTTAACAAATTTCGCAAAAACGACAAACAGAGCAAATGTCAACTTAAGTCAACAGTTGCATTAGGTTATTTCCTAAGCCTATTTCGATTTTTTTTTAGTTTCTGATCTCATTTACTGGCAAAATTCCAGGATAAATCAGAAAACGGCTAATAAAATCAAAACTGTTCATTTTAGGTATAGGACATATATTTGAGTAATGATAGGTAATTGAACGCTGAATCAGATGAAATTAAAACATACAGGGTGTTCCACTTGAAAAACAGGAGATTTTTACATTTAAAGTCCTGTTTGTTTTGCTCTCCATTTTTAACACCCTGTATATTAATTAGTAAGACCAGCATGGAAACTCGTTGAATTGAACCCTTAGTAATGTATGTTTAGGATATTAGTCAGTTCCATTAAAGTTTTATAGGTAAACATTTTTTTTTTAAAAAATGTTTTTTTAAAAAAATTCTAAAAACTCAATTTACTCAAAAACGATAAAGAATTCAAATATAGATGTTATTATAAAAACTTTCGCAAATTAATAGTAGAATTGAAATATGTAATAATATATAGGATGTCCCATTTAAATTAAGAAAGTTGACATGTGTCACGTCAAAACGAAACACCCTGTATAAACAAAGGTGAACTAAAATAAAAATTTAATTGAATCCAAACAACTTTTGCATTTAACTTTTTGTCGTAACTATTACCGTTTTCTAGATAAGGTACTGTATGACCATAAAATGGCTACCCTGTACGTGATGTACATAAGTACTTGTTTCGTAAACAGTAATCGAGGTTTTATGTTTCTAAATATTTATGAGAGGTGGTTGTACACTTTTTGCGGCCATATAGAATTGAAGATTTTACCAAGGTTGTTCTGAGATAGAAACTGATCGAATTCTGTCTGGTATAAATCAATTGGCAACTTTCCATGTCTTTATGTATTAGAGATACATATTCGAGTAGTAATATTAGTATTGATATGACCGACATTGAGGCAAAAACTGAAATCATAACCGAAGATCTGTTGCAGAATGATTAATCTTAAAGGTTATTGAATAGGATAGTAGAAAAACAAAATGATCGTCACACTACGATACATTGCTATCTAGAAGAACCAATACAGTTCCTACGAAAATAAGTAAGATTAAAGGAACATCTGAAAAGATTCGGAGAATAGCCAGAGATTTCAGCATCAGAACCGCTTTTAAATCAGATAAAGGACAAGAAAAAAAAATTCATTTGCCAAATCAAGTAGGACTGTTACCATTACCAATTTCCATCAGTTGTGGAATAACGTCCGGAGAGATATCTAGGTACCGGCGATGCGCTGCGAGACCTTCTTCAAAAATTGTATACATTATGCGTCTTCCAAAAATGAAGCACGAGACCTCAACCATACATTTTTCTAAAGAAAAACTTGAGTTGGACAGTTTAGATCCAGAAATATCTGATCATAGAGCTCAAATTCTGAGTGTTATGTTACCTAATAGAGGTCCAATCCAGTCTGTTAATAAGATATGTAAACCAGTAACTCAAGATGAATTACACACTTTTATGGCTTGATCGAGAGCAGTTCTTTTGATTTTATTAGTAATCCTGAAAACAACATTAATGATAAATTTACATGTTCATTAGCATACTGCAGCGAAGCTGCTAGTCTGCTTTTAAACAAAAAAAACTATATTGTAAAGTCGGCCCAGGGGGTATATAGCATGGTTTGATGAAAGGCTTAAGGGAATAGGGAAACATCTGTAACACTTAGGTGAGTTGAGAAAACGGCACAAGAGTCAAGCTTATTAAAACAATTATAAAATATATAATAGGGAATATAAAAAGGCAAAAAAAGATCTAAATATCTGGAAATGAAACGCTTATTTCCTTTTCGGCTAATCCAGCTAAAGCTATGTGATAGATACTTCTATAACAGCTAATGACTTTAATTATTATTTTAGTAGCATTACAAAAAATATACCAAAGTCAGATATTGAACCTTTAAATAACTTAAAACATTTAAACATTCCCACTGCTTTTAACTTCCGTGAGATCGTGAGGACATTATAAGGTTTTTTGGACTTAATGTTAAGATAGTCAAAACAGTAATTTAATAATAAATCCACTAACAAAATTGACTAATATCTGTTTGAACTTGTGTATTATTCCTGACATTCTGAAGTGAAATCAGAGACATTATAAGTAACTTAAAAAATAAAACAAGTTGTGATATTTTTGGACTTAATGTTAAGATAGTCAAAACAGTAAAAAATTTAATAATAAATCCACTAACAAAATTGACTAATATCTGTTTGAACTTGTGTATTATTCCTGACATTCTGAAGAAAGTCATAGTTGCCCTTATATATAAAAATGGTGATAAAAACACAACATCTAATTATAGACCAATTTCACTTTTGCCTATCGTTTCCAAAATTATTGAAAAGTACAATAAATAATACAGTTTTTTGAAAACAATTCTTGTTCTCCCAGTGTCAGTTTCGTTTCCGTACAGGTCGTAACACTACCATGAGTATTTTAAACTTAGTTCCTACTTGAGAATGAAGAATTTTTAAATAGTTAAGCGTACCAGATGTGTTTGGTTACTTGAATTATAAAAAAAGTAATAACAATAAAATATTTTAATATATATTGCTCAGTGTATTGTGTGTGTACTCTAGGTTTTTAGGTATCAGGTTTTTAAATAAAACTAAAATTATTTTAATGTGTTTTGTAATGTCTATGTTTAAATATTTATTTTATTACTATTTTATATCTGATCTGTTAACATGTGTGAGTACTATTTTGTATATTAACGGCAATTAAAGAATTTGAATTTGAATTTGAACCCCAAAGCGTCCTTGTTTTGCTCTATCAAAAATTAAATGGTGATTTTCTGCTTCTTGTATTATGGCGATTGCAAATTCCCGCAATGCAAAAATAAAATTCATCGAACCAGACGAGTCTGCCAAAAGATTCATCAGTACGGATTTGTTGTAAATACCATTGGCAAAACGGAATTCAGCGTTCGGCATTGCCAGAGTGTAACTGTTGAACTAAGTGAATCTTATATGGGTGATACTTATATTTTTGCAAAATTGTGGTGTGAGCTTTAGGATGGAGCTGGATAAATGATTCGTGCTCTACTAAATTTGATTTAAGGCGGGCAAGTATGTCTCAGAAAGGTTGCCTTCTCTCTATGAATATATGAACAAACAGAACCTCTAAGATATTATCTTAACCATAACGCTCAAAATACGTTAGGTACATTTGTAAATCTAATTCAGAGGTTTCTTGTTCATTAGATTGTATAAAACAAACCAGCATATCATATTTTTCCTAGAACACCATTATTGTAAAAAAAGTAAATTAAATATAGTATCAAAAATTCACAAAACCGCAGAATTTTTGTTATATTGTTTTCTGTTTCGAACAAATCAGCCATAATCTACTACCTACTACACTATTGTACAATTGACGTGCAATTTTTCAAAATTTGACATAAAATTAAATGGCTTTAACTTGTAAACAAAATGGTTTGTTTATAAACATTTTGTAGTCTTATGTTTTGTTAGTATTTTGGTGGTATGTGAGTTTTAAGGGTTGCTTTGGTCTGATATATACGAGGGATAAGAGAAAAGTCATTTTTTTACACGAACTTTGTCAAGAGCAAGAATTTGCAAATCTGAAATTATTTTTTATGTATGTACTCAGTAATCAATTCTTGGGAAAAAAGCAATTTTTCAAAATTTTGATATCTGATTTGTTTCTTTTTTAATTAATTTTTTTCTTGCAATACGCATTTTTTTCGCTTCTCCAAGGACGTTTTGAAAAAAAATAAATACAATTTTGCCTTTCCGAATGTTAATTTTACTTCAGGGTCGTACTAATTAATTTTTTCAGACCGTTATATCTTTCTTATTTTCTTAAATTTGACTTTGTCTCCGAAATTCCGTAAAGGGTATTTTTACTTTTTCTTATTATTTTTGAAAAAAGCGAACCTCGGGACGATTTTTAAAATTTCATAGAATTATTACCCGTACTCTGAGTAATTTTGATTATCTTTTAAAATTATTTTTTTTAACATAAAAACTACATTCTTTTAAATTACCAATTCTAGGAACTTTTTAATTAAAGTTATACCTAACTGAATATATTTTCTTCTTTATTAGTAAGTCTTCTCTTAAAACATTTATACAGGGTGGGGCACAACTTACCCGCCCTTCTCTAACTCCTAAACGGTACTTTCTTTTTAAATGAACCTTACAGGATATATGCAGATCAATTAGAGCTACATTCTAAGTTACTCTCTGGTATACAGGGTACATAAAAATACATGGCATATTAAAGCTACATTTTTTAAATGGATTACACTGTATTTTATTGTATATTTGATTTCCCCAATTATTAATATATAATTAAAGGTTACCTATAACTAATGATGACATAACTACACTGACTAAAAAATAGAGAAATTATTAAAATACTACAGAACCCTAAATTGCAATTGAAAGTGTGATTTCCTTAAATTCATATTTAATTTAAATGGTTTGCTTGCAAACGCTTTTTAACATTTTGCAGGCTTATGTTTTGTTAAATTTTTAGTGGATCTAATGTTTTGAACACATTTTTACGTATGCATTTCCATTTGTTTAAATGGAATAAATTATTGGTTTGGAAAATCAAAAGCTTTAGAAAATACCATAGGACATACATTACATACCATTTTGTAATAGACAAAATTTGCAATGAAAATGTTAATTATACCTCTAATATAGTAAGTAAAAAATTAAAATCAAACAAAATATTTCAGTTTTTTGTTTTCGACAGTCCTAAAAAAGTAAGTTTTACAATCCGTAACTCTGTCGCGATTAAAACTTTTTTTTAAACTTTTAGATTTCTGCGAGATCCCAGTGAGCATGAACATCGAGTTTGCAACAAACTCTATAAAGTTTATGTTATTTATATATTTTTTATACAACCGGTATCGAAAAACTAGTGATAAATAATATACATAATTCAAAAATTCCCTAAATGAAAAAAAATTTATGCATTAACATAACTGGGTTTAATAAAATATTGAAAAAGTATTCTGCCTATGGTTAATATTTGCATGACATTTAAAAAAGTTATTAACCACTGTTTTTAAGTTTAATTTCAGAGAATTAATGAAGGTTCCGTTAAAAAGAAAGTATCGTTCAGTAGTTAGAGACGGAGGTGTAAGTTGTGCCCCACTCTGTATAAAGGTTTAAATAATTACATATTCTTTGGACACACGGTATACGAAATCTTACTTATAGAGAAGAAAGCATTCTCAATTAGCCATAACTTTATTTAAAAATTGCCTAGAATTGGTAGTTTAAAAGAAAGTAGTTTTTACGTTAAAAAAATTAAGTTTAAAAAAACTGAAAATTACTCAGAATACGGGTAATAATTCCATGAAATAAAAAAAGTAAAAATACTCTTTACGGAATTCAGAAGACAAAGTCTAATTTATAAAAATAAGAAAGATATATAACGGTCTAAAAAAATTAATTAGTATGCCTCTGAAGTAAAACTAACATTCGGAAAAGCAAAATTATATTTCCTTTCTTTCAAAACGTCCTTGGGGAAGTCAAAATGATTAAAATAATAGTCTTTTTAATAAGAGTGTTTAATTTAGAAAGAAAAATGTTCAAAAAAAAAGCGTATTATAAAAAAAATTAATTAAAAAAGAAACAAATCAGATATAAAAATTTTGAGAAATTAGTTTTTTCTTAAGAACCCATTTATTAAGAAAGTACATATAAAATTTCAGATTTCCAAGTTTTCGCTCTTGATAAAGTTCATGTAAAAAAACTACTTTTGTCTTATCCCTCGTATATATACTAGATCAAAGTAACCCTTAAAACAGGCATACCACAAAAATGTTAACAAAAGATAAGCCGACAAAATGTAGAAAACCGTTTGTAAACATGCCATTTTGTTTACAAGTTCTAGCCATTTTAATTTAGGTTACATTTTACAAAATTGCACTTCAATTGCACAATAGTTTAGTTGGACACAAAAAGCCCACATTATTCCTAATAAATATAAAGCATATTCCTAATAAATATAAAAACAGGGTGTCCCATTTAAAAAGTAGAGTATGGTCCGATAACTTTTTGACTTGACCCCGTATTCTGAAAGCGACACTGAATTCTAGGGAAAAAGTCATATAACAGTGAAGAAGGGCTATGAAATTTCTGCTGGCGCCAACGTTAATTTCACTAAAAAGGAGCAAAAACCGCAACCCTCTGTTTTTAAAAATAAGCGAGATTGCACGATATATCCGATTATTAAAAAATGAAACTAAATTTTACCTTAAAAGATAAATCTTACCCATACGGGCGTGAAAATACGAAATATGTAGACTATTTAACGCTTGATATAGCTTCTAATAGATCAGAAAAAAAACCTGAAGCACAAATGTGAGGTAAGAAGACTTTTGACATGTATAAAGCATCTGTACCAATTTTTAACTCAACGGTATTTTTCGCCAGGTAGATATCTAAATCTACTGGCCTAATTTCAGACACCAGACAAAAGTATTCATGTCTTCCCGATGCAAAACTGTTTTCTCTTAAATCAAAAGTAAAATATTTATAGCAGAATTCAGGAGTACTTTAAGAACAGTTGAACCGGGATTCTCGCTTATAAACTGGAATTTTTCCCGCAATATTTAGGTGAAATATGAACCATAAATAAGAGTTCCCGCTTGCGTCTCCGTTACAACGAGGTAAGTTTTGCCTTCTCTTTACCGTTCTTTGGAGAGTTTGTCTGCGCAAATTGTTCGACGTAGGGCATGCCAACAAATTTCAATCTCAAATAATTCGGTTTCTAACTAAATTAAGTTTTCAAAATAAATACAGGATGAGTCATTTAACTTGAGACAGTGATTTAACTTAAAATCGATGTCTTTTAGAAAAAAATGTTTCAAATAAAAGTAGTTTGCTGTCGAGGGGGAAACCAAAAGGCAGTAACTGTTTTTGACCTTGACCTTCAATTTAACATCATTTGAGGTCTACTTTGTTTTTTATGAGACACCCTGTATATTATTTATTTTTGGATTCCACGTAAAATTCTAAACATAGTTTATGTATAATGGTCTATACCAAAATGCAATTGTTTTCAAAATATTGACGTTTCTAATTCGATATTTTGAACATTTTAACTAGCTGGAAAATCTAAACGGTTAAACCGGAAGTTGGCCTCATGAAATAGAAAACTAAATTTTTGCTGCCAATTCAAACGTTTGCCGTTTTGCTCCAATTCAAACCATTTAGAAGTTTAAGTGTTCAAAGTGTCAAATTTGAAACGTCAATATTTTGAAAACAATTGAAGTTTGGTTGAAAAAATTATACATAAACTGTGTTTATGTATAATTTTACTTAGAATCCAAAAATAAAATAATACACAGAGTGTCCCACTAAAAAAGCAAAGTTGACTTCAAATGACCTTAAAATTAAGGTCAAGGTCAAAAAGAGGTACTGTCATTTTGTTTTCCCCTCGACACCAAACAACTTTTATTTGAAATATTTTTAAGATAAATCACTGTCTCAAGTTAAATGACTGACTCGTCATATAAAGGTTTCAAAAACAAGTCAAAATTGCCAGATAGGAAGCTTAATAGATATCTACGATATAAGTGAGTTAACAGCATCATTAATAGACGAGTGTACTACACAAGTATCTTTATGAGGTTAACGCACATGTATTGTACAATATTTTATCTACGTCTGACGCACGACTGTTGAAATACACACATATTTTTATTAAACAAATTTTTCAAAAAGTTTAAAGGAAGCATAACACACCTTTCTATTACCTGTTACCTGTTCGCACTTTAATCCTGTCACTCTGCGTTACTCCGGGCAATGTCAATTTAAGTAACATCTTATTGACAGTTTTAATTTCTTTAGTCAAACTAAGTGATCCAGAAAGAAGCATTCCTTCGGATATTGAGTAGGATGCATCCAAGACAATTGACGGGTTGCTTCCCGAAATTTTCAATAGGTTCCAAAATGGTACAGAGAGAAGAATGTGCAAAACTATGGGAATGAAAAGGTACTTATTGCATACTTCGGGGAGTTATCTACTAAGTATAGGCATTCATCTCTCTGGACGTTTTATTCTATGATAAGAATAATGATATCTATTAAACTCAATATCAGCAAATTTAGAAACTTAGTCGCCCTCCTCAAAAGGAACTCTGAGGCATATCAATAAAAAAAAAGTCAAGGGTATTAACTAAAATCAATATTACAACGTTCTTTCTAGAAGCGGATGACAAAAAATACTTATTTATGAAAGAAGCATTGATTATTGGACTTAGAGGAGCTTGCAGGCGAGAGGAGTTAACAAATTTGTTGTTGGAAAATGTCAAGGATGAAGGGCGATGTTTTCATTTTTTTTACTGACAACGAAAACGAAAATAGCCAGTAACCTGTAACATGAGATTCTGCTTATAAAAACGACATAATATCGTCATATTTGTTAAAAATAATCATACGTAATAGAGTATAAGCTATTATTTGTAATGTTCATTATAAGATTCTGCTTACAAAAATGAGGTAATGTCGTTACATTAAATTCTTTATATTTGTGTTGTTCCCTAATAAATTTGAACAGTCTAAATACAAATATCTATTATAGTTAATCGTGGGCTTGTCCGCAAAAAAGATGAAGTTGTGCTATTTTTTCTTACATCTTTCAACTTGGTTATATGGCTAAATGAAGTCTAATAAGACAAATATACCTCTCTATTGCTTACCAAATATCTTTTTATCTATTAGAGTGTATAATATCTACTACAAAAAATAGTATGTTGTATCAATATTCTGCTAAAATAAATACTACACACGAAATTGTAATGTTGTTTTCAGTAATTGGTCGTAAAAAAGACCTAGAGGGAGATATTGTAGATGTATTATTAAAGTTTTTCATTACATCAAATACTCAATTT
This sequence comes from Kuschelorhynchus macadamiae, assembly GCA_030620095.1. NCBI lineage: Eukaryota > Metazoa > Arthropoda > Insecta > Coleoptera > Curculionidae > Kuschelorhynchus > Kuschelorhynchus macadamiae. The sequence continues at coordinate 1,706,797 of JAUTXW010000294.1, read as the reverse complement.
TTATGCGAATTATCGATTAGTCAGTCATACAGAAGAAAAGTGGAGAAGAGATATTTTCTTTAGGTAATGAAAGTGTAAAGAAAAAGCGCAAAAACATTTTACAAAATATTCATATTTGTTTTCAGTATTTTGGCAAATTCATTATAATCGCTAGAGATCGGATTATATGCATTATATATATATATATATATATATATATATATATAGGTCTATATAAATAAGTCCGCAAGGCCTTAGTTCTCGAGATACAGGGTGTTAAAGTTTTTATTTAATTTTCCTATTTTTTAAATAAAATCTATGATAATGTAAATAATGGAGTGACAATTGATATACGGAGGTTTTTTGGTATGACAAATTCGAATCTAATATGAGTATTGCTCTTACTTGTAGGGGGCGCCACCTACACGTCTTTCTACTTCTTCGAACAATCACAACTTTTTAGTACAGTCTTGTATTACATTTTTGAGCAAAACAAATTATTCCCTTGTCATTTCTACGTCAAAAAGGTATACCGGTTAAAAGTGGATATGAGCAACCGTTTTCGAGATATTTGGATTTAAAACAGTTTCGGCGCATGTGATTTTTTTTATCAAATTCACATAAAGTATGCATGTATTGTAAAAAAATAGAAGTGTGCCTTGCCTGACAGAACAACTGCTGGTTTGTTCTCATCGTTTTTCCTGTTACTTAGCAATAGTAATATCAGTTAATAATAAGATCAAATTTTGTCACTGTCAATTTCTGTTCATTTACAAGCAGTAGTACCAGCGTCGTTTTCCAGATAGAAGGGTGCCATAGAAGAACTTTTCAACAAGTTTTCACTACTGCTGAAGAATCTGTGTTTCCAAGTGCGAAAATTGTATCTGAAAGGGAATCAAACGTTGAAGTAGAAGAGGCTATACTCAATGCCGTCGAAAATGATCCAGGCATAAGCACTAGGCGGATTGCATACTTATCAAATTACACAATCGTCTGCTTGGAGAAACCTTCACATTAATTGTTTATACCCATTTCATTTACAACGGGTTCAACATTTGCAGGAGGGTGATTTTGAGTTGAGAATGCAATTCTGTAACTGGATTACATGTATAGGTATGTTTTGTTCACTGATGAAGCACAGTTCACGCGTGATGGTATAAATAATCTTCACAATGAACACCGGTGATCCTATGAAAATCCTCACGCTACAGTAGAACATGATTTCCAATATAAATTTAGCATTAATGTGTGGTGTGGAATGTTAAATGGTCATTTAATTGGTCCATTTATAATCGACAGATGAAATTTAAACTTTCTTGAAAATCACTATCTATTAGATGTTATATGTAAGACAAAACATGTATTTGCAGCATGATGAACACTACAGTTTACTTGTAAGAGATTTTTTAAACCAAAACTTTCCAAACCGATGGGGAGGTCCGTTTAATTGGCCACCTAGATCGCCAGACCTTAATCCTTTGGATTATTGTCTTTGGGGATGGTTCAAATTACTGGTATATTCCACTAAAGTAAATACAAGAGAAGCATTATTGGATCGGATAACAAACGCAGCACAAACACTAAGAAATGCGCCCGAATGTATCCACCATAGAGCTGACCTGTGCTTAGAAGCAAATGGTGGAATTTTTGAAAATTATAAAACGTAACCTAGATTTTATTAAAAACAACTAAATAATAACGATTCTAATAAAAATTAATACCTTTTGTTTAGTTTATGTCTGAGGCACTGAATACACACCTCAAAAAAATGTCTTTCATTTCAAAGCTTTTGTGCCAAGATGCGTTTAAATTTGGACAATATAACCAACTTTTAAAATTTTGCGATAAAAAATTACATGCGCCGAAATTGTTTTAAATCCAAATATCTCGAAAACGGTTGCTCGTATCCACTTTTAACAGGTATACCTTTTTGACGTAGAAATGGCAAGGGAATAATTTGTTTTGCTCAAAAATGTAATACAAGACTGTACCAAAAAGTTGTGATTGTTCGAAGAAGTAGAAAGACATGTAGGTGGCGCCCCCTACAAGTAAGAGCAATACTAATATTAGATTCGAATTTGTCATACCAAAAAACCCCCGTATATCAGTTTTCACTCCATTATTTACATTATCATAGATTTTATTTAAAAAATAGGAAAATTAAATAAAAAATTTAACACCCTGTATCTCGAGAACTAAGGCCTTGCGGACACTTATTTATATAGACTTTTATGTTAATTTTTTGGTCGTCCTGAATATGTACAAGTGTTGACATTTCCTCATGAATCACCCTGTATATATATATATATATATATATATATATATATATATATATATATATATATATGCATTTAGGCATATTTTAAGAACAATTGCATATCTAAGCATGTTTTGAGATTTCTGTGTTATTTTGTTACGTTTTATGGCCGCCCGCACCGGTGCCTCTTGAACGTTTCGTCTGAGCTCGATATAGATTGGGTTTTCCCTAAGAGGGCAATAAAGTAATAAACCATTCTCCTATTAAGAAATTGCATTAGTCTGTGGGTTTTTTGGACATATGTTTAAACTAGAATTTTGTTATACATTACTTATTTGATCACATTTGATACATTTACCAGTATTATTGAAGTTGTCATTTGTCGTTGCCGCAGTTAGTTTCGATCTGCAAAACAAAGTGAAATTGACAGCGAAAGTGGTGATTATGCCGAAATATGATGTACTTCATGGACTAAGCCTTATCCGGGACGTTGTTTGCAAGCCTTGGTCAAAATTTGTTTCCTACTCGAAGAAATTCCAAATAGATCAACACATTAAGACGCCATCTCACATTGCTAAGGTTAACCAGATGAAATCTGGTTTCATTCAGTCAACGTGGAAGCAGTCTTTTGGGACTTTTAAAAACGAAAAACATGGCCAGTCAGAGTTTAACGAAGATCTGTGTAAAATGTTTTGGCTGTTAATATTCCTTCAAACAAGTTGACCAACCCGCAAGTTGAGGCTTTTCTGCAAAAATACTTAAACTTTAATGCCCCAGATGAATCAACAATAAGAAAAGCCGTCGTTGAAAAAGTTATGTTGGTACCATGCTAGATGATATAAAAAAGGAAATTGGGGGTAACTATATATATATTTTCGTCGAGAAAGAACTGATTCGTGTGGTCGTCACATCGGTAATTTAATGATCGAAAAACTCACAGAAGAAGACCTCAGGGCTTAGCTCATAGCGTTAAAAGAACTAGAAAAAACAAACAAAAAGATTTTTACTTTATTTTTTGTATTTTTTTTTGGGTTATTAATTTTATTAATTATAGCTTTCTTGTTTTTAACCGAAAATTGCAAAAGGTTGATAAATCTCGCGGTATTTTGTCCGCGAAAACACACTTTCATAACTTACAGCCCATTGGCGAAGATTTGGACCTGGGAATTTCACACCTATCGAACGGTAACCATATACATTTGTGTCGATCGGTACTGTGCTCGAAATTACGAATCCATCGCCAGAACCATTAAGTCATGGTAATGATTTAGACCACTAGTTCGTTATTTTCTTTCGTTAAATAACACCCATTTTATTCAAGGAACATTAAGACATGACTTTTTGCCGAATTCAGTTCCTAAAATTCTTATCGTGTTGTTCGATGCTGCACCGTATATGATAAAGGCAGGACAGAATTTAAAAATATTTTATGAAAATTTAATTCATGTAATTTCCCTATCTTAAATAGTTTGGTTTTTTAATATATAGCAAATGTTTATATATTCAAAATCAACCTGTCAATTCTAACTGGTTTGAACCTAAGCTGTTGAATAAAATTTTAAGTCATCGGCATACAAAAGACATTCAGACACTCAAAAATATGATAAAATATCCTTGATGAATAAAAGAAATAGAACTAGGACAATGTGTAACTTTTGAGGATCTCCGGATTCGATAAAAACTTGACTGGAGAGTGACTCACATAAAGCAATACTTTGGCGTATATTGGTAAGGTATAAGGTGATTTATCCAAGGTAACTATTTCGAAATGCCAATTACACTGCTCAAAGCTTTGGATAAGTCAGTGTAGATAACGGTGACCTGATGTTCTACCTTCACTGAGGTGCCTAGATGGTTTTGGAAGGCGGCCAGATATGTACCGATAGAGAAACCTTAGACTTAGAAATAGAAACCAGATTTCGATTTCAAAGAGGGCCATTAAACCATTTAGGGTATTTCTAGTATTTAGTTGTTTTATTGAGTACGTACGGATCGATACTTTTAAAGAGAGTTTTGTAAAAAATGCCAACCAGGATATCGATATTGGATCCTTCGCCAAGAAAATTGTTGTTTATTTTATGGCAGTAAAAAAATATGTTCGAAAGGTATATCACAGATAAACATTCTTTAGATCAGGATACCCAATGTTGTTAGGTTAGGTTAGATTAGAGGTGGCGCATGAGACCCGGACTTTAGGTAAATCCCCTGTCTAAAACCATATGCCTATCGTTTTTGGTATTATATATCCAAATATAGAGGCAGAGAAATAATGTGTTAATGTAATAAATTTATATATAAAATTATATACACAATTTGTACTATTCACAATAAAAAAAAATGAACAAACTTTAGTTTACCAAGAGACAAAAATACATACGAAATGATCCCCTGATCTACATCTACATGCTGCAACAATATTCTACGTATATTTTCTACTTGCTGTACAGAGTGATAACAAGAAATAAAATACCAAAAATATTGTTTGTAGGTATTGATTAATGGATTCGAATATAAGTCAGACAAATTGTCTGTAGATAATATAAGTTAGACAATTAGCAGATGGCTGTCCGATATTTACTAGTTAATAAAAGATATAAAAAATAAATACCCTGTATGTAAACTCTTCACACAAGTAAAGAAAATATGTTTACAAATCGCGATTTAATACAAAAACATTGATTTGATACAAAAACAATAAGACCACTTACGATGATGGGGGGCTCAAATGACGGTCAATAAAACTAATGCGCAGAGAATAACCTAATATCAATATAAATGGAAATAAACTCGAGAAACAGAAATAATGAGATGCCGAAGGCCTAAAAGGAGTTGTGTCTGAAAAATTACAGCAGTGGTGTAGAACAAAATTTAATGGAATGCTGTGGAACATATAGCAAGACAAAGATATTTATAAATAATTACAAAATTGTAGCGGGCGATTCATGATTTGAGAAGAAAATTATGGGTATTATGCCACACGAGATAAAACTAACAAAAAGATTAATAAATAAAATTCATTTTTAAAATATTTAAAACTAAAGAAGACCAAAATTTCATAGAAAGAAGGGAATTTCATAAATCAAACATTTGCCAACACGCACTCGACAAGAATCATAAAATTAATTGGAATGCTTCTAGTATTTTGACAAAAGAACCATGCTCCAAAAGTCGTAAAATTAAAGAAACTGTTCTGATATTGTTAAATAATGATAAATATGTAGCATCTTGTTTGGCTTTTTAATATATGCCATACAAAAATGTAACTTTATACCCAATCGGGGTAATTTTACACAAAACACATTTAAAGACAATAGCATTATTTTTATTGACAGTTATATGGGGATAACGTGGACTTGATGTGTGCCTTCAGCGAAGTATTCAATCCGAAAAAATGACAGGTTTTATTTCCAATATTTATTTTCTGCATAAAAAAATGTTACGCGTAGAAATGAAATGGTAAAAAAATTATTCATTTTGGTCCGTTCAAATTATTTTTTTAATGCATGAGGAATTGAAATAAAATACCAAAAATATTATTGATAGGTATCGGTAGACGTTGGCGTACTCAGGATACCTGTGATTGGCAGAATTCAAAACCACAGCCCGTTCAACGATCAATTATTATTGCGTATCGCGCCCCAACACAGGAGCTGTTGGATGAGGACATCGAAAATCATCATTGGTGACTTCAACTGCAAATCCGAAGAATGGCATTGCACCCATACCAACGCAAATGGTCGCAAACTATCCAACTATGCGAGGAGTGTTTTAAAAAATCCCCCGTGGAAACGTCAATTGTCAGAGAGAAATAGGCATCTTCGGCGCGGATATTTTGAAAGACTTAAAGATGCCGCTGAGTTGTGTGAGGCGTGTAATATTTAATTAACATATACGGAAAAATGGTAAAATTGTGGCACGATTTCAAGATAGTGGAAGAAAATGGCTGCTAAATAAAATATTAGCAATCGTCAAAACAAAAGCCCTCCCAGGTTTTATGTTTTATCTTCCCTAGATATTAAAACAAACGTTTTTCTTTTCTATCAATCTGTCGGGTCGCGAAATAGCCACAAAACAACTTACCCAATTAATTTCAAATTTTGGAAAACAATTTAGGGTTATATGGGGATAACCTAGCGATAGTTTGGAAATAATACAATATTTTATGTTATAGAGAGAGAACTAGTAACATTTTGTTGAATTAAGAAAAAACAAAATAGGCTAAAATAATCAAAAAATGGTGTTTTTATATTTTATTTTTTTATTTCTTTTATTTTAAAATTTTGAAAATGTAATACAGAGTGTTTTAAAAAATCGGGTCATTGATTAATCAATATTTTGCTTAAACCGCTTGATATAGAGGTTCATTGTACGGTGTAAAGATTTGACAAGACGTGATTTTTCAAAACTTACATTTCAAGGGGGTGAAACCACCCCTTGAATATAAAAATCTTTTTTATTTACAAAACGGTTAGTTTTTGAAAAAATTGCTTAAATAAAGGCATTTTATTCTAATTTTTTCTACATTCGTAGAGTTTTTTAAATGTATACAGGGTGTTTTCAAAACTCGGGTCACTGATTAATCACGATCCTTCTCAAATCGCTTGACACAAAACGCCGAATTTTTGTATACGGGTTGACTACAGAGCGTAGAGGTTCGATAAGGTATGGTTTTTCAAAAGACTTGTAAAGGAGTGAAACCACCCCTTAAATATTAAATTTGTTTTCTATTAAAAAAAAACGCTTAGGATTTCGGATAAATGCTTGAATACGGGTATTTTATCTTCATACTTTACATATTATAAGAATTTTTCAAAAATTATACGGGGTGTTTCAAAAATATTGGGCAACTGATTAATCACAATCCCACTCAAACCTCTTGACGTAAAAAGTTGAATTTTGTCATAAAGGTTGAAAAGGGGATTTTACGACCCTAAAATTTCAAGGGGTGAAACCGCCCGGCCTCTGCAATATTACACTTCTTATTATTTACAAAACGGTTAGTTTTTGAAAAAAAAACTTTGACAAGTGTATTTTATTTTATTATTTACATATTTTCTTTATGTATACAGGGTATTACATAAAAACGGATCTTAAGAGGTACTTAAATAAGACGATTTAAGTACCTTTTTCTACCCCTTTCATTGTCGACATACGCAAACGAAGTCGCGGGTACCCGCTAATAGTTATATATGTAAAATAAGCAATGTACCCTCAATATCCGTCAAACGTTCCTCAGTAAACTAGTACTATGTACATAATATTATTTATTTTAGTATCATGAATTGTTTTTTTAAACATTACTTATTTTCCTATTGCAATATACAAAAATGGGTAAACTGGCGTTACCCGGAACTTTACTCGTAACTAAATTGGTAATAAGTTTATAAACATTATATAATTCTTAATATGTGTAACTTTTCTTGATAAAAATAAGTATGTATATCCATATATAACCAATATATTTACTTTTTTATACAGTTTTTGCTACATTTTCCTATTGTTTTCGTAAAGCCAAAATACAACTGTTATTACGTATACGGGGTTATTCACGGTGAGTGTCTTATTAGAAATATTTGGAGAACCAATGAACAGACTATCTTGAACATTTGTCTCTGGCCATAAGTGAACATAAACTCTATTTTTTAAATATTTTAAATTATGCGGTATTGCCACTTCTAGCTCAAACTGATAGCAACATCCGTTTTCTAAATGGAAGTCCCTGTATATTATTGCAATTTTGTATTAGCCTGAAAATTTTAAATATTTTTTGTGATGTTTCCTATAGCTAAATTCAACTGTTTCTATGTTTGATGTTTTAAAGCTCTGTAGCTCCTAAACGACTTAATTTGCAACAAAATGGATTTCAATTTACTATTTTGGTTTTTAGTTGGCTATCTCCTGATACCAATTCTAAATTTGACAGAAGCTGTCAAAATTTGACATTTCCTGCAGAAATTAAAATGGGTATCAGATGATAGGTAACTAAAAACTAAGATAGGAAAGTGCAATCCGTTTTGCAAGTTAAAGCGCATCTCAATTTTCAGGTGCCATTTTCCCAAAATCAGTTGAATTTAGGTATAGGAAACACCATACAAAAGTGTTTATCATAAAGACATTACAAAAATGCAATAATATACAGGGCATTTCATTAAAAAATAGATATTGCCATCGGTTTGGGTCAAAAGCGGCATCACTGCATAATTTGAAATATTTTAAAAAGAGAGTTTATGTTCAATGTAGAGCCAAGAGGGATGGACGATTGCGGAATAATAACGAAAACGAAGGCATGATTGCGGATGGAGGCAAAATAATCGATGGCATTATTGCGGAATGCTCGTATATGCTCCTTCTTTGTTACGATGCGTTTAGCCGTTATTTTTACATTCCGCAATCGTGCCCTCACGTTGTTTCGTCCGCAATCGTGCCGCGCCCAGAGCCAAGGTTTGAAAGTACTCTATTTATTGATTCTTCAGATACTTCTAATTGGACACTCATCGTGAATAACCCTGTGTATATACAATATACCTTTATCGATCAGATCTAATATACATACGTACATACATACATACATACATACATACATACATACATACATACATACATACATTAATTCACTTACCATACCGATTAAAATGAAACCACGGCTGGGTTATAAGATATTCATGATTGGACAACATATTATTGCATTGTCATCTGGTTTATGTACGCATACTAAATCTCCGTCACTTCCGTTTAAGGCTTCAAAATAAGTTGCAAGATTTAACCCAAATATTTTATGAGGCGCCATTTTGATATGCTATCTTGGATTGGTACCAAAATTTTACCAGTTCATCTTCATGTTAATTTTTCTGCAAAATTTTAGATAAATTGAATAAGTAGTTTTTCAGCAAACATTTAACTAGGCCGCCATTTTATATATATGGATTTTTACGAAAATGTTAGCAGGTCATCTCTATATGACTATTAATTTTGGACCAACATTTGAAGTCAATCAGATAAATAGTTCTTTAGCTATGCCGCGAACAGACTGACATACCGACGGATTCGAGAAAATATGTTTTTCGGCATCTAAAAACCTTGAAATGTAAAGATCTGAAAAAATCTCGGAAGTCGCTTTTTCACGATTAAATACTTTCCTTTAGGAGGAAAGTAATACAAATCCCATGAATTTCAAAAACTAATAATGAATGACTGTACGATATTTTGAAAATATGTTATCGGTTATTGGCTAAAAACGTATTATTCGTTAAAGTATATTTGACGCGACATACAGTATCTAAGTATCAATAAAAGTACCTACATATATTCATTAGGAATTACTTAATATTTCTAATAATTCATTTAAATTCAAAATATGTTTTTACTTTTTTCTGAGATTTTAAGATATTATTGAACATCATTTTACGTTTGTATCTTGCAAACCAACTAACCATAATTTTAGAATATATTTGTTTAAAAAAGAAATATTAGTGGTAATAAATAATGAAGTCGGCGCCACCACTGTGCGAAGTTGGCGGTATCGCCCATACAAAGAATTTCTATTCCAAATGTTTTTTTAACGATTTCAATTGAGATCGTATATACTTTACCAGTTTATCTCTATATCATACTTTATTTTTGCGCAAATTTTGAATTCTATTCGATAAGTAATTTCTTAATAATGACTTGTTTAATTGTTTTTTTTGTAACTTTCAAGACTGAAGTATATCTTTGAGAGGCAAAATCTTGATTCATCAGTAAACAGGACATTTGACCATTCACGATTAATTTTGTACGAAGCAGCACGATGTTGAAGTGGCAATTTAGGTTCTTTTACAGGCCTCCTAGCCTTTAAATTTATTTCGGCTACATGTCTACAAACCGTCTGCCTACTCAGTATGACCATCTCGAGTTTGGCGAAGATCTTCTTGAACTTTCACAGCCGTATTCGATCGATTTCGTAAAATCCGCAGACTCAAAAAGCGATTATTTCTAGGAGAGAGTTTTTCTAGAGAGACCAGAACCCATCTTCTGAGCAATACTTCTTGTTTGTTCAAATTTCAGTATCCTTCTACGAGTTGTTGCTTCAGGGACCCCCACAGTACGAGCGGCGTAGCGTTTACTACGCCCATCATTCATCAAAGCAACTAATCTTGCCGTTTATTCGGGTGTAATTTGGGGCATTTTTATCACTAAAACCTTTTTCTTCGTATAAAAAATGACAAGCATGAAGTTAGTAAAATATATAACTGACAAATATGGCAGACTTTAAAAAATTAATTGCCGTGGCGACGGCAATTGTTTTTTGAAAGTCGATTATGATCCGACCTAGTCCATCCGCTAGCTAAATTTGTAATACATAATTTTCAATTCGATTAAAAAGACTTATAGGGTTTTATATTCAGTTTTTGTCGCTGATTATGAATTTGCAACACTTTTTTGCGGATTTTACGGATTTGTGTACGCCTAGCAGAAGTGAATTTAAAGTCTAGGAGACACACAAAAGTCTAAAATTATTGTTATACCTGAATATCGTACTGCATATTCTGCGTAGGATAATGCTTAGTCGTATACCCTAGCAATAGTGCGAAACTGTGGGCATCGCCACATCATAGAGCCAGCGAGAAGCCCCGATATGAATGCAGTAAAACATTTGTCGAATAAATCAAGAAGGGTGCGTTCTCGCGAACGGTCTCTGGGAAGCCTAGCAGTATTGGCAGATACAACATCAAAAGAATGGGACGGTATAAAAATGGAAAGAATAAGAAACTTAATTTCGAGTATACTACAAGATAAGGAGCTCCCAGAGTTGCTATAGAGAAGCCAATATTTGATACTAGGTAAGCACATTTTTCAAATTCTTGTCTTATTTTAAGTTAAAAAAAACCTTGTCTAAGTCTTTTAATTAACAACTATGCAGCTTGGTAAGCTTTCAGCAAAAAAGCTGTAATTCGGTCAATTTTAGAGACAAGTCAGTGAATTTTAAACAAAATGCTCACAAAAAAAGGTCTTTCATATAGGGTGTAAATAGTTTCTATACGAATTCTCAACTAATACACAGAGCAAGTCAAAAAATGCACAAAACATAGTTCTAGTTTTTATATTATTATACAAGAATCTTTTAGAAATTCTTCATTTGTTTCATTTTTGCTGAAAGACAAAGTTATTACCTACCTACGAAAAAAAAAATGTTCAAAATCGATCCACTGGTTTAGAGGATATTATAAGACATTGACCTTGGGTCAAAAATTCAGTGCGTTACTTTTTTTGGAACTGAGTGTATAATAAAAAGCGGATTTCAATCAACTGAGAAAATAGAGTTTGAAAGTAATAAATTATTTTCGTAATATAAATTCCGCAGTTATCTATTGCGCTTCGATTATCTAAATAATTTACAGGCCCTTAAGGGTAATATAACTGCCAAAATAATATTCAAGATAAGACAAAGTTGCCCCGTAGCAACAAGTTTACGGTATAGCCTGGGAACGAAGCAAAAACTTTGGCAATCAGTTTCAATCTTAATTATCTTGACAGTGATATTAAATGAAAGTTTACCCCAAACCGCAAAATGATTCTGTTATATCAAGCTGGATGTCCGTCTTCGTGTTTGATGTGGATTGTTGTGTAATTTAGAGTGTTTACCTTAAACCCAACAAGAATTTATTAATTCTTGTTATACCTGAGATTATTTTCATATTAATTAAACCAAAATTAATTTTACGATAAGTCAAACCAAATATCATTTTCTTTATTTAGATAATTTAGTCATGGATAAAAGTTGCAAAGGTTTATGAGTAATATCGAAAACTTTCTTTAAAGTCCACCAGGTAAAGATACTGTTTCTATTAAGAAAGCATAATTCTTCTCTCTATACCGTATACAAATGGGATTACTTTCTGACGGTTCATCCTCAGGGATCTTTACTTCACGCGATCTAAACACTGAGTGAGCTCGGAGAGATCTAGGCAGGCTATTTATAGTCGACCTGTAATCACCGAACTGTGACCAGATGTATTAATTGAAGCCCGTATTTCTATTAAAAATGTTATATATATATATATATATATATATATATATATATATATATATATATATATATATAATATATATAAATATATATATATATAAATATATATATATATATATATATATATATATATATATATATATATATATATATATATATATATATATATATATATATATATATATATATATATATATATATATATATATATATATATATATATATATATATATATATATATATATATATATATATATATATATATATATATATATATATATATATATATATATATATATATATATATATATATATATATATATATATATATATATATATATATATATATATATATATATATATATATATATATATATATATATATATATATATATATATATATATATATATATATATATATATATATATATATATATATATATATATATATATATATATATATATATATATATATATATATATATATATATATATATATTATATATAACAGATTTTTCCTAGCCCTCTTCGTTTTTGAGATACAGGGTGAAATTAAACATTTTGCGTTTTTAGGTACCCCTCGTATCTCCATGGCCTGGCAACTTACTGAAAAGATGAAAACTAACATCGATAGAGTTTTTTGTGTAGAATCCAGCGGCATAGTCAGTTTTTGGTTAGCTACTATCGTTTTCGAGGTATAGACTAAAATTGGGTTTTTTTAAATGGGATACCCTGTATATTTTTTAATATCTGGTTTCCGCTCGCTTTTAGCTTCTCAAAAATATATAATACTTGATATTTATTTCAATCCCGTATCGACAATTAGGTCAATTTAAAGAAATTTTAATCTGCTTTTCTAGTAGGCCATGAAAATTGTGTGTTAATTTTTCTAAATCTGAATTATCTGTATCAAAGTTTGTTATAATATCATTATTAAACAATAAATCAGTTAACAAAGAATCATACTATTTAATTTTTACGCTAAGGAAACACAAAAACATCTAAGAAATCTACTAAAAACACATATTATAAACTAAAAATATATACATATGACGATAATTTAATTATTTTTCTCATGTTGACAATAACATTGTATTCTGTCAAATACTTACTATTGACCAAATTAGAAAAAAAGGCTATGCAGGGTGTAGAAATTACAGATACTGTTCGAACTGTTCCCCATTGTACCTTATACACATATCACACATCTTTCTTATTCTACTTAGTGCGTTAAGCATAATCATTTGGCGAGCTTGTATATGTAAAGGCTCTTCTTGTGTCGTTTTGTAGGTCTTCAATCGTGTGGTGTTGCCTTTGGTAGATGATGCCTTCAAGATATCCTCATAGAAAAAAGTCTAGGACCGACAAATCTGGCGACCTAGGCGGCCATCTTACAGCCCCATTTGTACCGATCCAGCGACCTGGAAATTCATTTTCTAAAAGGTACTAACAGTCCGTGCATTATGAGCTGTGCACCATCTTGCTGAAGAAAAATATTTTGTAATTGTGCCAAAGGAATATTATCTAATAAATCAGGAAGCGTATTTTCCAGTATCTCTAGGTACCGGTTTCCAGTAAGACTACCGTTATAAATGACATACCTTATTTTTGTGCCAAGGATAAAGCAGGGCACGCTAAATCCAAACCTGCCTTGTTGTTCGCGTGAAAATATAACGTGTTCATTTTCTTTGGACCAATATCTATTATTGTGTCGATTTAGAATACCTGCACTTGAGATATATGCCTCGTCAGACCATTTAACTCCTCTTTCGAAATTTATTTCGGTACTAGTCATATGAATGTACCAATTGCAGAAATCTATGCGACGCTGTGCATCTTCCGGGTGCAAATGGTGCATTAATTTATATTTATATGGTTTGAAATGGTACTTTTTTTTAGAATAGTCTGCACTGTTGACTGAGGTACTCTCACTTCATCCTCGACTTTTTGACAGGAAGTTGACGGATTGATTGCAACGGCAGCTAAAACATGAATCCCTTTAGTTTCCCGATTTTCTTTGTAATATGATTTCGGTCGCGGTACTTTGAATGATCCGTGATTGATCAGATTTACTTTTATTCTTGAAAATGTTCTCTTATCGGGCTGTCTTCGTTCTGGGTATCTATAAGGAATAAATGCTTATTTATAGATATATAGAGTATAGAACTGCATATCAAAATAAATTAAGTTGAATTATTATATTATACAGGGCGATATAAAAGGTGTTTTTCTTATCACTTATCAACAAAACTGCTATTCTACTTTTCAAACATTTTAATTATAATTAATTTTATTGAAAATTTAGTGACATCGTATCTTTCATGTTACAGACTTGCCGCAATAATATGCTTTTTTATTACAAGTAAATTTAAGACACAATTGTAACCTATTAGGAACGATAGGCATAATTTGAAATATTAATATTATTATTCTGAAAAAAAAGTCACAAAACTAAAGTTTTATTATTATCTACATTTTTCAAAAATACTGAGAGTCCTTCTACATCGGCTATCACTAGTTTCGAAAAGTCCTGGTTTAAGAAGCAAAGTTATTTTGTTTACTTAGTATTACTCCTGTCACTTACCGGATTAGATACATCTGTAACGCTTCATCCGGATTTTCCTGGCACTGTATAAAACAAACAAGCATGTCATATTTCTCCAAGTTTTCGAAACTCCATTTGATATTTAATAAATGGACAAAGGCAATATTTGATTAAAATAATTTAACAATGACAAATGTCAATTAGTTTCTGCAATGACTCAACAGAATCTATATATTCTTTTGTTTAATCAAATCATGGCCGCCTTATTTTATTTAAAATAGATCTTGGGTATTTCTAAGGGATAAATTAAATAGTTGTAAGTAAGTATTTTCAAACAACACATTTGTCAACATTAGAAAAGTATTAAATCCAACGTCATTTGTTGTAAATAAAACATTTTTAGTGTATAATAGGTATATATTTTTTTTATTAGATTTCCTAAGTATTTGTGTTAATTGTGTTGTCCAGGGTAAATACTAAATAGTAGGTATGTATCTTCGTTTATTGATTTATTGTTTAATTGTGATATTATAACAAACTTTGGTACAGATAATTCATATTTAGAAAATTACCACACAATTTTCATGGCCTACTAGAAAAACAGATACAATTTCTTCAAATTCACTTTGTTCTCGGTACCGGATTGAAATAAATATCAAGTGTTATATATTTTTGAGAAGCTAAAAACGAGCGAAAACCAAATATTAAAAAATATACAGGGTATCCCATTTAAAAAACCCCAACTTTAGTTTATACCTTGAAAACGATAGTATCTAACCAAAAACTAGCTATGCCACTGGATTCTACGCAAAAAACTCTATCGATGTTGGTTTTCACCTTTTCGGTAAGTTGCCAGGTCATCGAGATACGAGGGGTATCTGAAAACGCAAAATTTTCAATTTCACCCTGTATCTCAAAAACGAAAAGGGCTAGGAAAAATTTGTCTGTGGCTTCTTTGGTTTTACAAAAAAGTAGCACAGTGTTGCGAAAACCGCATCTCTCTATCTTCAGTAATAAAGGAGATACCCCGATATATATATATATATATATATATATATATATATATATATATATATATATATATATATATATATATATATATATATATATATATATATATATATATATATATATATATATTATATATATATATATATATATATATATATATATATATATATATTATATATATATATATATATATATATATATATATATATAATATATATATATATATATATATATATATATATATATATATATATATATATATAATATATATATATATATATATATATATATATATATATATATATATATATATGTATAACTTACTTATTTATTAATCCGTCTAACAAGTGACATATGGTACATGTCAATATAGTGAGACCGTCTTATCAGAAAGAAACAATTGAAATAATCCCTAAACAAAATTTATCAATAAGTTATTGCATAATGAGATTCAATTCCCAGCAGTTGAACGAAATAAAAATTCTGCAACAATCCCGGATAAAATAAAATTCTATATAAAAGGTCTATCGAATGAAACTCATCTCGTTCGGATTTCCAGGGTATAACTGAGGTTTCTACACTTTGATCGCCTTATGTTATATACTCAACTGCTCTATTCTTGAAGAGAAGTTTGAAACGTATTTTACTGAAAGGCCAGGGCTGGTATATAATATTGCCCACGTAGATAATACTTTACAAATTGGTATAGGACACATAACATATTATCAACATGACCTTGACTGTCATAACATACAGGGTGTTAGGGGTTTCACTACAAATATTTTAATACGTGATAGTATGGACCATTTTGATTGAAAAATGTTAACACGTTTATTAATTTCATTATGCAAAACAATTAATTATATAATTTTCTAAAAAATGTCTACACATTTTTTCTTAGTAAAATATCAACGACCTAAATTTATATGAGACAATTCTATACAGTTTTAATACGTAGTCGGGATTCTTTTTAAAAATGTATACAAATATTGGATATGCAGACATGTTACTTATTTATGAAGAGTGTAAACCGAATGCTCATTTGGTGTCCCAAACATACCGGGAAAGATATCCTAACAGGAGGTGTCCAAATGACAGAATATTTGTGGCGGTTTTACAAAGAGTTCGCGATACGGGAAATGTAAACGTCCGTCAAACTAATCGGAGACCTGAAAGGCAAATAACACCCGAAAACGAGAAACATATTTTAGCCCTGGTGGAGGCAAACCCTGGTTTAAGCACTCGGGAAATCTGGCGACAAGTAGGATTTTCTAATTAAACCATTCATCGTGCCCTTCGTGATAATCTCCTCTATCCTTATCAAGTGCGGCGAGTACAGACTTTGACTTAAGAGGACTTACCCCGAAGAAGAATTTTGCCGGTGGTTTCTCCGAAAAAAAAAACAAGAACACGAAAATTTTACTTTAAACATACTGGCAACCCATGCATGTTGTTTTACGAGAGATAAAATTTTAAATTATCATAACACTCATGCCTGGACTCAAGAAAATCCACACACGATTCATTTCAATACCGGTTTTCAATAAATATTTTGGCTGGAATAATCCACAATCGGTTAATCGGTTCTTTTGAGCTACCAAGGCGTTTAACAGGAGAGGCATACCTTCAATTTTTAACTAATGACTTGCCCGCTCTTTTAGAAGATATTCCGTTAACTCAGCGAGCCAATGCCTGGTTTCTTCATGATAGAGCTCCTGCCCTCATTCAGAGGAATGTGTTACAACATTTGGATAATACGTTTGATAATAGGTCGATAGGTCGAAACGGCCCAGAACCTAAAAAATGGCCTTCGAGGTTACCAGACCTAAACCCCCTTGATTTTTATTTTTGGGGCCATATGAAAACATTAATGTATAATAGATTCGAATCTATTCAAGAAAATTGGCTTCCCCGTATTCGTGCGCGTTTAAATAATAGCGGTAGTCATTTCTTTAAGTTTTTAATATACTTTTTTAAGTGTGTGAGTTACCTACTTAGTGCTATAAATTAATATGCTTGGTAAGTTCATATGCTTTATTACATTTTTTGAGATCCAACAAACTTAATAATGGTTGCGCAGTTAAAAACTACACAAATTAATAATTTAAAAAGTTTTAATAACAGGTTTTTACTATTTTTTTTATACACCGCGATATTATGTTAACAAACCACAATTTATTAAAAAATTAGTTCATACATTCCAAAAAAAAAATCAAAGTAAAATAGTTGAATCTTTTTCAAACCTAAAGTTTTTTTTGTATTTTTTTGTTGATAAAACACAAGTGATGAAATTGTCATCACACTGATATCCAAGAAAATGGCAATGTTGCCATGTTATGTTGGAATTTGAAACCTTCTCCAAAATTAAATATTTTAAAATTAAATATCTCGAAAATCCTTTTAAATTTACCGATAGTTTATAAGAATATTTTATTTAAAATCGTTCATACTATCCTATGTTAAAATATTTGTAGTCAAACACCTTGTATATTAAATCAATTCCTTTGATTTTACTTCCCTCGAAAGAGGAAAATATTGTAATCGTAAATAAATCACCCTCCGATATTTTTTCAGGTCTTTACGTTTTGGTGTCCCTAGATGCCAAAAAACATGTTTTCTCAATTCGGTCGGTCTATCTGTCTGTCCGTTTCTGTTTGCGACATAGCTAAAAAACTACTTATTCTATTGCCTTCAAATTTTGGTCAAAAATTAAGAGTCATTTGGGGAATATTTGGTAAAAATCCCATATACAGAAATAAAATGGCGGCCTAATGAAAGATTACTAAAAAACTACTTGTCAAATTTACGTTAAATTGCACAAACATCATGTATTACGTAGAAATGAACTGTTAAAATTTTGGTACGATTCTAAGACGGCGAATCAAAATGGTGGCTTTGTAAAGTATTTAAAAAATCAGCCTGAAAATCTGCTAATTAGAATGATTTCAAATTCTGTGCAAGAAATAAGTGTGATTAGAGATGAACTGATAAAACTACGGTACGAATTCAAGACGGCGGAATAAAATGGCGGCCAAATAAAATTTTTCTAATCGTGAAAAGTCACCCTTCCAGGATTTTATAGATTATTACGTTTTAAGGTCCCTAGATACCAAAAGTATGTTTTTTCAATTCCATTGGTATGTCTGTAGGATTGTCTGCCTGTTTGCGACATAGCTAAAAAACTACTTACCCGATTGACTTGATTTAAATTAGAATCAGGGGTCACATAGTTCGGTAAAAATTCAATATGGCGAACTAAAATAGTGGATTTGTAAAATGTTACTAAGAAACTAATTATCCAATTTATCTTAAATTTTGTACAAAAGTCGAGTGTTATATATGAATGGAGTGGTAACATTTTGGTACGAATCCAAGATGACAAAACCAAATGACGACCTAATAAATTATTTTAAAAAGCATTAACATTTAAAAAGAAACCAGACAGTTAATAGAAATCCTGCGATAAGAAGCAATTTTGTTTTAAACTGCCTCTTGTGTAGAAGAGTTTTTTTTCATGGTTCTCAATAGGTGCACACGTACACGTGTACTTCCAAATTTCTTAAAAAACCTATTTAAAATATATTCTTTTAAATAGTTTTATCATATGAGTGGCGCCCACGGTGGTGTTGGAAAACTTATTAAAGATAAAATTAAACATGTACGTATATTGTTTCCAATTTATGTGGCATTGACATTTTTTTTCGAAATCGAAGAGTAGCCATATTACATGAAGTAGTTGGAAATAGGGTAACTAGAGCATTTGCTACAAGATGGAACTTTAAAATTAAAACTGTTAACACTGTATACGGAAACAGAGAAGCACATTTAGAGTTTGTGGAAAAAATACAATCCACATCCAGACAATCTGATACTATCAGAAAGGGACGTGCAATTTTAAGGTTATTGCATGACCCTAAATTTCTTTTTTGGTTGACAGTTTTTCATTGTGTATATTGACAATGATATTTTATATTCACAACTGTAAAAAAAGGGCTACTGATTCCGTAACAGTAAAACGGTGCATTACTGAGTAAAAAAATATTCAAAAGGAAAGAGATAAGATACATACTACTAGAGAAACCGAGTTAGCAGACATTGATGAAAGTCAAGCTAGCAAAAGAGGGAAAACAGATGAGAGAAATTCTTATGCCTCCACGATTGTGCAAATTCAGGAAGTATGTGCCACTATAATTGCAGAAATAAAAAGAAGGTTTTCGTTCAGAGATATTTGGAAATTGTACACTTATATTCGGTGGAAAATTTTGAAACATATTCAGGAAATTTTCCTATGCTACATTTAGATTCAGCAAATCAAAACTTTTCCATTTTAAATTTGATTTTGGAATGTCTTTTATTGATGCATTTGCATGTACCAAAACTCATGTCCATATCTCAACATGTTTTCAATAAATGTGAAATAAACTATTCAACACAGAAACTTTAAATATAGTCAAAAGCAGTGTTATCGTGCGGGTGATACGATTTATCAACGACAAACTTTTTAAGTTTGTTTTTCTTTAATTACGTGTAATCATATCCTCCGCATAAAATCCGGAAGATGAGTTAGATAGACCTATGATATTTTCATATGAAAAAAGAGGATAAACATATAAATACCAGCAGTTGCAAAAATCTTTGAGCGATGTCACAGTGACAAAATGAGTAATAGAAAACAAGCATCCACAAGCGAAAAAAATGGTATTAAATCTAATAAAATACTACGAAAATGAAAATTCACCGGCCAAAATCCAGGAGACAGTAGCACAGCTCGGGGAAACGGTATAAGGACTGTGGAGAATTTACTACCGAAGAAGATTAAGAAATGTACACGAAAAAAGCCAAAGACAGAAGACTTAAGTGACATTGTTAAAATGGATGTTCGTAATGCAATTTACGATTTATACACATCAAACACTAATATAACCCTTCAAGTTTTAAAAGAAGCTTTAAAAAATCGAGGCATATTGGAAATTGGACTAAAATCGTTGTCAAAATTAATAAAAATGTTGGGTTTTCGATATAAAAAGGACTGTAATCGAAGATTTTTATGCGAGTTGCCACATATAGCAAGTCAGCGTATCCAGCTTTTAAAGAAATACACGGAAAATGTAAACTCAAAATTTAGAAAAGTGGTATTTTTCGACGAGACTTGGATATTTTCTAATGGAAGTGGTTCGAAATTTTGGCAGGACGAGTCTGTAAAAAGTGTCAAGAGAAAAAAGGGATGTCGGACGGGAGAACGGTTCATCATTTTGCATGCAGGTTCTTCAAAAGGATTTCTCCCAGGTGCAAGTTTACTGTTTTCTTCAACATCCAAAATTCACCGGCCAAAATCCAGAAGACAGTAGCAAAGCTCGGTGAAACGGTATAAGGACTGTGGAGAATTTACTACCGAAGAAGATTAAGAAATGTACACGAAAAAAGCCAAAGACAGAAGACTTAAGTGACAATGTTAAAATGGATGTTCGTAATGCAATTTACGATTTATAGACATCAAAAACTAATATAACCCTTCAAGTTTTAAAAGAAGCTTTAAAAAATCGAGGCATATTGGAAAATTGGACTAAAATCGTTGCCAAAATTAATAAAAATGTTGGGTTTTCGATATAAAAAGGACCGTAATCGAAGATTTTTATGCGAGTTGCCACATATAGCAAGTCAGCGTATCCAGTTTTTAAAGAAATACATGGAAAAATGTTAATTCAAAATTTAGAAAAGTGGTATTTTTAGACGAGACTTGGATATTTTCTAATGGAAGTGGTCCGAAGTCTTGGCAGGACGAGTCTGTATAAAGTGTCAAGAGAAAAAGGGGATGTGGGACGGAAATCATCATTTTGCATGCAGGTTCTTCAACAGGATTTCTCCCAGGTGCAAGTTTACTGTTTTTTTCAACATCCAAAAGTATGGACTACCATGATAATATGAACTGTGAACTGTTTGAAAAGTGGTTAAAAGAACAACTAATTCCAAATTTAGATGCTTCATCTTTAATCATTCTGGACAATGGACATCTTATCATTCAAGAATCATAAATAAACACCCTACTTCATCCTGGAAGAAAAGTGATATTTATGCCTGGCTAATAAAACAAAAACAATATCCTTTACCTAATATGCTGAAACTAGAAAACAATATATGCCATAGATGAAACATTACGGGAAAATGGACATGAGATTTTACGACTGCCGCCATACCATTGCCAGTTTAACACAATAGAATTTAATATGGACTGGGGCAAAATCATATTACGAAAAACACGTGAACGATGGTCTTACATCAGATGATGTGCAAATTGCTTGGCAAGATTCATTAAATTATATTACGCCGGAGTACTGGAAGAAATCTGTGGAACATACGGAGAAATTAATATGTGATTGGTGGAATCGAGAACGAGTTCTAGATGTCGAAATAGCACCAATGATCATTGCGCTATTTGAGGACCACTTCAGAAGATGAGGACTTTTTAAGTGATGATGATATTTTTTAGTCTATAATATTAAAAAGTTTCTGAACGATTATATTAGTCTTTGACATGTATAAATCATAAATTGCATTATGAATATCCATTTTTGCATTGTAGCTTAAGTCTTTTGCCTTTGGATTTTTACGTATACATTTCTTAATCTTCTTCGGAAGTAAATCATGTTTTTTTTTTAATCACAAGTTTCTGCACATTCCTTATACCAATTTTCAGAGCTTTTTCCACTGGCTCCTGAATATTAGCCAGTGAATTTTAACTTAAATTTTTTTTTTTAGTTTTGACACCATCTTTTTGGCTTACTTTTTTAGTACATTTGTAATTTTGTAGGCAATAAATAAATAATTATAGAATACTTGTTCCAATTTTAAAGCGTGTTTAAAATAAGTAAATTTTTTTATTAATTATAAGACAAAATTTGATATATAAAAATCGGTAAAATCGCTTTACCAGAAACTCGGGGCTAACGAAAAATACATACTATATATATATATATATATATATATATATATATATATATATATATATATATATAAGAGAAACAGAAATTTCAATTTCTGTGCGGTTCTTGGTCGTAAAAAGTTATACAAAACGAAACCAGTAACGGTAGGGATTACTTGGCAGATACCACGGTAGCAGATTTGACACCTTGGCCCTGGAAACAAACATAGCGTAATGTTTTGGTAGATTCTCGACAAAATGGTGAAGGAGTAATCCTTACCGTTACTGGTTTCGTTATATATATATATATATATATATATATATATATATATATATATATATATATATATATATATATATATATATATATATGGCCCTTAATTTTAGACTGAAATTTGAATAAATCGGATAAGTAGTTTTTTAGCTATGCCGCGAACAGACAGACTGACGGACAGACATACCTACCATTTTAAATGAAGATTTGGAAATAATATACAGAAGAGCAGATTTTAGAGAAGTTTCAGGAGCAGTCAACTTACTTAACTTTGGGCGGCAGTATTTATTTCTAATAAACTAATTGAAAATAATTTGCAAAGAGATTTATCAGAAACATTTTCAGTGCTACAAGCCATTGTTACTAGGCTCATGACAACCGCAGAAGCGCAACGTTGTTTCTCCCCATTAAACTGTATAAAAACTTCTCTTAGAAGTACAATGGGGGGCCAGAATAGACTAACTGTCCTCGCAATTTTTTCTATTTAGAAACAAATGATTCAAGAAATTCCAAACTTTAATAATTTGGTCATTAAATAATTTATCTCAAAAAAGGACAGAATACCTCATTTTCAATACAACACGTGTTTGTGAAATATAAAAACCATGAAACATATATCTATAAAAACAATTATTGTTTGGCGAAATATAGTCAAAAAAAAGTCTTTTGGGCGTGGCACCCATAAAATCTTTCGCTGCCAATGGCACTCTCTTTTATTCTAAGGTTGTTCACCCCTAAAGTATTGAACCACGTGCCGTCACTGGATTAAACCATGTCAAAATGTAATTGCTTTCCAACTTCAGGGATCTTTACTTCTCCAGATCGAAATACTGATTGAGCACAGTGAGATTTAGGCGGAAGTAGAAAACTCTGAAGATACCTCATGCAATCGAAGGTGAAACTTCGAAACCTTTGATAAAGTCTAATCCCAAGAACTATGATTTCTTAATTCACTAAAACCATGAAAGCTTCTATTTTATAAAAAAAAATTATATTTAATGAAACCACATTATACAGGGTTTTCAAATAAATTGAAAGTTAAACAAAGGCTTGAAATCAAGAATTTTTTCTCTAAAAACTTTTTCTATATCATTTATTTTACAGGAGCAAAGAGAGGGCAAAGTAATTCTTTTAGCTAAGCTGCTCCTCCTAAAAAAATAGCGGTTGTTAAAATTTGAAAAAATATCCGCCATATTTTGTGAACTTGATCTTCAACTGTTTATTTTACATTACAGACACAAAATCAAGTCCCCTGCTTACGTGGTATCCTGTATTAATACTGCATTCCCTTAATAGTTGTCTAAAATATTAAACTTAAATTTGCAAAAAGTAAAATAGAATTTTAGATGGAAATAAAACAATGTTCGTAAATATCGCCTGTAGTTGCTTTTTACAGATTTATAGTTTGACGTGGTGGAAAACAATGTATTTTTCCTAATCCGCTGAACACAACAATAACGTTGTCGTAAAACCTTCTATGGCGACGTAGAATCCATTTCCAGTTTATTAGAAATAAATACTGCCGCCCATTATGGAGTTGCCATAATAAAATCATAACGATGCGGCAATAAAATCCTAAAACTGGTAAAACGTGGTTGATTTATTGTGGTCAGGTATACGGTCAGAGAATGATGTAATAAATAAAAAAAAATGTATTAAAAGTAAAACCATTTCGCTCGTCACTCAAAATGCAATATTTTAAAAATATTTTATGTCATTTCTTTTTTACTGGGTATCTCAGCCGTAACTGAATCACTTTAATAGCCTATAATATATAAACAACTGAAGGCGATAAAAGTATGCGGTTTGAAGTACTGTTTTTAATTATCCCGTAAACTTTTTGCCCCCTGTGAAAATACATTTGCAAGCAGGGAGTTAAACTTTTAGAACGACGAGCGTAAAATTTTTTTCAGCACACCCTGAATAAAAAAATTCTGCATGTTGGTAAAGATTGCACCTGTCATTGTCACTTCAATAAAAAATATGAAAATTTCCTTTAACCGGAGCTTTCTTTGTTATAAATTTTTCCTTTTATTAGGAATAGTAAACTGTGACCCAATTTGGTAATAAATATATATCGTCTTTTCAAACATTTATATGGGGCACAGTTTTGTTCGACCATATTGGGTGCCAACCTGTTTTATAAGTTTCTACCTAAGCAACACTTGTTGATTTTTTGATATAATTTAAAATAAATTGAATAACCAGTTTATTCCTATATCACATTTAATTTTCCTGCAAATGCAATCAATTAATGCAATCAACTGAATCAAATATTTTTATTTCGGTGATTTTTTAAACATTTTATATCATTACATTGTAGAACGCCATTTTCTTTCGCTATCTTGGATTCACACCAAAATATTACCAGTACAATACCAATAATATAATTTGTTTTTTAGTAATATTATATTAACGTTTCACTAGGCCGCCATCTTGTTCCGCACACTAGATTTTTACTAAAATGCTTCCAAGTCATCCCTCCATAACCCTTAATGTTTGACCAAAATTGTAAGTCAATTGGATAAGTAGTTTTTAAACTATGCCGCGAACTGACCGAACGACAAACAGACAGACTGATGTAATTGATAAAGCATATATGTTTGATATCTAGGAATGCTAAAACCTGAAGTTGTGTAAGGCCTGGTGATATTTTCATGGTTAAAAACATTTTATTTGGCCGTCATTTTTTACGCCATCTTGAATTCGTATCAAACTCAGTTCATCCCTATATCATAACTATATGTCGTACAAAATTTCAAATCAATCCATTTTATAGTTTTTTCGCGCTGAATTTTTAAATATTTTATTAACCCTCCGTTAGTGGTGCGCTCGTAGACCACTCCTCCTCTTGAAAGAGTGATCAATTAATAAATATTTTTCCTAAACTTTCACCCGCCTCAATAGCTATTGGTAGCAGTGGCGGCTCTTCCATAGGGTCATTTGGTCAATGACCTCCCAAAAATATTTCAGAAAATAAATTATTCCTTTGACCGTCCCTTATAATAGTTATATAAGTATAGCTTGGGAAAAGTTAAATATGCTCCACTGCGCGCAGCGGTTCGAATGGTCTCATTGCGTTCCTTAGGCATAATAAAATACGCTATACTAAGCTAGGCTGGGCAGTCCCAATTGCCCTAATTACCTTAAAGCTTGACGAAAGTATCCGAAGATTTCACAGCTACCGAGCGGCAGCTGAACGTGATAGCAAATGGAATATAAAATCGCGATTTGGGTCATCAGCCGGTCTCTTTTCATAATTCGGTCGATCGGTCGCGGCATCTCGTCGGCATACGAAAGTTCAATTGTTCAGAGGTCGCGCGGTGGATATTCTAACTCGATATTTTTTCGGACGTTTTAAATCGACGAAAATTGATTTATATACTATTTTTTGTAATATGTATATATTTTCATTTTTATGATCCATGTGTGAGCTCGAAATATACAGGAAATAAAATGTTGGTAGCGACTAGTGCAAAAAAATAAACAACTAAAAAGTGCTTAGGAACTTAATTTTGCAAAAATAACAAATTTCAAGGTGGTCTATGTTTGAGTTTGAATGTAGATGAAATAAAATGTCGGTAGTGCAAAAAATTAAACAAGTAAAGAGTGCTAACGAACTTAATTTTGAGAAAATAACCGAATTCAAGGTAAGTGGTCGCAATTTGCCAGAACTTAGTATAGCGCGTGACACGAAAGAAAACCGGGCGGAGTCAATCAGTTTAGGAAGGTCGGCCAAAATATCTCTTTAAACCAGTGGTGTCCCGTCGTTCTTTAAATATTATAGCACTCCTTTTTGACTATACGCACTTCAGATAATTAAAAAATGTAACTATGCTTAATGAACCTTTATCTATATTTGTCTGTTTTCTTTCGTGTACCGCACTTCTATATCTCTTTTGTGTTGCAAAAACGGCGAACTTTCGAATTTTAAAATGATTTAATTTTGATTTTTCTTGATCGATTTATTATTGGACTACCAAGTATAGTGATACATGATTTACAAGTCCAGATTTTACAAGGGCAGCCAACATCAGATCCAGTGAACGAGATTTCTCAAAATTTTAATTTATGCAGTTCGACTTTGGGCTACTCGGGTATGCCAAAATGAAAAATGATGAAAAATCTGAGTTCTGTAGTTTTTCAAATATTAATTGCAATATTAGATATTTTTCGACACCCGGTATTGAACAGAAAATTAACTATTTTGAAGCAGTTTATTGACAGCTAATTTATGAACAATTTTACAAAATATATGAAAAAACACTAAGCCATTTTTGAGGTTGACGGCTGTGATTCTAATAGTTCGATTCCTTCTAAATCGTTGTCTTCCTCTGAAAATGATGAGGTTTCGTTGTCACTTCTTGAAGATCCCAGGTGATAACTAAATCATCAATAACCGTTTCAATTTTGCCATCTACTTTCCAGTATTTATCTTCAATAGAACGAACATGTTTAACATACGATTTCCAATTTTCAGCCGATATTGAGTTAATCACTTCTAATGTTCTTTTATTTAAATCTTTAATTGAAAGTTCACCGGTGTAGCGCTCTCGAATATATTTTTTTACTCCTGCCCATGCAAGTTCAATAGGGTTGAGGTCGCAACCGTCAATTTTATACTTTTTTTCTCTAGGCTTGTTGGCTGATATTACTTCATATAATTGATATTTTCTCCATGTTGGATCACATACAAGATTGTTCAATTTAAGCCACGATATCATATGAGCTTTTGTGGAGTATTTAGTTGCCACTTTATCTTCTACGTGAGAATGATAAGAAGCATTCATCATTACCACTACTGATTTGGGAGGAATGTTAGGTAGAAGCTTCCCGAGCAACCACTTTTTAAAATTATCTCTATTCATCTGTCCATGATAGTCTCCAGTTGTTATTCCCGAGCGAAAAACTAAAGCAGCACCTGGAACAAATCCGGCTTCTGAACTAGCATGATCTATAATAAAGCGATTACTAGAGCGGATTCCCTGAACAACACCTGTAACACTTTCACTTTGCCAGCATTTGTTCATTGTCATATCCTTATCTACCCCGGTTTCGTCTAGATACACAATATTGCGTCCTTCTTGCCTATATTGCCTTACAGTTGATAGATATTTCACCCGCCAGTGAAAAATATTTGGTCTCGCAATGAACAATTTTCGTTTATTTTGGCACTTGCGCCAAACAAAACCATTTGCTCGTAAAAGCCGATTTAAGGTTTTATACCCGTACGGAAAATCTATTTTATTCTTTACAGCACGAAGGTTTGCAGGTCGGAACCTTCTGCAAGTTTATATAAAAATCCTCTACTGTTCGTCGAATTACTTGAAAATCACCATCGTTAATTTTATCTTTGTACGATAATCGGGATCTTTTTTTACCAGGAGATTTTAAAGGTGAAGTAGAACATGAGCGAATTGGAATAGTCAAACTATTATTTTCAGTTTCTCTAGTACAGGCCTCTATAACGCTCGCAATAACTTCACGTGCACCGCTTCGAATTGTTTTTCCTCTTTTGCTAGCCATCGTTACTTCGAAATAATAATTCAAATTTAACGCAATGCATTTAGATAGAAATGAAAACAAATGCTCGAAATGTATAGGCGCCACTGGAAATAGCTGGAACCTTCTAGCGGCAAGTGCATGGAGACTCTAGGCACACCCCAATTACAAGTGGACCAGTGCGAAATTTACTAAATCTTCGAATAACTTTCCGTACCGCTTGGCTGGCGCACTTTTTACGTACACACATTTTACTTTTCCGCTTGCTTAAGACTATGAACCTTTATTTTAAGGACCGCCCGGTTTTCCTTCGTGTCCCGCACTTTATATGACAAACTAGTAAAGACAAAAATAAAGAGGTTCATCGAAACTTCATCACAGAAGTATGTAAGATTGGATATGTGGTCTGTAACTCATTTGACTGTTATGTTTTTTTGTTGTTTTCTAAGGACTCGTCGGACTTATTATGGCGCAAAACCGGTGTTAAAGACTTAAAAGAAAAAATAAAAAAACAGGCGTTTTCTGCAGATCACATGAAATGTTCGGTAAACTAAGCTACGAAAGGAAGCGTTGATATTCGCACTCAGCCAAACACAGCTTATCAAAATCAAAATCTCTTAGAGATTTTAATGAAAATGTATCCAAAAATTGTTATATTTTAAACAAAATTATAGATTGTGTAAAATTTTGTGGGGCATTCGAGCTGGCACTACGTGGCCATGATCAAACGACTTTATCTAAAAATCCAGGGGTTTTTCGAGGGCTTATAAATTTTGTTGAGGAGTTGGGCCAAGATAGACTATCCGCTTTAGTTAACAATAGAGAAATCGTTTATAAAAGGAATGTACGTGCAATTTTAACGAACGTGCCATTCAGCATTTTTCCAATTCTAAAGAACGAATAGTAGACCTGAACTTCAAGAGAATTTAAAGCTCAATTTAAAGATAAGATATTTATTTTTATTTTAAGTATGCCTATTTTTAAATTTTTTAGTGATCTCCCAATATAATTCACCACGATCCGCCACTGGTTGGTAGCATAGCCGAGTAAGTAATTAGTAAGCTAAATACAGTGAATTAGTATTTTGTCGTATGTTTTATCAGTGCTCAAAGTTAAAGTTCTTAATTTTTACCCGTACCAATGTTTCGTTTTCTGTACAGTTATGTTTTATATTAGTTAATACTTAACTAGTAGGCATAATATTAGGGGAAACATATCACTGTTTTCATTTTAGAATAAAATAAAGTTTAGATTTTAGAACTTTTTAATTTCTTGTCATATTATCAATAAAATTAAAAAATGTAAGATCCTGTTTTTAATTTCACCATTGTAAAATTTACAAATAATATGACATAAAATATATCTGCGTCAAAGATATAATATATAAAAACAATCTTTTGAAAAATTCCCTTAAAAATTGACTGCTGAAAGCTGGTATATTAACACAGGAAAAGAAAGCACAAAACATATTAAAATTACCCACATTTTATATCGGTACCCGATATCTCGCATAAAACAAAAGATAAAAACGTAAGTACTTCTAAAAAATAGCAAGCAAATAATACCGATAGAGCTATAAAACGCTCAGGTAAGTATATTAAATGAAAAATAAAAATTGGTTACGACACAGGAGAGTTTGACGAGATAACCAGAGTTACTGCTTAGCCCATAGAATGAATTATTACCGCTATAATGTCAAACACATCAATTTTCGATTATCTGTATAAGCTTGAACGTATATTTTAAATAAACTATCTGAAATTTATTGGATCGATAAAACCTCTCGTATTTTAAAGTGCCTCGCCACAAACATATCTAAAACATATAGAGCATCGGCTCTAAGCAGAAAAAAGGACCGCTTTACATCGACTCTTCGAGAGGAAATAAATATCATTGAAAAGTTTCCGGTCGTACATTATTCAGGCGGATCGATCAAAACTGAATTAGTCCATTCATATTAGCACGAACAGAAAAAAAAATTATAAGGTTTTGCCATTTGGGAATTAAACTTATCTAGGGGTGTACTTTCAAAATCAAAAGAGTTCCCAAGCAGCAAGTGGGAGCTTCATCCCTTAAACTCACCCCCAACGTTCAATGTGTCAGTTTTTTGTAATTTTTTTTGAAAACTGTTCGTCCTACAGAAAAATTATACTCACGATAAATGTTCGCCATAAAATTCCGCAAAAAAAGTTCTATTACCTAAATGGTTTAGAACAAGAGTTTTCGAGAAGTCAGATGTTAAAGCTGGGGGTGAGTTAACGGTATATCACGTATCTTATGTATGATTTCGGTACGTTGTGATTTTATTATGGATTATGGAAGAAGGGTATATTATTAGTTAAGGTAGAGAAGATAGTCGTTATTGACCAAGCATCCCGAACGTATGGGGGGATACAATGCGCTAAGTTATCAAAGATCTTCGCTACCTTGTTTTATACATTTTTTTCTCACTATTAGCGCTTGTAAAAATAAATAGGTACTTACCATTATTTTGTTTGTAATACATTTTTCAAAATCAGAGGTGATGTCATATTTAAATTAGCTGACAGTTTTATTTTGCGTGTATTATATAATGAACAAGGGCATGTGACACTGACAGAAAAAATTTAAGATATCTACCTAGGAATGAATTTTTCCCCCTCCCTGTACTGTAAGCAACCTATTTTGACACTGCTTTAACAGACGTAAGTGAAAGTTACTCAACAAGGTATTGGTTGCCCTTAACGACAGTATGTAAGTCAACTTACATGCCTAGGGAAATAATAGTCTAAAATTATTATAAGTAGCTTTAATTTTTGATATTATAAAAAACCGGACAAAAATACGGTGATATTAATTGAAATGAATATTAATGGTAGAATTATTACAATTATTCACATTAATAACAAAATTTGGAAACACGTTTTCTCGTTTCTTCTCGATGTGTATTATGTTTTCTGATTCCACAGATCCTTCATTTCTAACCAATGTTTCTGTCACTGTTGAAGCACTGCAAGAGACTTCTGGCTGGGTCTTATAGTATAAAATTTTATTCGCTACTTCCTTTTTATTATTGAGGCTCTCAGTTACGTAACTTTCAGCAATAGTAGCGGATTTCCATCTACCATGTCGCATGATAGCTAATACATCAACTCCACTATTGGCTAATAAAGTTGCCGACGTTCTTCCAAAAAAGTGTCCAGTATACATTTTGAAGTTCCCAGACTTTAGAAATTTTTCCCGACAGGCTGGTTTAAGCACTTTCCATTTTGATATAGCATAAAGAAGCATTAATAGTCGTCACTTTTTGTCTTTTGAATTATTTTGAAATGACAAACCTAATTTTTGTCACTGCTAATGTACATGACATTCCATTTTTGGAGTCACAATTATGACTTCTTGACTTGTTTTAACATTGTCCATTTTCATTTCACAGAGTTTATTAGACCTGCATGCTCCAGCAAATCCCATTACCATTACGACCTTCATCAATAAGTATATATCATCGGGGGCTTCAAGCATGAACTTATTCACATCTTCCCTGTTAAACACATTCGATTTTTGGGTCTATAATCATTATTTTTTCTTTTCATTCAAAAATGCTCAAAGTTTTGGATACTTAGAAATATCTATATTTTCCTCTATAAAAAGGGTGTGGGAACTTCAACATCGAATACTCACACCATAAGCTTGATGGGGACTTCAATATAGCACTTTTTCGTGGAAATACGTCAAAAACAAGGTTTCTGAGACTGCAGTAGCCGTCTTGCTTTGGCACCAATTCTTAAAGGATTTATATGCTGCTTCATACCTTTTTTTCGACTTTTCCGGTAGTAGAGATAAACAAACAATATTCGCTGATTCTTCTATATCTGAAAGATCCATTTTGTCCACACAAAATCAAACAATTCCACTTCTTCAAACTTTTCGCTATGAATTGTCAACTTGACGTTGTTGATAAAATAAAAACTGCTTATGTTGCTCTGGCAACGGATCACGGCTACCTTCATAATTTAATGAGATTGCTATAGAATGTAATGATAATGAAAATCCAAAAATATATCCAGCATTTTCTTGTAAACATACAATACAGGGAGGGGAAAAAATGTTATATACTATATGAGATGTAAGTTCATTAACCAGTCTCCAACTTTTTTGCCAGCCCTCGCTATCACTCGGGCGCAAACTCGTCCCCGATTGGTAAATCTTACTTACATCCCTTATAGTATAAATCGCCAATAATGATCGGTTCGTCGGCTAGGAGTAAAAAGAAGTTTTATTACTAATAAAAAGCACTGGTTTCCATATCACTAGTAAAGTAGAGTTATCGGCGCGTTTTTTTTAAGTGGTTACTCCTAGAGACCTAATCCACTAAGTCGAAATAAATGTACAAATCGTCTTCTGTAGTATCTACCATATCTGTAAAATCTGTATTGGTACAGGTCTGGGCACGGCAATTTTTAATAAATTTATTAAATTAATTAATAATTTAATAAAAGTTGGGGCGGGTGGCTCAGTGGTATAGACAGGTAACAGAGCATCATGTTTTTTCTCCAGCCCCATAGCCCCGGCTGCAAATGTTGTCCGCGCCATATTTGCACTTGAAAGTAACTATGACTGCTATTGAATGCTGTTGTAGTGTTGCCGACATGGGAAGTAAATTTTTGCTCAATTAGACTGCCGTCTAATAGTTTAGCTTTATAAAGCATCAATATAAATGTTTCCTCAGTTTGCTCAATTTCTTTAGGAGTTGAATTGATGTTATTAAAATTCTGGGTTAAATTATCAAGGTCCTTTTTCCGATTAAATAGTTGTACAAATGGCCCCTTTCAAAAAAATCCTAAAATGGTATCGCAGCCAGTACTAGCATGAATAAATAAAATAGTTCTTCGAACTGTATACCCACTTTTTAACATTACCTTGAGTCTCTTTTTGAATTGTGATAACTCTGTCCTCTGTGGGGTAAGTGCAATAATTAAAACAAGGATGTCAACGGCTTGACCAACCACTACGACTTGTCCGTTTTCCTGACATTTGCTGATAGCAGTGGTAATAATTTCGACGACGTTTAAGATTTGTTAAAACATTACGTTGTGACTTAACTAATGCTGTGTTTTTATCAAAAACAATATCAGGCGTAGAGCGTTTTAACATTCGTCTTCGACGTTCGACACATTTTGTGCTGTTGCTGTTTTCGGCGTATCCGTCAAATACAACTATAACTCGGTTACCATAGCGTTTACGGTTTAGGTTTTTATAAATTAAAACTCAAGGAAAAACCAAAACCATCAAGACGTCTAACTCTAAATCAGTGGTCGTGTAAAACTTTTTATAGAACTTGTAAAAGCTTTAAAACTTTTTATAAAACACTTCTTTACTATAATTCAACCCTATTGAAATCACGAAATACCGAAATCATACCTAAAATTCGTGATTATACCGTGTTCGTTAAATCACCACCAGATTTAACACCCGATTTCTCAAAAACCCCTATTCTAAACAGTTTAGGTAGTAAAGCCTTTTATTTAGATTAAAATTTTATGGCGAACATTTTTCGTAAGTATAGTTTTTTTTGTGAAACGTCCGATTTTCGAGAAAATCGCAAAAAACTGTCAAATTCCACATTGGGAGTAAGTTTAAGGGATCCCACTTGCCCCTTGCGAACTCTTTTGATTTTGAAAGTACACTCCTTGAGAAGCTTAATTCCCAAGTGGCAAAACTTAATTTTTTTTCTATTACGCTATTTTTTAACTAATATTAATGGCCTAAATTAGTAACCTGGCAGTTACCAGTTTAGACTATACTTCGAGCGAAAACGAATCTTAGGCATTCAGACATAAGTGTCATATTAAAAAGTATAAACAGCGACAGTTAACTTAATTGAATTAAGGCATTTTGGTTTTAAAATGCAGTGTCCGAACTCGTACCAGTGATATAGACAGAACTGCAATAAAGTTCTCTTTGTAAAATTCAGAAAGTGTTAATTTGCAAACAAGAGAATTGCATGAATATGCGATTCACAGAAATACGACAGATATACGCTAAAGCGAATAAGCAAAGCTTCGTTAGTGAGACTTTTCTTTTAGTAGCTCTTTATATTTTTCAATTGGGTGTTGTTTTTTGTTCAGTTATGAAAGTGAGACAAGCGTCGATAAATTTGTAATAAATGAAAAGCTCTAATAAACGAGTTTGTTTGATTTATTTCTTATCAATAAAGACCGGATTATATACAACCCAAAAGCTTAGAATATGCGTATATATATATATATATATATATATATATATATATATATATATATATATATATCTATATATATATGAATATATTTTTTAAAACTTATACAGGATATATGCAAGAAAATACATAAATATGCAATGAATAAACAGTAAGAAAACAACTAAATTTTGATTTTCTGAATTAAATTTTCACTTAATTAGAGGATTTAGTATTGGATAAAAATAAATTTAAGTTGTATATAGTTTACTAAATTACCTAAAACAATTTTTTTATATATCAATTTATATCAAACTTATATTAATATTAATTAGAAAAATTATAAAACGCATTAGTTATTGTGTGTGCTTTAAGGTTTTTAACTAAAAATTGTGGCGTCTGTAACAAAGGACATGTTTGTACAAAGAAAACGATCTCGCTATATTTAGTGAAGTTATAGGGCAAAATTTAATTTCGGAACAAAGGCAGCTTCAAGTTATTTACAGTTTTCCCTGGTATTAGGTTTGCAACCTGTTTTAAAACCTTAAAACTAGTGTTTTTATCTATTAAACTTTATAATTTTGACACTATTGTTTTTCCTGCCTGATCTCACCATGTTTGCGATTTTGTACATATTATATCCATCGACTCAGGTAGACTTGTTCACGATTCTTCTAGTTGCAAAATACTCTCTGCATAGTTACACTAATTATAGTTTTTTTTTTTATTTAAAGGGCGCGTTGATAAGCAATTATTTTTTCTAAAAATTTTAGTGGACTCTTATTGACACTCATATATAAAATTAATTTTAATATAGAACGGAAGCTTTCACGGTTTTGGTCAATTAAGAAATCAGGGTTCTTGGGATTAGACCATGTCAAATTGGAATTACTATCCGACGTTTCGCCTTCGATTGCACGAGGCATCTTCAGGGATCTTTACTCCACGAGATCTGAACACTGAATGAGCTCGAAGAGATTTAGAGAAAAATTAGAAAATCTATTAAATTTCTCAGAAAAATTAGAGAATCTATTGAAATATTTAAACATACAAAAAATTTCAAAAGAGATGCGGGTCACGGTCTACATCACACGTGGAAACCGATCTTAACACAGGGTCACGGTTCGGCGAGCACAAGTCGGGTATAAAAGCCCTCCTTAATCTCTTCGAGCTCATTCAGTGTTCAGATCTCGTGGAGTAAAGATCCCTGAAGATGCCTCGTGCAATCGAAGGCGAAACGTCGGATAGTAATTCCAATTTGACACGGCCTTATCCCAAGAACCATTATTTTTTAATTGACCAAAGCCGTGAAGGCTTCCGTTCTATGTTAACTAACCTCTATGGGGAGGAAACCAAGAAGGATGCCAAAACTTTTGGCGATCTCCGGAACAGCAAGTAGAAGTTACTCTGCGAGTTGGCCTTTCTCCTTAATTGCCGAGATGAAGATGTAGTACCGAAATCGTTACAGGTGAGACATCACATTACTTCTAGAACTGCTAAGAATATTTATAAGCGTGCTAGCAATGCATTAGTTAGAGAAAGGATTAAGGCAACACGTCGTGATTTAGATACAAATGGTCGGAAACTATTAGAAATTCATCTGAAATTAGCTAGACTAGAAAGAACTACATTTACAACTTTAGACAACATTACTAACGCACAGGCAGAAAAAATCCATCAAGAAGTTACACTTAAGCAACAAAAGAAGTTTCAAGCCCTCCTGAACAAAAAAAATCCAGTGAAACTTCCGCAGAACACAGTTATCAACCTGTCATCGAAGCCGTTATCCGATGCAGAACTTTCCGTCCTTTCCAAGGGCCAAAATTTCGCAATAGCACTGAGTAGCATTCCCGTAAAAGACATAGTATCTTCTGTTGAAGCAGCAATCAGAATATTACCTGTGAAACAAGCCGATGAAGTCAGATACGAGACAGCGAAGATCATTAAAAACTCAAAACCACCGAAGTCGAACCTTTCCGCAGCCGAAAAAACAGCAATGAAGACCTTAAATGAGGATGCAAACATTCTGGCACTTCCGGCAGAAAAGGCAACGCCACAGTCATCATGGACAGAACAGAATATGTGGAAAAGGTTACTCAACTTTTGGAAAACAACATCTACAAGGTTATGCAGGCAGACCCCACAAGTAGAATAGAAAGACGCATTGCCAATCTTATCAACGCATCCAGTCTACCACCAGTAGAAAAAAAATTATTAAAACTAAGCAGCTCCAAGGTTCTACGGTCTTCCAAAGATACACAAGGACAATGTACCACTTCGACCGATCGTCAGTGCAATAGACTCGCCCACATACACACTAGGTAAATATCTTTCAAATTTTCTTAATCCATTTACTGAAAAAACAGATTCTTTTATTAAAAACAATAAGACAATCCAGTTGGATCCCGAAGATATTCTGGTCAGTTTCGATGTAGAATCACTTTACACAAATGTTCCTGTCAACGACTCAATTTCCACTATATCAGACATACTGGATAATAATAATCCTGAAAAGAACTTAATAGACCTAGTGAAAGCTTGTCTTATATCTACTTATTTCATTTTCTAAGGAACTTTTTATGAACAAACTTCAGGGGCAGCTATGGGATCTCCTCTATCACCTGAAGATGAAGAATATTGCTCTAACATCCGCTACACTAAAACCAAAGCACTGGTTCAGATATATAAATGATACTTTTGTTATTTGGCCTCATGGACAGGAAATCACCTCATATTTCTGGACCACCTTAATCAGCAACATCATAATATCAAGTTCACGATGGAAATTGAATCTAATGGAACAATTCCCTTTCTAGATGTATGTGTTTAAAGGAAGGAAAATTGTACATTAGGACATTCTGTGTATAGAAAACCGGCGCATACACATAGATACTTAAATGCAAATTCCCATCACCATCCAGCACATATGAAATCGGTTATTAACTCACTAGTATTCAGAGCTACGTCGATTTCTGATCAAGATTTTTTAACACTGGAAACATCGAAACTGACTGAAGCTCTCAGAGGAAATGGCTATTGCACTGAAGATATTACGCGTTCAATTAAAAGATATAGTAATCCAACTCCGCCAAAGGAAAATGATAAAGAGCCACCATTAGGTAGTGTTGTTCTTCCCTACATACATAGCTCTACAGACAAAATAAGACGATTACTTCGGCGGTCCAACATACGTACAATCTTCAATACACATAAGAAGATTGGACAATGCTTGCGATCCCCGAAAGATATTGTACCTTTCCAAACAGAGTATATAAAATTCCTTGCTCCTGTGGAGAAGTGTATGTGGGAGAAACAGGACGCTCAATATCAACTAGACTTAAGAAACATGAACGATGTATTAAAAAGAAACAAATTGTTCAATCTGCTGTAGCTGAACAGCAGCATAACACTGGCCTTTTCATAAATGTAAAGGAAACCAAAGTTCTAGCATCGGTTCCAGGCTTTTATAAACGAAAAATTAGAGAATCTATTGAAATATTTAAATATACAAACAATTTCAATAGAGATACGGGTTACGGTCCACATTCCACGTGGAAACCGATCTTAACGCAAGGTCACGGTTCGGCAAGCACAAGTCGGGTATAAAAGCCCGCCTGAATCTCTTCGAGCTCAACCAGGCAAGGGCCGTACCCAACCTCAAAACTACAGGCCCATAAGTCTACTCCCTTCACTAGGCAAAGTAGCTCAGCGAGCCATAGCCAGATGAGCAATTCGGCTTCAGGGCAGAGCACTCATCTGAACAACAAGTCTTCAGAGCTACAGAATCCATCACGAAAGGATTCAACAACGGAGAAGCCACAGTAGTAGTCTTCCTAGACATCGAGAGGGCCTTTGACAGGATGTGGCACCAAGGACTGGTGTACAAATTGTCAGTGGCCGGATACGAGAAAAGAAGCATTAAACTAATTCGCAGCTATCTAAGAGACAGGACGTTCTCCGTCAAAGTGAATGACACCCGATCTTAACAAAGAGAACTGATAGCAGGAGTTCCACAGGGGTCGGTGCTGGGTGCCACACTGTACTTCATCTTCTCCCACGATGTCCCAACAGCAGACGAAGGCATAACAGCGCTCTACGCAGACGACACCGCCATCCTACACAAAAGTAGAAACACCCGTATCTTGGGTAGGCGACTGCAAGAAGACCTTAATGACTGGTGCATTAAGTGGAAAGTCAAGATCAACTCCCAGAAAACCCAGGTCATACTTTTCCAACGTAGGAGACTGACTGCTAGAGCCAGAATCCGAGTTGGAGAAGTAGAGACTTCCTGGTCCAACGAGGTCAAGTACCTAGGTATGACCATGAAGAAACAACTGCAGGCTAGCAATGAATAAACTTTATCCATTGCTCTGCCGAAAGAGCGAAATGGGAATTAGGACGAAGCTGCTACTGATCAAAACAGTAGCAAGGAGCCAGCTAACATACGGTTCTACAGCTTTTGGCTATGCTTCAAAAACAAATCTCCTGAAGATCAAGAGGACAGAAAATAAACTGATAAGGATGGCAGCGGATACCCCGTGGTTCATCAAGAACGAGGACCCGCAGAAAGATCTTCCTTGGACACAAATTGACGATTTCATGCAACAAAAGGCTACCCGAGCTTTCAGAGCAGCCGAAAACCACCATAACGAAAATATACGAGACCTGGTGAACTACGATCCACTAGCTCCAAATTACAACAATAGGTCAAGACACAGAAGACCAAGACATGGACTTCTGAGTTAAATTACTTGAGAATGGATGCAAGTAAATCGAAACTTCTGAGTCTCCGTGCTCCTCAGAAGCTAGATCTTACTTGCAAAAATCCTTAAGTAACTCATGTGGCCAATAGAAATTCCAAGAAGAGGACTCACAGGTACCTCACCTGGCTACGTCGTGAGATGCAGCTGAACCTGAGGTAAAAGAAGAGGATACCAGGTACCTCAACTGGCTCCGGTGTGAGCTGCAGTTGAACCTGAGGTAAAAGAACACCCCTCCTCAGTTCCTCACTGCAAGGACACGGAACAGTAGTGACACTGAGGGCCCAGAAGAGGACATACTAAGAAGACAAACACACGGATGGACGGAAAAACCTGGCACCCAGGACAAGTCGGACGTTAGCAGCGGCAACCGGACAGGCAACAAGAGTAACACCAACAGGTAAGATGACTACATCACTAATATTTTTCTTTTCAGATATACCAGTAATGAGAGGCGGCACAAATACACCGTGCCTAAAGAGGAAACACACTCCCCTAGAGGTCCATGTCTTTTAGAGAGTCATCCCCGGAAGGACGGCATCAACCCCATCGAAGGACCCTTGGGCTTGCCCAATGACGGTCCATCTGATGGGGGCCCGGTGGGGTTTAGTGGGTATGGCAATCTGTCTAGTTGTAACAACCTGGCAGTAATGCGAGTCCCACACTGTCTTCATCCCAACCGGGATGCAGTCGCGCGTAAAGTATTCCCCATCGACACCAAAAAAAAAAAAAAATTCGAGCTCATTCAGTGTTCACATCTCGTGGAGTAAAGATCCCTGAAGATGCCTCGTGCAATCGAAGGTGAAACTGTGGATAGTAATTCCAATTTAACACGGTCTAATCCCAAGAATCATGATTTCTTAATTAATTTTAATATCTGCTTGCTATAGAGGGTGCGCTAATAATCGAAATAATGTCCTATATTTCGATTTTTTTAAATAGAACTGTACTTTTTTACTTGATTGGTTTACCTTTTAAACATCCTTATTTTTTTGTTAAACATTTCTTATACTAAAATCTTGTACTTTTTAAAATATTTTAAATTGTATCTGAAGTTACCTGAAAATAGTTAATTTTATTATTTCAATCAATAATGCTATGAAATTAATTACTGAACTCCGCAGAATATATATAATTATAATATTGTTATATAAACCTTCAGTTTTCCAATAAGTTAGTTTTAGTTTAGTAATGAGGCTACATTTCGCAGAAATGGATGTGTTTAATAGATCAGCAATATATTTCAGGCGAGAAGTTCATTATCATCATCTTGTTCAAACTGATTGTAATCGATACTATTATAGTACCTGAATTCAATGATTTTAACTTCTTGTTTTATGCTAAGGTTAAAAACTGAAAAAATTAAACAATGGTCGGATATATCTTCAGAAATATAAACTGTTTTGCGATCTTGTACTTGAAGATTATTATTTATTATTATGACTAGAAGTATTACGTGCTATATCAATAAGAGTGGGAATTAAATTGTACGTTTCGAGAACTTTCAGGAGTTTGAATTTCGACGCAGATTATTTAAGTAAATCTATATAGAAAATTATATGGTTAATTTTAATTTATACTTGCTATACAGAGAAGTTGGTTATCAATATAGTTGTTCGCTTAATGTAAGAGCCGACATAACAGAAATCTGCATCATTTTTTTATGGAAATCTAACGGGTGAAATTTATCTTGACTTCTTACAGAACCAACTAGACGTGCTTCTTAATGAACCAACGAAATATAGTATTTTCAACAGGGTAGAGCGCTGGCTCATTATTGTCTACTGATGAGACATTTTTTAAAACAAAGATTTAACGATCATTCATCAGATAAGGAAGTACAGCGGTCAGTGTATTAGTCAGCAACATCTTCAGAATTTGCGTTCAAAAAGAAGCCACTTATTTCTTAACATATTAGGATTGACAGTTTTAATAACTTATATGGTTCTAAACCCCTACTCTTACTTTATGTTAAAATTGCATGCAGAATAGATAACTAGAGTATATTATTATATAACATACTGTTTTTAATTTAAGTTTTAATGTTAAAACTCTATCAACAAAATATGTTCATGTTTTTCAACTAAAACATTCTTAAACAGAAAATTGACTGACATTTGACATTTCATACTTCATACAGTCGGTAAATCGGTACCGGGTTAGCACCAGATTAGGCGCCGAAGGCTTCGTCATTAAAGCCACAACATAAAAAACGGTACAGCTCAATCACTGGCAACCTAGAGTTAAGTTTAAAGTATTTACATCATAAATCAAGAAATGTAAGTCAATTTGGCAACGCTGTAAGTATTCTTTTATTTCTAATACCATATTAGAAAGTTTTTGCATTGCAACGTTTTGAAACTTCTAGGAAATTTCAAATCTCAACTTTTATTTTTTTTCTGGGTCAAAAGCGCTTCATCCGCAATTTTTATTTTTTTAATCTGTACTATAAAGTCAAAATACAAGAGTTCTAACCACACTATACCACAACTTGTTACGTTCTGGACGCGCGTTTCGCTAACCAAGTTAGCATCATAATAGCAGATAATATAAACTAAAGTAACTTATCCTAGCTCAAGTAAGCAATAAAGGGGACTATAGAGAATAGGCCCTCTGTCTTTATTTAGTGCTTTCTTACCACATTTAACTATTTCTATACTCTCAAATGCATCCAGTAATCTATTATTAGATACATTTTTAATTAACTTTCCTATTTGATGATTGTTTTCCAAAGCATGTTGGGCAACGCTTGACTTTTCTGTTCTTCCGTATCTTAAATGTGCCATGTGTTCTTTAAAACGAATGTTTATGGAGCGTTTAGTTTGCCCAACATATTTTAGATCGCACTCATTACAGCTAATGTCATAGATGCCACTCCTGCAAAACGTATCTAATAATAAATTATTGGATGCATTGGAGAGTCTAGAAATAGTTAAATGTGGTAAGAGAGCACTAAATAATGCAACCAAGTGTGACCACATTTACCTATAACCTCAGTTAGGATAAGTTACTTTAGTTTATAACATCTGCTGATAAAGCAAACTTGGTTAGCGAAACGCGCGTCCGGAACATAACAAGTTGTGGTGTAGAGTGGTTAGAACTCTTGTATTTTGATCTATCTTCCATCACAGATTCCAGTATTAGGACTGTACTATAAGGCATAGTCTTTCGTTTAAAATTTGAAAACATCGTAAAATCCGAAATACTTACTCTCAACAAGACCCAACGTTACTTTTCGAGAGAAAATAAACATCAATAACTGATTCATTCTTATAATTTTAAGTCAACAAAAATTTTCTGTTTTATATCGAAAAAATAGGTAACATCAAAATGTTATTAGCCTTTTGAACCAATCAGTAATCCTAAATACATTTTCCATAGTTACGCTCACTATTAAAATTATTATTATTATTCGACCTCCCAAGTAGTTGTCAGTCAATTTTCTTCAGAAAATGAAATAATTCTAATATGCGTTCTGAGCAAGCCCCATTACAACAAATACGAAATTTTGTTAAAAATTCTACTCCCATCAACACAGAAAACTAAATCCATTTGGCATCGGTTTATAGATTTTTGTAAAGAA
Organism: Kuschelorhynchus macadamiae; assembly: GCA_030620095.1. Classification (NCBI taxonomy): domain Eukaryota; kingdom Metazoa; phylum Arthropoda; class Insecta; order Coleoptera; family Curculionidae; genus Kuschelorhynchus; species Kuschelorhynchus macadamiae. The sequence goes on along the minus strand of JAUTXW010000294.1, from coordinate 1,663,768 downwards.
CGGTAGTACGAATCACTTTCTTCTACTCCTATAAATAAAACTGCCGGTATTCTAGAAGATTGGAAAAACTATGAATGGATAATGGAATTATTACATTCTATAACATTCTCATTAAATTATGAAGGCAGCCGTGATCCGTTGCCATAGGAACATAAGCAGTTTTTATTTTATCAACAACGTCAAGTTGACAATTCATAGCGAAAAGTTTGAAGAAGTCGAATTGTTTGATTCTGTGTGGACAAAAGGTATGAAGCAGCATATAAATCCTTTAAGAATTGGTGTTAAAGCAAGACGGCTACTGCAGCCTCAAAAACCTTGTTTTTGGCGTATTTCCACAAAAAAGAGCTATATTGAAATCCCCATCAAGCTTATGGTGTGAGGATTCGATGTTGAAGTCCACCCTTTTTATAGAGGAAAATATAGATATTTCTAAGTATCCAAAACTTCGAGCATTTTTGAAAAGAAAAAATGATGGTTATAGACCCAAAAAATCGAATGTGTTTAACAGGGAAGATGTGAATAAGTTCATGCTTAAAGCTCCCGATGATATATACTTATTGATGAAGGTCTTAATGGTAATGGGAGTTGCTGGAGCGTGCCGTTCTAATGAACTCTATGAAATGGACAATGTTAAAATAAGTCAAGAAGTCATAATTGTAACCATTCCTGACTCCAAAAATGGAATGTCACGTACATTTACAGTGACAAAAAGTGACGACACTCAGGTTTGTCATTTCAAAATAATTCAAAAGTACATTGATACAAGATCCCACATGACGACTATTAATCCGCGCTTCTTTATGGCATGTCAAAATGGAAAGTGCTTAAACCAGCCTGTCGGGAAAAATACGTTTTCGTCAATTCCAAGTAAAATTGCGAAATTTCTAAAGTTTGAGAACTTCAAAATGTATACTGGACACTCTTTTAGAAGAATGTCGGCAAATTTATTAGCAAATACTAGAGTTGATGTAATAGCTATCAAGCGACATGGTGCATGGAAATCCGCTACTATTGCGGAAAGTTACGTAGCTGAGAGCCTAAATAATAAAAAGAAAGTAGCGAATAAAATTTTACACAATAAGACCCAGCCAGAAGTCTCTTGCAGTGCTTCAACAGTGACAGAAACATTGGTTAGAAATGAAGGATCTGTGGAGTCAGAAAATGTAATACACATCAAGAAAAAACGAGAAAACGTGTTTCCAAATTTTGTTAATAATGTGAATAATTGTACCATTAATATTCATTTCAATTAATATCACCGAATTTTTGTCCGGATTTTTGTAATATGTTGATGAAATCAAAAATTAAAGCTACTTATAATAATTTTAGATTATTATTTCCCTAAGGGCAACCAATACCTTGTTGAGTAACTTTCACTTACGTCTACCAAAGCAGTGTCAAAATAGGTTGCTTACAATACAGGGAGGGGAAAAATATTTTAACGAATCCAAAATATCCTTTGATCCGTTTAGCGACATACGTTTTAAAAAAGCATGCTATGCGCGTAATGCGAAGAGAAAGCTTAGATAAAAGAAAAGTTAGTGCGAAGGCTTTAGCTATACAAGATATTTGTGTTATAGCTTCTCTCTGGGATGAAAATTGTCCAGATAGTTTGCAGAGAAAATTCTTCCAATATGTGCTTTTGAGCTAGCCTGGAGGGGAAATGAAGGAGCTAATTGCAAAATATCTTTCTTTAAACAAGAGATGAATATCGAGGGTAATTTTACTAAAAAGATCGAATATAATTCCTTATTTTCTAAAACAAATCAAGGTAGATCGAAAAGCTGTGCCAGTAGTAAGTGGCTAATTCGAGATAAAAGCAACATTGATTTTTGTCCAATAAGTCTATTATAGTAGCTTTTGTCTGACTGACTTTTTTTGACTATAAATCCTAATTGGAAAAGTGGTGCTTCGTTCAAAAACACGCCTTCAGATAGAAATTCTTTCGAATAATGGACCAAAACTTCGCCAGAGAGAATTGGTCTTGATACAAAAAATAACAAGAGCACCAACTACTCCCATCGCTCTTCTGCAGCAATTCTTGCAAAACATGGTGTTAACGAGCATGATGTTAATAAAACTGACTGGGCATGCTAGCAGTCAGTCATTGAACCTTATCTGTAACTGAATCCAGAGCACTATTCCAGCTTGATGGAAAGCATGAAGAATAAAGATACAACACAAACCCTTACCTCAAAATTCTTAGAAAATCCTTCTGTGGTAGTTTACCAAAAGAAACGATTATTGTACAAAAAATCCGATTTAATATTGTTAATAATTATAAATAGCTTGCTTGAAATTTTTTGCCTCTTTATGTTCATATTGAAGTTTATTCTGATTTGTTTGAATTAAATAAAAGTGTCTATTCCTGTTCTTTTAGATCGTTGTGATTCTTCGTGACGCGACGTCAAGATGAATATCACTAGAAAGAAAATTTTGCATGGGAATTTTTTTTCCTGTTTTATTCAAGTTTGTTGTATCAAAAGTCTAAGCCTAACAACAAACTTTCATAACATTCTAAACATTTCCGGCAATTTTTTCTCTTTTGTGGTATTATACAGGGCGTCCCAAAAGATCCTACCAATAATTAAGAAATATGTAGATTCAATTAAAATATCGCGATTTAGCCATACTTGCCTTAGTCCAAAGGTTAATATTAGGAACTTTTTGAATACAAAATTAGGAAGTTTTGTGTAGAAAAAATATTTTCTATTATCTTTTCTTCACAAAAAAGCTATACCTTATAAATCTACCTAAATTTTGCCGTTTTCGAGATATTTGCTGTTTTACTACTTGAAATAGCCCCGTGTACTCACCATTTAGGATATTCGAGTTTTATCATTTTTATAAAGTAGGCTTTTATCAAACAAGAATCAATTGGAATTAACGCATCTGTCGCAAAGAAACATATTAGCTTTACTTCTGAACAATTTATTAAAATTTATAAAAATGATAAAAGTTGTAATATGCTATGATGAATACGGCTATATCATAAAATAATAAAACAGCAAATATCTCGTAAATGGGGAACTTTAGATAGATTTATAAAGTATAGCTTTTTTGAAAAGAAAAGACAACAGAATATATTGTTCCTATGCAAAGTTTCGTAATTTTATATATAAAAAGGTTAGAACATTTTTAGTATGAAAAGTAGCGCTCGTAGCGCCCTCTAGTAGCTACATCAAAATTGGAGGCATATTATTATTAGTTGCTATAAAAAAATCCTTTACCACCAATTTTCACTTTAATATTTCGAAAACTAGGGATATTATTTAACAAAATCGCAAATTAAATTTTAACTTGATCACCCTGTATCTTTGATTCGAATCGAATCTATATATTCCTAAATTATTTGTAGGACATTTTCGGACACCCTGTATATAATACATTTCTGGTCGTCGTACGTTATGTAGACGGATCGATCAAAACTGAAAGTCAGATAATATACTAGCATCAGTTTTGAACATAATTCGAGCGTTTTCTGAAAATGAATATTAGACCTTCAAAATAAGTGTCATTTTACAAAGTATAACCAGCAACAGTTAACTCAATTAAAATAAAGCATTTGGGTTTCCGAACGCGTATCATTATTATGCAAGAACTTCAATAAACTGAATTCCCTTTGTAACATGCAGTAAGCGTTAATTTACAAAAAAGAGAGAGTTGCATGAATATGCAATTTACAGATATCCGACAGATATACAACATTAAAGCGAATTAGCAAAGCATTCGTTAGTCAGACATTTGAAATAGCTCGCTATATTTACCAATTCGCTGTTATTTTTCGTGAAATTATGAAGGTGAGACAAGCGTCGTTAAATTTGTAATAATCAACAAGCTCTGATAAACGAGTTTTGTGCGATTACTTTGTTATCAATTTAAGATAAAACTAAAGCCTTCACTGAGGAGACTAAATTAATTTTTTATAGTACAAGCTTTAAAAAATGCATTTTTGTAACTCTGGTAGCTTAAAGTTAGGTTTCATTTAAGTAATGATCTACATAATCTGTTAATAACCGCATAATTAAAAACACTTGAATAATTTGAAAGACACGAAATACAGACAGACAATACCGATCGATTTCACAAAAATGAAAATAACCTTAGAGGTATCTTAAGAGAAAAATAAGAGTTGATTGTAAAATAGGAACGATTGGAATTCATTTCGCGTTAGTATAGTTAATTTTTTGACTATAATATGTATACAGGTCAACGAATCGATAGCACTTCAATTATATGTGAACATATAATATTTCTAAAGCAGCCCCAAAACAGGGGTTAAATATTTTGTTAATTTATGTGTGTATATTTTTGCCATGCAAGTATTTTTTTCTGATATTTTAGAAATTTTGATAGACTATTGAAACGCATAATATCCTTAATTTTAATTTTTACTCATTTCTATTTCTTAAACAGAGCTTCCTGTACTATTTTACCTGGTTGGATTTACCTTTAAAACACATTAAATATTTATTCAATATGTCCTGTACTAAAATCTTGTATTTTTGGAAATCTTTTAAATTTTATCAAAAGTTAGCTGAAAAAAGGGTTAATTTTACTATTATAATCAATGCACTCCGCGGAATATATATAATTTAGGGGCAAGTCCAGTGTTTCAATAAGTTATGTTTAATAAAAAGGCTACATAGATCAGCAATATGTTTTTTGGCGAGAAGTTCATTATCAACATTAATGCTCACTTAATATAAGAGGCAGCATAACAGAAAATTAAACACTTTTTTTCAGGAAACCTAACTGGTGAGAGTTATCTTGACGTCTTACGAGATTGCTTTCCGGCTGCCATTTTGTTATTTTTTAACACAAATCGACATGCCTATTCCTGAAATTTAACCATTAATACGGTTTTCGAAATATCCCTTGTTTACTTCATCACGTAGGTAATACCATGTTCAAAACCTTAAATCATCAAGATTGCCATGAAAGTCTGAATTATTAAAACACATGAATAACAGTCAGCCATCCTGTAAGTTTCAAAATTGTTATAATACACAGTGAAGTTTGGTTACGACATCATATTGAAAACTTTCAAGATATCAAGTTTTCCTTGAAAGTCTAAATCAAACAAATGAAAAACGGACATCCAAATATTAATTACATCAACTCCTTTAAGTCGGCGACTTCCAAAGAAGAATGGACTACTGTAGATGGTTTTAACAGAATAATCATCAAAATAATAATTTGGCACTTTCATTATTGTATTCAGATGAGCCCCGGTTTAACAACAGTGCCATGTTCAATAGGCAAAACCCCAGATACTGGTCCAGGAGAAGTTTGGTATGAATGTTTGGGCTGGGATATTAGGCACGCGTATTATAAGATCGATGTTTTTTCAAGAACATTTAACAGGCTAGCGATATCTTGAAATCTTAGACAAATCCCTCGAGGAATTTTAGAAGGACTACTTTTGGCAGAAAATCAAAACATTTATTTTCAGCAGGATGGTGCTCCACCCCACAATGCGTTAATAGTGATTGATCATTTGCAGCAAAGGCTTGGACATTTTATCACAAATAAAGGACCAGTTCGCTTGGCTCCCCATTCCCCAGACCTGACACCACTCGACGTTTTTTGTGAGGCACAATAAAAATTTAGTTTATAACACAACTGCGGACACTTTAGAGATTTTCCAAGGCAGTATTCAAAAAGGATTTGCTAACTTAACTGTTAAACAGCCTCAAAAATTTGTAGCGGAAAATGTTTTTCGCGTGAGAAAATGCCATGAGGTCAACGAAGGATATTTCCAAAAACGTCATGATGGCTAAATGTCAGGAATTTAGATTTGTATTAGGTACTTAGTATTTATTTATTTATTTTTCAATTAAAAGTCTTTATTTGCAGTGGTTGAACACTATTTGATTTAATGTGTTTATATTCGTCAGATTCGTATTGAAGAGGTGCAGTATGAAAATGATATACTTCCTTTTGAACTTTTCGTGTAATTTCAAAAAATTGATTCTGTTTGGGCCACCCTGTAACACAAATTAACGATAAAAAATATTCCATTTTCATTTTTATAGCTTATTCAAGCATAATGAAAAGTAAAAATAGCTGTCAAAATTTCAAAATGGCCGTTTGAGTTGATTTTTTTATACACTATTATATAGGAGAACGTCTAGATTCCGAAAATATGAAAATATACAGGGCTTTCCATTTAAAAAAAGGAAATTAGTGTCACTTCCGGTCAAACCGGAAGTCGCATCGATCTGTCAAGTACATCGAAAATTGTCATTGTAATAACCAAAAATTCCTCTCGATTAGCTAAAAAATAACAAAATGGCAGCCGGAAAACTATCTCGATTACACCCTGTAGAGTACCTACTTCCAGCAGGATGAAGCGCCGGGTCACTATTGTCTACTGATGACAATGTTTTTAAACCAAAGATTTAGTGATTACAGAAGAGGTAGGGGGTACAGCGGGACAGTATATTGTCAGTAACATCTTCCGACCTAACAACACTTGATTTTTTGCCAGGAGGATATGTGAAAAAAGAATGTACAACAATACTACTCCCGCTACCAGGAATTAGACATGTTATTCAAACAGTCACTCCTAATAAGTTAGCAAATCAAAATGACTCCTTTTTTAACCAAATTCATGTTTGTACTTTAAGGAGGTCATATCGAGCCTTTTATATAAAACAATTTACAGATCATATTTAGAACTAAACCTATATGAGCTTGGGCGTATGTTTTAAATAAACTATTTGAATTTTGGATTCGGTCGATAAAACCTTTCGTATATGAAAGTGCCTCGCCACAAATATATCTACAAAATATCAAGCATCGGCTCTAACCAGAAAAAAAAAACCCACTCAGCGTCGACTCTTCGAGAGGAAATAAATATCAATGAAAATTTTCAGGTCGTACATTGTGTGGGCGGATCGATCAAAACTGAATTAGTGAGCCATTTAATACATTCACACCAGTTTTGAATATACTTCGAGCATTTTCTAAAAACGAATATTCGGACTTCCAAATAAGCCTCATATTATAAAGTTTAAACAACGACAGTGAGCTCAATTAAAATAAGGCAGTTGAGTTTTAAATTGAAGTGTCCGAACGCGTATCAGTGCAATACAGTGAACTGCAATAAACTGAATTCCCTTTGAAATATTCAGTAAGCGTTAATTTGCAAACAAGAGAGATGCATGAATATGCAATTTACAGAAATCCGACAGATATAAACTAAAGCGAATTAGCAGAGCTTCGTTAGTGAGAGTTTCTTTTAATAACTCTCTGTATTTTGCAATACGCTGTTTTTCTTTGTTCTTATAAAAGTGGAAGGGCGTCATTAAAATTTCAATCTGATAAACGAGTTTGTTATAAATTAACCGTGAAATCCACAAGCTCTGAAAATAGCTATTCATGTAAGGATCGCAATAACGTTTATTATGAGACTAGGAGTGAATATTGCGTCAGCCGAGGCTGATACCACGGCGTGTCCCAGCTGGCACTAAAGTAGCTGTAACTCTTTCCACTACTACTCTTTAAGGGTTTTACGTATTTATTACTAATAATCCTACTATATATCAATTACCACTTTGGGTTTTAAGTGTTATATATGTATTTGTTACTGCGAATAATATTTTATAGTAATTTCCTATGTAAAGTAATTATATAAGTACTACTGGTAAACAACTACTTACGAAATTGACTCCAAGGTCGTCATTTCTTTTCAGTGACATAATAGTAATTTTTCAAAGTTACTGCTTCTAATCTGTTTACTAAATTACAACTTTTAAGTATCAGAACCTTCTTGAACCTTGCAGCGACTACTCCATTACGTCCAAATGTACTCCTATAAGGTATTACCTTATAGGATTAATTACTATACCGGGTGTCAACGATATCGTTTTACACGATGCCATTCAATTGCTTTTTAGGTTAGGACTTTTTTATTTGGGTTAAGGAAATATGGTATTAAGACACATATTTTTCATGAAAAAACAATTGAATATTACTGCCAGTTTTTCCGATATCAGAACCAAGTTAAGAATTTCAAATGGAACCCTGTATATTATTTTACATAGTTTGATAGAACTTAAAATTACCTTTTCAACGACATATCACACGTTATATTTTTTTCAAAATGGCGGACCAGGAAGCGCTTTTTCAAAATTCAATATGGCGGTCGTTTCCCGATACCGATGAAATTTTTGTTTAACAAATTATTAAAATATTAAACAAAATCGGGTTTTCAATGGATTTTAATCAAATTTAAAATCAAATTTTTAATTTATCACAAAATGGGATAAGTTTAATTTTTTCTCTAAAATGTGAACTTTTTCTTAAATTTTCTCAAAGATTTTAAATAGAAAGTTGTATTTATTAAATATTACTATTAAAGTATATCTTATTAGCTACACGAAACCGCATAACAAGCCGTATTTTTGCTTTTTGTTTCAGAAAAAATTGACAAAACCTTGCCGATATACATTTTTCCTAATACATAACATGAAACAAACACACACATATTATTAATCAGAAAATCCTGGAATATTTTTTATTGTTTATTGATAAGTAATTTTGTATTATTTTGACATTTTATGAGTGTTGTCTTATTTTAGGAAAGCGAGAAAAAATCACAAGTAGTATTAATTTTATTTTACCGGTAGATACGGTGCAGTAACACGAAAGATGACTTAACTAAGATAAGTAGGCCTTGGAAACAATTGCATAGGGATGCCATTATAATTTTCATTAGATTTAACCAGAAACGTCAAAAGTACTGTTTTGTATCGACATTTCTGATAACTTTCGTTACATTTTTACACTGAGAAGTGGTTCTAGTTAGTTTTAAAAATAAATATTATGGTTTATTCAAGAGAACATCAAATTGACATGCTCCTTATTTATGGTGAATGTCGCAAAAATTCAAGGGACACAGAGAGATTATACCAGGAACGCTTTCCGAATCGTGACGCTCCTTCACATGCATATTATCCTTGGCTAGTACAACATTTAAAAAATGAAAATAATGGTGGTGTCCATGCTAATGGCAATGATGGTTTCGTAGTAAGCGAAGAAGTGGAAACAAACGTTTTAGCGTACATCGAGTATGACCGTACAGCTTCCCTTCGTGAATTAGGCAAACAGTGCAATACGTCCCATGAAAGCGCCAGAAAAATTTTAAAGAAACACGGGTTTAAATCGTTTAAGTATCAAATTCACCACCACCTATTTGAAAATGACTTCCAAAGACGACTTATTTATTGCAATTGGTTTTTAGATAATTATAGAATAAGTCCTGTGTTTCATCATAATATTATTTTTTCGGACGAATCAAGGGTTACTAATCTAGGGATGTTTAATAGAAATAATTTTCGTTATTGGGCAAAGGAAAATCAAAGATTAGTAAGAGAAGGTGCCTTCCAGGAACGTTTTGGAGTTAATGTTTGGTTAGGCGTTGTAGGACTAAGCGTTATTGGTCCAATATTATTCCATCAGCCTTTAACTGGCGAGATGTATTTGGACTTTCTCGAAAATGAAATTGAACATTTTATAAATAATTTGCAGCAAAATGATGATTTAGTTTACAACAAGATGGCGCCCCTGCTCATAATTCAAGAATTGTTGCAAATTACTTGAATGAACGATTTGGTGAGAACTAGTTGGGAACCAATGGACCAATTCGATGGCCAGCGAGGTCGCCTGACCTAACCCCGCTTGATTTTTCTATATGCGGTCATCTGAAAGAAAAAGTGTATGCAACTCCTGTAATATCGTTGGAAATGTTAGAAAATAGAATAAAACGAGCCGTTGAGAGTATCTCAGAACAGCATTTACGAAACCTGCTCGCGGAAAATGTTGAGAGAGTTACACTATGCCAAGAACAAGGCGGACAGCGCATAGAACATTTAATTGAGTGACTTTTGTATTAATTGTGAAAGTTTGATTTTAAATTAGCATTAAACCCAATAAAAACCCCCATATTTGTTTATTATTTCTACCTATAATTCAAAAATATCTTCGGTGTTAGAAAATGGCCGCCATATTGAATTTTGAACAAAAGCTTCCTGGTCCTCCATTTCGAAAAAAAATCAACTTGTGATATGTCAATGTAAAGGGAATTCTAAGTTCTATCAAACTGTGTGAAAAAATATACAGGGTTCTTTTTAAACTTCTTGACTTAGGTCTAGCTATTTCCGGAAAAACCGAAAGCCTACCGGCAAAATAAAATTAATACTACTTGTGAATTTTTCTCTTATCAATAAAAAATATTCCGAAATTTACTGATTAATAATATGTGTGTGTGGGTGTGTGTGTTTCATGTTATGTATTACGAAAAATGTATATCGGCAGAGTTTCGTCAATTTTTTCTCAAACAAAAAGCAAAAATACGGTTTGTTATGCGGTTTTGTTTTTGTTTTTTGTTTTTCTCAGTGTAAAAATGTAACGAAAGTTATCAGAAATGTCGATACAAAACAGTACTTTTGACGTTTCTGGTTAAATCTAATGAAAATTATAATGGCATCCCTATGCAATTGTTTCCAAGACCTACTTATCTTAGTTAAGTCATCTTTCATGTTACTGCACCGTATCTACTGGTAAAATAAAATTAATACTACTTGTGATTTTTTCTCGCTTTCCTAAAATAAGACAACACTCATAAAATGTCAAAATAATACAAAATTACTTATCAATAAACAATAAAAAATATTCCAGGATTTTCTGATTAATAATATGTGTGTGTTTGTTTCATGTTATGTATTAGGAAAAATGTATATCGGCAAGGTTTTGTCAATTTTTTCTGAAACAAAAAGCAAAAATACGGCTTGTTATGCGGTTTCGTGTAGCTAATAAGATATATTTTAATACTAATATTTAATAAATACAACTTTCTATTTAAAATCTTTGAGAAAATTTAAGAAAAAGTTCACATTTTAGAGAAAAAATTAAACTTATCCCATTTTGTGATAAATTAAAAATTTGATTAAAATCCATTGAAAACCCGATTTTGTTTAGTATTTTAATAATTTGTTAAACAAAAATTTCATCGGTATCGGGAAACGACCGCCTTATTGAATTTTGAAAAAACGCTTCCTGGTCCGCCATTTTGAAAAAAAAATATAACTTGTGAATGTCATTGAAAAGGTAATTCTAAGCTCTATCAAACTATGTAAAATAATATACAGGGTTCCATTTGAAATTCTTAACTTGGTTCTGATATCGGAAAAACTGGCAGTAATATTCAATTGTTTTTTCATGAAAAATATGTGTCTTAATACCATATTTCGTTAACCCAAATATAAATATCCTAATCTAAAAAGCAAATGAATGGCATCGTGTAAAACGATATCGTTGACACCCGGTATAAGTCGTTGCAGAGTAGAAATAGTTATCCTCTAATGTTACTTTAAACTGTGTATTACCAGCCTTTATTATTTGGTTGCAACTTAGAAGTAAGAATTACAATAATTATTTACTACAAGGAAACTACCTCTTGTACTTGAGGTTCCGGAGATAGAGGGCGCTGGTTCTGTCAGCGTCGGTTGTAAATGTAGGGACATGTTAATGCTTTCCTCTAATAATCTATGAGAACTATCTAGTGCAAAGTTACTTTTTCGTTTAGATTTTTAACAAATAACAATATTTGTGCAAGTGAGCGTTGTCTGCCAAGTGAATTTAGTAATGTAATATGTATTGAAGAAGGCCTACAAAATAAAGTTTCTTTTATGCTAATCTTTGAGCTGCTACCTCAAATTGGGGTGCTGAATAAAGTAAAACATACACTAAGACATGAAACAATATGGTCTTTTACAGCAAAATAAAATCAAAATATAATAATGTGCAATATTTAATAACTTTTCCTGCAGTAAACTTAAACTTAAAATATTTACGGTCACAGTCATTTACAAATTCATCACAAACACTTTATAATTACAAGCAAAAAGCAGGCGAACAAGGTTTAAACACATTTCTCCATATGGCCAATGGCTTAGAATGTATTGTTTGAACCAATATTAATTTTAATAATCACAAAAACTAAAACAAGAAAGCTCATAAGAAACCCATGTAGGCAAAAAGTAAACAAAACTATTTCAGCAGCAATATGACCGAACCAATCCAAAATTGGTTGCCTTATTGTCGCCACCGTCCTTATAAAGTCACTGCAATTCGGTATACAGCCATTAAACTCTATTATATTCGGTCCCAATTTGTCAATCTCAATTAGTCGTGTATGTGTTGTAGACCATAACCTACGAGTAACAAGTTAAAATAGCAATGGCGTCACGTCCCATAAGAAAAAAAAAGTAGCTTTCGTCATTCATCCGCATTTTATAGAAAATTAAAAATATCATGACTTGGTTATGTCATACCTGAACAAAACAACACAAAGCCGTATTTTAAGGAAACACCGTAACGTACCACATTAGTGTTCAAGACTTCAAAGTAATTGGGTATAAGTGACAGCTGCGTATTTAAAGAATCCAAAACTATAAAAGCGTATGGGGACAGTAGTAGTAATTTTCTCAATAAAGAAATGCAGCTAACTTCAAAGTAAAAGTTCAATAGAACGCCATTGTTTAATTCCATCTCCCCTATTTAGCTATGATGTTAATTTTTTGAGTAGAAAGATTCAAAATGCATACACATTAAACATCAAGTTAAAAAAGAATCACTCTTTATAATAAGATATTTAATCACTCTTTATAATAAGATATTAAATGTATTGAAAATTAACGAATTTTAAAGGCGCATCATTGTTTTACGACTATCATCACCATATTTACCAGAGAAATTGCCTGCGTTTTAATTTTAGGTCTTTAGCATAGCTAGAAAACTAAGTGAAACGTATATATCCTACCCCAACAACTAATAATGTTTCACACCTCTCTCTCTCTACACCATTTTCCCAATTTGGGTGTTTGTAGTTGCGATAACTGTTTTGTTTGTATTAAAAAGAACCATACATATTTTTCAAACGGATTAAATAAAGACAGAAATAAGGAAGTAACAAATACTGAATTATTACTATTCGGCTACTTAAATGAAACTACACAATTCCGTACTATCTACCTAACAGTCACAGTCACAATTACATGTTATTAACGGAATAATTCTCTAAAATTGTTTCCCATTTCGGTCATGACTACGTAGTCTCAGCTTAAACAGAACGTGGCGACACCAAGTTCCGGTTACATCATCGAAAATACTTGTGGTAACAATGACGTATTCATCCTAAAAGTGCTACTTGGGGTCTTATAATGATTGTTTTCAATCCGAAACTTTATCTTCTGGTGTCAATTGGGACAAATATTGTGCAAATTTTGTCAAAAAGTATTCCCAAAAGGCTATCGGTTTCTCGTTGCTAAGTTCGTTGTTTCAGGACTATAATGAATCCATTAGAGCACCCATTCCAAAAAAAATGTGTCATTTTGACAATAGAATTGACGATCAAAAATTTTCTTGATTGGTATTTCAATACCAACTATTGTTTTTTGAGTGAATTTGTCATTTATATATGTATATAATTGCTGATGTTCTTTGTTTTTTAGCCCTGATGAAGACCCCGAAGACAGGGCCGTAGCGAACGGGGGGGAGCCTCTCCCCCAGGGTGTGACTTCATAGGGGCGCCAAAACATGCACAGGCAAAAAACACAAGGCGCCAAAACAGGCAAAGGCAAAAAAGAATATTGGCCATTTACTACGAGGAAACCTGCAATTGGGAATGGTTTTTTCTATAGATAATAACATCCAATCATGCATTACCATGTTTAAATTTTATTAGAATTCAGAACGGATATTATTTTTAATTTATTGATGCAGCAATTGACCGTTGATCGGCCGCGAATATATTATGCGCCCTAAAAAGTTCTAACATATTTTGCGTTTCGGTTCGGCGTATTTTGCCTGTGCAGTGCAAGTGCTTGTGCTGATCGACGAATCAACGCTTAGGTTTAATTTGCAAAAAGCAATAGCGATTAGTAATTTTAGTTAGTTTGATGAATTGATAATAGTGTAATGAATCGAATTGCTAAAAAGTCGAGGGCGGCGTATCGTCGGGAAAAACAAAAAAAGATTATTTTAACCGCTGAGCTGAAATGCTCTATGCAGCAATTTTTAAGAAAAAAGCCCGAGAATACCAGTACGTAGATAATAAAAAAAACTATTTGTTTGTAGTGTAGTCACTAGTTTGTTCTACACAAGTAGTATCACATAATTCTCGAGAATATATAAAAATAAAATATTCTCTGATAATATTCACGAATGGTTGAAAATTTAAAGTAAATTTTGAGAATTTATGACATTAATGGAAATTTTTAAAATTCTCTAGATTTTATATAACTCTCTGGAAATATTTCCGAAAGATTGAGAATTTACGGTAAATTAAGGGCATATATGAAATCCATAAGATTTTTTAATATATTAAACGTATGTAAACCATTTTAGATTTTTTAAGGAGACAGTTTGTTTTGTTTAGTTGAACCACCTCACAGATGTTTTAGAAAGTAAGTTAAAGATGTTAAAGCTAGCAAAATTTGGGATATGTAACCGCGACTAATGAATGGTCATTTAGTCAATTAAAAATTGTTAAACATTTTATTGTTAGAATGTGAAAAAGGGTTATTGGATGAAATAAATTTGAAAACCTATTGTTTCCTTGGGCAAAATTTAAAGAGAGAAGAATCGAATTAAAGTAAATATCCCCGTATTCACTAAAAGGGTTTAAGGGTCGATTTATCTATCAGTGCTCGGCTAAGTAAAAATACCTCTTGGTTTCGTTGCAAGTATCAGTTAAATCGTTAATTATTGTAGCTAATAAACGATTTAACTGATAGTTATAACGAAATCAATAGCTATTTTAACTTAACTTAGCACTGATAAACCTGCCCCAAGAGTTAGACCGGATCTATTTGACTTCCCTTGGTAGTTAAAACAGTTAGTTCATCAGTTATGTTTTGCTTATGCACTGTCATTTTGATATTTAAAAGAATATTTTGTGCTATTGTTGCATATTGCGTATGTCATATTATTTTTATTTCCCATCTGCCCCAAACTGAAAATAGAAGATGTAGAAGCTTTACTGCAAATTATTTCTTCAAATAATAATACCCATACCTCAAAACCGGATGTTTATGAGTTGTTTGCAGAGCTACAAGTTTTGTTTACATTTCAGATCTTGCAGTAAGGCTTCTTGTTTAAAAGATGTAATGAATGTTTTAGAAAGTAAGTTAAAGATGTTAAAGCTATGAACATTTGTGATACGTTTTATTGTAACTGCCGGCTAAGTAAGCACTACTTACGAAAGTCATTTAAGATCGGTTTATCAGTGCTCAGCTAAATTAAAGTAGTTCGTTTATTAGCGACGCTGATAAACCATTTAACTGATAGTTACAATGAAACCAAGAGCTACTTTAACTTAGCACTGCTAAACTGACCCTTAGTCATTGAAAAAATGTTCAAGATGTATTAAGAACCACAATAATTAACGATAAGAGATTAAATAATGACCTTTTATTATTAAGATGTGAAAAACGGTTATTGATAAAAATAAATTTCGAAAACCTATTGCTTTCTTGGGCAAGATTTAAAGAAGGAAGAATCGAATTAAAGTAAATATATGTTTAAAAATTCGGTGTTTCTATTTTATAAGAGTACATTTTATTATTTTTACCCCAAAAAAACTAAAAGTATATTTGGTAATATGGTAAGGCAAAAATTATAATAAGAATATCCACATTTACTTAAAATTTGAACACGGCCATACATTTTTTTTCGCCGTTAGATTATTACCTGTGAGGGGGCGCAGAGTCTCGCTCCTCCCCCCCTAGTGAAAGCAACGTCGCTACGGCCCTGCCCGAAGAGTGTCGAAACGTCGGCAATTGATTTAAAATAATAAACAACCTCATTCGTCCAAACAAGCTGTTGTATTATTTTAAGGGTTAGATACATAGTGGACGTGAAACGAACAAAACGATCAAAATGATGTCTGTATGACCAGAAGATAAAATGCTTTTTTCTACAAACGGCAGTAGAAACATAATTTTTAACGCATACTGCCAGTGTTTAAAATTTCATTTTTTGACACTGGTGTTAAAAGTAATTTACTTTTAGCATTAAGCCTACTTACTAAATGGACACAAAAGATAATTTTAAAATATTGTTTTTTAAGATAACTGCCTACATTATATATTTTTAGAAAACTCATGTTATCACTTATAAATATAAAGAATAATATACAGGGTGTCCCATTTATAAAAATAACTTTTTGATGTGACCCCGTATACTTATTACAAAAGCGGCACTAAAGTCAACGGAAAAAGACATACAAGGAACAGTTTTCGCTTTTGTGGTAAGTTATCAAGTAGCTGGGATACGAGGAGTGTCTGAAAATGTAACAATTTCAAAAACGCCCAATAACTCCAAAACCAAAAGGGCTATGAAAATTCTGCTGGCGCTATTTTTAATTTCACTAAAAAGTAGCACAAGTCGCGAAAACGGCAATCAACAAATAATGGAGATACCCCGCAAAAGTGCAGAAAATGGGATAGCCTGTACATAGAGCTTTATAAGTTCATTAATAAGCACATGTCAATAAACCAACCATACACTATCGACTTCCTCGATACCGAAGATAACCTGCGATACTGTTTATCCTATAAAATGAATTATTACATCCATATCAGGCGCATCAATTTTCGATTAGCTATGTAAGTTTGAACGTAAACTAATTTGTTGGATCAATAAAGCCTCTCGTATTTTAAAATGCCTGACTACAAACGTATCTATAAAATATCGAGCATCGGCTCTACCCCGAAAAAAAAACGCTCTACGTCGACTCTTCGAGAGGAAATAAATATCAATGAAAAATTTCCAGTAGTACATTATGTAGGCGGATCGATTCGAAATGTATTAGTATCCTGGCAGTTAATATACTAACACCAGTTTTGAATATACTTCGAACCTTTTCTGAAAATGACGTCAAGTTAATCATACTTTTCCTGCAAATGGAATTTTTTGATTAACATTTAAGCAATTTTATGTTCTATTTTATAAACTGGTTTTATTGGAATATCGACATATATTAATCTTCTCAAAATAAAATAGTATAGTAATTGATATTGTTGATATTTATTATTGATTGTATTAATAAACGAATTGCATAATGAGTTACGGATAGTAAGAAATGGTTTGTATTTAATTAATCAGATCAGATCTATTTACATTACGATAATATGTTCTGAACATAATTTAGGGTTACTAAAATCCAGTTTAGTTACTCGATCCATATTACGTTTTCATTTGCATCTTGATACCTAGGAGGTAGCATACTTGTTGAGTTGGCATAGAATATTTAACGCATAAAATTTTAAATTTCGCGCCTTGTTTTTGCTCTCCTAATGTTTTCGAGGAAATATAGGTGCGGAATTCTGGAGAGGGTTAGTTACGTTTAAGCAGTCTAGGTGTATGCATGTGAAAGGTTTTATGTAAGAAAAAACATTTACGCGGGCAATTTTGTTCGATGGTTGTTGCCTAAAGTACTTTTTATAAAAATGATAACTTTTTGAAATAATCTTAATTTTATAGAGATGGCATGATGGCAACAAGAGGATCGTTAACGAAAACAATTTAGAAACTGATAATATAGGTTTCGTGCAGGATATAGAATCTATACAGGGTGTCCCATAATTAATAGTACGCAGCAAAACTGCAGGTTCTTTGGGTAAAAATATTGCGGTTTAACCATACTTTGCTTAGTCCAAAAGTTGTAGACACCGACCGAAACTTCGGTTTTGGTTTCGGTTTGGGCCATTTTCGGCCGAAAAATCAAGTTTCGATGACAGTTTCGGTTTCGGCCGAAAGTAAGCCGAAACTTGCGATTGACCTATCTGATCTCGCTTTGCTTGTGTGTTAAGGAATGGAGAAATGAAGCTGGCGCCATAGAACGATACGCTAGACTATCGGCTATTTGTTTTTATGTTTAGTTGTCGTTTGTTCCTGTCGAAGAGTAACAGTTTCTGTTCTGGAATTAGTTGACTTACGTTTTGTTTACGTTACGCGTGTCGTAGACAAAATAAAACATTGTGTGAAAGGTAAGTGAATAGTGATTTCTAAATTTGTCTATTAACCAGATGACAGATTACAAGAGCACCAGGCTATATTTTGTCTTGAAGCAATACGTTTTAAAATCTTTTAAGTTTAAATGTTGTTTACATTATTTGCTTTGTGTGTAACGAAGTATTACAAATAACTTAATAAAATAAAAGATTTTCAGTTTAATGTTATTATTGTAAAAATGACAATGCCCACCGTTTTCATCCGTTTTTTTTTATTTCAGTTTAAAAAATGTCGCCTCAAAGGGAAAGAAATCAAATTTGGCAGTACTTTGAGAAAAGTACAGCTGATAAATCCAAGGCTTTGTGCAGGAACCCAAAAAGCAAACGGTACACGGAATAAAACAGCATTTATCCAAATATCATGACGCAGAGTACAGACAGGTCTTAAAACGACAGTCAGAATTGGAAGGCTTGAAAACGGAAGCTAAACTAAAGCGAAGGGATTCAAAGGTAACTGAAATTGAAGTAACAAATATTGATAATCGAAATCTGATTCAGCCAACCATTTCGAGTTTGGTTAGTAAACCAAAACGTGTGCAATGGCCAGATGATCATGAAATTTCACAAATGATAGACAAAGCTATTATGGATTTAATAATTGTTGATATGTTGCCATATTCGCTAGTGGGGAGTGAAGCTTTTAAACGCCTGAATTTTACCGATCCGCTAACTTTTTCCAATATCGACTTAAATACGAAAAGTTTTTTCGAACTTCATTGATGCCTCGCACTTATGAAAAGGTCAAAGTTACGGTAATGGATTTACTGAAAGAGTGCGAATGGGTGAGTACTACTACCGATGTATGGACAAATGCAAGCAAATCTTGTATACTTCTTAGCTTCACAGGTCAATTTATTATAGGTCATCATCGATTAAAAGTCATATTGGGTGCAGCTGTGCTTAAACAAGATCATACAGGCGAATACATCGAAAAAAAGCTTACTGAGATGGTTAACAATTGGAACTTGAATGGAAAATTGTTTTTAATATTACGCGATAACGAGGCAAATATGATCTGTGCCACGCGTGGCCGCTATGAATCGATAGGTTGGTTGTGTGTCACACACACTGCAGTTAGTTATAAAAGAAGGATGAAGAAACCCAAAAAAAATAATTAAAAAGTGTAGAAAAATAGTAGGTCATTTTCACCGGAGTGAGCCAGCTATTAGAAAACTTACTGATTGTCAAAGTCAATGTGAGTTTCCAGTACACTCTTTAGTGCAAGATATAGAAGTGAGATGGAATAGCACATACCTAATGATGGAACGGCTTTTAACACAAAAAAGAGCAGTAAACCCATATAGCGTGGAGTATGGTCGAACAGACACGCTTTCGTCTTCTTATTGGAAAAAAATGAAACACCTTACAGATGTTTTAACTTTTTTTTTATGAAGCTACCGAGGATTTGTTATATGATGACGCATGCTTGTCTATAGTAATACCACTGATATCGCTATTGAACCGCAAACGGCAAACTCGATGTGAAAACGAAGATTATATTTTAATACGTATGAAAAATATTCTACATGAGTGTTTAAACAAAAGATTTTCTTATATTAAAGGTCATCCTGCACTCATGGCCTCAACAATTCTCGATCCGAGATTTAAATCCAAATATCTTACTATCGACGAATTGGATATTGCAGTGAACGAAATATTGCTGTTTTTACAGATGTATAATACTTATGAATTAGTAAACATAGAAGTCGCGACTTTCTCTTCAACAGCGTCCCTCTCTGCAATTAATAACAGGCAGGAAAAAGAGAGTCTATGGGATTCCCACGATAACGTCCCTGTTGCTGATTAGGTTCCAATATTTCCAACAGGAACAGATCCGACGAAACATAAAAACCAAGCACAAGAAACGCCGATATTTACCCTTATTGGAACTTTAGTCCATATCCTGTCCTAAGGAGGGCAGTGCTGAAGTATCTCTCGGCACCACCTAGTAGCGTTTCCAGTGAGCAGATGTTTAGTGCTGCGGGACAAATTTATGCAGATCGCCGAAGCAACTTACTTGGTGAAAATGTTGAAATGTTACTGTTCTTAGCTTATAATATAAGACTTTTCAATTATGATTACTAATTAATAATTAGTAATTACTAGATAATAGATAAGATAGGTTAGAGTTAGGTAAGGTTAGCTTAAAAAACGTAGGTTAACAGTTTTTTTATGTGTATCATACTGGTTTTGTTTTTAACTTGATGTTTGTATTTGTATTATGTAGCGTAACGATTAAAAATTATTGGAATATTTTGATTTTTCAAATTAAATTTAGGTTGTAAATTTTATTTTGACACTTATTCTACTGAGCTTGCTAAACAAAAGTAAAATGTATAAAAAAATTCTGATTATTGCGCTTTCTTTAACACAGTTTTTCGGCTAAAAATCTGGTTTCGGTCGGTCTCTAAAAAGTTGACATTACCCAAGATACAGGGTATCAAAGTTGTAATTTCAATTTAGTTTTTTCTTCACAATTTATGAACAGGGTGACTGAACGGGATGAAGGGGTTTCTTGAAGCGAGAAATTCAAATCTGTTCTTAGTTCTGATGTTGCTTGTAGAGAGCGCCACTTACGGTGCATTAAATGTCTTTAAAATACCGTAACTTTTTCGTGTCACGGTGTATTGGCCAAAACGTTAAAGATTCTGTATTTCCCACTCATTCTACGCAAAAAATGTATACTTTGTAAATGTCGCTCAGAGTGACCGTTTGCAAGATATTTGCGTATAAATTAATCAGTGCCATCTTTTCAAATTTCAAAATTTAAAATTTTTATTTAAAATTTTTTTTGAAATTATAATTATTGAAATGAAAAATTTATAGAAAATAAAAATGTTTTTACTGAAATTGGCTGCAACAATAATAACAATGAAAAAATAACTCCTTTTTAAAATTTTAACAATATCACGAGTTTATGGCTATATCCCACTTAATTTATACGCAAATATCTTGCAAACGGCCACTCTGATGGACATTTACAAAGTATACCTTTTTTGCGCAGAAGTGGAAAATACGTAATTTTTAACATTTGGGACCATACACCGTGAAACAAAAAAGTTACGTTATTTTAAAGAGATTTAATGCACCGTAAGCAGGGCCCTCTACAAGCAGCATCAGAACTAAGCACAGATTTGAATTTCTCGCATCAAAAAACCCCTCCATGTTTCAATTTGATGCCGTTCTGTCGCCCTGTTCATAAATTATAAAGAAAAAAACTAAATTAAAATCACAACTTTGACACCCTGTATCTTGGGTACTGTCAACTTTTGGACAAAGCAAAGTATGGTTAAATCGCAATATTTTTATCCAAAGAACCCGGAGTTTTGCTGTGTACTACTAATTATGAGCCACCTTGTATATGCGTCCTGAGGATGCAACAGTAAAGTTGGCAAACGTCGATTATGTAAAAAAAATTGTTTTTTTATTTTTTACTGGACATTAATACCAAATAATATCGTTAATGAGCACCATTTAGAAACTAAATCTGGCAAATGTATGCGGACTACATGGAGATATATAGGGTCTATATATGTGTCCAACAATAAAGTTGCAAAACATCCATAATTTAGACTTTTGTTCTTTTTGACTGGATCTTCATATTTTTGAAAGCTTTTATTTAACTTCACTTGTATGTTCGTACGTTTGGGTCAAATCAATGAAGTAACTTTTGAAGCAGTTCCTGTTATCAGAATTGACTAAGATTTGGTATACGTATATAAATTCGATGACAATACAATATTAAGTTGTCCAATCGCGAACGTCTTATAAAGAGTGCGTAAAAATAATGCTAAAAAGTGCAAAACAGTTTTAGTTCTCGGATTGACTGAGATATGGTATACATACATAAACCCGATGAAAATATATTATAGCGTTGAATTGTGAATGTCTTATCCAGGGTACGACAAAAATGCTAAAAAAACAAAACAAAATAAATGTAAAAAAAAAAATATTTTAAAACAAGCAGAAATTTATGAACTATTGAACTGAAAAGTGAATTTACTTTTCAGTTCAATAATAATTTATACATAAAAGTTTGTTTTTAAAAATATTTTTTATAATCATTTTATTTCTGTTTTTAGTTATGGGATGCCACAAAAGAAAGTCAAACAGATATTCTAAAAAGAGGGCCGAATCAAAAGTTTTATTGCCAAGCACATTTTCAAAGACTTGTACATTTCAATTGAAAAAATATTAACAATGCTTTTAACCTCACAAGTTTTGAAGGGCAAAAGGAAGAAAGGGTCACCACTCCTAAAATTGAAAAACTGAAAAATAATGTAGTTCAGCAATTGTTATAAAGGAAGATGAGAAAAAGAAACGCGAAGAACATATGAATAATTTATTAATTTTCAATAGATTCCATAAAAAACGTCATACGATAAATGTTATTAGCTCGGTTATTAGACAAATGGTATTCATGGCGTCAAATAAAAAATATTCGGTACCTGCAAAGTTAAATAATAGATGAATTATCTTGATTAAGTAAAATTTTCAAAATGCTTAAACAGTCTTTTTTACAGAAATGTAAACCCGGCTTTAAAACTTTATTAAATAGAACACCCTATATTTATACATCAGGTATTCATTAGCCTCTTCAAAATTTGTTATAGGAAGTAATATCTTAAAATTATCCATTTTTAAAATTATCTAACAAACACATTTTCCATAAGTTAGCTTTGACTTGAAGTTAGCCATTTTGATATCGTGATTTTGTTTTTAATGTCAATAACTGTGAACAACGAGCTTCTCTACTTAAGAATTAATAGATATGGTTTTTTAGCCTCGTGACCAAAAATTGTATGAGTTTTATAATGGCTCATATTTCAATATGATTATTGTGATAATGATGTCAGTACAAGAGTTTTGTAATGGCTGAAAATTGGTTTACTACTTAACCATTATCTATAATTAAAGAAAAAAACGATCAGACCTAAGTTTAATGGAACAGACGCAGTCAGCAGTCGCTCGAAGAGCGGATATCGAGAGCACGCTACTGTGTCATCACATAGTATCTGATTCATATACACCCTTAATATTACAACATATTAAAATATCAGCCATTGAAAAACTCTTGTAGTTTTTTGTCACAAGTACGGCTACTTGCAACAAAAGTTTGTTATCAAACATGTTCAAAGAGAAAGAAAGCATCCAAGAAAAAATTCTCTTGAAAAACTACTACAGCATTTTTCCTGTTATGGAAGTGTGTCACGAAAAGAGAGAAAGAACTAAAACCGTGGTGACCGAAGAAAACGAATTTACTGTGCTTGTCAAGTTGACAGATGATGCCCCCATATTTCTGCCAGAATAATCGAAGTACGGTAAAAAATTTCTTAGATAAAAACAAAATGTATCTGTATTACATACAACTGATACAGGAGTTATTACCCCAGGATCTCGAAAAGCGAGTAGAATTTTGTGAGTGGGCTCGACAAAAAAATCGTTAAGAGAGGATTTCTCTAGTTATTTGTTGTTTGTATATGACTCAACTTTTCACAAAAATTGTAAAGCCAATAGACCTAATTTCCATTATTGTGCCACTACTAATTCACATTTTATTAGAACCCTAACCATTTCTGAGAAAAACATATGTAAATATTAAACTTGTAATTTACGCCAGTTACTAAATAATTTATTCATCTTATTAACCGAAACTATTAGTTTTATTGTTATTAATGAACTAATTAAGGTTCTTGTTTAAAATAGTGGCGAAATTAAAAAAAAAAGTTGAACTATTGAATTAATCTTATTTCAAAACCTAAAATCCGACACGACGGAATAATCTTATTTGACGCACAAGTTGTTTTTCTCAAAATTGCTTCTCTGTGCAGTCAAAAACATAACATTGTTGAGAAAAAACCTATTTAATTTGTACCTAGCAAGTCGAACATTGATATTATTGTGAAGGTAACTGTAGCCTTATAGCCCAAAATTTTTAGACAAAAGAACTATTACATATTTGTGCCAGTATCAACGCGTACGTGAAACGGAAGCGGAATTTTAGAGAATCAATTTTCTTAATTGTCTGTAAAAAAAAATTGATTCGTCTTTGCCGTTATGGTTTTCATTAGAGTGTTGGGGGCAGAATTTAAACATTGTAGGTGTTTTTATAAATTTTTGTTTATTCAAAAGCATTGATTTCTTTAAAAAAATGCTGGATAAAACAAAAATAAATATAATATAAAAATATAAGTAGTTTTTTGGAATAATTAGACGGCAAAAATTAAATATTTTATTACAATGACTTAATCTAACTAGCGTTCAACTAGCGACTATTTGTGTAAAATTCCCACTTTATCTACCCATTTTGTAAATAGCAACCGTTGGGGCATATAAAATCCAAATGGGAGTACATTTCACATAGCTGCTAGTGAAGTGTAGCTGTGTATTCAAATGCCTCATTAAAATCAGTTGTCACAAAATCCCTGTACTACTTCAAAAATAAAAATTTCTGTGTAAAACAATCTGGTATTTACCTATTATTATTTTCGTTCCACAAAGGCCAGGCAATTTGGTCAATTTTTACTGGATTTATGAAATGCGGCAGCACTTGCTTTGAACAGTTATTAGACATATAAATTAGTCACGTAGGATAGATAAATGGGATATTTTGTAAAGGGGGAAACCCTCGGCGTAGGTTAAAATATAATTTTCTATAATTTATACGCACATTATTATCGAAGTTATCACATATATTGGATTAGTTATTAAATTTTTTAAAAAATGATCGTGTTGGCTGCAAATACAATTTAAATTAATTGAATGTTGCCTTTGAGTGGTATAAAACGTGAGACAAGATGGAGTTTTCTTAACAGATTTTAAATGATGGTATTACATACCTAAAAACATATTAGTAAATTGTTTTGTATAGTCGTAAAAATAACATAATTAAACTATAGATATAAATATAAAAGCATGATGAATTTTCCCCGTTTGTGCATCTAAAAGATGGTTATATCTTGACCAGTATTTGCGCGTATATACAGTAAAATCCCTTTACCTCGGAAATGTATAAACATTTTTTTATCAACAAATTATGTAGAGGGTCTTCGCGTTTATTTTGACACCCACTAACAGAGTTTATTATTTAAGATAGAACAAAAACGTTGGAATTATAAGTTATTTGGTTTTATCTGAAACATCAGAATATGTCAACAAAATAAACAAAAAACAATTGGGAAGTAAAAAACTGAGCATCAGCTTTGTTATTTTAAATGGAACATTCTGCATAATATTAAAACACTCTATTACATAGTGGAGTAAATTGAAATATATAATAAGCAAGACGATGTTCAATTTTTTTCTTTCCAATTGCTTTTTGTTCCTTTCTTTGACAAATTCTGATGGTTAAGGTAAAACCAAATAACTTTTATATTCATTATTTTCTTCTATCTTGAAAAGTAAACTCTAAGTGGATGTCAAAATATACGTCCACATATTTTGATATCTAAATAGTTAGAGCCCTAACTAAAGGTATATGTAAACAATAAATACCAACAAAAGTTGTAGGATTTTTTTTTGTATTACCTTTAAGAGTATCTAAAATGTTTAAAATCATTAGAAAGTTGCAAATATCGGGATTAACGAGTCCGATGTTGCGATTAAAGAGGTAGTACTGTATTTATGTGTCCATTATAAGTTCTCATCTACGGGATGAATGGTTGAACCAAGAGAGTTCTTAGGTAAATTTCAAAGAATCAAAAGGGCGGAAGTAGTACGCCATTTTGTAGAGGATTTTTCCTTATAATTTGGCACGCTTTTGAAGGTATTATTTGAAGGAATACAAAAAAAGGGCTTACATAGAAGATTTTAGATTTTTAGATATCTGATTTAAAGAAACAACTGACAATCGGAAAATAGAAAAATTGTAGAAACGAATATTTTCCAAATGTAATACGCTATATTTTAATTAAAATATAAAACTTCATCGTGTTCCTCTTTTCAAAAATATATAGTTTGTCTATGTTTGGGTAAGAACTTTGTGTAATAATTCGACATTAAACTTTTTTTTAAATGCAATAGAGCATCCCTTCTTTGGTCTAGCAAGCCATGAAAACCGAACGGAATTTGATGAATGGTGGATCTTGCTTAGCCATGGATGACGACGGAGAACAAAACAAAACTGAAATAATATATTAAGAAAAGTTTGAATTTTAACAGTTAGAAATAGTAATAAATATTTGAACAAATTAGTTAAACATTTACATGCGAACCTCCATTATTAATTGCGTTGCTAATATAAAAAGGATATTCGTTATTTAATTAAATTAGAATTTCTTGTTCAATTTTCTGACGTAATTCTGTCAAATTATATGTCCCATTGAAGTAAACTTTGTCCTTCAAATGCCCCACAAGAAGTTATCTAGTGGAATAAGATCAGGGCTATTTGCTGGCCAGTGAATAGGTCCATGTCTCCCTATCCACAATTTATACCGATTATTAAGAAAATGACTCACCGTTGTGCGCCATCTTGATGCCAAATAATATCTCTATACTGGTGAACTGGAATATTATCCAAAAACTCCTCTACTTAATGCCTTAAAAAACATCTATTTTATGGATATTTTGCGTTGCCCAGAAATGCTTATTTCTCCTGTTAAAAACGTCCGCTGTCGTGAACATGGCTTCCTCTGACCACAGCACTTTGTCAAAAAGTTGGTTATCGACTTCTAATATCCCTAATATGTTTGCAGAAAACCGGTATCTCTGTATTTTATTGTCTTCTGATCAATGTTGAAATTGCCTGATTTTATAAGGATGGTATCCATACTTTTGCAAGGTAGTATGAATCTCTTTCAATGGCCTACCCGTAACGCGTGAAACAACCGGTATTGAACAATATGAATTTCCTAGAAGAACATTTCAATTTTTCTTTCATTATAATTTTTAACAATATAATCTATTACTTGCCTTGATGGAATTCTATTCCCTGGATATTTAATGTGACGTGGAGCTTTTTCTTCCTCGGTAAAAGGCATTTTAGAGGTTAAGAAAAATTATTACTGTTACTATGACGTTCATACATGAGTAGTTATATATATATATATATATATATATATATATATATATATATATATATATATATATATATATATATATATATATATATATATATATATATATATATATATATATATATATATATATATATAGTGACGGCAAACTAATTGGAAACGATACCTCACAAAAATCTGAACCGTTGCTAGTAAGAAATTGGTTTAAGATATTTCGAATATTATAATCATTGTTGCTATTGTTAGGTTGTTCATCTATTATTATCGCATTAAACAACCTTATTTACACTACATTTTAAGGGACAAACTAAATGGAAACGTATTTATGAATCAATATTTTCTAACAAGTAGGCCCATTTTAAAATTGAAAATCAACATTTTCTAACAAGAACGCTTATTCTAAAATTAACACTCGTTACCATAGAGCTTTAGTGGGTTGTTGACTTCCGTTCCTGTCAATAATTTAATGTTAATCTTCATTCGAATTTCTGGAAATATGGTTTCGCGAAAAAGAACGAAAATGAACGACAAGTCATTATTAATCTTCATAGGAAATGCTATTCGTATCAAAATTTTGCAGGAATGGTTAACCGTTCCGAAAAGGCAGTGTTTAACGCTGTTCATCATGTTAAGATTCATGGAACCACTAGAACTTTTCTGAAGTGAATCGAAGGAGCCGTTTGGAATTAGCTAGAAATTACCTTTCTTGTAACGTCCAACAGTCGAAGCAGATACTATGGTCAAATTTGGTTCTGGTGGAAAACGTTTTGTTTGGCGTCCACTAAATAAAGGATTTGAAAACAGAGAAATTTGGTGGTGGTTGTATCATGGCTGCTTCTCTTGGAATAGCGTTGGCACTCTTTATAAAATAACTGGTACTATGGATGAGTATGAATACTGGAAAACGTGAGGCAACCATATGCAGAAGAAAAGGTATCAGCACTTTGGAAATTCCAACGCGATAATAATCCAAAGCACTCTGCTAGGAGGATGACTGTCTATCTTCAAGATAATCATATAGGTGTTTTACAATGGCCATGTTGTAATTCAGATCTTGATCCAATAGAAAATCTTTGGATGATAGTTAAAAGGAAATTAGGTTCACGGACTTTCCAAAATTTCGTATTAAAGTATTCGAGGGTATGAGACAAGCTTGGACCAGTTCCACTAGAGACTTGTAGACGTCTAATACAGTCCATGCCTAGGAGGTGTTTAAAAGTAATTGAAGCCAATGGACATCCAACTAAATCCTAAGTAATCGATTGAGACAGGAACTTATAAGTTGTTAGAAAATGTTGAATCAGAAATAGGTTTCCAATTAGTTCGCCGCTTCAAAATGTAGTGTTCTTCGAATTTTGTAGTGAATAAATTATTTTTTAAATTTAATAAGGTTATTTAATGTGATAATAATAGATATACACCCTAACAATAGCAACAACGATTATAATATTTGAAATATCTTAAACCATGTCAACTGGGTAGAAAAATACGGTATTTTGGTTAGATTATGTAGTTAATTATTTTTTTTCCTGATTTTTTTTGGAAGCTCTGCGGCACTGCAGCGATGATTCACCAGCCGCCACTATTGCAGTTATCATGACAACGAACGACTTGAGATGTTATGATATTGCCAGTAATTTTCTTAAATTATCTTCGAGTTTAAAGTCTTTAGTTTAAGCGTCTGGTAATAAGTGTTCATTGTGTACGTTTATTGTTTTTTTTTAAGTTCTGTTCGTTCGTATTTAATAATCTTAGTTGAGATTTTAACTGTCTATCCTTAAAATGAATGAATTCGACTGCCAAGTTGACATGTTATTAATTCTCGGAGAATGTAGAAAAAACTATCGCAACGCTTCTGAACTTTGGGTGGTAAGATTTCCCCACTTACCACCAAAATCTCACATGGCGTTCAAACGATTAGAGACTAGGAGTCGCCAGACCGGCCAAGTCTCATCCAGAAAACGCAGCAGGAGGAAAACCAAAACGAACGACGACATGGCGGTAGGAGTTTTGGGAACAGTAGCTCTCAACCCTTATATTGGTTCCCGAGAACTATCCAAAGACGCCGGGATGTGTAAAACATCCGTTCTCAGGATTTTGAACAATTTTAAATTTCATCCTTACCATATTACCTTACATAAAGAATTGTATGGACAGGACTTCGAGAGACAGGTGCAATTTTGTCGGTGTTTGCGATTATGGATCAATGAAAACAACTCACTGGAAAACATAATATTTTCTGACGAAGCAACATTCACTAACCATGATCAAGTCAATCGTCACAATATGCATTATTGGGCTGAAGAAAATCTACACTAGATGCGAACAGTCGCTAATCAACACCCTTGGTCCATAAATACTTGGTATGGTATATTTGGCGATGTTGTTATTGGACCTCTTTTTATCGATAGTAATCTTAATGGACAGCGATACTGCGATTTCCTTCGAAATGACTTGCAAAGATTGATGCCAAATATTCCAGAGCAACAACGTGAAGCAATTTGGTTTCAACAAGACGGCGCACCACCATATTACTGTCGAGAAGCACGAGAATGACACTTCTAACAGATGGATTGGACGTGGGAGACCAGTAAATTGGCCTGCAAGATCGCCAGGCTTAACCCCCCTTGATTTTTTCTTGTAGAGTTTTGTCAAAAAAAAAGTCATGGTGACTGCTCCAACTTCAGCCGAAGACCTGAGAGAAAGGACTACGCGTGCAGTTCGTGAAAGCACCCCAGATATGTTATTCAGGGTACGGAATTCTTTTCGGAAGACAGTTGATAAATGTTTAGAACAAAATGGCCGTCATTTTGAACATCTGATAAAATAAAATCATGTACCTAATATCAGTTTTTTCTTCTGTTGATTTTCTTTTTAGTTTTGTTGAATTTAGCGTAGTGACATTGATATTGACATTAAATTATTCATTGATTATAACGTAGTTTTTTCTGGAGATTACAAATCTGGAAAAAACTGCACCTTTCTATTTAACATTTACAAGTTACCCCCTACCCCTAAACAGTGCAAAGGGCTAAAACATTACTTACTCCGTCAAAAAATGTTCCCTAACGACCCATTGCATCCCTAGAAATTTCATTTATTTTCAATCAACGGTTTTCTCAATATCGCTTTGTAACACTTTAAAAAAAGGACCACCCGATATATATATATATATATATATATATATATATATATATATATATATATATATATATACCTATATGCAGAGAAGGCAAACTAATTGGAAACGATACCTTACGAATACAGCAACGCAATTCAAAATTTAAGTAAATTGTATCAAGATGTTATAATAATGTAGGTTGCTATGTGAATATTTAACTAATTTGTTCAAATATTTATTACTACCTCTTTCTAACTAATAAAATTCAAACTTTTCTTAATATATTATTTCAGTTCATTTGTTTTGTTAACCGTCGACATCCATGGCTACGCAAGATCCAGCATTCATCAAATTCTGTTAGGATTTCATGACTTGCTAGACCAAAGAAGGGTTGCTCTACTGCAATTAAAATAAAAGTTTAAAGTAAAATTTTTACGGAAACCTCTTGTCCAATATTTTAAATAAAATTCTATTTGAAAAAAATATCGATTTTCCAGATTTTTCAATTTTCCGATTTGCAGTTTGTTTTTTAACATGACATATCTAAAATCATCGTAAAAAATCTAAAAACTTTCATATAAACCATTTTTTGTATTCCTACAGTTACAAAATTTGTGCCAAATTATACGTAAAAACCCTGTACAACATTAAAAAAATATGTTTATATTCAATTGCGACGGGTTTTTTAATTAAAGAGCCCACTTAGTTGTATTTAAACGATTAATCTTGGGCAAAACAAGTATACACAGAAGAATCTAAATTTTCTCTAGATATTGATACAAAAGTCTGATCGATGTTAAGGCTGATATCTGAGAAATTTTTGAAATGTATCGGCCATGATTTTTTTGCTTCAAAACTCATTCCAATTTGACAGGGTCTAAGCCCAAAAAATATAAATTCTTAAGTGAAGGGTTTCGTTCTATGTTAGTAGACATTATTGGCAAAAGCAAGCAGTAAATGAAGCCAAAAGACCTAAGTATTAGCACCGAACATCAACAAGACAAGAAGGAGCACTAGAAGCTCCTCCCCTTGTTGGGCCTATCTCACTCAAATATCGGATGCTATTCTTTTTCGATCCGGTTGTCCGCCGTAGAATAAAGTATTGAAATCTACCACCCAACAATATTATATATCAATTGTCTTTATATTTGCCGGCGCGTGGCGTAAGACCAATTTTGTATATTTTTTTTAATTAAATTAAGCATTTACCAATTTACTTAGTGTTTTGTGTTCGGTGAATGGCTGGAAAATTACAATTAACTCTGCTCTATATGTATGGGAGTCTTTAAAATGCGTAAATTATTCATTTCTTTCAACAAGAAACCTTATTTCGAATTTTTTTAACAAGAAACCTTATTCCGAATCTTTTTTTGACCTGATAAGAAATTATTGCGCAAACTCGAGAAATTCAACCCTAATACAATTTTGTAAGGCATTCAAGAAATTATTTACTGACAAATATTTTATTGAGGTTGAAGGTGCATATTGTTTCAAAGATATTAATAAAGTTTTGCTTAAGTTAACTCTTGATATGATCGAAGAATATAAAAATATCGATGTACCAATATTGATAAAAAATCTTTGTTTGAAAGTTTTTGCATTAGACTATATAAATCTTTCAAATACGGGCGACAATGTTGTAGTGTTTATATTACTGGCTATCGATTAAAAAAAAGTAAATTTTCTTTACCCGGAACTTCCCTCGTTATGAATATTTTCTTTTATTAGGAATAGTGAACAGTGGCCCAATTTAGTTCAGTACAATAGTTTTACTCTTTTAAACATTTTTTTGGGTGCCATGTTTTTCCATCATAGTGGACCAATATTTTAGTAGTTTCTACCTATGCCACATTTGATTTTTAGGCATAATTAAAAATAAATTCAATAAGTACTTTTTCCATTGACACACACAGCCATTTTGTTACGTCACACAGTGTCATTTTAGCGGAAAAAAAACCAAATTTTTAACTTTAAAATTAAAAAGTATTTATATTTGCAAATGATTAAAAACAGATTATAAAAGTATATCATGCCCAATGTATTTAAGGTAAGTTGCTAAAAACTTTGCAGTAAGCCATGGAAAATGGGAAACAGCTGAAGGTTACTCGAAGCTGTCAATACAAGTTAAGTCTGACGCATCAGTTTCTTTTGGTATAAGCGTACGTTTAAGTAAAAAATTGTGATTATAAATTATGGAAGAAATAAGCAGAGGTACGTAGTTAATGATTTAAGCTAATAAGAAAGAAATTTAAGCATGTATTAACGCAAAGTTTGTCGAATTTCCAAATCTTTATTTTTTTTTTGAATTTTCAATTTTAATCGAGATTTAAAAAAATACACCAAAAACCATATTTCCAGTTTTTGCATTATTCAATACTTCAATATGTCTAGTTTATAACTGTTATAATTTTTTTTGCGACTTTTTGCGATTCTAGCCAATATGATATTTTTTAGAAAGTCCAGTAACCATAAAAAAATGGGGATCTTTCAGAGGTTTGGTTACGAGCTCGGAATGGCGATAAAGAAAAAGCAGTTGTCGAAAAAGTAAACGTGTATTTTGGTGATAATAAAGAAAATACACCATCTAGAGATGCATTGGAACAAATGACAAAATATTTTTGTTTAAAAATGAAGACTTTTTTCAAAAACTGCCATCGAAATATTAAATACTTTAAAAAGACACATGAGAATTGGTTAAATAAGGCAATTATTTTGCCAGTTAGTAAAAATGCTGAAAAAAGTGGTAAGTTTCTTAAAATAAAATGTGCCTTCAAAAATAATGTCACTTTTTTATTTTTTTTAAGAATCAATATCAATGTTATTACGCAACGTTGTACTCTACAAACTAAAAGATAGGAATAATGGCATAAATGTGGTCTTTATCATTGAGCTAGAAGTCAAGTTGGAAAATAGGGAGGCGACATTATTTCTGGAGGCTACTGTAATTTGTATATACCGGGTTATTTTGAATTTTATTTCTTATTTTATCAATACGTCAAAAAACCTAAATTTTTTGAAGATTTTTTTTTTTGGTTTTTGTAGGGTCTTAAAAGAGGCAGACCTAGGAAACGTTTTGAGGATTTGGGCCCAAAAGCCAAAAAAATTAGAATAAAGGAAAAAGTCACTGGTATGTCAAATGAAGAACTTCTTCATGTAGTAAGTGAGTCCGAGAAACTTTTACCAAGCCAAGAACCAAGGATTATGTCCCCAGAAAAGGCTCTTGCGCTCTCTTTGGATTTAGATTTATCAGTCAGAAAATATAGAATTTTGAGATCTTCAATTAATGCAGTTCATAAGGGCTGTGTGCCGAGCGAAACCGTCATTAATAATTTAAAAAACACATATTTGCCAAAAAATATAAAAGTGACCGAAGTTTCTGCAGAAGTAGATCTACAAGAAATTCTAGACAAAACAGTAAAAAGTCTATTAAACATTATAAACCTTTCGGAAATAAGTAATGATGACAAATTTAATTTAAAATTAGTGTGCAAGTGGGGGTTTGACGGCAGCTCGGGGCACAGCCCTTTCAAACAGAAATTTTCTGAACAAAGTTCCACAACTTATGAATCTATTTTTTTTATTGCATTTTCACCAATTAGAATCCTTTTGAATGGCAAACCGATTTGGAGAAATCCACGTCCTTCCTCCACAAGGTTCTGCAGACCTATCAAATTTGTATTTACGAAAGAAACTGCAGAACTTGTACGGAAGTAAGAGCGTAAAATGAAAGAACTCATATCTAATCTTAATCCTTATAAATATTTTATTTATGACAAAGAGGTTATCGTCACCTATGAAATGTTATTGACCATGTTAGATGGCAGTATAGGTAACATTTTATCAGGTACTAATGCAACTGCACGTTGCTTTATATGTGGTGCAGGTCCAAAAGAAATGAATCAAAGCGCAGTATTGCAGAGATCATTTAATGATTCCAACCTTCGATTTGGTTTGTCCACCTTACATTGCTGGATACGTTTTTTTGAATGTGTTATTCATATTGGTTACAGGTTGCCTATATCGACATGGCAAATTAAGGGAACCGAGAATAAAGAAATTGTGAATCAAAACAAAAAACGTATCCAGCATGAATTTAAAACTCAAATGGCTTTATTGGTGGACAAACCAAAGCAAGGATTTGGATCAACCAATGATGGCAATACTGCGCGGAGATTCTTTTTGAAGCCTGAAAAGAGTTCTGAAATAACAGGGGTAGACTTAAATTTAAATAAAAATTTTTCTATTATCCTGAGAATTCTATCTAGCGGCCAAAAAATTAATGTTAGCGAATTTGAGCTTTTATTAAACGAGACCAGAGAACTTTATATACACTTGTACAGTTGGTACTATATGCCAAGCAGTGTGCATAAAGTTCTCGTGCATGGAATTTCGGTAATCCAATTTTTTGAATTCCCCATAGGCGAGCTTTCTGAGGAAGCCTTAGAAGCTCGCCATAAAGAAATCAAAAAGTTGAGATAAACAAGAACAAGAAAAATCTCAATGATTGATACAAACAAAGATTTGATGAATCATTTATTGATTTCATCGGATCCACAACTATCTACACACAGAAAAGTTACCACTAATAATCGTGGTAACATTGATGACGATATAAAGAAATTTTTAATAGTTGAATAAACTATCTATTTTAAAAGGTATTTAAATTAGGTACCTAGTCATTTTAAAGGTCTCTAAGTTGCCTCATTTCTATTGTAAAACATATGTAAGTTTCTTGTTATTATTATAATAATTATAAAATATTTTTTAGAGTTATTACTATTTATATATATATTTCATATTAATATGTATAATGTATATTATACATTCTTGTTAATCAATTGTTAATTTTTCGTTTCGGATATGCAAATAAAATATTTACCTGATTTGAGCTATTCCTATGTTACCTAATTAATTTATAGCTGCTAACCACCCTGTACAAACATTAAATTTATCAAAAAAATAATAAATTTAAAATAGTTAATAAATATATAAAGAACAATACATTTAAAAAAGTACTTTTAATGATTCTTAGGTTTTTGAAACATTTAAAAGCACAATTAATGCATTACTTTCATAGACATAGGCACAAATAAGCAAAATAAAACTTTTATTGATTTAGTAGCTTCACTTATGATCAATAATATTTTTATTCAAAATAATAAATTTTGAAAAAAGT
Organism: Kuschelorhynchus macadamiae; assembly: GCA_030620095.1. NCBI lineage: Eukaryota > Metazoa > Arthropoda > Insecta > Coleoptera > Curculionidae > Kuschelorhynchus > Kuschelorhynchus macadamiae. Next base: position 1,628,374 of record JAUTXW010000294.1, on the reverse strand, counting down.
AACCATATTGATTTTTTCAAATTTGATTTTAGCCCCAGCCTCCCCTATTGGCATAGGGGATTTTTTAAAATTGGATTAACAATGTTATTTATGTCCTAAATAAATGTGCATAAGTAAGAAATATTAATTTTAAGTATTTTGTAAAAATATGATTTTTTTCCAAAAATGGCCCTATTTTTGACACTGTGCGTCATGTTGAATCGCGCTAGTTTATCCTTATATCACATTTAATTTTTCTACAAAATTTAAAGTTAATTAAATAATTAAGTTAATTTTTAAATATATAATATCTTGAATTTGTGCCACATCTTTACCAGTTTATCTCTATCACACTTAATGCTTGGACGAAATTTGAAATTAATACGTAGTTTTTTTTCACGCGGATTTTTTTAAATATTTTATTAGGCCACCATTTTGTTTTGCTATCTTATATTCATGCCAAAATGTTACCAGTTCATTTCTAACGTTTGATTTTTGTGCAAAATTAGAGGAAAATTGATAATCAGTTTTCTAGTTTTTTTAACCTTTCACTAGTCCGCCATCTTGTTCCGTCATATTGGATTTTTACCAAAATATTAGTAGGTCATCCCCATATGACCTGTAATTTTTGCCTAAGATGGAAGCCAATCTGATGAATAGCTTTTAAGCTACATATGTCGCGAACTGACAGACTGGCAGACAAACTGACACACGGACTGACGGAATTGATGAAACATATTTTTTGGAATCTAGGGACGCTAAAACCTGAAAATATGTAAAATCTGAGAAGGTAACTTTTTCACGTTTACAAATATTTTATTTGATCGCCATTTTAAATTAGTACCACAAGTTTACTAGTTTATCTCTATACCACAATTAGTTTTTTAGGCTGAATTTTTAAATACTTTATTAGAATTTTCAATCATTGATTTTCTTTTTTTCTTAATTTTGACCAACAGTACTTTTATAATTATATTAAGATCTATCAATTAAACAATTTAACGTTTTCCCCTTTTTTATTTTAATACACACGAAGCAAAATAGGGCACGATAACAATTATGGCTACATGATTTTAAACTAGTTTTTAAATCACCCGGTAAGAGTAAACGTTCACTTAATCGCTAGCGGTTTTCGTCAACCTCGTAAAAACACAAACACCTGCGCAGCTGCATGAATTTCTCGGATTCGTCGGCGCGTTATTGTAAGCACAACATAAATGTTCCGACGGAATGTGCTCCTTCTTGTCGTGTTAATGTTCGGTGGTATTAAGTACCGTGACATGCAGATTAGGGGAAAAGGAAGAGGCTTTGCTCCTGAGACATTCTACAGGAGTGTCTTATGGAGACACAATGGATGATAATTCGTCAGAACGAAGTCCATGGTAGCATATCTAACAGAGAAAGATTGCCCACCATTTGACGGTGCTCTAGTGAGGCAAGCTTCATTGTAATATTTTGATCTTCAATCAGACAAATAGCTCTTCCCATATATGCGAGCAAGATTGGATTTGTGAAGTGTAAAGGGTATATAAGCTGGCAGAAGGAAAGTATTTTCAGACGTGGAAAGGAAACCCAATTTCTTCTCGGCTGCCGTGGCAACTGAAGTGATGTGATCATACCAGCGAAGATCATTGTGATACCAGATAAGCTAAAGAAATTGCCTGGCTTTAACCTTTAGGTTATTCATTTAAACGGTGAGGGTACTGGGAGTTAATTTATTAGATACTTGAAATGATTGTGTCTTAGTCTCGTTAAACTGGACAAGATTTTTTACTCCACGGGGTAAAGTCACTACTGTAAGCCTATCATCAATTTCAGAACATGGAAACATGTTCGGTAAATTGTATGTTAGAGTGGACTGTACTATCGTCAGGATAGCTATGTTGTAAATGTCAGTCGTTTGATAAATATCTATGACACTGATAACCGACGCCAAAAGTTTTGAAGGAAGATCATATTCAGGAGTTTGTTAAGAAGACCAGCATGCTAAACTTGATCGAGTGCTGTGGACATGTTAAGGTCAATAATCTGGCCTTCGTCCTCATAAAACTTGATGTATGTATACCAGTTGTCAGTTATGAAGATAATAAGTAGTATATTAGTTTATTCCTTTAATTGTAAGGCTACAAAAATTAGTTGTTAACAAATTTAAAAAAAAAATGACACAAAGTCGTAGGTTTTAAAAAATACAAAAGTAATGGAAATTTTGAAATATCTTAATATTATTATTTTTTTAAAAGGTTTTCGTTAACGATCCTCTTGTTGTTATGTTAGAGTGGTATATTATTTATGGGTAGGATCCAGTAAAAAATAAAAAGTTCCTCCTCCTTCCATTCTCAGGACACTAAAATGTCAGAAAAGAAAAACATACTTATGGATGTTCAGTTAAAACTAAACAATTAAAACATTTTTACTGGTTTAAATTTGCAGAAATTGTTACAGAAAGAACCCGATAAAAATGTCAGTTTTATAAAAATGCAATTAACCTAGAGAATACTCGTAACACAAAACGAAATTAGTTGTTATTACCTACTTAATTTCGTATTAATAAATTCTGTTGCGAGTCTCCTGTAAGTTGATTGCATTTTGATAAAATTGACCTTATTTTTATCGGGTCTTCTGCAACAATTTCTGTAAATCTTAACTTGTATAAATGTCTTAATGGTTTAGTTTTAACTAATGTTTTAACCCTTAAATATGTTTTTCTTTTCTTATATTTTAGAGTCCTGAAGATGCAACAATAAAGTTGAGAAAACGTCAACAATTAAAAAAAACTTTTATTTTTTTAATTGGATCTTAACTCCTAATAATACAACTCTCTAACATTTTTTTTTATTTTAAACTCAAAGAACTGTAATAATCTATAAATAAGATGCAACGTTATAACTATAATCAGAGTAAATAATAAATTATGAGGCTTTTTTTAATTGAAAAAAGTTGCCTGTTGCGATCAAATTTTCTGTTAAATATTAGCTTAAAATGCCTTAAATTTTCGACCATATGTTATCATTAAAAATAATTTAAGAAAAAGAAAAGTTAAATTTCTCAACCAAAAATGAAATTTTATTAACTTGAGAGATATCTATGCTTTACAATCTAATAGAGGCTTTCTCACTTAAAAAAGGCAATCAATTGATAAATTGTACATATTTTCAAGATACTTAACTTATTTTTTAAACATTTAATTAACCACATCTAAAACTTCCCTAAACATAGAATAAAAGATACAATAAATTATATACGATACCAAGTAAATCCAAATAACGGATCGAAAAAAATTTTGAAAGTTGTTCACATCAAAAACTAAAAGTTTGAAAACTTTCATAAAAAGTTTAAGTTAAAACTTTTTGCGATCCATTCTTAACAAGGCTCTAACCTAACATAAACTAGAACAAAGTTGGCTTACATAAAAAACATTTAGTAAAAAAACAAAAACCGACGACGCTTAAAATCTAACTGACTCGAAAAACAGCGGAAAATCTCAAAACAAAATTGGCGCGCGCGCGCGTGTTCGGATTCGGGTCCGTTGTGAAGATTCGTGTGACGTTTTCCAGGCCGAATGCGATGCGAGACTGATTTCACCGGGCGTCGAAAGAGCGCCCGTCGCGACGTCCGTCCAACCCTCGGGGGAGACGCCGCACGAAGAGATCGGGGACCGAAATCCAGACACAAGGATAATCAAAGGATTAGATAGGAATTTTTCTTTCTGTTATTGCGCTTCGATAGTAAATTTATAACGAGAAAGATATTATTTTTAAAATACAATTTATTTACCTTATATCTTATATTTGATGTTTCTGATGCTAATATGCTGTACAAATTCAAAGCAAATCGTGAACGATACGAAACTGGTTAAATTGGGACAAAGTCGCGCGTTTTAATAGTCATTTTCTCTTTAGAAACCTACAAATTTTTAAATTTTAGTTACAAGCTGCTCATCTACGCCACTGGAATAACACCGGAACATGTGCAGATAAAATGTAGTTATTGCTTGTAGTATATTTTTTTTATGTCTAATCTATTCTAGTTCGTCTAAAGGAAATTAGCATCAAAACCCCGATTAAGGTTAATGTAGAATTTTATCTCTGCCTATTTATACTTCTACGTCATTTCTGGCGTAGCTTATCATACATTATATTTAATATTCTTATCGCCGTACATACCATGATACATCAGTGATACTCCTTTAATTATATAGCATTTTTCCTTATGTTATTTATTCTAAAACATTTAAATTAGCAAAGGATTATGTAGTTTTATTACGTTATTTCAGAATATTGTAAGACGTCGAAACTTTTTCTAATAGAGTTTTGACTGAGGAAATAGTTTTTCATTAGCAAGCTCATAGAAAAATTAAAAAAGTATCTGCGCAACGAAGTCTTCTAAAAGCTCAACGTAATTGGCGCAGTCGGTAGGATAACCCACACCCTATACAACAAGATTGCGGTGGGTAGTGCGTCCACCGACTGATGACCTTTCAAATCTTTTGCCGGGCATATTCCAAAGTTCTCTAAATCGTGGAGCAGTGTACGAATAACACAAGTGGCCAACCCTAAAGTGATCAGAAGCTACATCGAAATTATTGCTTTGTAATCATCCTGACGAACGTATATCCTTGAAGGTGGCTTAGAGGTTAAGCTTTCAACAAAAACGAGAATAGAAGACTTTATAATTTGCTGATATTTTTCTTAGTTCTTATTGTTTTTTTGTCTATCTAAATGCAAAAAGCCAGAAGAAACACTCCTCCAAAAACTAGGGTCGCATGATTAGCGTGGAATATTAGGTTTGTAATTTTATTAAAAGACTAAAAAGAAAGAAACACAAATGTCAAGGCAAAGTAATTTAACACAAAGTGAAATAAAAGGTTTGCCTAAAATAAAATCAAAACAAAATTGGAGCGCGGGCGTCTTTTCAGATTCGGGTTTGTTGTGAAGATTCGCGTACGTGTACACTTGAGGTGATGACTATCAATCCCCTAGGTAGACGTCGCACGAAAATATCATTCAGATACACAGATAATCAAAGTATTAGATAGACATTTTTCTTCCGGTGTTAGGCCATTTATAATGAGCTGGATATTGTTTTTAAAGCGAAGTTTATTTCTTCTTATATTGTACCCTTTTCATGCTCATTTGTTATGCAGGGTGTTTATAGTTTTAGTTGAGGTATATGAACCTCGTAATTGATACGAAATAAAATAAATTTGGGCAAAGTTGCGAATTTTAATGCTTAGTCATTTCTCTTTTAAACCTAAAATTCTCAATACTAGTTAAATGCTGGACACCACCGAAATCTGTGTAGATAAAATGCGGTTAATGCTTGTAGTAATTTTTTTTATGTCTAATATATTCTAGTTTGTCTAAAGGTAGTTAATATTAAAATAATATTACTTATTATCTGTTACACGGTAATTTATCAGCGATAATCACTGAATTATATAAATTAGCCGGGGTTATGTACCTGTCATTTCACAATATTGTAAAACGTCTTTTCACTGTTTTTTCTTTTCTAATAGTTTTTTTCTAGAGGATACAGTGCTCGATTGGCAAGCCCATATAAAATCCAAATAAGTTTCTACGACCCAATGTCTACTAGAAGCTCAACATAATGGGTGTAGTCGGTAGGATACTACTTTCAAACAAACAAGAAGTTTTTTGTAGAGCCTTTTTGGATAGCGCATTAAATGACTAATTACTTCCAAGTATTGTATTGCTTTATTCAAAAAGTTCTCTTGCTCATGGGAGCAAAAGTGTACTAATAAAATAAGTGACCAACCCTCTAGTGACCCTTCATCCCTAAGTTTTCAACACAAAGAAGAAAATCAGATGCTTACAAGTATATAAGTCAAGTTTGTATTTACTCCTTAAAACATACCGTTGAACTTTATATTTTCTATTTTTAGATGTTATAGATGTTATAGTCTGTGCACCGGATTGTCCAGCAAAATATATAATAAATTTAACGGTATACAAGATGTTTATGAGTAATTTAAACGCTATTTGCCCTATATCTCGGAAACAAAGCGTTTCCGGAGGACCTACGTTTATAAAAAACTTTTCTTATTTTGGGGTACTATGAGCTAAATTGTATATGGCTACTCAGCTAAGTTTAACACCCTGTATCTCGAAAATCGATTATATTGTCACAATTGCAACTTTTGCTTAGTCGGCTGAGAACTACAATATAATTAATATATAAAGGATTTCACTGAATCAACTTTTTCATAAAATTAAGGCGTGGTCCATTCAAGTCGATTGAGTAGATATAAGCAGCTTAAAATCGACTTGCACAATTGATTTTTCCCAGATAGGCAATAGACAGACAAGTAAGATTTCCTAGTAACTTTAATAAAAATCTAAATATACTCGTATTTAACGTTATGGGAAGAACACTTCTAAATTTAATATGACTGGTATTACAAAAAGAACAGAGCATAATTTAATTTCACCCATATGGCCTAAGTGGAAACAAAAAATAGGTGAATGTTTTAAAAACTTTCCTGTCGAAAAGAAAAGTTTTTCAAGTAAAAGGCTTTCAGAAAAAAAAAGGTGTGACTATAAAGGGAATAAAAAACTTCTGTGATCAATCACTTTGAAACGTGTGTGGTTTTTTTACGTGTGCAGATTTTATTTCCTCTCTGCACTAAACATTATACTAAATCAGTTCATTCAACAGCTGTCTGAGGATAAGTATTTATTTTAATATTTCTCTCAAAAATCATATATAAGATAGGATTTAAAGAAACATTTAATGCCCACAAGGAATTACCGCCTAGATTTTTTTGTTAATTTGAATAAGAAGAATAAGTTACTTTTTTTATGAAACGGAAACGGAAAAACATTTTTTTAGGTGGATAGAAATTATTATCGAAAATACAATTAACATTTATTTTTACATTGCCAATTCGATGTAAGATGCAGTTGCTGAGCGTAAAGTAATATTTCTAACATTCAAGGGACAGTTTAAATGATATGAACAAATCCGTGTATTATTTAAATTGATTATGAAAGTACTTTTTACTTTTCCTTTGAAATTATTTAAGAAAATTAATTTTACATGAAAAATGCGTGGCTTGCCTGGAATCTAGACCGCATCATGAAACTGTGAACATAAATTGAATAAACACACGGCTAATAAGTTTTGTGAATAGGATTCTGAATTAAGAGATCATGGTTCTTGGGATTAGACCGTCTCAAACTGAAATTACTATCCGACGTTTCGCCTTCGATTGCACGAGGTATCTTCAGGGATCTTTACTCTACGAAATCTGAACACTGAATGAGCTCGCGAGAAGAGGCCAAATGGCCCGAGGTCCCACCACCACCCGGTTCCCTACCTAGGGAACCGCCTCTCTGTGCTAGGTACTTACGGTTTAACGAGCCTAGGGCCTTAATAAACCATAAGTCTTCTCTATCCTAGGTGTGTCAGCTCATATACATCCGGATGTGTGTACTTACATCGCACCTCTCCTATATGCTTCGCGGACATATAGTGAGTAAAACGGAAAAGGGCATTATTATCAGTGAATGTGTTGTGTGTAGTCGCGGGGTCTACGGTGGTAGACCCTGTGTGCCCGCCGCTCCTCCAAGGGGTTGTAGTCCAGCCAAGGTGCCATCTGCTAATGTGGTATCTGTCCCGGCAAGGCTCATCAGGCAGTTTCCTTCGGGGGGTATCGGTATTTTATACCCGACTTGTGCTTGCCGAACCGTGACCCTGTATTAAGATCGGTTTCCACGTGTGATGTAGACCATAACCCGTATCTCTGTTGAAATTTTATGTATGTTTAAATATTTCAACAGATTCTCTAATTTTTAATTAATTTATAAAATCCTGGAACCAATGCTAGAACCTTGTTTTCCTTTACATTTATAATTTTGCCAGTGTTATGCTGGTGTTCAGCTACAGCAGACTGAACAATTTGTTTCTTTTTGATACATCGTTTATGTTCCTTAAGTCTAGTTGATATTGAGCGTTCTGTTTCTCCCACATACACTTCTCCACAGGAGCAAAGAATTGTATATGTTCCTTCCGTTTGGAAGGGTACAATATCTTTGGAGGATCGGAAGCATTGTCCAATCTTTTTATGTGTATTGAAGATTGTATGTTTGTTGGACCGCCGAAGTAATCGTCCTAATTTGTCTATAGTAATGATTGAACGCGTAATATCTTTAGTGTAATAGCCATTCCCTTTGAGAGCTTCAGTCAGTTTCGATGTTTCCGATGTTAGAGAATCTTGATCAGAAATCGAAACAGCTCTGAATACTAGTGAGTTAATAATCGATTACTTTTGTGCTGTATGGTGATGGAAATTTGCGTTTAAGTATCTATTTAGATGCGTTTTCTATACACAGAATGTCCTAATATACCATTTTCCTTCCCTTGAAAACATACATCTAGAAAACAAATTGTTCCATTAGATTCAATTTCCATCGTGAACTTAATATTCTGATGTGGTTGATTAAGGTGTTCCAGAACTATGAGGATATTATCCTGTCCATAAGGCCAAACAACAAAAGATAGATGAATCTGAACCATGGCCTCATGGACAGGATAATCTCCTCATATTTCTATTCGATTTCCTTTATAGATGTATGTGGTCAAAGGAAAGAAAATGGTACATTCCGTGTATAGAAAACCGACGCATACAAATAGACACTTAAACGCAAATTCCCCACACTATCCAACACAAAAGAAATCGGTTATTAACTCACTAGTATTCAGAGATATTTCGATTTCTGATCAAGATTCCCTTACATCGGAATTATCGAAACTGACCGAAGGCCTCAGAGGGAATAGCTATTGCACTGAAGATATTACGCGTTTAATTAAAATATATAGTAATCCAATTCCACCAAAGGAGAATGATAAAGAGCCACCATTAGGTAATGCTGTTCTTCCCTACATACATGGCACTATAGACAAAATAGGACGATGATACATATAAGAAGATTGGACAATGCTTGCGATCGCCGAAAGATATAGTACCCTTCCAAACAGAAAGAGTCCTGTGGAGAAATGTATGTGGGAGAAATAGGACGCTTAATATCAATTAGACTAAGGGAACATGAACGGTGTATTAAAAAAAAACAAATTAAGAAATCATGGTTCTTGGAATTAGACTTTGTCAAATTGGAATTACTATCTGACGTTTCGCCTTCGATTCCACGCGGCATCTTTAGGGATCTTTACTCCACATGATTTCTTAATTGACCAAAGTCGTGACAGCTTCTGTTCTAATAAACAATTTGTTCAATCTGCTGTAGTTGAACACCAGCATAACACTGGCCATATTATAAATGTAAAGGAAACCAAGGTTCTAGCAAGGATTATATACACGAAAAATGTGAGAATCTATTGAAATATTTAAACATACAAACAATTTCAACCGAGATACGGGTTACGGTCTAGATCACACGTGGAAACGGATCTTAACACAGGGTCACGGTTGGGGAGCACGAGTCGGATATAAAAGTCCGCCTGAATCTCTTCGAGCTCATTCAGCGTTCAGATGTCGTGGAGTAAAGATCCCTGAAGATACCTCGTGCAAGGCGATGGCGAAACGTCGGATAGTAACTCCAATTTTACACGGTCTAATCCCAAGAACCATGATCTCTTAACTAAAACTAAAACTATTGTTAATAAAACAAAGTGCTGCACATAATTATCATTACAAGCGAATTTTCAGTCAAATTTGATACCTTGTGATTCCTAAAATAGTGAACAGATTTCAAAAAGCAGGTCAGATTTCGATAGGCCATTTCATCGTCTTTTGAATCATTGGTAACAACTTCTTAAATTTTGACCGGGGGCTATAAAACAGGGCAAAGAAAATCGTGCAAACAGTTTTCAACTTTTAAAGTCCTGAAGATGACCTCATAGAGGTTGAAACGTCGACTAATTACAAGAATTACAATTTTCTATGTGCGTTTTATTGACTATCGGCCAACTTAAAACACACCCAAAGTTACTATTGTGGCCACTAATACTAAATCCGAATTTATTTTATATTTAAATTTCTGTTTTGGTTATAAGAATTAAAATAATGTGTCAAATTTCAATTACTTGTCTATTACACATAAGGATATCAATATTATCATAACTTTTTGAACAGTTATTTTTTTATTTATTTATTTTTCACAAATAAGATGCCAACAGGCCAAGGGCCCAAAAATGGTACCTACGATTTACAGGTTGGTGTACAGAAAAAAAGCTCAACTTATACTACTTAAGGATCAGGATTATACATCAATATAAACTACTTAGTCGAATTTTTCTTTTGAATGATTCCAATGATACATTAAATATATCAATATTTTTAAAATCAGAATTATACAAAGTTATCATTCGATTTAGTGGGGAGTGTTTACCCAGACTTGTTCTATAGAAACAGTTTGCAAATAAATTAGTGTTTCGAAAGTTTCGAGGGGGTATGTTTAAGTATCCTGAAGATAGCAAGTTAGGACAGTCAGTGAAGTCATTAACAATTTTAAATAAAAAAATAGCATCAGAATAATTCCTTCTTGTTTTTAGGGAAAACATAGCGTAAGTATTTCTTAGTTCGATAATATTTGCATTAAAATTATACGTTCCATGTGTTTTGTAATCCAAAAATCTTAAAAATTTATTTTGTATTTTTTCCAATCTTTTTCTGTAAACCTCGTACTGAGGCAACAAAATAATACATGCGAAATATATATATATATGTAAGCAAAGTATAGAGTCTTTAAAGAATGTATAGAAGATAAGTGTCTACAAGTTCGTATAATATAACCCAGCATTTTGTTGCTTTTTGCTGCAACAAAATCGATATGATGGTTAAATGCCATTTTTTTGTCATATATCACACCTAAGTCCTTAATCCTCTCCACCAGTTTTAATATCGTTCCATTGAAATTGTAGTCGTAGGAGAAAATATGAAAATTTCTTGTGAATGTTATAAAACAACATTTTTCAAGGTTTAGAAATAATTTATTATGTGTGCAATAGTTAAAAAAGGCATTTAGGTCATTTTGAACTAAGATAATCATTTTGAACTAAAAATCTTCATATCGTCAGCATACAATAAAAAGTTACAAGTTTTAAAGCATTCTTTGACATCATTTAGATATACTAGGAACAGTAAAGGGCCCAGGTGTGATCCTTGTGGTACCCCGGAAGTAGACACGTAAGCGGGTGAGTTATATCCATTTACAGCTACAATTTGAGACCTATTGAATATGTAGGACGCCAGCCACTTTAGCAGATCTCCAGGTATACCAATCCCAGCTAATTTAAGTAATAATATGTTATGATCTATCTTGTCGAAAGCTTTACTGAAATCTGTATAGACAGAATCTACCTGAATCTGACAATCGATTGAGGAAAGTATATGTTCAGAGTAGCAGGTTAGATTGGATTCAATGGACCGCTTAGGAAAATAACCATGTTGTTCAGGGATAATTTCTTTTTTTACATAGTTTAATAAAGTACGATGTACTGCATTTTCCAATAATTTGCTAAAAATATTTAGTTCACAAATAGGACGATAGTTAGATACATTGTTTTTTTCTCCATTTTTATGAATTGGAATAACATGCGCTAGCTTCCACTTATTGGGAAATTGACATTCTACTAAAGATTTATTAAAGATAATGGAGAGAGGTACGTTTAAAGAATGAGCACATCTCTTCTATCTTATAGTTGCTTTAAATCCGCGCAAACTTGGCAACCCCGTTGACTGACATGTTTGCCTTTTTTTTAGTTTCTTGCTAATGGGTGCATTGATTTATTATTGATGGTTGTGTCCGTATGTGTAGGTTTGTGAAAAATTGAAATCTCGTGTTGATTTGCTACCTTTGTTATGTTCAAATCTAAAAAGTTTATAGAGTTATTAGTTTCTATGTCGACAGAAAATTTGTATATTTTTGTGTATGGTATTTAAATGCTTTTAAAAATATATTAAGATGTCTCATCGTGCCAATAAAACAGACCAATATATCGTCCACGTATATATAGTGTGTCCTAGGTTCGCTTCTCTATATAGGTATCTCGGCTCCTATTATACCTACAGCAAAGGTTAAATGGGAAAAGTTTTAGGGGAAACTTATTGCATTCGATATCTGGCTTCAGATTTACGATCGATCAATAAGTTTGGGAAATATTTTTAATTAAATATAGTTTTTCGCCAGTATATCCAGAACGGTAAATTTGACAGCTGTCAAAATATGACATTATTCGGACACATTTTTAAGACAAATAAGATGGCGTATACGACACGTCTTCATTGTTTTTTGTTAACCCGCAACCAGCCTCAACTTTCATTTTTCTTATGACCGCCATATTGGATTTTTCGATTTTTGCAAAGAGCCTAAAATTTCCAGTCTAGTGATATTTCACAAGTGCGTTAAAGATTTTAGTGTCATCAAAAGATCACACTTCGTAAATTAGGTGTCAATGTTTTTAAAGGAGGCCATGATTTATTTGTCACAAGATTACATTAATAAGTAAGTAATGTATTGAACGCAACATGAACGTAAATAAGGATTTAAAAAATTTAAATGAGCTTTAACTACTTTGTAAGTGGGTAACATTAATTTACAAATCTGAAAAATGACGTCCACTTGCATCGAGACATTTTTGACAATTGGTGACTGTTTTTCATACAACCCTGGTAAGTGTATTTCGGTTAATATTTCTAAATGTGTCCAGGACTCTTTGTCTCAGGATTTGTATGGTCACGGGTGGATCAAATTCATTGATTTCATTCTTCGTGTGTCCCCAGAGGTAGAAATCCAAGGGCGACAGGTCCGGGGATCTAGGAGGCCAAGATATTGGACCATTTAAAGAAATTATTCTTTCGTCAAACTGCTCTCTTAAGAAGTTCCTGACTTGAATGGTATTGTGAGCCGGACATCTGTCTTGTTGAAACCAAGTTCTTCTTAATTCATCTTCCGTTAGAATAGCTCGTAAGGCTGGTACAACCTGGTTTCGCAAAAGCTCTAAGCACCTCTACCCGTTTAGGTTGTAGTCAAACAAAAATGGTCCAATAAGTCGATTTCCTGAAATGATTAATAATTTATAAATAGGTGCCGAACAGTCAAGGGCGGCAGGGTCGGCCGGGTGGTACTGTAAACTATAAATTATAAAGGGAAAATTATCTTTATTAAAAAGTAGATATTTTCTTTCCAAAAATAATTATCCAAACATCCCGTAATGAATGAGCTTGTATACAGTTGAAACCTATTCAGCTTTATTATGAAAAAGAAAAACATATTTGTTTAGCGGGAAGTAATAGCCGTAATAAATTATTTTGTTGGTATTGCATATTAATTTCAGAAATACTAAATCAATTTATTTCAGTGATATAATAATCTTCAAGAAGTACACCGTGCATTAATAAAACATAAAATATCAAAAGAACAAACCCCTTGCGCTTTAAAATTTAAATTATTCGAAAATCGAAAAATAATTCGACATTTGATTAATATGGTATTTTTTTCATAACGCAAGAACTAGGCTTCCCAGGTAATAATAAATCATTAAATTCAGACAATCAAAATAATTTTAGAGAATTAGCTAAATCTGCAGAAAATTTAGATAAAGTGTTAATAAATTTATAGAACCCAATTCTATTTCTATAGGTTCTTCGAAACTACAATACAAAACGATTGAATAAAAATGTAATACAATATCAAAAAAGTAAGTTGACTGACTAGAGTAGAATGTCTTACTTTTTTTTATTAGATTATACTCTTTTAGTATCATTAAAGAACTAAACGAAAAAAAAAAGATTGGTGCCTATTTAAAAAAGATTGGTTAGATTAACTTACCAATAATCCCACACCAAACGTTACTTCCAAATCTGATCTGTAGACGTCTCTCTGCCACTTCGTGAGGATTTTGCACAGCCCATGACGGTTGCCTATTAAAGACTCCACAATTCGTGAACCTGCTCTCATCGGACCACAAGACATGATTTACAAAATCAGGATCTTCATTACATCTCCTAGTATACCACTCACAGAACTGTAGTCGTATAGGAAAATCAGTTTCCTAAGTCTTTGTACTATAATGGGTTTGTATGGATGGTACTTATTCTTTTTTAAAACTCTCTGTACTGTTGATTTTGGCACATTAGTTTCCTGTTCTACAGTTCTTACCGATGCACTAGGGTTTTTGTTGATAGCTTGTAAAATGTTTCTGTCTCGATTTTCATTGTTATTATTGTATCCGCTTCTAGGTTGTTCGAAGACATCATGTTTAATTAAATTAACTACGATTTTCCTGAACTGGGTTTTATGAGGCTGCCGTCGTTCGGAGTACGTCTCCAAATACCTTGCTGAGGTAACGTCGGCGTTTCTGTATGATTGAAAGTACAGAGCTAACATGTCAACTTTTTCTTCATTTGAATACGGAATGCCGGCCATTTTCTATAGGTTTTGACAATTTATGTGTCAGATTTATGATTTTATTGAGATAAAAGCGTACCTACTACTTATTAAAACACAGCTTTGATATTTTCAACTATTTAATTTAACGTCAAAGTCAAAATCCAATTTTGTTACAGATAAATCGTGGCCTCCTTAGAAAAGCATTGAGAGCTAACATTACTTTAAATCATGGCCTCCTTGGAAAAAACTGAATCCTAACTTTACGAAGTGTAATATTTCGATGATACTAAAATATTTAAAGCACTTGTGAGATATCACTAGACTGGAAATTTTAGGCTCTTTCCAAAAATCGAAAAATCCAATATGGCGGCCATAAGAAAAAAGAAAGTTGAGGCGGGTTGCGGGTTAACAAAAAACAATGAAGACGTGTCGTATACGCCATCTTATTTGTCATAAAAATGTGTCGAATAATAGCACATTTTGGCAGCTGTCAAATTTACCGTTCTGGATATTCTGACCAAAAACGAAATCCGCCATTTTCGTTTTTCCCCGATATTTCCAAAAACAATTGATCGATCGTAAATCTGAAGCCAGATATCAAATGCAATAAGTTTCCTCTTAAACTTTCCCTGTTTAACCTTTGCTGTAGGTATAATAGGAGCGGAGATCCCTGTATTGAGAAACGAATCTGGGACACACTGTATACCAATAGAGACATTTTTGAAACAAAGGGTTTATTTAAATTTTTTTCTTCCAAATTTATACATTAATAGTTCAGCCAAAAGGGGAGTTCAAGGGTTCCCCATAATAGAACCTTCCTTTCATCAAATAACGATCCAGTCAATCAAGCATTTGTTTTCGGTTTTTTGGCCTTGTTCACCATCTTTATAATTGAAGGGTTTTATTACTCGATGTACTTATTTATAGCATGGGTAGCATGGATAATGACTAGTTAGCCGGAAGCGCTCTGCATATAGACGGACCTTTTTGTTTCATTAAAAAACAAAAAACTTTTTTAATAAGATTATTTCGTATTTTAGCAAATAAGCCGTTTTTCTACAATTTTCATTAATAAATGTCAATTTCGACACGTAACGCGAGTCACGTGACTATTTTCGAATAGGCCATTTTTCATACTTAATGAAGGAAAATTTATTGCCGGTGTTAAATTTTGATGAAATTACCTTATAAAAAATCCCATATAAGGTGAACTTTTTCAACGAGAGTACATATTTCTTGCAGAATTTTGTTTACCAAATAAAGCTATATAGTTATCTCCTAGAAATTAATTATCTGGGCAGGTCAAAAGCTAGTTACAAGACATAGTTTTACATTTTTGTCCTAAGTTAGAAATTCAGTAAAAGGAGTTAGAAAAAAGCACAAAATATTTTATACTAATATCGCTGGTGTTTTGTTGTGAGATAAATCCTAGTGGTTTAGAACTAAAACTTTACCTTGTGCTGTATTTAAAATTTATTTCTGTCTCCTAAACGAATGCTATGTGAGGTATAGTTTTTCTTTATGTAATATGTTAAACCGGTTTAAATCCGACACAAAATTTTACATATCAAATTTCGTATCGAATATCGACATACTGACTTTGGAATCCCGACCTCAGTCGAAAATCAATTCCTGAAGTAGCGTCAAGTCGTATTTGCATGAAATTGGTCAATAAAATCAGGGTAGTGGGCAATTTTATTAACTCTGCTTGTGAGCCTGCTATCACGAAAAAAGCAAATATAAGATATATACAGTGTGGCCTATTTAAAAGCGGAATACCTTAATATTTCAGGAATTAACTATCAGGATAGTTTCAAATTTTGGTGATGTGTATGAATTTAAAATACGACTATTTTGACATAATCAATTTAGACATCGCTCATTGGCGTGCGAGCCTAGAGTGGGGAAATGGTACGATTTTTAAGAAAAAGGTATTAGCGATTTTTTTAATGGAATTTTGATTCTCGATTCTTACTTAGCATCATCAAGAATCCCCTTACACCGAATTTTAACAAAATAAGTCAATACCTATGGAAAACTCGAACTTTCAAAAAATGCATTTTTTTTTTCATTTTGAAGGCAAAAATCTCTTAAACCAGTACCTTTATCAAAAGCATTATTTTACATTTTTTTAATATTATGGCTATCTTTATTGAATTTAGAAAACAAAATAGTTCTAAGACGTACTAAAAATATATTCGAGTTCTTGAGCTCTGCATTAATTATTTTCATTAAAACTATAGAAAATTAAAAAAAATGACCTAAACGAATTTTTCTGATTCTAAAAGATTTCTTTATAGAAGAACACCATTTTATGTATTCTGATGAAGATCAGAAGATCACGTGTTTGATCGAAACGTCAATATTTTATAACATGTGACTTTCAAAAGAAATGTGTTAATTTTCGCTTAGAAGGACCCTAACCCAAGAAAAAAAGATATATATATATATATATATATATATATATATATATATATATATATATATATATATATATATATATATATATATATATATATGTATATATATGACGAACTATTAAGAAAGATTGGAGAAAGCAACAAAAAAAGTATCCAAGAAGCTAACTAACAACAGACCAGTGATATTAAAAATCACATTAAGCACGAAATCGCAGGACTTAAGCAAAAATTTGAGGAAAAGCTAAACCAAAAGGTTAGTGAAATTGAAACAAAATATAAGGAACTAAAGACAAACTATCAAAAATTGGAAAAGGATCTTAAAAAAAACAATATTATAATTTTTGGTTTAGAAGCCCCACACGAAAATCTAAGGCACTACGTGTCAGAAATAATAACCAACCTACTCGGCATAAAATTGGAAATTAGAGATATCAGCAATGCTTATTTTTTAGGCAAGCAGAAAACAAAAAGACCTGTTATTTTGAAATTGGTATCATATTGTAAAAAATAGGAGATCAGTAAAAAACTAAAAAATACTGGTATAAGTATAGCACAGGATTTGACCTTAGAGGAACAGAAGGAAAACAAAATATTAAAACAAGGACTAAAAGGAGCGCGCGCTAAAAATCTGAATGCGTATATAAAAAACCATACACTTTTTATTAACGGAGAGCCCTACACAGCTCACCAATTGGCTGAGGAAGAAGAGTCAGATATAGAAACAGAGACCAACAGAACGGAGAGCAAAACATCTCCAAATTCGCACGATTATATTTGCTCAGAAAAACATCCAATAAGAGCCAATAACAGCGCTCCAGCCACCCCACCCTCGGAAGACCGAGGAGAAAAGGATTCACCTGTGCCTGAAAAAGTTGAAGACATACAAAAGAGAAGACTCAAAACAGCAAACCAACTTATCAACAAAATAGGAAGAACCACTAGATTGAACAGCAGCAAGACCCCAGGCCAATCCAGCGCATCAAAAACTATAAAAAAATAACAGGTTGGTTAGACTATCTCTTGATTTTTTTGTTGTAGATATGTACATTTTTTTTTTAATTTTGTTATGAAGATATAAGTGTTCTGTGTAGGTTAGTGGACAGTTGTAGCATTCATTTTTTATCTTTGTTTTAACAGGATTTTTTGTTTGATAAGCCGAATTATTTTATATTTTACTTATTTTAATGAAAGGTTAGTATGGATGGGTATATAAGAGATTTCGATTGTTTTGATATTAATACATGTGAAGTCAATAATATTACTGAAGCCAAACTGGCACTTGGATCTACTAAAACAAAAAAGCAATTTTCAATATTTCACACAAATATTCGCAGTATATATAAAAATTTTTCACTTCTTGAGGCATTGTTGGCGAGTTTAGAACATAGTTATGATATAATAGTGTTAACAGAGACTTTTCAAATTAAAGACATAAATGCATTTGGCTTAAAAGATTATGTTTGTGTATATAATGATGGTCAAATTAATCAGAATGATGGTGTGCTTGTATTTATTAAAAATGTATATACATTTAAATTTAAAATAGTTAAGATTGCCAATATAAATTGTCTAAGAATTGAATTAATAATGTCAGACAAAACTACATCTATAACAGCTATATATAGACCAAGCCCTACGGATATAAATTTGTTCATTTCTGATCTGCAAATTTACCTAAAGGATATTGCGACAAATGATACGGAAATATTGATAGGGGATTTAAATATTAATATTTTAGGTAACACTATAGAAACCCAGGACTACCTAAACTTGTTATATGCTGCCGGCTACAAGTCTCTTATAAATCAATTTACTAGAGTCGAAAGGGATGCTAAAAGTTGTATAGATCACATTTTTTTAAAAGTGCCTCTATTAGCCAAAAGACACTTAAACCAATCATACTTCATTCTAAAATAACCGACCATTATCCTATTATGCTAACATATGAAATATCTAATAAACAAACAAAATTGGCAGAGAGAAAGACATATATTAATTATACAAAGTTTGGAAAATCATTGGAGAAACACAATTTTAACAATATTTTCCTCGGAAACGGAAATGTTGACGAAATTACGACTAAGTTGGTAGATACAGTGAGGAAATGTATGGATGAGAGCATATCAACATATTTACCAAAAACAAAAAGAACACCTTGGATTACGAATGGAATTTTAAAATCAATGAAAATAAGAGATGAGATCTATAAAAAATATAAAAGAAGTAAGAGCGAGGCATTATACATAGAATACAAAACCTACAGAAATAAGATCAATAAACTAATTGAGATAACAAAGCAAAGGTATTTTAAAAGTGTAATTATTAATAATGTAAATAATACTAAAAAGATTTGGCAGACAATAACCAGTTACAATAATTTTAATTATACAAAAAGTTCAATCAAAATTCCAGCTATTTTCGATAAAAACAAAACAATACAATACACAGATTCTCAAACCATCGCTGAATGTTTTAACGAGTACTATGCCTCTGTAGGCGAAGGGATGGCTCAGGATATTATAAAAAATAATAGAACAGCAAGAAAATACCAAAACATAAAATCAACATATAGAAATTCAATTTATTTATATGAGGCTACAGAAGATGAGATAAGTAAAATTATCGACTCCCTAAAAAACGATTCTACTCCAGGAATTGATGAAATAACAACAAAAATATTAAAATTGAGTAGGTACAAACTAGTACCTCCAATAACCTATCTCATAAACTTGATATTTTTGACTGGAAAATGCCCAAAACATTTTAAAAAGGCAAAAATTAAGCCGATTTACAAAAATGGTGAGATGAACAAAATGGAAAATTATAGACCAATAAGCTTAATTTCAAACCTTGCTAAAATTTTCGAAAAGGCCCTTAAAACAAGATTAATGTCATTTTTAAATAATAATAATCTATTATCCTCCTACCAATTCGGATTTCAAAACAATAAATCAACAAATGACGCAATAGCATTATTAACTAGCAAAATAAATCAAAGTTTGGATAAAAGTAAACCAAGTGTTGCGGTATTTGTTAATTTAGCAAAGGCGTTTGACACTGTAAGCCATAAAAAATTGTTAACTAAACTTTACAATATCGGTATCCGTGGACCTGCACATGATCTCTTTAAAGATTATCTTAGCGAAAGGGAGCAAGTCGTAGAAATAGATCATAAAATCAGCAAACCAAAGGTGGTTAATTACAGTATCCCACAAGGAACAGTTTTGGGTCCAGTATTATTTTTAATATATTTAAACGAACTTCTTACACTACAATGTACCGGAACCATTATATCATTCGCCGATGATACAGCACTCTTTATAGAAGGCGATACATGGGAACAAGTAGAGCGAAAAATAAAAACAGATTTACAAATAATAGTAGAGTGGTTCGATTCTAATTTACTTACTATAAATTTAACAAAAACAGTTTATATAATGTTCTCAAGTTATAAAAGAGGATTACCTCAAGCGGCATCAATTGATATAAACTTACCTCTGAGAAATCACGTCTGGACTCTACATCGCTCTAAAAATACAAACTATCTTGGAATATTTATAGATGAAAATCTAAGATGGGATACTTAAGCTGAAGCCCTTGCAAAAAAACTGAGATCGCTTATGTATCTGTTTAAAACTATGTCTAAAATTCTTGACGCTAAGTATCTCAAAATGATGTATTACGCCCTTATACAGTCTCTGTTAGAGTATGGAATAATTGGATGGGGGGGCGCATATCAGTCAAATCTAATTCCTGTAATTATGGCACAAAAGAAAATTCTTAAAATAATGTTTAAGCTTGAATCTTCTGTATTCCCAAACGAATATGTTGAGTGTAAGGTCTCTTTATTATAAATCGTCTATTTTATACTTGGCAAAAAAAACATATGCTTAGCCAAAACAATACTCATAATTATCGGACAAGATTTAGGGAAGGACTAAATTTGACATTGCCCAGACCAAACAAGCAAGTAGGAAGGCAACAGTTTAACTATATTGGCTAAAAAGTTTATAACTTAATGCCTCAAGATCTGAAAAATAAAATATATAATAAAAACTTTAAAAAACACTTAACAAGGTGGCTGATAAGAGAGGCAATTATTTTATATGTATCTAGTTTTTTTTTTTCTATTTGCTTTTTTGTATCATCGATCATTAGATAGATGTATGTTTGTAATGTTTTTTACTAAATACTATGTCGTATATCGTTCTTTTATGTCTTAATAACATTTAAACTAACAGCTATGTTTTTATAATTAATTAAGACTGTGTTTTTTTTTGTATCACAGTTCATATTTATGTCTGTAATATTTTGTTTTCTACATTTTATACTGTATGCTGCTCTCTTATCCTTTTAAAAGTTAAAATGGTGTTTTGCTTTAATATACCGGTTAATTTTACTTAATTTTTACATACATTTTTTTTCCACTTCCAAACTCTGTTTATACATGGCTGACAAGCCGCAAGCCTAGCGATGGTAAAGAGGGATATCTGGGTTTAAATTAGATATATAAGATTAAGATTCCTTTAATATTTATTTACATTTATATATAAATTCCTTAACATTTTACATTTCTGCAATGAGCAAAGTCTTAGCGTTTAACCACATACTTTTTAATATGAGAAAAGTTTAACACCTTAACCCGGCAATAATTATAGCGTACACTATGCAGGGAGCAATTAAGGAATTAAATGCAATAAAGTAGTTGCAAATCTGATTCTAGCAAAGCTATTCCGTCGGTAAAGCAAAAACGGTAAACGCATTGCAAACAAAATTAGATCAGGAAAATATCACATATAATAAGAATTTTTTTCATATATGGCATAAGAAAATTGACTTCGCGAATTGTGCATCTAAATAACGTTATTTTAAAAAATCCATCCAAAAAATAATTGGGTAAAATATACAGGGTGTTAGTAAATAAGTGCAACAAACTCCAGGGAGTGAGTCAGCATGAAATAATACTGATAGTTTGCTATATAAACGTATTCCCGGTAATGATTACAAAAATCAAAATATAAAGTTTAAATTACCCTACCTGAAATGGGCTTGGAACATGCTCCTGTTGTTGCCGATATGAACCTTACCTAGAAAAAACAATGATATTTTAAATAAATGGAGAACAACAAATTTCATATCTATATCCTATTTCTTGACACACTAGTGGGCTTATGTAAAAACTCGTCTGTTGGCTAGGCGATAACGCGCTCCATTAGCGATACACTAAGATAGTCTCTTAAATAGCGTCCAATAAACAGGGTGTTTCCTAACATCTCTAGCAAAATAAAACAGGCGAATCCTCACTTAATTTTAAGACCAAATTGCAGTATAAATTTTTTTCGAATGTCGCTTAGTTTGCAAAATGGAGGTTGTTTAATTTTTTTTTGAATTCGGTTTTTTATTTTTATTTTAAATTTCCAATACTCAATTTTGTTGAAATTATTATTTGTAGTGACCAGGGGCTTATTTATTTATAAATAGATAAAAATTCCAGTGGCGTCCCGAGGGACACTTTATCCAATATTATTTGAGAAAAAATATACTCCATTGATTTTTTGTGTAATTTTTATATTTTTTTCGGATTACGCAACTAATTTCGCTGTTTTCGAGAAAAAAATATAAAAACCATTTTTTGCATGTCCATGGACCATACAAGAGCCATAAAAAAAATACGAATTTTTTTTTTATCGCTTGCAACAATCACAAAAAATATGTCCAATTAAAAAGTCAAAATTTTGTCAAAATTTATATCCTGACATCGCGTCAACAAGGCACCCCTTGAAATTTTGACAAAATTTCTGCTTTTTTTTTTGAAACTCAATTTCACCCAGTTTTTTCAATACGACAGAAAAGTGCCATAGATGTTCTGTAGCAAAAATATGGAACTTTTGATCGATATATATATATATATATATATATATATATATATATATATATATATATATATATATATATATATATATATATATATATATATATATATATATATATATATATATATATATATATATATACGCTAACGGATTAATATATCGTTATGAAATTTACTGTAAGGGGTTTATCAATAGTGCTTTCAACTTTTTTTAAATGCAATGCTGTTTGTTGTTTTGTAAATATCATCAAATAAGCATTTAATTCAAAAATATCGGAAGGTTAAAATATTTCGAGACATTATTGTGATAGGATAATGACAATTATCGGCAAGTCCGATCTAAAGATACTATTTACAACACTACTAGATTTACCATGGTGTTTCCACTAAAGCTGTCAAATTATTTTTTTAAATTGCCTGCCATTTTTATCGTATGTATTTGATTCCATAAAGACACTTTTTTTAAATCGAATTTTGGTTCCGAAATAAGTACGCTTACCGATATTACCAGAACTTTAGTAAAAATTGTGTCAGAACTTTGAAATATAAAATATCAAGAAGCCTTTAAAACCATGGAAACAGCAAATCAACAACTCCGAAAGTTACTTAAATCGTTATTAAGGTAAAATGATTTTTTTATTAAGTGAAGCAGAACGAATTAAAATATAAATTTATCGTGGTTATGGAGATCAACTGAGAAGCTATCAAGTTATTAATACCCTACATCCAGAGAAGCAAATAAAAAATCTACAGTTTGTCATTATAAAAAGATACCAACAAACAGAAAATGTAAAGAATTTGCCAAAAACTGGACGACCTAAAATAGCCACTACAGATGAAAATAAGTTGAATTATTATCTATAAAAGAGAATCCTAAACAGTCTATCGGCGAACGGTAACAAAATTTTCCGGAAGGTATGAGTAAATACTGGCCTTTACTTATCAACATCTTAATTGGACTGAAGTTCAGTATCGTAGAGTCCTGTTTACGAATGAATCTTGATTTTGTCTACATTCTCCCGATGGTAGGGAGCGTTTGTTGAGGCGAACGGGTGAAAGATGTACATTTAGTTCACGCCTTAGTCATGGAGGAGAATTACTAATGGCCGGAATATTAATGGAGGCCTGTATTGAGCTGGAAGAAATACTGACAGCTGAAAATACATAAATTATATTCCAGCGGAGCACGTTGTACCATTTCCACATTATATAGGCGAAGTTTATTTTATTGCAAGATAATGCGAGACCACATTCTACTAGATGTGTCACACATTATCTTAATGAAGTTGGAATAGAGAAGATGAATCGGCCAGCGTATTCTCCGGACGGAACTCCTATTGAGCATGTCTGGGACTACCTTGGGAGACGTATAAGAAATCTGGAAATTTTAAATAAAAACCAAATTCGTGCCGCGCTTATAGAGGAGTGGAAACATGCCCCAGGAGTGTATTCGTAAATTCATTAATGGAATGCCCCGAAGAATGGAAGCCATCGTCCTAACTAGAGGAGGAAACACCCGATATTAACTTTCTTTTATTGTTGCGAGTGCTTGTTGTTTAGAATTTAGTTTGTTTTGTTGTTTAGAATTTAGACTATCTATAAATATTGTTAGTTGTTGCAAATTAAAATGTAGTTAAATTTTTTTAAAAAGCAACGTTTTATTCAATAATTTATAACTTTAAAACTACTTCTTAAGGTTGCGTTTTACCACAGGGTGTTTCAAAACTAGATGGTAAGAACATAATTTTGTTTTGCCTCGTATAATATGTTGAAATAATTTTTTTGAACATAAATAATGTGCATTTTTCACAGATGTTTTTCTTTTAGCTTGGTAAAAAAGTTATCAAATTTGTTAAAATTTTAAAGTGGCCGTTTTTGTACACCTGAGTGTACATATCTGACTATTAGACACAGCACTGGTTCTCGAGTATATATATGAACACCGAAACTGAGTATTTTTTGCCAAATCCCACCCTAAATTAAAGTCTAGTTCAAACACCGGCTAAATGTTCAGAATCGAGTATTTTGACAAATTATATTGCTTTCTCTTACGAAAATGCCCCAGTAACAACTGCGAACGCAAATTAGATCCAGAATTTGAGCTCTTTGACTGCCATCCCTGACTTGTAAGGGAACAATTTAACAGACATCTTGGGTAACGTTTTGGCCGCAGAATATAAATTATGTTTAATTTAACCTTTAGAGATTTTAAAATGAAACCGGTCTTACTTTCTTTCCACGTGTTATATTTTAGACCTTTAAAAAAAGCAGGTGGTACTTATACTTTAGTTTTACGTTACAATAATAAATTTGGAATTTATTTTAGTTAAAAATTAGATTTGAACTTGGCTTTAAATATTGCTTTACATTAGTATGAGTGAGTCAACGACGATGACCGGTTTTTAATTTAATAAAATTCATTTCATGTTTTATGGCATAATGCCTACACATCTTTTATTCTTATTTTAATTTATTTAAGCTTAGGTTTTTGAAATAAATTTATGAATTAGATATTTAGTTTAATTAATTTTTATGAACAAGTTAGAATGTTACTATGACTTTTTCCGCTTGGAGCTTTATTTTCGAGTAAAACTATAAGTCAAATCACCTTCAATTTTTAATAAAAAACGTTTAGAATTTAAAATTTCAAGAAAGGGCAAACAAGGTAAACACACAGATTATTTACAGGAATTGTTGGATGTGTCCTCCTGATACACGTACGCAAACATCAACTCTTGCATACGTGTAACAAGCAAAAACTCTTCTTCGAATGGACTGACGTACATTTTCAAAGATTTCTGCAGTGTTTCTTATGGCTTAGCAGGATGCTATTATACGATTTCATAACTCTTCTTCAGTTTGGATCGGCACTGCGTAAACTAAACTTTTTAGGTGCTCCTAGACAAATTAGTCTACCCTATTTAGATCTGGAGATCTAGACGGCCATGACTGAGTTCCTACTCGACCTATCCAATGATTGTGATAGTTGTAATTTAAAAATTTACGCACTCCTATGCTAAAATCTGGAGGTGCTCTATCATGCATTAGCCACATAGGTTCTTAATAACAGAGGAACTTCTTCAAGTAGTAGCGACAGTTCTTTTGCATGAGGGTTTTTATGTGTCCATAAATGATTACTATGGGAATTGCTTTTCGAGTTTCGAGAAAAATTAGCTTCATCCGTAAAAAGAATGTGTCTGTCAAATAACGGATTTTCCAGCAGCTTTTGACGAAACCACTCACAGAAATTAATACGCAACGGGAAATCGGTGTTCGTACTGTCTTACGTACTCCTTTAGCATAGTGATTTCGAGAGCCAATTTACTATTTGTAAAATTTACCATATCGTTTATCAAATTTTAACTCTTACTTTAATAATAATTATTTAGTTATTCGGTCTGTCATTTTCAATACAGTCTTTGTATTTACGTGAAAAGAACGTCAAAAATGTGACATTTTACCAGTCATGGCCGCCTAGATCTCCAATAGTTTATACTACCTTTTCTCGGGGCACCTAAAAACTTTAGTTTACGCAGTGCCGATACAAACTGAAGAAGAGTTATGAAATCGTATAGCATTCGGCTAAGCCATAAGAAATACTGCACAGATCTTTGAAAATGAACGTCGCTCCATGCAACATAACTTTATAAAAGAAATCTAAGCTTACTCGCCACTAAATAAATTAAAATAAGAATAAAAGTCGTCGTAAAAGTGTGGGCATTGTGCACACAAAACAAATTTTATTTTATTTATCAAAAATCGGTCGTCATTCAGAAAAAAGTCAAGAGGTCATTTTTATTAAAAAGAGTCTATAAAGTAGTTTTTATTTTGAAAAAAAAAAATTCAGTGTGTCTATTTTCGTTAGAAAAAAATATACTTTTATATGTGCTTAATACCTACCAAAATTGAAATAAATCAAAAGGCGTTTTGAAATTATTGATTAAAAACGATTTTTTGCTCAACATTTTAATGCCCTGTATCTCGGAAAGAAGGCATTTTAGGACCCATGTTTATTTGAACTTTTTTTTTACTGTTGCACAAATAGGCGTTTAGTATTTAGAAACCAGGCTGGGGCATTTAAAAGTAAAACTTTTTGTTGTCCTACGTTTTTGACGCACCCTGTATAATTTAAAATATTTTTAAAATGTGCGCAACTTACATATACCATAGCAGATACAGTTTGTTTCCTAATTTTTACCTTCTCGGCGCAAATTTACTTTTTTCAATCGTTTACTCACTGCGTAAATACTATCATAGATAGATAGTGAAAATAAAAAGTTCCGTCTCATTTAAACCACCAAGAGAATACTAATGGTCTATTCGTGTCTGGATTCGGGATGAACTCACATCCTGTTACTGACGTGCAAGTCATTCCATGAGCAAACATCTGATAGTAAAAACTCAGGACCAGATAAAGAACTTGGAAATTCAATTTAAACTTGAAACATTGCCTTTTTTGCGATTATAGGTTTAGAACTACTTATATTATCTATACGAAGGTTTTGGTTTATCGTTTGGTTTTATTAATTTTTTTTTCGAGCATGCGGAACTTTTCTACTTTTCGCACGCATCACCGCGCGGAAAGTAAGTATTTTTCGCACTAGTATGGAATATGCGAAAAAATAAAACCTCCCGGAAATTTCAAATTTTGTATGTATGTTATTTATTGTTTTTATTTTTCTGCTTTTTTGTTATAGGCATTTCAAATTTTTGTTTTTTGTCTTGTTATTTTTTGTAGATGTGCGGCGGAAAGAAGAAAATGAAAAGTCAGGGTTGACAGAACATCTAGAGGTGGTGGAGTTGGTATGTATTTTAAAAATAATTTTAAATATGAAGTATTTAATTCTATTCAAACAGAACATTTAGAGCAGTTGTGGGTAAAATTTAAATTTAATAATATTTTATATATTTTTGGCTCAATATATAGACCACCTAGAGGTCAGTTTCTCGAATTTTTAACTCGTTTTAAACACTCTTTATCACATGTTTCGATGGAATGTAATAGGGTTGTTTGTAGTGGTGATTTTAATTTGAACGTTTTAGATTTAAATAATAAGAGTGTTCAAGATGTAATGTCTTGTATCGAAACTATTAATTTATAAGAAATTGTAAACACACCTAAAAGAATACCAGATAGAACTAGTAGCCTAATAGATTTGATTTTTATACCAAAGGAAGAAAATTATAATTTCTCTGCTAAAAATGTACCTCAAATTTCCGATCATATGCTAATAGATTGCTGTTTTGACACTAAAGTAACAACAGAAGATAAAAAATATTCTACAATTAGAAATTTAAAACGTATTGATAGAGACCTGCTAATAATTTTTTTAGAAGGGGCGATGTTCGAAAACATAATAAATATTGCCAATATCAATGAAAAAGTCTCATATTTTAATTCTTTACTATTAAATATATTCGATGTTTTAGCTCCTTTAAAATCAGTAGTTATAAGAAGACAGAAGCCTGTTTGGTTGACGTACACTGTGCTCAACGTTAACAGTAAAATTTTGTGGCAAAGGCTAAAAAATTTAGATATTGTAAATAAAGCAAAAGTTCCTTCTCTACCTGATTTTTTAAATAATCCTTCAGAAATAAATAAAAATTTTCTACAATTTTCCAGTACTATACAGCCTGCTCATCCAGATCTATTACATTACTATCTTAATAATAGAAACATAATTTCAGGTGAAATTTTTGAGTTTGTTACTGTAAATACAGATAAAGTAAAAACACATTTATTTAGTATTAAATCATTGGATCCGCCTTAATAAATTTAGAAATGTTATGCTTGTGTTGTCCTAGAGTTTTGCCCTTTCTTACTAATATAATTAACTCCTGTATTTTAGAAAGAGCTTTCCCGATAACTGGAAAATCGCTCGTGTAACGCCTTTAACAAAAAAACTGACATAACTTGTTTTAGCGAACTTCGCCTATCAGTATTTTGCCTTGTCTTTCGAAGGTATTAGAAAAAATAATGGATAAACAAATTAGACGATTTTTAAAGAATAATTCTATTTTACCTTTTAACCAATCGGGATTCAGGAAAGGGTATAGTTGTGCAACAACTCTCTTGGCTCTTACGGATGACGTCATCAGGGCTGCCGAAACGGGAAAGACATTAGTCCTAGTGCTTTTGGACTACTCGAATGCATTTGATTTGATAAGTCATGATCTTTTGTTGTCAATTTTGAATTATATTGGATTTGCACATAGCGCTAGAGAATTTATTAAAAAATATCTCGGCAATGGATTACAGTACGTTGAAACTTTCACTGGCCACTCATCTAGAGAATTGGTAAAGTGTGGAATACCACAAGGCTCTATATTGGGGCCTTTACTGTTCACAATTTATACAAATAATTTTAACTCATATATAGATCAAGTCACGGCATACTTTTTCGCAGACGATACGCAGTTGCTCCTTTCTTTTTATCTGAAGATTGGCGGGTAGCGGAGACAACCATAAATTATTATTTAAATAACTTAATTTTTTTTCCCAACGCCATGGCTTGCATGTTAACTCTGAGAAGTCATGTGTTATGGGTTTTGGTAAGCATAAGAATCGTATTGAGGTTGATCTTAATATAAATATTGCAGGAAGGGGTTTGAAATTTAGCAAGTGTGAAAGGAACTTAGGTATTAGAATCGACACAGACTTGCGTTTTAAACAGCAAGTCGGAATTAACCTGCAAAAGGCATATATGTCTTTAAAAATGTTGTATCCACATCGTCACATCTTGAGTGAATCTCTGAAAATTAGATTATCAGATTCTCTTATAGTTAGTCATTTTAAATATTGTGATGTTTTGTATGGACCTTGTTTAGATAAAGAAGATACAAATAGAATTGAGAAATTACAAAAAAACTGTTTACGTTTTATTTATATACTGAAATTTGAGTCAGTAACATAAACTAAACGATGCAAGATGGCTTAGTATGCAGAATCGACGTAGATTGCATTCTCTGGTGTTTTTTCATAATATTATTTTTAACAACTGTCCTCCATACTTAACAAACAAAATTGTGTATAGAACGGATGTCCACAGTTTAAATTTGAGATTTCGGGGTCTTATCTCTCCACCACCTTACAGATCAGCACTTTTTAAAAGATGTTTCTCCTATAACGTATACAAACTGTACAATACTGTGCCTGTCTCCTTAAAAACACTTAAGCCTGACATATTTTAAAGAACTGTAAGAAAAATGTTACTTAATGAATAATATATTTATTGTTTGAATTTTACTATCTTTTTTGCCAAGTACTCTGCGGTATAGGTAATACATATACATACATTCTTAACAATTATAGATATGAAATAGTTTTTTTTTGCTGTATGTGATCATTTTGCTGTAAAATATGGTTTACAAAGGCGCTAAACTTGAACAGTTTTTAATTGCATTTAGCTCCCTTTTTACAAATAGTTAATAATGTAACAAAAAAACTTTAAATGTACTATTTATTGTTATATTTGGAAAATAAATATTATTATAATTATTATTATTATTCTTTTGAAACTTTTATGCTTCCGCATTAGAAATAAACGTTATTTTTCTAAATTATCTCATCATCAACATAAGATCCATTCATTTAAAATTAAAATTTATCACATTTACAGCTTTTAAGAACTTTGTAAACAAATACAGCAAAATACAAATATAAAGTTCCAGAAGAATACATGGAAAATTCAACAAACCAGAAAAAGATAATGTCCAGTAAAATAGACTTTCTTTACAGACCTGAGAAATCCTCTATCCTCGATCTCAAGCAAATTGCCCATACCACCTTTCTCTGCATCAACAGTTCCACCTGCAAGCGTGTTTCTGAGGCATTTTCAGTCGAAAAAAGTCGGCCATTAATTTGCATATGTCAAAAAATTACAATTTTACTATAAACATTGTATATAATAAACATTAACTATAATATGTTCAGAGCTGAAATTAATGGAGACATTTTTCTGCAGTCTAGGGCAGAAAAATATCACTTTCCGCATTTGGTACGAAAATAACTATTGTTTTTTACTTTAGGGTTGTTCCATTGATAAAATAAATGTGCACCAAGTGCGTGATTATCTCTTTCTGTACTCTGTCTGCTAAAATATAGTAGACGTTCAGGCAGTAAACGCTAAGATAACAATTGTCTTATTTTGACGGCATCTGTTAAAGTGTTAACACCATGTTATTAGTTACAATTAAATATAGTACTGTCCTGAAGAATATGTAAAAAAGGATTATTTCAAACCTCAAGGTTTGTTTACGCAGGTAAGTAAAGCTTATGTCAAATTTGGCATACTCAGTGAAGTACATGCAATAGATGAGTAAGAAAAAATAAAACTCCCTTACAAAATTTTTGATTAAACTGAAGATAAAAATAATTTAGATATTTCAAAATTCTGTTTTTAACACCTTTTATTGATCACAGATAATATAAAAGTAAAAACACTACATACAACTCGTAATTTAACTAAAGCAGATTTTTGTCTACATAACACCACTTTGTTATAATCCATTATGTAGCTATCGGTTTTTTTCTTGTTGCTGGCATTTAATTTTGGTTTTGGAACCATTAAATTATAAAAGTTTGTAGCTTTGGATCACAAATTCTTAATGAGGGGATAAATTATTACATTATTTATTATTTGGGCAAAATATATTCTTTGGAGGCATAACATCTGTTCCTCATTGCTTAAAATGACTTTACTTTGGTCGGATCTGAAAATTTTCGAAATGTTTTTACTTCCCTCATTGTACTCCTGAAAAAAATCAGCATCAGAGATTTTTGCACATCTTTGCATTTTAAGATCTCTAAACCCCAAAAAACCTATTCTACCATTTTTGTCAGTGTATTGATCTTTTTGTTACTCTGTCTGTACGCAGCATAGCTTAAAAAATACTTATCCAATTGACTCCAAATTTTGGCAAAAATCAAGGGTCATATAGAATGAAATGGTTAAATTTTGGTAAAAATCCAATTTTTCCAAACTTTCTTTTTATAAAGAAAAAAAATAAAGAAACCAATTTATGTTTTATAGATTACGTAAACAATTTTATGAAAAATAAGTAAATAATAATAATAATAGTAAATCTAACTTAAGATTCATAGGTTTAAGACGATATTCTCAACTAATTTTTCTAAATGTCACAATTACAAAATGAGAGTGACATAAGCGAAACATAATTGGCGAACTAAGAATTTTAAGTATCATGGCAACTAGACCTGGTCCAACTCTTAAACCTTTCTAGTGAATACGGGGGTAAAAGTTTATAGGATTTGTTTAAAATTATTACCAAATAATTATATGATTGTATATTGTAAATAGTGAAATTCTGTAAGATAGAAGTTATAGGTAAAGGCGTTTTTACCGATTTTTTGTGTCTATACTTGCTTTTGTTTCGCCCTACATATAAAGAATTAATTTTAAAAAACAATAGATAAGAGTTTACAGTACTAGCAGACTTAATTTAAATATAATTAAATTCCTTAATTTCTAAGATCAAATTGTAATCTATATTTTCTGGTCATTGATGTATTTTATTTTTAGTACCTATTATAATAAGAATTAATTCCTACTTTAAGTCACTTTGTCCTGAGGTTGTACTAAGTACTAATAACTCATGTAACTGAGGTCTGACTTAAGCTGTTTGTTCTCTTTATTTAATACCTAAAACTGTGATGATAAAAAAAATGAAACTTTTTAAATCTGAACTTCCTGTAAACAAACTACGTCAATGGTGAGTTAGGTCGTAATGCTGGGAACCCTGTTGTATAATAGATCAGTTCAGGAAGTGTTCCTTATAGGAATATTGAGTCTATCCTTTTTCTACTGCGACAATTAAAAATAAAATGCAAAATATACAGATTCAATAAATAGGCTGCTTTAATAATTTGATATTTCATCAAAATATTATTTATAACCTAAATAAAAAATTAAGGCATATCATTTAACATATATGCATAACTTTTTTCGATATGATTTACATTTCACTTTATCATAAGACAACACAAAATTGAGTTAAATATTTTAAGGTAATATATACTCCAAGACCCAAATATTTAAGGAAGTTTGTAATTGTTGAAATTATAATTTATTTTTAATTTTTTATAATATATTTAATTTAGACAAATATAAATCCAATAAAATTAGTCATTTTATGTACAAAACGAGAAATTTTTCCTTATTGTTATGACCAATATATACTTTTTCGCTGATTTTTTGTCTATATTTTTATTAGACTGTATATGATTTAACTTTTTTTTAAGATATTTCTCTATTTTAGTGCTAATTTTTCTAGTATATGTTAATGTGTTAGAACAAGTAATAATTTATTGTACAGATACGTTGATTTTTTGGCTTGTTTCACAGCCACAAAGGGACAACTTAACCTTTTTCTAAATTCTATTAATAAATTACATAAAAATATAAGATTTACTTTAGAATTAGAACAAAACAAGTCCATAAACTTTTTTGATTTAAAAGTCAGGAACATTAATAATAAACACGATTTTGAAATTTATCATAAACTATCTTTCCAGATATAACAATACATAATACATCAAACCACCCATTCACACATCAAATGGGAGTTTTTCATAGTTTTGTACATCGTCTAATTAATGTACCTCTGTCAACAGAAAATTTTAACAAGGAACTTAACATTATAAAACAGATTGCAGTTAATAATGGTTATGACGCAACCATAATAGATAAAATCATACATAAAAAACAATATAAAAAAGCACTTAATTTCGTTTATCCTAATTTCAATACAAAAGACAATATTAAGTTAACACATTAACTTATACCGGAAAAATTAGCACTAAAATAGAGAAATATCTTAAAAAAATACAAATCATAAAGTAGCTTTTTGTACCAATAATAGTTTAGGTACATATGTTAAGAATAACAAATCTAATACAGAACCAAAAATCAGGGGTATATGAATTAAAATGTGGTTCTTGCGAAAAAAATATATATTGGTCAAACGGGTAGATCTTTTTATAAACGTATCAAAGAACACAAAATTCATATATTAAATAAAAAAACTGATTCTATTTATGCAAAACATTTACTAAAAACAAATCATACTTTTATTAATGAATTTAAAACGTTACAATCAGCCTATAAAAGGTAAACTACTTGGAAAGTCTAGAAATTAATAAGTGGAAAAACTATAATATCACTGGCCGACAAGATTTTTCTAACACAGGCCAGCTCATTATTTTCATAATGGAAATATCCTCCCAATAATTCAATATTCGGAAAGCCCTAATACGTACCATTTTTTAATAGCCTAATTAGAACCTTTTATATTGGCAGGTAAACAATTTTATTGTAGGGCGGCTAAAATGGGTCCATTCTACAACGGAAATATTATCTAGACTGGGTTGTTTACAACATTAGACATACAATAAACGTTAAATATTACTCTTCCGTTGAGTTTCGAATTGAGTGGTTCTCTGTATACCGATAAGCAAGTGTATGTGAAGACGAGAATGTCGAGTCAAACTCGCCGAAGTTGCAAAATTTCTCCTGACAAATTTTGTTGTATTTGGTGAAATCACAAGCCAGGCCATTTTTTGGTGAAATCACAAGCCAGGCCATTTTCCGAAAATGTAAAAAAAGCCTACTTTAAGTATTTTGGTGTGTTAATTGGAGATCAAGATAAGCGGTGGGCTCCCCATGTGTGCTGTGTTAGTTGTAGTGTATCATTGGTGCAGTGGATGAAGGGAAAGAGAAAAAGTATGCCTTTTGCAGTTCCAATGGGATGGCGAGAACCCACCAATCATTCTGACAAAGACAAAAAGGGAAAGCACAATATAGAATATCCAAATTTGTAATCTGTCATACGACCTGTTCCTCATAATGCAAATTTGCCAGTGCCGATTGCGCCTTTAAATTGGCAAGCTATTGATTTGGGAGATAATGGAGATAACGCATTATCAGGCAGCTCAGAAGAACAGTGCACCAATCCCACTTTTACCACGGGTCCCAGTTCCGGCGAACCACATTTGATTGTTCAAAGTGAATTAAATGATTTAGTACGTGATTTGGGGTTATCCAAGCAACAGTCAGAACTTCTAGGTTCCCGTCTTAAGGAATGGAACCTATTGGCCAAAGAAACAAAAATTACGAACTTCAGAAAAAGAAATGCTATGTTTTCTGAATTCTACAGTATGGAAAATTCGTTGTGCGCGTGTACTGATATAGACAGTTTAATGCAGGAACTTGATATTGAACATTCTCCCCGTGAGTGGCGCTTATTCATAGACTCATCTAAATATAGCTTAAAAGCTAAGTTATTGCATAATGGAAATTTAAAACCCTCTATACCAGTTACCTATTTAGTTGCAACGAAAGAAAATTATGAAAATATGCGCACGATTTTGAATAAAATAAAGTACAATAGGTATAAATGGCAAATATGTGGGGACTTATAGCGATTTTAGTGGGACTTCAGGGGGGATTTAAAAAATATTGCTGTTTTCTTTGTTTATAGGACAGTCGTGCAATAAATCAGCATTATGTAACAAAAATTTGGCCAGAAACAAGCGAATTTCAACCGGGATCTCAAAATGTTAAATTTATACCTCTTGTTGATCCCAAAAATGTCCTTTTGCCTCCTCTTCACTTTATACTTGGGCTGATGAAAAACTTTGTGAAGGCTTTGAATAAAGATGGTGATGGATTTAAATACCTAAGAAAGTCTTTCTCCAGTTAAGTGATGCCAAATTAAAAGAAGGCATTTTTATTGGGCCACAAATCAGAAAATGGCTGGACGATGTCAATTTTAGGGACAAGCTTACCAGGCAGGAATTCAGAGCATGGAATTCATTTGTTAATGTAGTAAGAGAATTTTTAGGCAACAATATGAAAGAAAATTATGAACAAGTAGTTAATGAACTCTTAGATGCCTATAAAGCGCTTGGTGCCAGAATGTCATTAAAAATTCACCTCCTCCATTCCCATCTGCCATTTTTTCCTAAAAATTTGGGAGCTGTTGGTGACGAGCGGGGTGAAAGGTTTCACCAAGATGTCAGAACAATGAAAATTCGGTACCAAGGACGATGGGATGGGTGACTACTGTTTGTTTTTGAAGAGAGAAGATAGGACACCTCATAAACTGAAAAAATAAAGTTTAATTAGTGTTTTAAGTTAATATTTTTCTCGTTTGCTTTTCTCTTAAATGTATGGTATGTTTAATAGGCCAAAAATGTAAACATAGTCAATAAACAGGGTTAAGAATTTTCTGAAATCATTTTTTCTATAGATATTAAGTATCGTAACATTCGATATGGTTGTTCAACTCTAACAAGAAAACCCTATGTGCTACAACATTCTATTTGTCACTTTCGTATTTGGATAGGTCCATTCTATTAGATTATATTATTCTGATTTGTGTTACAACAAAATAATTTTTTTGTCGGCCAGTGAATTGAAAATAAAAAATTGAAATATGCATTTTGACAGTGGATAACTCAAATGAAACGATGCCGATAAAATCCGACTTCACGAACCAAATAAAAATCAATTAAAACTGAAATTTTACCAAGAGTATAGAAACTAGTTAAAAGATTGTCTCGTATCAACAAAGAATGTCAAAGTTTACGTGTATTGGAGCTAATCTGAAAGTTTCCCCCTTGAAATAAATACTCTACCTACGACCACATCGTCGATTTACCCCGACCGAGTATTTTCTCATCCGTAAAATGAATAGCTAGAGACCGTCTTATTTACCATTTACTCTCACATTGGATAAAAAAATGTTCAGTACTTACACAGGTTTAACTTCTTTTACGTTGTTTTTGTTTTGGTCAAGGTTAATGAAGTAAGTGATGGGCATTTTGATGACATTTATTGTTAATTAACGTGACTAAGTGTTTTACCTTATTGTTCCTGCTGACATCTAAATTTAGAAATGCAATTAGATATTAGATACTAAAGTGACTTGCTACAACAATAACTTGACAATTAGAGTAAGTTGAAAAATATAGTAAAGAACATATTTTTCTATTTGATTCACAATTAATAAGATCCTTTACGACTTGTAAAAAGTTATATGATGTAACATTTTATATCCTATGTATTTTGACACTGCATTTGAGGCATACATTCAAATTCATTTTATTATTTATACCGCCTAGTTCACAAATTCAAAATGATGTTAATTCTTACCCCTGCTAGTAAAAATACGAGTGAGAGATCAACAGATTCGGAATGACGTCTAGAAAAATTTATAAACATTTCAAACCCGCACATAAACAATGTCAAAAGCTTTTAACAAATTGAAATTTAACAAAAGTGAAATTGACATTTCAACAAGATGGAGCCCCAACACTTGTTCTGGTCACCTGGAAGGTCACTAGAGCTTTCTGGCAGTCCAGAGGAGGTATCGGCAAAGTCTGGGGTCTGTCGCCCAAGATTGTTCTCTGGCTCTATACGGCCGTTATTTGGCCTATGTCCGCTTTCGGAGCCATTGTGTAATGGACCAAAGCCAAGCAAGTTGTAGCAGAGAATAAAATGCAACAGCTACAGAGATTAGCATGCCTGACGGTTACAGATGCAATGAGATCCACACCTACGATGGCAATGCAGATGCTGCTGTACTTGCCGCCTCTTGATGTATTTCTGAAAGGTGAAGCAGAGAGAACGGTAGTCAGGCTACATGCTGTTGACCTGTGGTGTGGAAAAAACTGGGGTCCGAGACATGCCCGAGTATTACTGGAAGCTGTCGCACGACAACCTCTTGTGGAACACAGCACGGATGCCCTGATCCCCCGCTCCATTTTCAATACAAATTTTGAAATTGACATCAGCGGTTCAACAGGACCAGGAAAAGAGGCAGACATACACATCTACACTGACGGCTCGCAAAATCAATCGGGGGCTGGCTTGGGAGGTATGTGCCAGAACTCGAACTGGAAATTAGTATGGCCCTATGCAAAGGGTGACTGTCTTCCAGGCAGAACTGCTTGGAATTCTGCAAGGTGCCGTACAAATAGAAAAAGAAAGAATAACAGGTAAAAAAGTTATTATTCTCACAGACAGCCAACAAGTCTTGCAAATCCTAAAAAAGAACAAAATAATATCCACACTGATTCTTGAGTGTCGCCAGATGCTGGAGACGGTTTCCCAGAAGAATACGGTCACAGTGTCCTGGATTAAGGGACATAGTGGAATCGAAGGAAATGAAAAAGCAGATAGGTCGATAGTCAGACCCTTCGCGCCGCTATTCTCTAAGGCGACCAATCTAAAGATAAACGAACAGTTAACAAAGATTCTAAAAGAGAGATGGGAGAGACAGGGCTTTAGACACTCAGTGCCGCAATTCGTTGCCTTGAGGCCGCTCGGACAGAGTACCTCCTCGGGCTCTCTCGAGGAAATCTTAGCAAACTGGTAGGAATGCTAACAGGACACTGTAAGCTAAACAAACACCTTCACACCTTGGGCGTCTTCCCTGATCCAAGTTGTAGGGGGTGCAACGAGGACGACGAGACTGCTGAACATGTTCTTTATTACTGCCCAGCTCTTGTAAAAACCAGAGAATCCATTATGGGAGAAAGGTGGTCAGAAATGGCCACAATCGGAGGCTGCTCGACCGCTACGGTGCTCAACTACATCTATACTGTTGGCCGGCTCGACGAGTAAAACTCCGTAGGAAGTTACAATGGGCTCACCTGAGAGGTCTAAGTAATAGGTTGGAGCAAGTCGCCCTCCATACTCTCTATCTGTCTATCTAGACAAAACATTTCGTAATAGATAGACTGTCCGAAGAGGAATGGTGAAGGGGCCTGCAAGGTTACCGGACTTAACGCCATTAGACTTTTTTGTTGGATTACCTGAAAAGTAAAATTTATTGTACGCTGCTAGAATATAGGGTATTTATGTTAGAGGATCATCCATAAATGTCCATCCAAATTAACACAGAAATATTTGAAAATACTCAAGACAACAACTGTAGTATAGTATGGAAGCTGGAGGTCAACATTTCCAAAATTTAATAAACTAAAAAAAAAGTAAGTTTCAGTTGCGCAAGATTAAGTTAAAATGGAAAAAATGACTGGTTATCACCTCGAAACAGAATTTTCTCGAAAACTACTACACCAAATTTAAAAAAATGGGAAGCGTTATAAACAGAATTTTATTACCTTTTAAATGACAAACTTGTGTTCCTTTGAAACTATACTAGACTAATTTTTGAACGAATTTTTTGTTTTTTTTTTGTTATTTTATCGAATATAAAATACTGCTACTAATATCAAAAAAAACTTAAATATCCGGCAGGATATATAACAGATTTCAAATTTAAATCGGGACATAACCTTTAAGATGAATTAGATGGCAACGCTGCGATGTGTCGCATTTTAATAAAGCTTTAGAGTACCTAAAGGAACTACTTGAAATTAATAATTTGAAGAAAGAAATTATTGATGAGTATTTACTTCTCACAAAATTATGTATGAATCAAAATTTTTTTCAGTACAACAATAAATATTATAAACAACTAGAGGGAACTGCGATGGGCAATTGCTTATCTCCGTTCCTTGCAAATTTGTTTATGGGCAGATTAGAAACCCAATTCAAAAAAGAACTCAAGTATTTCCCAAGGGTGTGGTATAGATACGTAGACGATATATTTGCTATATTTGATACTAAAACAGAAAATTTGGACACTTTCTTAGAAACATTAAACAATAAATATCCTTCCATTAATTTCACGTACGAAAAGGAGAACAATGGGCAATTACCTTTTCTCGACACGTTAGTTATTAGAAATAACGATAAATTAGAATTTGATATTTATAGGAAATTTACTAATACTGATAGATATATAACATCCGACTCATTTCATTGCCGTCAACACAAAATGGCAGCATTCCATTTCTTAACTTACAGGTTAGTCAATTTTCTACTAAGTAAAGAACGTTTTAACAATGAAATGAATCGGATTAAAAATATAGCTAAAAGTAATGGATATAATGATAATTTTGTACATAAACTAGTAAATAGACATAAGCATAAGAAAATGTTAAAAGATGCCACTACTCTTCAAATACCTGAGGCTTCCAATAAATTCATAGTAATCCCATATGATCCCAGATATACGAGAGGTCTAGAAAAAGTATTTCAAAACGTAGGTTTTAGAGTAGCCTACAAAACGGAGAATAGTTTGAAAAATCTCCTTGGAAACCCCAAAGACAAAGTCGACTTGAGGGAGAGGAGTGGCATCTATGAAATTAGCTGTAATGACTGCGATCTAAAATATGTTGGGCAAACTAAACGCTCCATAAACATTCGTTTTAAAGAACACATGGCACATTTAAGATACGGAAGAACAGAAAAGTCAAGCGTTGCCCAACATGCTTTGGAAAACAATCACCGAACAGGAATAAATAATCTTAAGTTGATTAAAAATGTATCTAATAATAGATTATTGGATGCATTTGAGAGTATAGAAATAGTTAAATATGGTAAGAAAGCACTAAATAAAGACAGAGGGCCTATTCCTTATAGTCCCCTCTATTGTTTACTTGACAACGGTGCAGTCGGGTGCAACCAAGTGTGACCACATTTACCTATAAATAGTCTCGGTTAGGATAAGTTACTTTAGTTTATATCATCTGCTGATGATGCTAACTTGGTTAGCGAAACGCGCGTCCAGAACGTAACAAGTTGTGGTGTAGTGTGGTTAGAACTCTGGTATTTTGATCTATCTGCCACCACAGGTTCCAGTGTTAGGACTAGATAAATTAAAAAAATAGGAAACAAAGGCTAAAAAAACACCTTTCAAATTAAAATACCAAATTCAATATTTAGACACATTTTTTGTCTAGTTATTTTATACTGATATAAATTTTATTTTGCAACTCCATAATATGGAGAATACATTTTAGGAAAAAAAATGAACTTTGCATAAGTTCTAATTAAACCATATTTACATTTTCTGTATGTACTGGTATGATCTTCAAACTTGCTGTTAAACAGCACACACAGACCCCCAGATTTTATTTCCAACTCTATTAACAGTAAATTAAGGAAAAATATTTTGAATTGATATAATTAATGATTAAAGCACTAATACTTTTAACTGGAATATTTCGAAAATGGCTGATCCAAATAAGTGTTATAATTTTCTGCACTCTGCGATGCGCATTTCTAAAAGACATTACGGAAAAAACCTTTGAACTTTTGTATTTCTGGTTTTTTTGTAGCTCCTAAAATAAAGCCTCTAGGTAGGGCACACCATATAAAAAACCCTGAACATAATAAAAAAAAATTGAATTTTTATTATAATAAATTATAAACAAAAAATGCTACTCATTATTACATAAAATAAATTACCCAAATCATACATACATATATAAAAAAAATTTTCCTAGTTTTCGAATATACAAATTCCTGGAATTATACGTTATACATTTTAATGTCAAAAAGTATTAAAAAGAAAAATAATTAGACTTAAACTTAGTTCAAGTGACTGACTCTAATTACATAAAAATACAATAAAACTGGGCTAAAAAATGTGTCTCTTAAAATCAATGAATATTAAACTTTACGGTGTGTAATCTACTTCGAAAACTCATTTGAAAATAGCTTTTATCATTTTAAAATATATTAAAGCGACAGATTTGTCTATAGCCCTCATCAAAATAAAACTGTTACGTATTCAAACAGTATAACAACCACATTAAATATGCAAATTGTTGCATGTTATTGATTTGGTTATGTATTAATTTATTAAAGTCTGGAACATTTTAATTTCAATGCAAATATATTTTGTACCCTGTAAGGTCTCATAGTTTTTTCGATTGATCTGCTATGCCATAAATCCGTTTAAAGAAAAATGCATTTTTTCATGTTATTTATGAAAATAAATATGACTTATGGTATGTTTTTGAAAAGCTCTCGACACGAAGAATAAGATGAAAAAATAATATATAGGGTGTCCCATTTAAAAAATAGTAGGTTATGCCAATATGTCAAAAACTATGACTCTCAGCAAAAATCTGAGTACGCCACTGAATTCTACGTGAAAAAATCTATAAATACCAGTTGAAACATTTTAAATATATTTTACGATAGCTGAGTTACAGGGGGTGTCCGAAAATGACAAATTTTCAAAATCACCCTGTAGCACGGAAACTAAAATGGTTAGGGCAAATCTGTTTGCGGCCTCTTTAGTTTCATCGAAAAGTAGCACGGTGTCGCGAAAACCGCATCTCTCTATCTCTACTCATAAGCTGGAAACCCCGTAAAACCTACGAAAATGGGACACCCTGTACACTGTGTCCCAGATTGCTTGTAATCACAGGGTTTCTCGGTAACCAGCAGAGATAGAACTTTGCGGTTTTCTCGACTCTGTGTCAATTTTTCGAGAAACTTTGAATGCCGCAAACAGAATTGTGCCAGATTGTTTCGTTCCCGAGATACAGAGTGAAATAGAAATTTTGCGCTTTTGGGGGTGGTATCATATTTCGGACACCCTGTCAGATAAAGAAAAGGTAAAAACTGCTATGGATAGATATTTTTACGTAGAGTCCAGTGCTGTAGTCGATTTTTTTTTAGACAAACCGTTTTTGAGATATAGACCAAACTTAGTATTTTTTAAATGGGACACCCTGTATTTTTTGGTTCCAAAAAATTTGCCTTTTTTCTCTTTAAAATGATGTATCACACTATGCACTTTTGACGTAAACTAAGCCTTATAAACGCAATATTAAAAGAAAAACGTAAGTTGGCCATGGAAATATGGCATGGAAACAAAAATCAAAACTATTTGTTTCTTAAATATATCAAATATTGCCGTGTTTTTCCTCTTATCATACGAGTTACCAATAATTCTAACAGGTAAATTAATAGATATTAAGAAGAAATGAATAATTTTGAAAATAGTCATAACATACTTATGACTATTTTCAAAAATATGATGGTTTGTTTTATTGAATGTCATAAAAACAATAATCAAGCATCTGATTTATATTTTAACAGGTAAGCACCAAGCGCTTAAATTATTATGAACCTCCTTTCA
This sequence comes from Kuschelorhynchus macadamiae, assembly GCA_030620095.1. Taxonomy (NCBI): domain Eukaryota; kingdom Metazoa; phylum Arthropoda; class Insecta; order Coleoptera; family Curculionidae; genus Kuschelorhynchus; species Kuschelorhynchus macadamiae. The sequence goes on along the minus strand of JAUTXW010000294.1, from coordinate 1,585,706 downwards.
AAATTTTTTTTCAATTCCACTTTTAGTTATGGACTATTTCCAAAAGATTTTTTTATATCGTAGATATCCAGAAAGGCCTCAGCCACACAAGGCAATTTTTCGCCGAATTAAATTGAATTTAATTAATGATGGATAATTTTCAAAGCACAGGGCTAAAACATATAATAAACGAAATCACGAGAACAATGAGATTATTGTATTAGCAAGTATTCAGGCCAATCACGCGAATTCATGTAGGCATATTCAGGAAACAGTGGGGGTGTCAAAATCACAAACGCAAAGGATATTAAGAAAACATACAAATAAGCCTTATAAAGTAAATGTAATACAACAATTGCATCCTGGAGATGCAGAAAGGCGTCTAAATTTTTGTAACTGGTATCTTCAAAAAACCCAAAATGACCCTGACTTCGGTAGCAAGGTTATATGGTCCGACGAAGCCTATATAAGTTGTAGTGGTATTTTTAACAGGCATAATAATAGGCACTGGTATACGGAAAACCAATTTTTAACAAGAGAACGTCAGCAGCAAGGAAGGTTTGGGTTTAGCGTCGCTTGCTTTATATTGGGAACAAAGATTACATTCCATATTTACAATAACAATTTAACAGCAGATAGATATCTAGCAATTTTAAATCAAATACTACCGGATTTATTGGATAACTTGCCGCTAGCAAATCTGCACAATATTTACTTTCAGCAGGACGGTGCTCCTGCCCACAATGCGCAAATTATAAGGCCATTTCTATTTGAAATTTTTCACGATCGCTGGATTGGTACAAATGGACCAGTAAGCCTGCTAGCCTGCTAGGTCGCCAGACCTCTCAATATTAGATTTTTTCGTTTGGTCTTACTTAAAAAACAAAATTTACCTGAATCCAGTCAATACGATGGAGCAGCTGCAAAATGCAACCATCCAGGCATTTAGATCATTGGAAGATAGACCTATAATAATGATGAATGCTCTAAGAAGAATTCGCACTGTGTGCCAATTATGTGTTCGTGAGGGGGGCGGCCATTTTGAACAGTTTTTCTAGTTATGTAGAATTTGTTTAGTATTGTGATTAAGTTTATCAAGATTATTAAGTTTATTTATTTCATAGCAAAAAAATGGTTATTAATTTTTTATGTTGTTTAATTTTGCTTCTGGACACTTTTAATATCTACCCATATTTCCATGGCCAACTTAAGTTTTTCTTTTAATATAGCGTTTATAAAGTTTAATTTACGTCAAAAGTGCATAGTGTGATACATCATTTTAAAGAGAAAAAAAAGGTGAATTTTTTGGAATAAAAAAATACAGGGTGTCCCATTTAAAAATACTAAGTTTGGGTTATATCTCAAAAACGGATTGTCTAAAAATTTGTGCGACTACAACACTGGATTCTACGTAAAAATATCTATCCATAGCAGTTTTTACCTTTTCTCTATCTGATAGGGTGTCCGAAATATGATACTACCCCCAAAAGCGCAAAATCTCTATTTCACCCTGTATCTCGGGAACGAAACGATATGGCACAATTCTGTTTGCGGCATTCAAAGTTTCTCGAAAAAGTGACACAGGGTCGCGAAAACCGCAAAGTTATATCTCTGCTGGTTTCCGAGAAACCCTGTGATTACAAGCAATCTGGGACACAGTGTACAGTGAAATCTCCCGTTTCCTATTATCTTTCATTACTCGGTTATTGATGGAGACAAAGAAACTTTAAATATAAAAATTTTATGACTTTTTACGTAGAATCCAACGACGTACTTAAAAAAAATATAGATATTTTAATTTTTGAGATATTATCAAAGGTAGCATTTTCTTAAATGGGACACACTATATCTAAGTATCTAGAAAAATTGCATTTTTTCTTGCGATTGCAACAATGTGTAATAGTTAATATTTTGCTTTGTCCTAAATAGCTAAAATACCAAAAAACATTAATTTTTAGTTTGTCATGGACTGAATTCTTTAGGCGTTTGTTTTTGGTTGTTTACATATCATAACATTAAATAACAATTAAGTATTGATTGTCAAATTCCGTTTACGATTATATTTTTTAAAAAAAGGTGTCCAAAATGAATGTTTTTTAAAACTATGAAAAGTTAAACATGTTTGTGTGCTATACTCAGAGTATTAAAAATAAAGACGCAGCTTTAGACCTGTATTTTAAGCATTTCCTGGAACGACGACAGCCAGACAAAGAAATATTTCGAATATTATACGACAATTTATTTATACAGGGTTATTCACGCAACCCGTTCATTAAAAGTTTTTGATGATGCCATTTAGATAAAAATTTCAAATTTTGGGATTAAGGTAAGGTCAAGGGGTACTTCTTTTTTGAAATATTTTCAACTTCCTATCACTTCCGGTTTAACCGGAAGTTGGTATCAACTTGCTTATTTTAAATGGAACACCCTGTATTTTATGATATTTTTGGATTCTACGGAGAATATTAATGCTATTTTAGTATTAATTATTAGTTATTTAGTAGCATGTCCTATACCTAGGTTCAAGTGTTCTTAAGATATTTGACCTTGAACCGAAAATGAGCCTTCGGGGTACCAAATTTTAAAATCTCATATTTTTGTAAGTTTTGAAGATATAATCTTCATATTTTGCAGACGATCGGTAAATAATCTTAGGTTTCTATTTTTTTTATTGAATTTCTCTATTTTTATACAGGGTGTCCTAAATTCAGTGGCAAACATTCACATTTTGAAAGCCGCTAAAGTCCGTTTTTTTAAATGGGACACCCTATAACTTTAGGCACTATCAAATTTAGAATTTCATTTTCTATCGAACTGTATTAAGGTTCCCTATACCTATTCGTAACCATTTTCGAAATAATTGAGTTTTATAAAAATATCGTATGTATTTGCTTAAATATTTACATGTTCCAATGGTGAGCCATGGAAAAACTATTGAGATCCAATATCCAATATGACAGATGATTAGTATGCGTTATTTATCGAAAGTTGTCAATGATAAACTAAATCTTCTAAATCGAAATGGAAGAATACTCAAACGCTGATATTCTCAATCTATTTTATATTCATGGAGAATGTTATAAAATTTTGGAGAGAACGTGTCGTGTGTCTAATGAACGCCACCCTGATTTGCCGCCAATGAACAAGTTAAAATTCAAGAGGATTGAAACGAACTTTTTGAGTTTTGGCAAAGTTAAAGTTACAAAAAATATTCCGAAACCAGTGACAAATGCCGAGGATAACGTAATAAACATATTAGCTTATTTCCACGCAAACCCGAAAAGTTCAATACCGTCTGCAGAAAACGATTTTGGAATTTCTTCTTCATCTGTCCAAAGAATCTTGAGCGAACATCATATGCACCCTTATTCCTCCCAAAACGTGCAAGCCTTGAGACCTGGTGATGACGTCCGACGAGTAGAATTTTGCGAATTCATGTTTTTGAAAATTTAAAGGAATAACAAATAGAAGAAACGAACATTTCTGGGCAGCAGAAAAACCCCACGTTTTACGCGAAACGCGTTCTCAAGAGAGGTTTAACTTCAATGTTTTCGGTATAGTATTAAATGATCAGGTGCTACGAGGGACGGTTTCTGAATTTATAGAAGAAATTCTTATTGGTGAGCTGCAAAATTATTGGTATCAATTAGATGGGGCACCAGCACATAATTCCGCTGTAGTTTATCTCCAATTATCTAGAATTTTTGAAGATCGCTGGACAAAGAAGAATTGAAATGTGTCTTCAAATGAACGGACAGCATATAGAACATTTGTTATAATTCAATTTTATTATTTTATTTATTTATCGTTGATTGTTAGATTGCTATAATATTTAAGTTCACTAAAACAAGTTTAGAACAGTCTCGAACTTAGTAGATATGGTTAAAAATAATTTAAATAATTTATTACATTTTCTATAACTTTAACTTTTCCGAAACGAAAAAATTTCGTTTTAATCCTCTTCAATTTTCTCTTGTTCATTGGCGATAAATGAGGATGTTTTTCATTAAAAACATGGCACGTTCTCTCCAATATTTTGTAACATTCTCCGTGAATATAAAATAAATTGAGAATATCAGCTTTTAAGTGTTATTTTATTTTAATTTAAAATTTTCAAATCAGCTGTCATGTTGAATAGAAAAGCACAACAATTGTTTTTCAATGGCTTACTACGGGAAGGTGTAAGCATTTAGCAAATACATATGATAGTTTAATAAAAATAGGTATAGAGAACCTTAATACAATTTGATAGAAAATTAAATTCTACATTTGATAGTGCATAAAGTTATAGGGTGTCTCATTTAAAAAAAAGGACTTTAGCGGCTTTGAAAATGTGAATGTTTGCCGCTGAATTTAGGACACCCTGTATAAAAATAGAGAAATTCAATAAAAAAAATAGAAACCTAAGATTATTTACCGATAGTCTGCAAAATATGAAGATTATATCTTCAAAACTTACAAAAATATGAGATTTTAAAATTTGGTACCCCGAAGGCTCATTTTTGGTTCAAGGTCAAGTATCTTAAGAACGCTTGAACCTAGGTATAGGACATGCTACATAAAATAGCATGAAAATTCTCCGTAAAATCCAAAAATATCATAAAATACAGGGTGTTCTATTTAAAATAAGCAAGTTGATACCAACTTCCGGTTAAACCAGAAGTGACAGGAAGTTGAAAATATTTTAAAAAAGAAGTACCCCTTGACCTCACCTTAATTCCAAAATTTGAAATTTTTATCTAAATGGCATCATCAAAAACTTTTAATGAACGGGTTGCATGAATAACCCTGTATAAACCGTATAAAATAAGGAAAATCCATAACTTACATCCTGCAGATGAAGAACGGCGTTTAGAATTTTGTCATTGGTATTTGCAACAGATTAATCGTAATCCCAATTTTTGTCAAAATGTAATATGGACTGACGAAGCTTTTATATGTAGGAAAGGAATGTTTAATCGACATAACAATCGATATTGGTCAAACATAAATCTTCATCAGACCGCCGCTAGGGTACAACAAGGACGCTTTGGGTTCCATGTGTGGGTGACGCTATATCAAAATAGAGTCCTTAACAACAGGTTTTATAATGAACATTTGAATGCTGAAGGATACATCCAAATTTTGGAAGAATATGTAATAAACGAGTTGGATAACATGCCATTAGAATTAATGTTTATCTACAACAAAATGATGCCCCAGCCCATAACAGCCATATCTGCACTGTCTATGTGGTTGTAAAGCAGTTTATAGAGAAAAAATACTGATGCTTGTTCACATCGACTGTCGAGACTCTTAACGTTGACTCTTTCTAAATAAACATTGTAATCTACGCCTCTTTGCGGATAAATGTCATCAGTCTTGAAAGACAAGTATTTTAAAAACCTTTTTTGAACTTTTTCTATTTCGAATTTATCCTTGCTATAAAAAGGACTCCAAACAATAGAAGAGTACTCAAGTTTAGAACGTACATAAGTAAAGTAGAGTATGTTTAGTGCATCAATATTTGTAAAGTGTTTGCAACTGCGATCAATGAAACCGTACACTTTACTTGCTTCACATGTTGTTTGGAATGTGTGTATCAAATGTCAAGCTATTCTCAAAAGTTACTCCGAGATCCCTCATGCTTCCGGAACGAGACAGTACGCTACCATTAATATTGTATTGAAATTCTATGAAAGTGTGTGTAAGTGACAACTTTACATTTTCCTATGTTCAAGTTTGTTAAGTTGTTAAGTTTTGGAAGTTGATGTTGGAGTATCACGCAGTCTTGGGCATTGTTTATAGCATAATAGAGCTTGAAATGATTAGCAAATACAAGATTCGCAACTCCTAACAAGTCATTGATAAATATGGAAAATAACAGCGGCCGAAGATTAGAGCCCTGAGGCAAGCTTGATGTGGAAATGAAACTACTTGATTCATAGCTATTATAACGAATATTCAGCTGCCTCTCTGTCAAATAGGATTTAGAAAAACCAACATATTTCGCACTCAAACCAACCCTAGTTAAATTCATAGGCCTTCAAAAAGTCTATATAGACCACATCCACCCTTATCCGGTTCTCTTTTGATAAATTCCGTTAAGTTCACTAAGTTGGTGGCAATAGATTTTTTACTAAAGAAACCATGTTGCTGAATTGAAATTGCACCGTTAACGGACCTGTAGCTGCGATCATAGACAATCAACGAAACTAGCCGATAGCTGGCAACTAAATTTCTGTTGGCTGACTTGAAAATTGGGCGGTAAGCCAAGGGAAGTAGTCAATACACAGGTTGAACAGGCAACTCAAAGGCACAACCAGCATAAATACAAAATCTCTGATTAGAAAGGATGGTATACCATCAGTACCCGATGTCATTTTATTTTCCATTTTTTGCCTGCTTTGAGAATTTCATCTGAAATTATGTTGTTAAGGGAAATTGTAATATTTGATGCGATTGATTGAAAATCGTTATCATGATCATCGGATCCATTTGGTGTTTCTCTGTTGATCTGTCTTTCTTGCACGTATTAGCTAAAAGGCTAGTTACCCGATTAACTTCAGATTTGTGCTATATAAGGATATTTAAAGAATCGAAATAATACCTATAGATAAAGAACCACTTATTGTATCTAGGTATAATTTCAAGAAATATCTTTCACTAAAGAAACGTAAGCAACTACGGAAACTCACACACATTTTTTCCACGAAAGTCTACCAAGGAATAGTATGAGTACATATTTTGACCTAAAGTGAAACGGGATTATTAGATTAGATTTAGATCGTCGCATGTTGCCCTAAATAAATAAAAATTAATATTCAATGGATGTTTATATATTAATTGGTACCTGATTAAAATACTTCACCATAGATCAACAAATATTGCACATTCAAATTCCCTATTTACATCGCATATTATTTTGAAAGGCCATTGATTCTGTGATGACTATTGGTTTGAATAGTTTTAACAAATTATGAATTAGCAACGATAATAAATAGTGGAAATGTATAATTAATTGCTCTTAAAATTAGAGTTAACACACAACCCAAATTCAAAATATATGCGCATACATAAAATAATAACCTTTTTATATCGGCTGGTACAATTTATATATTTCAAAATTAGTAAAAACGTAGCGAAGCATAAGATTATGTACGTATAATTCAAAAGCAAAAAAGGCGAATTTAAATTTATAATTGATTATATCAATTTTAAGGAATACTAAACATATTCCCACAGGGGTTTTTTATTTTTTCCCTAACTTTATCATTACTCAAAATGCAGAACCTGCTGTTAGAGTCAAATATGCCAATACATAAGTCCTTTACATTCTTTTTCTTCCTCCTCAGCCATCCACTATTGGATATAGATCTTTCAGTCCTTACAATGTATGTCTTTCTATTTGAATTCAGTTTCTCCCAGCTATCTGTTAATAATATGCCATCTCTTCCGACGGTTGTCTTTTTGTTTGCCTAGAACTCGAGGCAGTGACGTACGATGAAATATCTAGTGAAGGAAGCGATTAGGATAATGGCTAAATAACTAGTAGAATATATACCTACATGGAAAAAAAATGTAGGGTGTTACTGATTACCCAGCTGGCACTCAAGTTGTTATAACTGTCTCCATTACTAATCTTTAAGGGTTTTTACGTATTTATTACTAATAATCCTACTATATATCAATAACCACTTTGAGTTACACGTTTTTAAGTATTATATATGTATTTGTTACTGCAAATAATACGTAATAGTAATTTCCTAGTAATAGTAATTTTTAAAAGTTACTGCTTCTAATCTGTTTACTAAATAACAACTTTTAAGTATCAGAACCTTCCTGAACCTTGCAGCGACTACTCCATTACGGCCAAATGTACTCCTATAAGGTATTACTATAAAGTAAAACGTGTCGTTGCAGAGTAGAAAAAGTTATCTTCTAATGTTACTTTAAACTGGATATTACCAGCCTTTATTTTTCGGTTGCAACTTAGAATTAAGAATTACAGTAATTATTTACAAGGAAACTATTACCTCTTGTATTTGAGGTTCCGGAGATAGGGGGCGCTGGTAGGAGATTCGGTCTACAGTGACTTTATAAGGACAGTGGCGACAATAGAAGCCCACCCGCCATATTGGTGCAAAATTTATGAAGGTTTAAATAGGCGCACACATATTATCGTGAGTTTTTCGCAAAATATGACTAAATTAATCTACTTCAACACATTAATATAAGAAAATTGGATCAGCTAAAAAGTTAATTAATGAAATTATTATTAATTTCAGTCTACAAAAAATAATATGCCGCAGCAAAAAATCGAAATTTATTTTACACTGACAACCTCTGTCAGCGTCGGTTGTAAATGTAGGGACATGTTAATGCTTTACTCTAATAATCTACGCAAACTATTTAGTGGAAACTTACTTTTTCACTTAGATTTTTAACAAATAATAATGCAAGTGATTAATGACAGTTGTCTCTCAAGTAAATTTAGTAATGCAGTATGTACCGAAAAAGGCCTACAAAATAGCTTTTTTATGCTAATCTTTGAGCTTCTACCTCAAATTGGGGTGCTGAATAAAGTAAAACTTACACTAAGACATGAAACAATATTGTCTTTTACAGCAAAATAGAACCAAAATATAATAATGTGCAATATTTAATAAATTTTCTTGGAGTAAACTTAAACTTAAGATATTTACGGTCAAAGTGATTTACAAATTCATCACAAACACTTTATGAACCTGAACCAGGCTTAAACACATTTCTCCATATGGCCAATGACTAAGAACTTATTGTTTGAATCAATATTCATTTTAATAATCACAAAATCTAATAAAATAACACACTAAAACAAGAAACCTCGTAAGAAATTATAACTCTAACAAAAATTTGTTCTTCCATGTTGGATTTTTACCAAAATATTACCATGTCATCCTCACATCACCCCTAATTTTTGATCGAAATTTGAAGTCAATCGGATAAGTAGTTTTCAAGCTATGCCACGAACTGCAGGGGCGTGCGGTGAAATTTTAAGAAAGAAAAGCAATTTTTAGAAACTTACCTATTTGTAATGTAATTCGATTCTTCGATCATTTTTTGCAAATTCGTCAATAACGTCATCATAAAAACGTCGATGCTCCGACATATTTTGGAGAAATTTATTTTCAATGGACAACAGCGATGTATGCGAAAGTCTCTCCTGTCCCGTTGAATTTCTCACGAAATTTTGTATACGTTTAAGTGTTGAAAACTACTGATGAACTTGTGGCAGGTATTGTCAATACTAATTCACACAATTTCGACACTTCTGTGTAGGTAGGTATCTTCCAGCTCCTTGTCTTTTAAAAATTGGATTAGTTCCTTAGCGTTATTTTTTGCGTTAATGTCATCAGTTTCATAAATCACTTTTAGTTCAGATCGCAGTAACACTCGGTCGAAGAACTGGCCATAATGAAGAATAAGAAATTTAAACGCACAAATGCATCAAAATTATAGAAAAAAATAGAGCTGGAGGAATTTAAAATCATTTAAACCGTTAAATCTATAGTTTATTTGTCGCTGAATTTGATCGATTATTTCATAAAAGAGGCGTCTGTATGATCTTTGAACATCTCCCACTTTGTGTGTTCTAAGACGCTTGGCTTGTGGCTCTACATTTAACGTCATCGTTTTCTCCCAAAATAGGTTAAAGACATCTCTTTTTTGGCTTAACATGGACTTAAAATCAACCACTTTCTTTTTGGCAAAAAGCAATATCATTTGTTTTAGTTTGTAATATATTAAAAACATTGTCCGAGAATAACAAATGATTAAAATTTAAAATCTCGTTTCAAACAGTCCAAAAACCCCCTCGAACTATTTATTGCTTCTGAGTCCCACGTTTCATTATTTTCTATTATATTCTCAAATAGTTGATTTTCAGATACTGTTAACAGAAGTCTTTTATTATAGTTCCACCTAGCAGGAGCTACTTTGGGCAATCGTTTGTGGACAATGAAGTCCAAAGCTTGAGTACGTTTTGTTGACTTGGAAAAAAAAGCAGCCATGCCACTTAAAGTACCGAAAAATACTTTACACTCTTTAATGTAATTGATAGACTGGGGTAAAACTAAATTTAATTTATGTGCAAAACAATGGACAAACACAGCACTTGGGAAAGTTTCTCGAACTTTAGATTGCAGACAGCCTAATTGTCCTGCCATCACTGTAGCTCCATCATAGCTTTGAGCAACTAATTTTTTCTCTCCATTAATTTCTTTAGTAACGTTATAAACTACGGTACATAATGCATCTGCTATACGATTTTCGGACACATTCTTAAAACCTAAAAACTGCTCTTCAATACTTCCGCCTGTTTTAACGTAGCGTATTACTATAGATAATTGGCTAAAATTAGTGATATCAGTTGTTTCGTCCAGAACAATAGCAATGAACCGCGCCTCGCCAATCTCCAGCTTAATTCTTTTTAGAATAATAGTTGCAACAGCGGAAATTAAATCATTCTGGATTCCATTCGACGTTCCGTGAAAAACGCTAGACTGCTCTAAATGATTTTTTAAGCAATCATCCTATTTAGCCATTAAACTAAGTAAATCTTGAAAATTTCCTGTATTTGAAGAAACCCTTGTTTCGTCATGACCTCTAAATCCCAATTCGTGCTGTCCGAGAAAACAAACAACATCGATAAGTCTTCCTAATATTTGCCTATTTTTATCGACTAGTTCATTGTGTTGGCGGTGACTAATTTCCAAATCTTTATTAAGGGCGTGTTCAATTCTGGTTTTGCCGAAGAGTTTTGGACATAATATGTCTTTTTACAGCTTTATGGAAATTGTTTAAATCGGAAAAACGAGTTTTATTCCAGAGACCTTTTTCGTTTTCAAAAAGTAAACATGGCCAACAAAATAATTTACTTATATTTTCACACCTTGTTAGACATTTAAATTGTTCGTATTGTTTTTCCGGATAAAAATGTCTAATACAGTTTTTCATTTTTGTGGTTAAATTTTCATAGGCGGTTTTGCCCTTCCTTTGGAAATTATTTGAAGCTTATCAGCGAAGTTAAATGTTGAAAATCCTTTTATTACTAAGACACACACCACATATTCACACACACTCTTCTTACTAAATTCTCCAACATTTTCAACGTTATTACCGACAGCCGAAGTTGACGGTATTTGCATATCCATGTCCGTATTATTGTCTTCCATATCGCACCATGCACGACGCGACGTATGTATCACGCATCATCAAGCATACAGGACTTGGCCGCAGAGAAGCTAGCGGCTCGCATAGGTTCTATTCGATTTTCTATTGTGGCCGGTCGGAGTCAAGGCATTTATTATGGGCTTGATAATTAAGATAATATTTTAGCATTTTTAATATAAACTAAATTAATGGTTCTCTATTTTAAAAATTACATTTTAGAACATGTTTTGTAATTTTTTTGGGGAAGCACCGCTTCCCTTGCTTTCATGGACTGCACGCCTCTGATGAACTGACAGACAGACTGCCAGAGGGACCGGCGGAATTGATAAAACAGGTTTTTTGGCATCTACGGACGCTAACTGGTGAAAATATGTAAATTCTGAGAGGGTGATTTTTTTTCACGATTTCAAATACTTTCTTTGACTGATATTTTGTTCCGCCATCTTCAATTCGTACCAAAATTTTGCCAGTTGATTCCAACGGAATACTTGATGTCTGAGCAAAATTTGAAATTGGATTGGATAAGCAGTTTTTCATAATAATTTTTTTAACATTTTACTAGGCCGCCATTTTGTTTCGCCATACTGGATTTTTACCAAAATATTATCAGATCATCCCCAATGACTTTTGATCAAAATTTAGTCAATCGAGTTAGGTTTTTAAATCTAGGAGGGTGATTTTTTCTGATTACAATACTTCCCTTTTACGAGGGAAGTAAAAATCCAAATACCTAAGTGTAATCTACCAAAGTAACTTGTTATATTGTCTTAACTTTATTTTATACCCTTAATGCGAGGTAAGCGGTATTTTCTGGGGAATCTGTTATCCACTAGGGACTGAAAGTCATTAGGTCTATCGTTGTTTATTTAATTAAACATTGCTCTGGTCTGGTCATTTCATGTGAAACTATTGTTTCAAGCTTTGCAGCAACTTATAAAAGTGAAGGATCGTGTTTACGGTCTAGAGCCTTTGCTAAAAACAATGCACTGCACAAAGGGTATTACGGTCAGATCCAGGTTTCGAGACAAAGGTAAAGCTATACCTTTAAATAATTAGGTCGAAGCAAGAACATCAGTTTTGTTTAATACCCTGCGTTTATATAAGCACCACACTGTTGTAAATTTTTTATAATTTGTGTGTTTAAATTGTTGGCCAGGACTAGTTAACATTTTTTTTATTATTACGAATTCCTAGCGAGCTTAAGTACAAGAACTTAATAAACAAATATTTAAGATCTAATATCAAATAAATGTAGGAAAAATCGGTTAAATTAGTTTTTAGTAGGAACTTCCTTTAATACTAATTTCACCACACATAGATATGCACTCAGGACTTAAACTCCGTTGCCTCAAGTCTAACTTTTCAACCGCTCGGTATATTACAACGAAATATAGAACGATAATACATAAGCAAATTCTTCTTTTTTTTGAAAAAAAAAGGACAGCTTTATAAATGTCAAGAGGACAACTGGGCGCAATTTCGAGGCTTTTTTATGGAACGGGGGGTCGAGTGATATATCATTTTTAAGGTCAATTCTTAATTTAACCCTTGATTTTGAAAACATTAAATTTGGCAGTTCTCAAATGATGACCAATAAGAATGTTTTCTAATGGAATCATTATTATATTTTTGAGATATTTATTTTTTAGATTACTCCATACTAAGTGAAGCTGGAATTAATTAAAGTATATATGTGTGTATAAATCTATATATATATATATATATATATATATATATATATATATATATATATATATATATATATATATATATATATATATATATATATATATATATATATATATATATATATATATATATATATATATATATATATATATATATATATATATATATATATATATATATATATATATATATATATATATATATATATATATATATATATATATATATATATATATATATATATATATATATATATATATATATATATATATATATATATATATATATATATATATATATATATATATATATATATATATATATATATATATATATATATATATATATATATATATATATATATATATATATATATATATATATATATATATATATATATATATATATATATATATATATATATATATATATATATATATATATATATATATATATATATATATATATATATATATATATATATATATATATATATATATATATATATATATATATATATATATATATATATATATATATATATATATATATATATATATATATATATATATATATATATATATATAACATATGGTGGTGCAAATGGGGTGGACGATTGTGGGCAAACGGAGAGGAATTTGAAAAAACATTTTTGGGATATGATTGATAGTCAAGAACGCTGTGTTTTAAAATTATACCCATTATACAGGGTGGTCTGAAAAGTTCGTGGTGAACCAAACTTGTGTATTTTTAAATGGGACACCCGGTATATTATTATTTTAGTTGATTTTCCTATTCGTTACGATCATTTTGATATGAGGTTTGTTGGGTCTGAAATTTATACGAAGGGAATGGGACGAGGTTAAAGTGGAAAAAAGGGTTATACTCCGGCCATTTTTTGAAAACAATTGAAGCAGGTATGGAAAAACCAAATATTCTATAAAATGTATTGTATCTAGGATTACAATAATCGCTTGTAAGTCGTTCAAAATTATTCACTGTTATACAGGGTGGTCAAGTTTTGCAAATTTACCTTGGATTGAATTTTTTTAAATGGAACACCCCATATATTTTACTGTCATATTAAAGATAACATCGCCAGCTTTCAGAAAATACCCTATTTGATATCTTTCTGTCCAACAGTTTTTTAGTAAATTAACCGTGAAACCAAAATTTACTCATTCTAACAGAAACGGTATTATTTACGTTGCTTAAATTGACTACCTATAATATAAGGAGGCCATGATATAATCATAAATGAAAAGAAAGATTGACATGCTTGTCAAAACCGCAAAGTGTCAGAGAATTGGCATCAATTACCATTGTTTTTTGACGATAAGCCGAGAAATTGTTAAGTAACAATGAGTTTGAGTACCCCAGAGTTGATAAACATGACTTTTATGTTGGGCGAGTGTCAAAAAAACCCTTTACTAGCAAGCAGGGTTTATGCGGTACGATATCCCGATGCCGAAAAAAAACCAAGACCTGAAGCTTTTGCAAGTTTATTAGAGAGGTTTCAAGAAACAGGCAATGTTGCTTTTAAGAAACGTAAAGTAATTAATAAACCAGTTACCAATGAAGATAATGCTTTGACAGTGTTATTAATAGTGCGAGAAAATCCACACACAAGTACCAGGGAAATTGAGAGAGCTACTGATATTGAACGCACTAGTATTAAACGGATTCTGAAACAACATAAATATCATGCCTACCACATTGAATTACACCAAGAACTGTATGATCGCGATTACGTCCAACGACAAGAGTTTTCAATTTGGTTTTTAAATACAATTTGGGATAATCCAGGTTTTGTAGATGGGGTGCTGTTTTCAGATGAAGCAACTTTTAAAAGCAACGGCTTGGTTAACAAACATAATATGCACTATTATTCAACCGAAAATCCACATTGGATTCGTCAGGTGGACCATCAAAATAAATGGTCAATTAATGTTTGGGGAGGTATAATTGGCTCTCATGTTATAGGACCATATTTCTTTGAAGAGCATTTAACGGGAGAAGTCTATTTAAATTTTTTGAGAAATGAGTTGCCCGTATTGCTCGAAGACTTACCTTTAATGTTAAGAAATTCCTTATGGTTCCAACATGATGGAGCACCCCCGCATTACCATAGGCATGTAAGACATTTTCTCAATAATTGGAAAGGAGAGCATTGGATTGGGCGAGGTGGACCAGTTAAGTGGCCTGCGAGGTCACCCGATTTAACGCCACTAGATTTCTTTTTATGGGGACATGTTAAAGAAGAAGTTTATAAAGAGGTTATGAGAGTTAAGAGATATGAAGTTGAGAATAATAAGCAGTTTTCGCAACATTTCAGACCTGACTTTGAGAAAAGTGAAACTTTCATTTATGGATAGACTCGAAATGTGCCTTCAGCAAAACGGTGGTTTAGTTGAACATCTTTTATAAGTTTTAATGACATTGTTTTTGTTGATTTATATTAAATTTATTTTTTTTGTAAAAAAAGATCTGTTATTAATACTGTCAAAGCATTATCTTCATTGGTAACTGGTTTATTAATTACTTTACGTCTTTTTGAAAGCAACATTTCCTGTTTCTTGAAATCTCTATGATAAACTTGCAAAAGCTTCTATCTTGTTTTTATTTCGGCATCGCATCATCAAAGAACAATATTTATTTATTTTCTGATGACAATATTCTGACACTTTGCTGTTTTGACAGGATTGTCAATCTTTTGTTCAATTTATGATGATATCATGGCCTCCTAATATTAAATTGTCAATTTTAACAACGTGAATTCAGAGTAATTCGTGTTAAAATGAAGAAATTTTGATTTCACAGCTAATTTACTGAAAAACTGCTGGTCAGAAAGGTATCAAATATGGTATTTTCTGAAAGCTAGTAATGTTATCTTTAACATGAAAGTAAAATATACAGGGTGTCCCATTTAAAAAAATTCAATCCAAGGTAAATTTGCAAAACTTGACCACCCTGTATAACAGTGAATAATTTTGAACGACTTACAAGCGATTATTGTAGTCCTAGATACAATACATTTTATAGAATATTTGGTTTTTCCATACCTGCTTCAATTGTTTTCAAAAAATGGCCGGAGTATAACCCTTTTTTCCACTTTAACCTCGTCCCATTCCCTTGGTATAAATTTTAGACCCAATTAACCTTATATCAAAATAATCGCAACGAATAGGAGAATCAACTAAAATAATAATATACCGGGTATCCCATTTAAAAAAACACAAGTTTGGTTCACCACGAACTTTTCAGACCACCCTGTATAATGGGTATAATTTTAAAACACAGCGTTCTTGACTATCAATCATATCCCAATTTTTTTTTCAAATTCCTCTCCAATCGTCCACCCCATCTTGGTTGCACCACCCAGTATATATATATATATATATATATATATATATATATATATATATATATATATATACTCCACTTATGCGAATAGATTTAAACTTCATAATTTTTTAACTAATACCGAAGCACAATTTCTCCGCTTTGTGTGCGAAGTTCTTTATATTTATTTTATCTACTTTTTATGAAATATATTTTACTCAATAATAAATATTTCTGCGAAATTCTATCATCTAGAGGAAATCACCTTTTCCCGTACTCGTTGAAGTAATTTGCCAATTTCCTCGGGTTTTATCGGACGTGACCATATTTTCTGCTTCATGTATTTCACGGTTTTATTTGATATTTGCCATAAATTTATTTCAAGTAACAGAATATCAGTAGAAGTTTAAGAAAAACTTATTTTTTTATGATTCACGCTGAGAGAATGCTTTAAGCCCTTTGTTAATCAGAATTTCTTGCTCATTTAATACATCGTTTTGCTAAAAAAGAAATGTTTTGCCCTTTTTTCAGGGCGGCTGATATGGTTAAATACGTTTTTTAAAGTTATTGTAACTTTAATTTATTTAAAAAATATATTTGAACGGGTATTGAAAAGGGTTTCTCGACCATTACTATACATTTTTGTTCGAGAGTTCAAGATAGGAGGTAATTTAATTAAAAAAAAATATTTTCTAACATCTGTGAATAAAAAGGTTTTTCCCCGCAACTTCAGAACTGCTTAAAATTTGTGTGTACGTTTTTCACAGTTTCATGTTAACTTTTAATGATGTAATTAACATTTTTACTTCTGTCAAAAAACGTCTGTTCTCCCCAAGGCCCATTAACTCTATAGGTTGCCTCGAGCGATCTTGACCTATCCCAACTCGGTGTGAGCGATCTACATCCCTCGACGACGACCGGCTTGTTTTAGCACGGCATTGTCCATATCTCTTCTGTGTGCATTTAATTACATATATTTTTTTTTGTTTAAAATTGAAACTTTTTCGTTACAATAAAACGAAGCCTTCAAGATATAAGTTATTGTAATTTTAAACTTATGTTTAGGGTTGTTGGTTCAAATTTTAACCAAGTTTTTTTGCTGAGTGCATTTCAAAAAGTTCGCATCGCATTTGAAAAAATTTGACGTATTTTTAAAGTCCCAAAAAAATATTCTTGAAAAAAGTTTTAGCATGACAAACAGTTGTATAACTTTATAAAATGTACCCTTTTTATACAAGGTGTCTCAGTAGTGTGTTCTGGTTGGTGATAATGGTTAGAGATAGAGAAAACTTTTAAATATAAATATTAGTATATAGGATGACTTAGATACCTACTTAAATAGTTTTTCATATATGAAACACCCTATAGTTTATTACTTTGTTGAATTGTATTTAAGACTTACTTCATATATTGTCCATAGGCTTAAGTCTAATTGTTTTCGAGATCTTAACATTTAAAAACTGGGATTTTCAATTTTGAACAGCTGTAGAGTCTAAACGGTTTAAATTAGAACAAAATGGTTTGCACTTTCCTGATTTAGTTTTTAATAGTCTACCATAAATGTCTTCTCTATTTCTAACCGGTACCAAGATATCAACCTAGAACACACTATGGGGACATCTTATGTATATTATAAGTATTATTCATATTTTATTAACTAGAGGTATACTATTTGCAGTAAACACAATTATTTAATTGTTTAAACATATTTTTTAATAATAGGAAATAAATCAGCACACAATTTATGCTTAAACGGTAACAAATTAAACTTCCAGTTAATAATTTTTTTCATTTTTTTATACAGCTTTTCGTGGGGGTCCACTTCAAAATGGCTTCTTGTTATATCTTTTTTTTTCCTTCGCAAGTTCATTTAAATATTTTATTCTTATAAATAACCTTTGTCTTAAGAACACATTTGCGGCATCTAGGTTTATGTTATTGTGTCTATTTGTAATTATGTTCAATAGTTTCCCTTCTTTATTAATCAATACAAATGTCTTAAAACTTTCTCTTAAGGAAGTAAAAAAATACTCTGAAAAACACAACCGACAACTATCGCAACGAAAACGTCAAGCTGAATAAGCAATAAACTAGCCGCCTTGTAGATCGGGTCACGACCTCCGCCTCACCCGCGCATCTCCCTCGCTCGGTAACTGCTTATCAAGGTAACCTAATAGAGTTAATGGGTCTTGAGTTCTCCCTAACATTGGAAGAGATAAAATTCTTAAAATGCGATTTTCCTAGATATCTGTAGCAGAGAATAGCTTTAAGTTTTGTTGATCTCAAGTAGACTATAGATCTTTGTTGTTTTTGATACATCGTTTATGTGCCTTAATTCTACTAAATATAAACTGTTTAGTTTCCATTAGAAGCATTTCCCTACAGAAACAAATAAATATGTATACTTCTTCTTTAAAATTTATTAATTATCTTTTGAGATCGGAAGCAATTTCCACTCTTCTTAAGTGTTGTAGGGATAACAATTTTCCTGATTATCGAGTGAATAACTGTTAGTCATTTATTAAGTATTGAGTTGCATTTTTTTAATTTTTCCGAGGTAAATTGCATTTATTAAGACTTCAGTCCTTGTGGTATTTTATTTGTAATTTTAACCCTGTTCCTTAGGGTAATTTTTATGTTATTTATCTCATCATTTTTGGAGTCATTTCGAATTATATTTTCCTGATTTTCCCTACTTTTATGATATGTGGACTACAATTGGGTACGCCCACAAACAGTACATTTAATAACATGTTTAATGCAACAAATACTCTATATACTCTTCTAAAATCTGCATAAAATACTCAATAGTTTTTATTAAGAGAACATTTGTATAAAAGTTAACAGTTTTTGAGAAAATAAGGGTCTAATATCAATAATTTAACATATTACCATTTATTAAAATACCTGCACACAAAAAAGGTTGATGATATGGTTGACAATGTCAGTTTTGTTGATTTACACAAATGGATCGTGTAGCTGAAACCTAAAGAATTAACATTTTATTGGAGATAGAATTCGAAACCTGCAAGATGTTTTTAACATTTTTAATGACACATATCCTAACAGAAATCTACCATAAGTAAAATTAACAAAAAATTTTATGAATCTGGAAAGGCAAAAGATGCTGTAAGTTCTGGCAGACCGGAAAGCGCAATAACTCTTGATCTTGTAACCAAAACACTAACAAAAGAAAACAGCGCCTCAACTTTAAAAGTAGGTTATAAAAAACAACGAAAACAAAACAATATAAAAAAGAAATACTTACTTAAACAAACAGTAAATGAATGAAACTAAGTAAGGTGTTAGAAAATAGAATAACAGCCCTCTTGATTTCTATTCACTCCTTTAAATCCTCAAAATCATTGAGCTCGGTTTTATGCTATTTTTAAGGTGTCCCCACAAAAAGAAGTCGAAGGACGTCAAGTCCGGAGATCGAGGTGTTCACTCTGTTGTAACTCTAAGTCCAATCCACCTTCCAAAAAAAATATTGCCTTAATATTCCCGAACATTCCGAGCGAAATGCGGTGGAGAATCATCCTGCTAATACCATATTTCATCATTCGGTGCATGATTACCTAAAAAATTCAAGTTTAAATACTTAATACAGTAGGTAAAGTAAGGAACTTACGGTTATTCGGAAATAATTCTGCAATAGCTGGGACAATTTCGACCCATAAAAGATTCAAATATTCTTCAGTTAACGTGTCTTCCATGAAGAAGGGACCGAGACAATTATGCCTATTAACTTTTCCATTAAAAAAAAGCTGCTTCGTCAGAAAAAAATAATTTGATTGACAAAATTTAAATTGGTATTGCAATGTTCTGTCATGATTTCACAAAATTCCAAGCGCCTGTGATTCGTGATCATCCTCAAAGAGTTTTTGCACCAAAGATATTTTGTATCGATGAAACTTTTCGGTTTTTAGAAGTCAATCTATGGACATGTGTGAGACGTTATTTTCTCTTCCTAATATTCTAGTAGAAAGATACGAATTTTCTTCTAAAGTGATGAAAACATTCAAGTCCTTTTTACCGTCTGTTGCGCTTTTAGGTCTGCCAGAACGTACAGTAAATTTTACCTTTCCAGTTTCACGTAATTTTTTGCTAATTTTACTTATAGTAGATTTAGTTACTGGATTTCTGTTAGGATATTTGTCATTAAAAGTGTTACAAACATCTTGCAGGTTTCGTGTTCTATTCCCATAACCCAGTATAATCAGAATTTAAATTTTTTGGATTTCAGTTAAAGGATCCATCTTTGTAAAGCAACAAAACTGACATAGTCAAACATATCGGTTAACCTTTTGTATGCAGCTATTTTAATAACAGGTAATACATTAAATTATAGATACTAGATCCTTAGTTTTGCAAAAACTGTTGACTTTCATAAAAAGTTCTCTTAATAAAAAGGATTGAGATTATTACGCAGATGTTAAAAAATTAGTATAATATAGAGTGTTCCATTAAAAAAATAATTTTCCTTCCATAACAAAAAAAAGGTAAAGTTAGCAGCAATGCGAAACTCGCCATTGGATCCGGCATAACATTAATAAATCACCAATAACTTTTGTTATTTTAAATGGAACACCCTGTATTTTTTGACATTTTTGGATTCTCCTCATTTTCCTTTCCAAAAATATATACTTTGTCTATATTCTATATTGTCTTATTCCACTTTAAAGTTAGCACATCATAATATGGCAATTTTACAGATATGCAGCCATACTTAAATCGAGGTACCTATGAAATGTCAACTAAAAACAAGGGATCCCTCTTGGACGTGAACGTAATCCACAAATCGCTTTACCCATGGAATGTCACCAACAAAAACAAAACAGTAATTTACAAAAAAATATATTTAGTGTGGTTAAATATATAATAATACAACGATAACAAACAAACGAACAAACAAAAACAAAACAAGAACTAGGAATTAATATTTTTACAGCCTATTTACGTGGCCCTCTCCATTATACAAGCAATTTTGAAACACTTTTTCAAGTTTCCTAATTGCTTGAGTAATTAAGGTGAGACATTTTGTATTTAAAACCACAATTTCATACACTATTTTTTTCGCAACTCGTCAACACTGTCCGTTCTATTATGATACATTTTATCCTTTAGGTATCCCCACAAAAATTTGTTTAAAGGTATAAAGTCGGGACTGTTCGCGGGCCAATGCATATGGCCATATTTGCCAATCTATGAAAAATATGCGTGCGCCATCTTGGTACCAAAATATCTGGTTAAAAGTGTTCATTATTTTATAGATTTAAATATCGTTCCCCCGTTAATAAACCCTCAATAAATATAGGACCATAATTTAGTTTCTCAAGATGCCACACCACACATTTATTGATTTCCGCCGTTATCACTTTCGCTCTTCAATTAGATGTGGATTTCTTGTTGCCCAATAGTGCTTGTTTTTTCTATTAAACATTCCGGCTGTGGTAAAACAAGTCTCATCAGATCACAAAATCGTTCTGAATAACAGCATACCTTGCCTCAGTCTGGTCAGCATATCCTCAGAGAAGTGGAGGCGTTGGTTAATAGTTGCACTGGTCTAATTTTATACGGGCGGTATCGATTTTTTTTTAGAACTGAACGGATGTAGAACCTCGTTTTTCCGGTTATCCTAAAGACGTCAAAATCGATTTGCTTGGATTTTCTAAAAATTAGTTTTAATTTAACTTTTAGACTACCTAAATAAAGAATTTTTTACCTTCAAAATATAATAATATGGATAATTCCTCGTCCAAGTCAAAATTCGCTCATCTTCTTTGCCTCTGCAAGGATTTTCTTTGTGCGTAGTTTTTTACTATATATGCACCAGTTTTTCTTGAGGGAACTCTTACACCAGGATATAGCAGCCTGTATTGTCGCATTGCAATTGACGCATTATTAGCATTTGCGAAATGAAGTTGAAGAATTTTTAGTGTTTCTTCTTCGGTAAATTGCATTTTGGATTTTATTAATTTTGTTTTCCGTAAAATCAATAAAATATTTTACTTACGAATTTTTTTTGGTGGTGACATTCCATGGGTAAAGCGATTTCATCATTTCATCGGTACCGCGATTTAAGTATGGCTGCATATCTGTAAAATTGTCATATGGGGTAACTTTAAAGTGAAATAAGTCAAAAACTACTGTTCCGAATATAGACAAATTATATATTTTTGGAAAGGTGAGATCCAAAAATTTCAAAAAATACCCTGTATGTCCCATTTAAAATCACAAAGTTGATGGTGACTTAGTGATTTTCTGATCGTCTTTTGTTTTTAAAATTGCCGCTATGTAAATCTTTAGGAAATTCCCTATAACTTTTATAGGAACCATTTCTTTGCATCTTAAAAAAATAAGCCTCTCAGGGGGTAACAAATTATAAAAAATAACCCTGTACAATTTTTATTAAATCAGTTAAGCGGTACCTCAGATATTTCGCCGTTTCCTTACTTTTGTTACACGCTCTATAATAATAATAATAATAATAATAATAATAACTTTATTCAAGATAGGACGAACCTAATACAAAAGTTAGCTTTTGTTTTACAATTTTGGTTATTCTTAAATTAATCCTAAAATATAGCTAAACATTAGTTAGTTTTCATATATTTTGATAAATTGCGCTTAAAAATAATAATGCTATTGCTTCCCTTTATATCTAATGGTAATCTGTTAAATTCGGAGATTCCCCGCACAAACAGTGATGCCATTGAAACCGATAAATTAGTTCTAGCTACTCGATAGTCATTATTTCTTCGTGTATTATGGCTGTGAATCTCATTATTAAATGTTAAAAATTGATTAAAACAGGCAAAAGACCTCTACTAATCTTGAATAGAAAAACCATGGTCAAGTAATGAAGGCGTTGCCTCACAGTAAACCAATCAAGCGTCGATAGCATCACTACTATAGGCGTATACCTATTGCACTTAAGAATAATTCTCATACCCCTGTTCATTAATTTTTCTGAAGTGAATCTTTTTCGTTAGTGCTCATAAGGTACAACAGTAAACTTGCTGTGGCTGAATTATTGTTTTATATATAGTAATTCTAGTATACATTGACAAATGACCAGAAACCCTAGAGAAAAAACGTAACTTCTTGCGAATTTTCCTAGAGATAAAGGGAAAGTGCTTATCAAATCTCAATCTATTATCCAAAACAAAACCGAGATATTTCATCTCTGCAACCCACTCAATCTTTTCACCGTCTATCTCCAAGGAAAAGTTGTCAAAGTTTATACCAGAAACCCTATATGAAGTACTCAATATCATTGCTTTAGTTTTAAGAACATTAAGTTTAAGTTTATTGGTTTCAAAAAACTCTCCAGCTTTCCCAAAGCCAAATTCATATTTTCCATTACCCTCTCTAAATCATTTCCGGTACATGCCACAAGTGTATCGTCAGCAAAGAGGTTCAAAAATTCGAAATCATGGGAATAGTTTATGTCATTGAGATAGATAACGAAAAGGATGGGTCCCAATATACTGCCTTGTGGCAATCCTATACTATTCAACACTGCATTGGAGAAAGAGCTTCCACACTTTGTTATTTGTGCACGGTCTTCCAGATATTACTGAAACCAAGACAACACTCTTCCTCCAATACCATAATATTTCAATTTTTTTAAAAGTAAATCTCGGTCAATTGTTTCAAAAGCTCTCTTAAGATCTAAAAACACAGCCACAATATACTTGTTTTCATCAATGGATTGTTTCCATTTAGTTACTGTAAGTTGCAAAGCGGTTTCACAGGAGTGGTTTTTCCTGAATCCTGATTGGTGGCCTTTAAACATTTTATTTTTATCAAAATATTTCTTTAATTGATCACAGACAGCTGCTTCCAAAATTTTTTCAACGGTAGGAAGAGTGTTGATTGGTCTAAACTCATCTACATTTGAAGGGTTGGGAATCTTAGGAACTGGTGAAATAATACTTGTTTTTAGTTCATATGGAAAACATCCTCTTAACAAAGATGAATTTACAAAATTAAGCAAAACATACCCCAACACCTCAAAAGAGTTCCTCAAAAAACCTGTATTACGTATGTCATGTGGATCAGTCTTATTCTTTAGTGAAAATACAATGCTTTTAAGTTCACACAATGTAACTGTTTCAAAATCACAGAAAACAGTCTCAACTGGATTATATATATCACCCGTCCACTCATCAGTAGGAATAATTGAACTTTCAATATCCATTACACTATTAACAAAAAAATCGTTAAATCTATTAGCACTCTCAACTTCACTAGATGCAAACTCATCATTTATAAATTTAATTGACAGGTAATTTAAGGATTGATTTTTACTTTTAATTAGATCCTTCAAAGTGCTCCACATAGCCCTACTATTCCCTTTATTTGCATCTATTCTGCTTTCATAGAACTCCCTCTTTTTATTTTTTATAATATTGACTACTGAATTTCTTTTAAGTTTGTAATCCTGCCACAAAACCTCTCGTCCATTATCCGCTATGGAGTTCTTAAAAACTTTATAAGCTCTATCTCTTTCTTCGGCTTTAAGTTTAACATCAGTATCATACCATACTGGTTTTCTTTGTTTGTTTTTTACTTCAATCAATAGGGCAAACATATCAACTATATGCTTACATTTAGTTAAAATATCTTGAAATAAAACATTTACATTACTTGATTGAGTATTAAAATCCATTTCAATAAGTTTAAGATTGATGTTATGCATAACTTTTGAGTTTATCCTACGAAAACAGAATGATGTTAGACCATTGCAGCTCGACCTCATACACATTTTCACACAAACAATAGAATGATCGGTAATCCTTGGTACATCAAGAACGCTGACAGATATTTTATTGGATTTATTACATAATACATAATCAATCAAAGTAGAACTTACTTCACTATGTCTCGTACACTCAGTCACTAGTTGATCTATCCCATATACCTGTATCACTTGCCTTATTCTATTAGAATAATAACTTGTACTATCCAGAAAATTTATGTTAATATCACCTGTTAGTATACAGTTATCAGTTTCTGTAAAGTACTCATCACACCACTCTTCTAACTTCTTTAAAAACACAGTATGGCTAGAGTTAGGTAAGTGATAACAACCTCCCACTGTCCAGTTTACCCCATGAATATTGATTCTAATAAAAACACACCAATAATTACCAATTTCAACGGAAGTCCCAAAAATACTAAATTTAACATTATTTCTTACAAACAGAATCACCCCTCCTGTATGTCTGCTATGGGAGTTGCAACGTATACATGAGTACCCCTTTACCTGAACCTCTAGATCATCAACTTCTTCTGTTACTCTTGATTCAGTTAAAACTACCAATAGAGGGTTACAAATAAATATTTCTGCAATTAATTCTGACTTCTGGGCCAGAAATCTTTGAGTATTTAGACATACTATATCACAGTTTGCCAAGGTAACAATATCACAGGAATTTATTGTGCCTTTAGTTTTTTGCTTTCACAATATGAGGAATTCCGTTTGTGTATTTAATGACTAAATCCAACTAGCCTTTAGATTTCCGATCCTTAAGCTGTTTGAAAATCTCTCTTTCTTTCTGTCTCTGGGCATTTGAGAGATCTGGTCCCACAAAAACACTGCATCCTTTTAGTCGGCTTTTATTTCATAGTGCAGATTGTACTTGTTTGGAATCAGTCAGTGTTATTTTAAGTGAACGAGCACCATTTTTATTTGGTTTACCAATTCTCAGTACTTTATATGTTATTACTTCCTCATTTATAACTTGGTTTAGTACTCTTTTTGCTTCCTCAATGTCATTTGGACCCTCAGGTAAATTAAATAACATTATGTTAGTGGCTCTTAACTGACGCTTTCTTAATTCATTCAGGATATCAACTTTATTGCAGTTTGAAGTCATTACTGCAGCAGCAGAATCTGATTAGGTTCTTATCTGTATAATGGAATTCTTTAAACCTTCTAGTTGAGGCTCTGTATTTGCTATCCACTCTTTAAATTCTGTTTTAAGAGTATCAAGTGCACTTATAAGCTTTGGAACATGTAAAAATCCCTCATTACAGTCCTGACAAAAATATTTGAGAACTCGCTGTGTTTTTAGTTCCATTACACGCAGTTCAGTAACTGTAAGGCCGGAGCAAGCTTGTCTTTTGGGGCAATAACGATTACAACTATCACAAGCAACTCTGGAATCCACGTCGTTTTCATCTTCATTGCATTTGAAACAAGGCATTGTAAGAATTTTGGCGCACATCTGCTCAGAATTGCATGTAAACAAATCAAAGGTCTTTGTAGGTTAAGTGAATAATTTCGTGTATTTTATAACAAAACTGAGCAGTCCCTCACGAAATTCTTAAGTACACTTGAGTAGAAAAACATCAAGATCAATGCAGTTGATATTTTTATAAATTTTGTACACTTTAACTCAAAAAAAAAGAACATTTCTTACAACACTTTAAGGACGTCGTTATCGTGACTTCCATTTTGATATTTAACTAGACTTTATAAACGTTACATTGATATATCACCTCAGTAGCAATTTATTGTTCACTAGGACCATCAAAGGTCGTCATGTAATTTGTGAGAGTTAACTACTGTGATATGAGAAAAGTTATAAGCTAAAACATATTAAACTTGTTTATATACTACCGGAAGCATAAAACTGTGAGCTTAATATAGGTTAATTTATCATAACGTTATTGAGCAGCCACGACGTGTGCGCCATATGACATTAAATGTGATAAATTGACTATTTTTTACTTAAAAAACCCATTTATGCACAAATGATATCCATTCCAATGGCCGCTTTCAATATAATGCAGTTAAAAAACAATTTAAATGAAATATGCATATTTTGTTTTTACATCGCAACTGTACATTGGATTATTATATCGGTCGACATGTTTTAAAAGAACTTAATGTTTTAAAAATATTCTATATAAATAATTTCCCGAATGTACAAAAACTATTCAAATAACGGCTGCTATTAGCTTCACTTCGTGCATTATTAATATATTTGTTTAAATTGTAACAATTAGTTTTAACTTTTATAAGTAGCAAAACAGAAAATAGACATTGATTTTTGGCAATAAGAATTCTGAGTATACCATACCTAGTGCCCAAAAATATTGCCTCCCTAATAAATCTTTTTTCCCTTAAGATATTTCAATGAAAATTTGGTTGCTTAATTGTTTTCACCATCACAGCTGCGTCGAGTTTGAATTCCTGCCAATAAAATTTCATTTTTAAATAGGACGTTTTACATAAACTCCTAGACAGTGACATTCATATATTAAAAACTTTACAAATTTTGTAGGAGAATTAAAACCAATCTAATTAGATCCAAAAGATATCTTAGTCAGTTTCGATGTAGAATCGTTATATAAGAAGGCGCCTATTAATGATTCAATTTCAATAATATCAGACCTATTTCACCATAGTAATCTTGATAATTCACTTTTAGATGTGACTTTGAGGTATGTCTCACATCAATATTTTTTTAAGGAGCTTTTTATAGATAAACTCATAAAGACCACCGCCGCTGTCACCTGTGGAAGCTAATACCTTCATTGAAGCTTTAGAGTTGTCCCTATTAAAGCCGAATTCCATGGTTGATTGGTCTAAACTCATCTACATTTGAAGGGTTGGGAATCTTAGGAACTGGTGAAATAATACTTGTTTTTAGTTCATATGGAAAACATCCTCTTAACAAAGATGAATTTACAAAATTAAGCAAAACATACCCCAACACCTCAAAAGAGTTCCTCAAAAAACCTGTATTACGTATGTCATGTGGATCAGTCTTATTCTTTAGTGAAAATACAATGCTTTTAAGTTCACACAATGTAACTGTTTCAAAATCACAGAAAACAGTCTCAACTGGATTATATATATCACCCGTCCACTCATCAGTAGGAATAATTGAACTTTCAATATCCATTACACTATTAACAAAAAAATCATTAAATCTATTAGCACTCTCAACTTCACTAGATGCAAACTCATCATTTATAAATTTAATTGACAGGTAATTTAAGGATTGATTTTTACTTTTAATTAGATCCTTCAAAGTGCTCCACATAGCCCTACTATTCCCTTTATTTGCATCTATTCTGCTTTCATAGAACTCCCTCTTTTTATTTTTTATAATATTGACTACTGAATTTCTTTTAAGTTTGTAATCCTGCCACAAAACCTCTCGTCCATTATCCGCTATGGAGTTCTTAAAAACTTTATAAGCTCTATCTCTTTCTTCGGCTTTAAGTTTAACATCAGTATCATACCATACTGGTTTTCTTTGTTTGTTTTTTACTTCAATCAATAGGGCAAACATATCAACTATATGCTTACATTTAGTTAAAATATCTTGAAATAAAACATTTACAATTTCAATAATATCAGACCTATTTCACCATAGTAATCTTGATAATTCACTTTTAGATGTGACTTTGAGGTATGTCTCACATCAATATTTTTTTAAGGAGCTTTTTATAGATAAACTCATAAAGACCACCGCCGCTGTCACCTGTGGAAGCTAATACCTTCATTGAAGCTTTAGAGTTGTCCCTATTAAAGCCGAATTCCATGGTTCAGATATGTAGAAAATAGTTTCGTAATATGGCTTCATGGTCCAAAAAATCTCCCCATTTTACTTGATCATGTGAATCAGCAACACCTAATATTAAATTTACAATGGAAGTTGATTCAGAAGGCATGATCCCATTTCTAGATGTTCTTGCACTAAAGAAAGGAGGTGCTTCCTGAGGGAACCCTGTATATAAAAATCCAACACATACGAATAGCCCCCAAATTGCAAATTATCATCATCATCTGCCACAAAAGCAATCAGTTATTAACATTAACAAGTCATTTCAAAAAACCGTGTTTTTCGACCTTTCGACGGGCATATCTCTGAAACTAGTAGAGATAGGACACTGAATTTGATATGTATTTTTAGAGGAGATTTGTTGTGTGCCACCTTTGATACCGAAATTTTGGAACCGCAAAGTTGACGAAAAAGTCAACTTCGCGTCAACACAGCTGAGGTCGCTATTTTAATTTTTTCTGACGAAACTTTCTGAAACGATGGTTCTTCCGGTCTTAGAGAAGCCTATTATTTTTGGTTGGGTTTCAATTCCGTTTGACGATTTTCCAATTATTTTTTCTACTACTATAAGTAATATTTAGGCAAGTAATATTAATATATACATGGTGGTGTGGAAAAGCGCTGCAAAAAAGATTGTGTTTTTTTGTGTGTGTTTTGGATAGACCTCGTCTTTCTGATTACGAATATATATAATTTGTAACATTTATTTTAAATATAACTATTAGAAAAACGATTAGAAGAATTAGATATCCTATTATATTTTCAAGGTATGATTATTTATAACTTTTTAACAAGTTACCACACAAACATAGTTTTATTATTTTTTTCTAGAAAATCCTCCCAATTCATTTCGAGACGGTGCTAAAGATCTACAAAAAAGTATTGGCATGATAATAGAACATTAAAAAATATAACTTTCACCCATTCAAGCCGAGAAAAGTTCAACATTTAACCGAAGCAAACAAACCACAACGTTTGCGATTCTGTAGAGATATATTAGAACCATCCGAAACGGATCCAAACATCTTTAACAGAACTCTGTGGGCTCATGGGTCCTGTTTCAGGAAAAACATACATTTTTGGGCCGTGGAAAATCCTGAAACTTTGTTCGAAGTCAAACATTCCGGAAGGCGTTTAGTAAATTTTGGGCCCAGTTTTTTACAATTACAGTCTGACATGTAATACTTATCTTAACATGCTTCGTAAAGACATTGACAACATTATTGACGGTTTTCCTCGTACGAAGATGCGACGTATGATATTTCAGCAAGATGGGGCACCAGCTCAATATTGTCCAGGCAACAAATTTTTTAAATGAAAACTTATTCTAATTTTCAAACATTACTGTTCTAAATAAAACTTTCCTTTCGTTAACGAAACATGAGTTTTTATTTTATTTATAATGAATCTGGAAGAGCACAAATCTTATTATTTAACATGTTTTGCTAAAAAGCCAATGGCTAAATTCAATAAGTTCCTCGTATAATAAATATTACATTAATCCAAATGATCGTAAACACGATCTTTGCGCCATGTTCTGCTGCGCTTTAAAATTAAAATATTTTCCTGCTCCGAATAACTCACTTTAAACTTCTAAAGACACATTTGGCAAAAGTGTTGTCAGATATAATACGTGGCATTCAAAACAAACGCGTCGACGATTCATGGCCTACTGCCGCGCCAGCCGAGTTTATTGTAAAAATAATTTTTCTGATGTTAATATTTAAAATAAATGTAACAATCTATATATATTCGTAATCAGGAATCGAGGTGTATCAACTAGGCTTACAAGATACAGTGTGTTTCATAAGAAAAAAACACAATCTTCTTCGCAGCGCTTTTCCACACCACCCTGTATACATTATAATTACTTGCCTAAAAACTACTTATAATACCTACAACTTTTGTATAAGACATTTGTCTCTATAATACCAGATAAAAATGTTAAAGGGGGGGTCCATTTATAATGGAACACCCTGTACATTTCCTAACTTTATCCTGTATTACAAGGAAAGGTCACCAACATTATGAATCAAATCAGAAAACGCAATGAATACCAAAATTCTTTATATTCTTTTATCAAGCTATTAAATCTTGATGGGCTATTTACAAATATACTGGGAAAAAGAAAATAGTTTTTTTATTATATTACGCAATATTATATATATATATATATATATATATATATATATATATATATATATATATATATATATATATATTTATATATATATATATATATATATATATATATATATATATATATATATATATATATATATATATATATATATATATATATATATATATATATATATATATATATATATATATATATATATATATATATATATATATATATATATACATATATATATATATATATATATATATATATATATATATATATATATATATATATATATTCGTTAGTTCAGAAACTTTTTAATATTATAGACTAAAAAATATCATCATCACTTAAAAAGTCCTCATTTTCTGAGTCGTCCTCAAATGGCGCAATGATCATTGGTGCTATTTCGACATCTAGAACTCGTTCTCGATTCCACCAATCCCATATTAATTTCTCCGTATGTTCCACCGATTTCTTCCAGTACTCCGGCATAATATAATTTAATTAATCTTGCCAAACAATTTGCACTTCATCCGATGTAAGACCAACTTTCACGTGTTCTTCGTAATATGATTTTGCCCCAGCCCATATTAATTTTATTGCGTTAAACTGGCAATGGTATGGCGGCAGTCGTAAAACCTCAGGTCCATTTTCCCGTAATATTTCATCTACGGCATATATTGTTCGTTTTTTAATAGATTTTGCCATTAAAAGAAGTTCTAGTTTCAGCATATTGGGTAAAGGATTTTATTTTTGTTTTACTAGCCAGTCATAAACATCACTTTTCTTCCAGGATGAAGTAGGTTGTTTATTTAAGATTCTTGAATGATAAGATGCATTGTCTAGAATGATTAAAGATGGATAATCTAAATTTGGAATCAGTTGTTCTTTTAACCACTTTTTAAACAGTTCACAGTTCATATTATCATGGTAGTTCATACTTTTGGATGTTGAAGAAAACAGTAAACTTGCAACCGGGAGAAATCCTGTTGAAGAACCTGCATGCAAAATGATGATTCCCGTCCCACATCCCCTTTTTCTCTTGGCACTTTTTTACAGACGCGTCCTGCCAAGATTTCGGACCACTTCCATTAGAAAATATCCGTCTCGTCTAAAAATACCACTTTTCTTTTATTTTGAATTAACATTTTCCGTGTATTTCTTTAAAAACTGGATACGCTGACTTGCTATATGTGGCATAAAAATCTTCGATTACGGTCCTTTTTATATCGAAAACCCAACATTTTTGTTAATTTTGACAACAATTTTAGTCCAATTTCCAATATGCCTCGATTTTTTAAAGCTTCTTTTAAAACTTAAAGGGTAATATTAGTTTTTGAAGTTTATAAATCGTAAATTGCATTACGAACATCCATTTTTACATTGTCCCTTAAGTCTTCTGTTTTTGGCTTTTTTCGTGTATATTTTTTAATCTTCTTCGGTAGTAAATTATGCTTTTTTTCATGCACAATTTTCTGAACAGTCCTTATGCCGATTCCCAGAGCTTTTGCTACTCTCTCCTGGATATTGGCCGGTGCATTTTCATTATCGTAATATTTTATTAGATCTAATACAATTTTTTTCGCTTGTGGATACAAAAAACCCGAAAATTGTTTTCTATTACTCATTTTGTCACTGACTTGTCAATCCGACTTTGAAGTGATATCGCTCAAAGATTTTTGCAACTGCTGGTATTTATATCGCTCAAAGATTTTTGCAACTGCTGTTATTTATATGTTGATCCTCTTTTTTCATATGAAAATATCATAGGTCTATCTAATTTATCTTCTGGATTTTATGCGGAGGATATGATTACACGTAATAAAAGAAAAACAAACTTGAAAAGTTTGTCGTTGATAAATCGTCTGACCCGCACGATAACACTCCTTTTGACTATACATCTAAGTCCGTAGGATATTTTTTTTACGAAACAAGATATTTTTACTTAGACCATGATCAAGTTTCAAGTTTAAAACTTTAACGGTTCAATTACTGCAATTTTTTTAAGTTTATGATTGAAATTCCAAATTTAACCTCATTTTGCCGCTTACTGCGAATAGTAAACGAAATTATTTTTTATTTGGCTACAAAAAAGCTCTAATAATATTTCCCTCTAACTACTCAGCAAGTGGGTGAAAATCCGATTTAAAGAAAAAAGTGCACATATCGGTCAAAAATCGATCGAGGTACCGATCCAAATACAACGCGAAATGATAGGTGGCCTTGGACATACATTTTGAAGTTGATAGTCTAGTGTCGCGAGCTTGCAGTTCCATTTACGGCAGTGAAAAAAGTTTAGTGCTTTTTACACGAGCGTTTTGTCGACCACAGTTAAACTTCTGCCGCCGTGAGTCGTCGAGCCCGTCCACTAACCACAAGCCGATTGCAGCGCGGTCCTTTTTTCACGGGCCACTTGCAAGGCGACCACTTTCTTGTTGCCGTCAAGTCGTAGTATTCGAGATGGAACCGTTTGACACGGACACGTTTATTGCCGAAATTCAGGCAGAACCTGCAATTTGGGACTATAAAAGTGATGTATACAGTAATAGAATTCAAAAGACGAAAGCTTGGGAGAAAATATATGGAGTATTTCACGAAAACT
Organism: Kuschelorhynchus macadamiae; assembly: GCA_030620095.1. Lineage (NCBI taxonomy): Eukaryota > Metazoa > Arthropoda > Insecta > Coleoptera > Curculionidae > Kuschelorhynchus > Kuschelorhynchus macadamiae. The sequence continues at coordinate 1,552,180 of JAUTXW010000294.1, read as the reverse complement.
TTCAGGAATTAAGTAGTAAGGAAAAAAACGATATACCTAGGTAAGTACTATACAATATTTTATTGTTTGGAATAGTATTATATTTACATACATATACAAGGCCTGTTTAGATTCGTTTCCATTGCCAGGGAATTTGCCCTTCTGGGGATAAAAAGAAATTAGCAAATGCTTCGCGCGTAGTGTTAACGGGATCTACCGCTTCTATAGTGGCAAGCATGTATGTCGTATAAACCTTCACAAGTAAGAGTGTTATCATAATTATACCCATCTCGACATCGTACGAAATTATGCAGAATACAGCATGCCTTGACTATGTCCTCTGCAAAATCAATTGACACATTTAATGGCCTGTGAAATACTCGCCATTTATTTGCCAGAATGCCAAATACGTATTCTACAGTTCTTATAGCACTTGACAGACTTTTTTCTTTTCAGTTAAATTTTTTCTTGCATTTTTTGCATTTTTTTTTTGCAATCCCTCATCTCCTATTAAAACGAATGGAAGAGCATTCCTGTGTTTGTCAAAGATCTTCCGTCTGGAATATCTAACTCATTATTTTGCATCTTGTGATACAATAAGCAGTTAGAAAAAATTGTAGAATCTGACGATCTTCCATATGACCCTATATCAACGTAAACAAATTCATAATTTGAATCCGCAACTGCTAAGATACTTAAAGAAAAAAATTTTTTGTAGTTAAAAAATAATGATCCACTCTCTGTTGGTTTAATTATTCTAACGTGCTTTCCATCGATAGCCCCGATGCAGTTAGGGAAGTGGGTTCGCTGTTGGAAACCGTCAGCAATTTTTAACCACGCTTCTTTGGTGGGTGTAGGAATTATTCTGCTCTTGAGTTTACTCCATATGACTTGGCAGGTTTCTCTTACTATCTTAGTAGCTGTTATTATTCCACATCTGAATGTAAAGTGTAGGTCCACAAATGTACAGCCAGTCCCCAAGTATCTGAAAAAAAAGTGAATGCATTGTGTATTGCAATGTATACTGAGAAAATCCTTACTTTCTGTCTTACTTTACTGGCGCCGATTTCTCAGTGTATATAATTTTTTTACAAAGTAAATATTCCATAGAGATTCATAACATACTATTCTTGTTTTAGCTACCAATCTGCAAAGAAAATGGAAAAGTTTAAGGGATTGCTTTAACCGAGAGCTAAAAAGTTTAAAGAAAGTAGAAACAGGAAAAGGTGCTTCTAAGAAGAAAAAATACCTTTATTTTGATCAACTTTCATTTCTCGAGCCACTGGCACAGCAAAAAGAGACAACTTCGACCCTAGATGACAAAGGTGAAAAAAGAAAAAATCAGTAAGAAGCAAACTGTTGAAGCCACAAATAAGTTACAAGACGAGGACACTCTATTTTGTTTGTCACTAGTAACTGACATGAGAAAAATAGTGGATGATCTTAAAAATGACGCAAAATGTGAAGTGTTGCAAGTACTGAACAAATAAAAAAGACTAAGCGTTTCTCACTCTGAACACAGCTCAAGTCACACACAACAAAATAGCTTTGTATATCCTCAATACTCTAACTTGCATCCTTTACAGCCAAGCCACACAGAGACTTATACTCCTGTGCCACGAATGACACAGACGCAGCAAACTAACGCAAATTTTCCATTGCAGTGTCTTACTTATACGACGCCAATTAATCCTCATAGTTCCCGTCAGTTAAAGCCAAATGACAATTTTACGCCCTTCTTGTCCGAACTCCAACCGCAAGCACTCCGTTACTATCTCCTAGTTATTCTAGTGTATCGTCACCTGGCTCGTCGAACCATTATTCTGCAGGAGGTCAAGAAAACTGTCAAGACTCTGTTCTTACCGACTTGTTTTAATTAATTTAATTTGGTGCATAAGAAATGTAATAAACTAAATATAAACTTAACTTAAACAAATTACTAGTCTTACTTCTTCAGCTGATATTGTCCTCCTCATTACAGTATCTGTCTTCGATATTATTGGCCCAACTTCATGTAATAACTCATCAAAGGAACGCGTTGACATCCTCAAAAACCGGAAAAACTTATCTGGATGGCTACGAAGTGTTTGGTATAACGTATGAAATTGTCCAAACTGAAGCCGACTCCTAAGAATGGGATGGACCTAAAACCTCGGAGATTTTCTTTTTTGCTTACATCTTCGTTAAAGCAACCAAAGCAATAAAGCTTCCTCATCGGAAACCATGTCTACCACCTGGGAAGTATTGCCTACATTGAAAATTTCCGCGCCAATATGGACCACATTTCGACGTTGGCATAACTACAAAATGTGGATGGGTCGGACCACTTTAGTGGTCGGAACAGCTACACACGAACCACTTTTTATCGTCGCTATCAACTTCAAAATGTGGCCCGTGAAAACACGGCCTAAGATGATAATGCAATTTACCAAGGTATTTGACATGTCAGTTGTGATAGGTTGAATTTTGATTTGTTTAAAGAAAATATTTCTCTGATATTTTTTATCATCTATGTGCATTAACATGTTAAAGAGATAGAAATTTTTGAGAAAAACTGTTTTTTTTTTTCAAATAAAAAAGTAGGTGTTTGGTCCGAAAACTGGTTACGGCGCCGGAAAGTACTCAAAAAGATACTAGCAATTACGAGGTGAACTTGGCACAAAAAAACTGTTTTTTTACCTTAACTTTTAAACTGCTTAAATTTTTTAAATACGGTGTTCAAAATTCGATGTTAACATTTAGGGGAGTAATTCATTTTGAAAAAATATTGTCACAGCTCTCAAAAAAAAGATTGCTTTCTTCCTGTAATTTCTGAAATACTTAAAATTTTTGTATACGTCTTTTACTTGAATTTTTTTTGAAGTGTCAAAAAAAAATTTCCCAGTAATTTCATTTTCAAATACATTAGGTACGTTTTATCGAGGTAATTTAAAAAAATTGACATGTCAAAAAAAAATATATTTTCTCCATAACTCCTCAATTGCTTAAAATTTTTTGATACGGGTTCCACAGTTACTTGTAACTTTTAATATCGTAATTTATTTTAGAGAAATATTTTTGCAGCTGTTCAAAAAAACGTCTAGTATTCCTAACTTTTAAATAGCTAATTTTTTTTAATGAGATTTTTACAGTTAAATGTATAGCATATATATCCTTAACTAGATGTATAGGACTAGCGGACGTTTGATAATCAAAAATAGCCGTCAATATTATGATAAGAGTAAAATAGGATCGAAAAGGGGCGTGCGGTGAAATTTTAAAAAAGGGAGGCAATTTTTAGAAACTTACCTATTTGTAATGTAATTCGATTCTTCGATCATTTTTTGCAAATTCGTCAATAACGTCATCGTAAAAACGTCGATGCTGCGACATATTTTGGAGAAGTTTATTTTCAATGGACAATAACGATGTATGCAAAAGTCTCTCCTGCCCCGTTGAATTTCTCACGAAATTTTTTATACGTTTAAGTGTTGAAAAATTGCGTTCTACTGATGAACTTGTGGCAGGTATTGTCAATACTAATTCACACAATTTCGACACTTCGGTGTAGGCATCTTCCAGCTCCTTCTCTTTTAAAAATTGCGTTAGTTCCTTAGCGTTATTTTTTGCGTTAATATCATCAGTTTCGTAAATCACTTTTAGTTCAGATCGCAGTAACACTCGGTCGACGAACTGGCCATAATGAAGAAGAAGAGATTTAAACGCATCTTCTGGAAAAGTTTTTCCTTTAAATGCATCAAAATTGCAGAGCTCGAGGAATTTAAAATCATTAAAACCCTTAAATCTATAGTTTATTTGTTGCTGAATTTGATCGATTATTTCATAAAAGAGGCGTCTGTATAATATTTGAACATCTCCTGCCTTGTCTGTTCGAAGACGCTTGGCTTGTAGCTCTACATTTAACGTCATTGTTTTCTCCCAAAATAGGTCCAAGTCCTCTCTGTTTTGGCTTAACATGGACTTAAAATTATCCACTTTTTTTAGGCAAAAAGCAAATATCATTTGTTTTAGTTTGTAATATATTAAAAACATTGTTCGAGAATAGAAATATTTCTGAAAATATATTCAACAAATAATTAAAATCTCGTTTCAAACAGTCCAAAAAACCACCTCGAACTATTTAGTACTTCTGAATCCCACGTTTTATTATTTTCTATTATATTCTCAAATAGTTTAGTGATTTACGATTTTCAGATACTGTTAACACAAGTCTTATAGTTCCACCTAGTAGGAGCTACTTTGGGCAATCGTTTGTGGACAATGGAGTCCAAAGTTTGTGTACGTTTTGTTATCTTGGAAAAAAAGCAGCCATACCACTTAAAGTAACGAAAAATACTTTACACTCTTTAATGTGATTGATGGACTGGGATAAAACTAAATTTAATTTATGAGCAAAACAATGGACAAACACAGCACTTGGGGAAAGTTTCTCGAACTTTAGCTTGCAGACCCCCTAATTGTCCTGCCATCACTGCAGCTCCATCACAGCTCTGAGCAACTAATTTTTTCTCTCCATTAATTTCTTTAGTAACGTTATAAACTAGGGTATATAATGCATCTGCCGTACGATTTTCGGACACATTCTTAAAACCTAAAAATAGCTCTTGAATAATTATAACGTAGCGTATTGCTATAGATAATTGGCTAAAATTAGTGATATCAGTTGTTTCGTCCAAAACAATAGCAATGAACCGCTCCTCGCCAATCTCCTCTTAATTTTTTTTAGAATAATGGTTGCGTATAATAATAATGCGTTCCGCGAAAAACGCTAGACTGCTCTAAATGATTTTTTAAGCAATCATCATATTTAGCCATTAAACTAAGTAAATCTTGAAAATTTCCTCTGTTTGAAGAAACCCTTGTTTCGTCATGACCTCTAAATCCCAATTCGTGCTGTCCGAGAAAACAAACAACATCGATAAGTCTTCTTAATATTGCCTGTTTTTATCGACTAGTTCATTGTGTTGGCGGTGACTAATTTCCAACTGTTTATTAAGGACGTGTTCAATTCTGGTTTTGCCGAAGACTTTTTCTTTTATGACGGCCTGCAAATGCGCTTTGGACATAATATGTCTTTTTACAGCTTTATGGAAATTGTTTAAATCGGAAAAACCAGTTTTATTCCAGAGACCTTTTTCATTTTCAAAAAGTAAACATGGCCAACAAAATAATTTACTCATATTTTCACACCCTGTTAGCCATTTAAATTGTTCGTATTGTTTCAGTGCATGAAAAGGCTGATGTTTTGATATCTATCTAGAACTCCAAAAAGAACACAAATAAACATTAGTTTTGTTTTTATAGTCCATTAGGTAGCTCGCAGGCCACCACAAAATAAAACCAATATGCTTAGGACCGCAATAAAAAACGTGTACTACTTTTTTAAAATTAGATCCAAGCTTTTCTCCACAATAACATAAATAAACTCCTTCCTGGCTACTTGAAACAGGATTCCTCGACTATTTGTTTTCAATTTATTCGTATTGTTTCAGTGCACGAAAAGGCTGATGTTTTGATATCTATCTAGAACGCCAAAAAGAACATAAATAAACATTAGTTTTGTTTTTATAGTCCATTAGGTAGCTCGCAGGCCACCACAAAATAAAACCAATATGCTTAAGACCCCAATAAAAAACGTGTACTACTTTTTTAAAATTAGATAGAAAATAAACTGCTGGCCACTTGAAACAGTTCATCTCCATTTTTTTGGTAAAATTCAAGTTCTAATATTTTTAAAACGAGACGAGCTACTGAGGTGCGGTTTTAAATTGTATCTTGCAAATTTTATTATATATAAGCGATGTTAGGCGTAAAACTTCCCTAAGCTAAAAAGTTATTTATACAGGGAGTTAAACAAGACTTCATTTTTCAATTCTTTATTTGTTCCGAAAATCTACAAAAACAATTTCTTAGTTCTAATTGTTAGATTAGCGTAATCTTTGGTGAAATTGTAAAAAATGATTTCAATCTTTTTTTAAAATTTTTAATATTTTTTGAGATATGATTATTTTTTGTCAAAAAAATTAATTTTTCTACATAATCAGGGGGGTCAGCATGACTTTTTGAGATGGGTCTGTTTAAAAATCTTTACTAATGTTGACTCCCTCTATCCACTCTAGAAAGGTTTTGCTTTTACTCAAAAACCGAAATATCAAGCTATTTTTGGACAAGCCACTATATTATAATAAAAATATAAAAAATATTTGTCATTTTTCATGTTTTCATGGTAATGAAATGGTAATGGCACACAACACATACACTTGACCCGTTGGATGTTTATCCATGCAGCATCATTCATATCCATTCGAATCCAATCAAAATTTCGTGGATTAAATTGTCAATTGTGACTGATTTGAAGAATAAACGGCACAAGAATTTATAAAAACACAAATACGAACAATATAAAATGACAATAATAATAACGTCCAAACAAATCCTTGACCTTTGAAGCTTTGACGTGAATTTTTTTGTGAAATATTTGATGATCTGAAAATCTGCAGTATCATATATTATAATATTAAAAAATAATAATTATTACATGTTTCACCCGGTTAGGAAATCATCAGATCTAAAAATAGAAAACTGCAAACTAAAAATATGATTTACAACAAAATGTAAAATGTTTTACCAGGAACAGACAGCAAAAACACAACGAACACCAACAATAGATGGCATGAGTGAGGTTATGACAAATTAAAAATAGTTAGTAAAACTGTTTTAAAAGTTTCACTTATATACAATATTTAGTATCGTACTTTTAAAGTAAATAATAGTTTTCCTTGCAGATCTTTTACTTACTTTAGTAATATATTTCTGCAAATTGCAAAACTGTTTTCACCATACAATAAAATGGCATTTAAGTAAACTCAAAGAGAAAGAGCTCTCAGCCTCGGGTGTTTATGAAATTATATGCAGTTATTGCTCAGCAGTATATGTGTAACAAGTTTAAAGATTCGTATATAAAGGCTTCTAAATCATCTTTTGTTAACCTTTTCACCTCCAATCGTGATTTGACTCCATCTGAAAGTAGCATAAACAGTTTAGATTCTTATAATAAATACAAAAGTTATTGGCGACGTTGGAAATTAGTAGATCATTCAAAAGTCCGGATGTATTATGATGATGCCCTAGCCGGGCGAAACATGTAATTTTTTTTTAATATCCCAATATAGATGATAGATGTTGAGATCATCAAATATTTCACAAAAAATTTATAAATTAGTATCTTTGTTACAATGAGTGAATTTTTGCAACACAAATTTATAAATTTAATCTTTCACAATATTTATTAAATGTATTCATAATCGGAAGACAATATTTCATATTTAATCCTTTTATTATGGTTCATGGAATACTTCTTATGTAAAAAAAATAAATTTGCCATGTTTTAAAAAAGCTATTTTATATATTTCCATAATGCTTGTGAAAATATAAAGTTTTTACATTTTTAAGGGCCTCTTGTATTCATTAGGAATATATATATATATATACGTATACATATATATTCAAGATAGACAAGATAATACACAAAAAAATGCATTGTAATGCCATACACTTCTCTATTATTTGAAAAATTACTTAGGAAAATATAACATAATTGTGTGTCATAAAGCCCATAATTTGATAGGCTCCCTATTTACAAAATTAAAAATTAAAACACCTAAAAAAAAATTCAATCTCGTATATGAAATTCCTTGTTTAAACTGCCCTATGAAATATATTGGTATAACAACCCAGCTCTTAGAAAATAGAATAAAAGGACATAAATATAAAAAAATGCATCCACTGCGTTACACAAACATAAAAAAAGTACAAAACACGAATTTAATTTCTCTGAGACCAAAATCATAGATTAAGATAACCAGTACTAGAAATTAATTATCAAAAAATTGATACAAATAAGAAAACGAGCAACGAACCAAACGGATGTCCCGAACCCTCCACATTGAGTCCGCTACTCACTATACTCCATTCGTTCATTCGTTCGCATAGTGTGGAGGACCCGGTTCAAGCTGTGTGCGAGATATCTTTCTTTGAATATTCCATTGCACATCTTATCAATGGCTAAAAACATGCCTTTCAAAAAGTGTGTCATGAATGTTGACAACACAATACGTGGCGATGACAACTGTTATTGTTTTTCACGACAGTATCGTAGGTGACCTGAATGGAGAACGACCAATTTGTCTGAATTTGAATAAGAAACTGTCATATTGCTAAATCGGACGGATGATCATTAATATTTGGAATTTCTTCTTAATGATCTGCCTATCCTTCTTGAAGATGTGCCCTTAGCGGCCGATTGCGAATGTGGTTGTTACACGATGGAGTATCTCCACATTTTCGTTTAGAAGTCCGTGAATTTCTGAACGATGTACCGGGTGGTCGAAATTGGTCTGTTTTAACAGAGAAAACCTATTTCCTGACTAGATAGAGCAAAACTGACTTAGGTGTCATGGGCTCGATTTCTGAGAAATGTTTAATGGCAAAAACCGCCTGCCGATATTTTCACTGCCAACTGAGATATAGGGCGTTTTTCAATTTTCGGCCATTTTGAAAATTGTCCATAACTTTTTTATTTTGCGGAATATTAACATTCTGCAAAGACATTCTAAAGGCACTTTTTTATGTGCAATCCAGTGGCGTACTCAGATTTTTTCTATAGTTGTCCGTTTTATCATAAATAGGCAAAACTTTTTTTTTCAAATGGAAATCATAGTTGGCTATAAATTATAAAAAATGCTCGCGTTTAGCCCTTCTCAGTGATATAAAGTTGTAGGTACTTATTTTCAAAAATACCGAAAATATTAGGTGTTTTTGGTTTACATCGAAGTAGGCCTTGGAATAATGACGCGCGTTCAATATTTTGAATATATTGCTGTCAGATTACTGTAGTCTGGTGTAATTATTGCGTTTTGGTGTTATCTTTATAAAGTTGTGTTAAGTTGCTGACAAAATATGTTTGAGAATTATGAAAAGTATGATATGTTAAAATGTTACATATTATCTAACGAAGTTCCTGAAGCAGCTAGTGAATTATATTTTAATACATTTCCCGAGCGACGTCAACCGGATAACCGAATTTATCAAACATTAAAAAGTAATTTAGTAAATTACGGAAGTTTTAAAAAGTTAAGAACAAGACATTATGAACTAAAGGAAGAAAAGGAAATCCAGCAGCTAAATATAATTGGTGAGGTATTAGATCATCCTGGCACCTCCTCTCGAACATTGGCTAATATAACGAATGTTCCAAAGACCACCGTTTTAAAAATACTCAAAAAACATAAATTCAAACCGTACAGAACGAGAAGAGTTCATCAACTCCGTGAAGGGGACGCCGCTAGAAGATTGAGATTTTGTCAGTGGTATGAGCAAAAATTCATGGAGAATGAGAATTTTCCATTAAATATTATTTGGAGTGATGAATCCAGAGTAGATACTTCTGGTATATTTAATAGATATAATTCATATCACTGGTCCACTGAAAATCCACACGTAGTTGTGCAACAAGACCGGCAAGGTCGGTGTGGATTCAATATATGGGTGGGGATATTCCGAGGAAGATTTGTGGGACCTTATTTTTACGATGGAAATTTAACTGCAGATGATTATGTAAATATTTTGCGCACATATATTGTCCCTTTGTTGGAAGACATACCTTTAGCTGATGCCAGAAATATCTACTATCAACAAGATGGTTGTCCCCCGCACAATGCAAGGATCACAACTGATCTTTTAAACTTCGAATTTCGAGAAAATTGGATTGGTACGTGGGGCCCCATACCTTGGCCTGCTAGGTCCTGTGACTTAACTCCCTTAGATTTTTTTTTGTGGGGAAGATTGAAGGACTTGATATTTAAAGGAAGAACCTTTCACACAAAAGAAGAATTGCAAGAGGCCACTAGGCAAGCTTTTGCATCTATTAGCCCAGTTGAACTAATAAATAGTTGCAACTCGGTACGCAAAAGATGCTTAGTTTGTATTCAACAGGGAGGGGCTCAATTTGAACAACTTCTCTAAATATATTTATCAGAAACCTATCTAACTAAATACCTAGATTTTCATAATTATTTTTTATTTTCACTTGTAGCTGTAAATAGTAGTTTAGTTTGTTAATTTTGTTCAACTTTGCTATGTAAACAAAAAAAAATAAAAAAAATTAATAATAAATAATTAAAATAACGTTAGCTAGTGTTATTTAAAGTTGTGTTTAAGTTGCTAACAAACTATAAATCTTAACAATACATAATTGAGATATTGTCATCACAAATCAAAGCCTACTTCGATGTAAACCAAAAACACCTAATATTTTCGTTATTTTTGAAAATAAGTACCTACAACTTTATATCACTGAAAAGGGCTAAACGCGAGCATTTTTTATAATTTATAGCCAACTATGTTTTCCATTTGAAAAAAAAAAGTTTTGCCTATTTATGATAAAACGGACAACTATAGAAAAAATCTGAGTATGCCACTGGATTGCACATAAAAAAGTGCCTTTAGAATGTCTTTGCAGAATGTTAATATTCCGCAAAATAAAAAAGTTATGGACAATTTTCAAAATGGCCGAAAATTGAAAAACGCCCTATATCTCAGTTGGCAGTGAAAATATCGGCAGGCGGTTTTTGCCACTAAACATTTCTCAGAAATCGAGCCCATGACACCTAAGTCAGTTTTGCTCTATCTAGTCAGGAAATAGGTTTTCTCTGTTAAAACAGACCAATTTCGACCACCCTGTACACGGTGTACGTTGGATAGGACGAGCTGGCCCAGTAGCTTGGCCTCCACGGTCTCCAGAGCTAAGTGCTCTAGATTACTTTTTATGGGGATATTTTAAAATTTAAAAGCTTTTTCTCTATTTTAAATAAATTGAATTTTTTGATTTTTGTTTTTTTTTGTATTTTTATTTTCAAAGACGAATATCTCGCTCGTAAAGTCAAAACAGTCAGCTTTATAGGTTAAAAAATATACAAAATGTATTTCACCAAAATTAAAAAAAGTATTAATTGTGTATATTTTAATCAGGTCACGTATTGTACCTCAAAGCTGATCCTGCGGAAATGGATTTTTCTTAAAGCGCCAATGAATTCAATTTTCAATCGAAATTGAAACTTTCTCATAATACGCGTCCAATTTTATGCCGGATATTTTGCGCTAAGCAAGCCACGTAGGTTTTGGCAATATTGCAAATCGGGATTGTGACATAAATCTGCTTTTTCAGTTTTCACACAAATTTACGTCATACCGCCGCCCGCCGCTTTTTGTGTTTCTACCTATTTGTTTTCATAAAATATAAAAATAGTCAAAGCTATTTGTTTATGTACCGGGTGTCTAATTAAGAATGGTCTCCGGCCATAACGCGGTAACAGGTGATTACGCAATTATGGGGAAAAATATTTGTGGGTAAATCGGCTAAGAAAAAACGCTGGAGATTATTTTCAAGTTCGAAAAACGGCCGCTAGGGGGCATAACAGCAACTCAAAAATGGAAATTCCGATTTTCTCTTGAATTTTCCTAATTAAGGTTTATCGAACATATAAGCACTGTTTTCTTCAGGCAATTGTGCAACTTTTTGCTATTTAAGTATCATCATTTTTTTTATTTTCAATATTAAAGTGGTCGAATTTCAAACTTCTTTTCTTTCAAATGTTTATATCTTTTACAGCTTTTTTTGCTCTTCAGGTAGAACTGTAAACTGTACCGTAATGTAATAGTTCATCCAAAAGAGAGATATAAACGTTTGAAAGAAAAAAAGTTTGACCTTTCTCTACCACTTTATTATTGAAAACAGAAAAAAAAAAGATAAATAGCAGAAGTTTGCATAATTGCCTTAATTAGGAAAATTCATGAGAAAATCGGCATTTCCATTTTTGAGTTGCTTTTGCGCTCCCTAGGGGCCATTTTTCGAACTTGAAAATAATTTCCAGAGATTTTTCTTGGCTTATTTATCCACAAATATTTTCCCATAATTGTGTGATCAACGGTTACCGAGTTATAGCCGGAGATCATTCTTAATCGGACACCTGGTACAGGTGGTCTTTTTATAATGGAATGTTACTTTATGGCAGAACTTTTAAAAAATAATAAAAAAAAACTTAATGCAAAATTTATTAGATTTACCTTTACTTGTATATAATTTTTTATACTCAAATACAATATTAGCTCGGAAAAATGCAATATCATGTATAAAGGAGGTTATCCATTAACCATTAATTAAATTGAAATTTTAAGCAAGTTCAAGAAATTTTTTTTCCCTATTTAAAGAAAAATAAGGGCATAAATATATTATCTAGTAAGTCCTAATACTGAAATCTGTGGTGGAAGATATCAAAAAACAAGAGTTCTAAACACACTACACCACAACTCGTTACGTTCTGGACGCGCGTTTCGCTAACCAAGTTAGCATCATCAGCAGGTTATATAAACTAAAGTAACTTATCCTAACCAAGTCTATTTATAGGTAAATGTGGTCACACTTGGTGATTGTTTTCCAAAGCATGCTGGGCAATGCTTGACTTTTCTGTTGTTCCGTATCTTAAATATGCCATGTGTTCTTTAAAACGAATGTTTATGGAGCGTTTAGTTTACCCAACATATTTTAGATCGCAGTAATTACAGCTAATTTCATAGATGCCACTCCTCAGGATTTTCTTATGCTTATGTCTATTTACTAATTTATGTACAAACTTATCATTATATCCATTACTTTTAGCTGTATTTTTAATCCGATTCATTTCATTATTAAAACGTTCTTTACTTAATGGAAAATTGACTAACTTGTGAGCTAAGAAATGAAATGCTGCAATTTTGTGTTGACAGCAATGAAATAAGTTGGATGTTATATAACTATCAGTATTAGTAAATTTCCTATAAATATCAAATTCTAATTTATCGTTATTTCTAATAACTAACGTGTCGAGAAAAAATAATTGAAATTGATAATTAATGTTTCTAAGAAAGTGTCCAAATTTTCTGTTTTAGTATCAAAAATAGCAAATATATTATCCTCTACGTATCTATAACACACCTTTGGAAAATACTTCAGTTCTTTTTTGAACTGGGTTACTAATCTACCCATAAACAAATCTGCAAGGAACGGAGATAAGCAATTGCCCATCGCAGTTCCCTCAAGTTGTTTATAATATTTATTGCTGAACTGAAAAAAAATTTGATTTATACATAATTTTGTGAGAAGTAAATATTCATCAGTAATTTCTTTCTTCAAATTATTGAATTCAATATTCCTTTAGGTACTCTAAGTGGTATAGGTACTATGAGCTTACATCAAAAGATATTAAAATTTCATTTTTCTTGAGATATTGTATTTCTTAAATAAGTTTTTGCACGTTTAAGGCAAGAAAAACTTCTTTCAACCGAAGCACTTGTCGACGGTATTGTCAAAATAAGGGAAAACACTTTATATGCTTTGGTTAAAATATCTTTATTTTCATTAATTTTTTTCACTTGTTCTTGCAGCGATATATTCCAATTACTGTCATTGGCAAGAATAAGACCAAGCTCATTTTTATGTCGTTGACTTTTTGAAAATATTTCCCCATATAACTGTAACAAATTTTCAAACGGGCCAGTCGGAAAATTTAAACTATATTCGGAAAATTTAGCAGAATCTGTCAAACATAAAAATGTAAGTTTTTCAGAGTCTTGAAGGCTTAGTGTCATTTGCATTAAAATATAGTCCAATATTTCATAAAAAAGAGTTCTATACTTAGCCCTAATTTCTTCAGGTGCAAGTTTAGCAAGCTCAAGTTTGTCATGATTTCTTTGTGTAATAGAATTTGCTTTATCAAACATGGTATTTAAAAAAATGTTCATTTCTTTTTTTACAGAGCGCCTCATGACAGCGTTTTATAGTGGATATGCAAAAATGACTGTCAAACGACTTTTTTTAAAAACGCAACTTGAACAATCACATTTACTAACTTCGAATTTGAAGACTAACGAGTTTCTGTAATTGTTGGTATACGCCTCGTAGAAGCAGATGTAAGAGCATACGTTCGTTTGGCTGAGTGATGAAAAAATGAGGGAATACCACTAAAGCTTGCAAAAAAAATTCGACATTTAGAAATATTTTTAAACTTTGCTGCATCAGGACAAATACAGCCTGCGGAGCTTTTTGTTTTTTTTCAAGGCCATTTAAATGCCCAGACATCACACTTGCGCCATCGTAACATTGCCCTATTAATTTATGTTTATAGTCAAACTAGTCCAAAATTTGATTCAATAGAGAATATAAATTCTCCGACGTTCTATCGGAGCTAACATTATAAACGTATCTTAAAATTATGGAGCACTGGGGGATTTGCGTAATATCAGTGGTGTCATCCACTTGCACAGAAAAAAACTGTGTGTTCGTTATTTCATTTTTTACATGATCATTTAAATAATCAGAAATACATTCAATTAAATTTAATTAATAATTAATTATTTCGCTTTGAACAGTTTTCGAGTTACCAGTAAAAACATTTTTAATTTTTTTGTGATGATTTGTTAGTTCTTGGGAACTTCTCGATATTAATAAACCTAAAAGCTTTTTAAAATTCCCCTTATGTATTGACTCTCTGCTCTCATCATGGCCGCGAAAGACTAACTCTTGTTTTGAGAGTTACAAAACTGTGTCAATTACCAAGCACAAATAGTCTATTTAATTGGACGTTTTCGTTAAAATGTATTTTATATAGTTTAGCATTTTCTTTTAAAGTGTTAGCTATAGAGCTTTGATTTTTTACAAATGTTTTTAGCATTAATTCGCATTTTAAATGCTCCACAGAGCCTTCATGTTTTTCACATATATTTAACATACCTGCAAATCCTTCCTTATTCTACACTGAGTATTTATTGGAAACTAGTAAACAACGCCAGCAAAACAATTTTTGTATTATTTGACTACTACATAACCATTTGTACGCCGAGAACCAGGATGACGATTAAAACTCTGATCTTGTTCCTTCCATCGATTAAATGGAATTTCCAACAAAATGCAAACCACATCCGTGATCGGATTCATCAATAATGTAAATTAATAAACCCTGCACCAAATAAAATTGTAACAACACCATAAACAAATATAACACAAAACAAGTAAACTGCAAAGGAACTTACCGGTTGCAGCGAAATCCGCGAAAATAAAAGTAAACAACCACCCCAAACTGAACGATGCGTGGGTGTAGTGTACTGCGTTAGCAATTCACCAAGAGCATTGTATGGCGCTGGTTAACATTAATGTTCCATGCGGTCGACGTCATAGCGTACGCGTTGTCATGGCATCGTAGTAGGAAAATCGGAAACTAAACATAGCACCTCCAGCAAAGTCGAAGCGGTTTGCGCCACTGTTATAGTTGTTATAATAAAGTTTGAGTGAAAGTTTTAAAAACATGCCGCCAACGGTTGGGTAAAATATTTATTCGAGATGTACTTTTTATTTTTTTGCCAATTAGGTGAATAAATGAATGTAAAAACTTAAATTTTAAGAGATATATAATACACATACTTAGATGTTTGTTTGTTTATTTTTCCTGGGGAAGTAGCACTTCACCAACTTTACCTGAATAGCCGCCACTGGTAGTTTATAATGCTGTATTTTAAACAAAAATAAACGTAATTTCTTTAACTCTATTTTAACTTTAATATAAGTAGATATCATTACCGCACTAGTGCGGTTATGGAATCATTACTTAACTAAAATCAGTGCGGTAATGGCTTATTATTTCAAGATCGTAGATAAATATCTATAACCACACACATTTACCCTATTTAAATTAGAGACAATTATCGACACTGTTAATTTAAATATTGGAACTTTTAAATGTGATTATTAAAAGAAGAAAAGCCCTTAATTTTAAAACAACATTTGAAGTCAATCGGGTAAGTAGTTTTTTAGCTATGCCGCGAACAGACAGAGATACAGACCGACGGGATTGAAAAAACATGTTTTTCGGCATCTAGACACCTTAAACGTAAAGATCTGAAAAAATCTCGGAAGGCGGTTTTTTCATGATTACAATACTTCCATTTTCCGAAGGAACTAATAAAAACCCTGTACAATAGAAAATAGAGCAAAAAAAGAAAATACCTATTCATATTTCAGCCGTATATATATACCTATATTAACTGAGAACGACAAAATTTGTTTCTAGGTTCACTGGATTGGTTGAAATCATGTAAACACATTACTTGAAATTAAAGTTGAACCATGCGTGTTCAAACTTAATAATATACGCTAATGAAACTGTTCAAGTGGCAGGGAAATGGGGGTGACAATGTGTTTTCAATATTGCATATCCAATCTCTGATTTTGCATCAAGCGGAGCGTATAAATGTAAATGAGCGCATATTGATTATAGTCTAGTAATGCAAAGATTATGCTGTTTTAATTTGTTTTCTCTTTGTTATAATTTAAAGTAAACAAATAACATTACAGTGAAACCTCCCTTAACGGACACCTCCGAACAATGGACACCTCTGCTAAACGGACAATTTTGAAGTCACCGACCGTCAGTATATGTATTCCTGTGTATTAAACCCTCTTGACAAGGACACTCTCAACAATGGACACGGACAGTAAAATTTGGAACATTTTTAATAAAAACAGCAAAATTTACTTCCTCAGAACGGACAGATGTTCAGATAATTTTTGAAAAACCCACATTTAAGCCGGTAAGCGGCGCGGCGCCTACCTATTGTTAATAGCACTAGTTTAACAATAGGCTAGCTTATGGTGTCTGGCTTGTAAGTAAATTGCGGTGAATTGCACAATAAACAGATCACCTTATTTTTATAAAATGTAGTCTTCATCAATAGAATATCGTAGTTTTGATGTTACTCTGGTGCGATTAATATGTCTTCAAACAGGAGAAAGTTTTTGAATCTTCAAGAAAAAGTTTAAATAATCCAGTACCGTAAAGTGGGGCGACATTGATTTCTGGAGGCGAGATTGATACTAACTTCACCGACATGCTGTTGGTGATTTTCCGCTGCGCCTAGTTATTTCTCAAATCCGCCGCCGCAACTTAAGGTCAGTAGACAGCCGAATGTAACCCTTCGCGCATGGTGTGATCTTAAAATCCAGATAAAAACGTGTTTTTTTATAATTTTTCTAATAATCCCTGTTTTATGGCAAAACTGTGACCTGTATAACTTCTAGACGTCCACGGTAAGTGTTAACAAAACAGTAATTTTGAGTTGTTTACACTAAAACATCGTTATTTGTGCTTCTTAAATTGTTTAAAAAGTGAGGTTACACGTACAGGTTCTTTTTAAAATTCCGTTTGTTTGAAGCGGGGCGAGTTTGATACAGTTGGTGGGGCGTGATTGATATTTATCAAACTCGCCCCGCCAGACATAATCCAGACTTTTTTGTTTATTGGGTGGCTTTGCTCTTAAAATCTTTATCTTGCTAGTAAATCTGTTTTTTTTTTTTCAGATGGTGAGAAAATATGTGCGTACGCCAGGCGCACGATCCTATAAAGATTACACGGAAGACCAACTGAACGAGGCAGTAAAAAAAAATAGCAGACGCAGAACTTTCAATAAAAGCAGCTTCAAAAAACCGGTGGCCAGCCAGTTTTTACAAACTTAGAAGAAAAAGCTATTCTTGGAGCAGCCTTAAAGTGCGCAGATTGGGGATTTCCTCTTGATCTCCTGGAGATTAGAATGCTCGCAAAAAAGTACCTGGATGGGAAAGGTCGAAAAATAGACAAATTTCAAAACAATCTGCCTGGAAAAGACTGGGCCTTGAGTTTACTAGATCGTCACAAAGATGAGGTTTCCCAACGAGTTGCTGGAAATATAAAAATTGCCAGAGCTAAAATTTCTAGAGAAACCTTGACAACATATTTTAGCAATTTAGAGGAAACTTTAAGGGATGTTCCCTCAAGTAACATATTTAACTATGACGAAACAAATGTTGGTGGTAATCCAGGAAGTAGAAAACTGGTTTATAGACGCGGTGTTAAATATCCAGAGAACATCGTTAATCACTCAAAGAGCTGTACATCAATAATGATATGTGGCGCTGCCGACGGGACTCTGCCACCACCTTATGTCATTTACAAAAGCGAACACTTATACAATACATGGAAAGAAGGCGGAATTAATGGATATCCTTGCTGTGCCAAGCCTTGCTGTTCGCAGGGTTGCCGTTTTAATAGAACTTCGCATGGATGGATGGACGCTGTTACGTTTGAAGATTGGTTCAGTACATCATTTCTTCCGCACGCCAAGCGGTTGGAAGGTAAAAAAGTCCTTATTGGGGACAATCTAGCTTCTCACTTCAATGAACGAGTTCTTGCCCAATGTGAAGAAAACGACATATCATTTGTCTGCCTTGTACCACACTCTACGCATATTTGCCAACCCCTCGATGATTTTTTAAACCGTTCAAGGTAGCATGGCGCAACATTTTAACCACCTACAAATTAAAGAACAAATCTTCTGGAATTGCAAAGGCTGTTTTTCCGTCATTATTAAAATCGGCAATAGAAAAAATGGATACAGTTCAGGCTCAAAGTAAGGATAAGCCAGGAGATCAAGAAGCTGGTGTGAAAAGGAACATCATAAATGGCTTTTACGCCACTGGAATATTTCCTTTTAACCCACACAAAGTTTTAAACAAAGTTCCAGATATTAATCACAACTCCGAGCAGGAAATGAACGATTCATTGAGTGAGTTATTACGAGAGAAAAGGTATGGAACTGAAAATAATGAAAGAGTAAGACGCAAGAAACAAAGACTTGCCGTTATTCCAGGAAAAAGCGTTGGAACCAGAAGCACTTCTGATTTCGAGGAAGAAGAGAGTGTTTTAGAGAAACGTGTTGAGTTTGCGGCAGACGATAGTGAGAGTGAACATGAAGAAAATGAAGTTGACTATATAGAACCTAGTATACAATTATTATTAGAGCCTGAAACATTCGTCCTAGCAAAATTTACATCCGGGCGAAGAAAATGTGCAATTTTTAAATATGTTTGCAAAATTTTAACCCGCTTTGCTGATAACGAGTTCAACACAGTTGGTCTAAAATCAACTAATCCAGAAAAAACAATATTTGCACTTGTTGAGAAAGATCAAAGCACAATACCTTATTCTGATATAATAGCTATTCTCCCAGCCCCTGTTGAGCTTGAAGATAAGGTATACAAATTTTCTGGAAAAGTAGATGTTAAGGAAGTATAAATGTGTTCATTTTTTTTTTTGAAACATTGTTTTATAAGGTTTATGTTAAGAGGGTTAGTTTCGCTTATTGTAAAACGTCCAGTTAGCCTAACATGTTTTCGTTTATAAATATTTGTTTTTTATGTTTATAAATAAATAATAGCCAAATCCAAAATCAGTGTTTTATTATCCTTATTTTATCAATCTGGCCCCGCCTATCAAAGTCACCCTACCTTATAAAATATAGGATATTAAAAAATCTGCCTAGTAAAATTTAAAACGGGGCGAGATTAATATTAGAGAACCCAATACACGTAAATTAGCACAGTAACATAGGGGGTATCAAAGTCGCCCCATCTAGAGTATGAGTTTGATAGAGACCTTTTTATTTTTTTGTACTGTCATTTTTTATTTTTTTTTATTAGTGAGGCCACCAAAGAGTTCCTATTATACAGCCACATAGCTTTTCCATTTTTGCACATTTTTAAAATATTCGAAAATTATTTTATCTAAAAAAGTATTTTGAAAACTATCAATTTCGCCCCATTTTACGGTACGTGGAAAAAAACAAACTTAGTGTTAGAGTATTAGCCGAAAAATTCTGTGTAGGAAAATCTCAAATTAGTGATATTTTGACAAACAAGAGCGATCTTAACAAGCGATTCGCCGAGCCGGGAACATGAAAGAGAAAAAGAAATTTGCGAAAACTGACGGTGCTGCCATAGACCAGATTGTCTACGACTGGTTTTGTAAAGTACGCTCCAAAAATATTCCAATATCCGGTACAATAATAAAGGAGAAAGCACAAGAAATTGCGAAGAATAAAGTTGATGGTTTTAAAGGATCAAATTTATGGTCGGAGAAGTTCTGTCAAAGTCATAATATCTCTTTCAAATCCATCTGTAGCGAAGCAGCGGCTGTAGACTTGATTCAGGTAACTGATTGGCGGACGAAATTATGTGCTATTATCAAAAACTACGCACCGAGAGATATTTATACGCCGATGAAACGGGACTCTCTTTCCGCGTCTTGCCAAATAAAACGTTTTCTTTAAAAGGCGAAACATGTGCTGGCGGGAAAGCGTCCAAGGAGAGACTCACTATTTTACTTTGCTCCGCTTTGAATGGAGAAAAAGAAAATGCACTGGTGATTGGAAAAAGTAAAAAAAACCCATTGTTTTAAAGGATCAAGCGTAAAAAAATTGCCACTTGAATGGTACTATAACAAGAAAGCAAGGGATATAATGTCGGATTGGTTGATGAAATTTGACTGAAAAATGCAAAGGCAAACCCGAAATGTACATTTATTTTTGGATAATGCTGCATCTCACCCAAAACTGGAGTTAAAAATTGTTAAAATAACTTTTTTACTACCAGATACCATTGGACCAGAAAGTGATTCAATATTTTAAGAACCACTACAGAAAGTTTTTAATCAAGCGACTTTTGTCATCCATGGAGTATTCTGAACCTACCGAACAATTGAAGAAATCCATAAATGTTGTGCCTTGATTTGGATTGTAACTGCATGGAAAAAAGGTCGAATCCAAGACCATCAATAACTGCCTCCGCAAAGCTGGATTCGACGACATTCTCGAGGAAAACATTGACTACGATAGTGAAGATGATGTGCCATTATCGGAATTATGTAGAAACATCAATGTATTCTCTTCCGACTTAACTTCATATTCAGAAACTGATGAAAGTTTATTCACTGAAAATCTTAACATAAGCATACGTGAGTGCATCAGTGAATTTCAAAATAGTGAGAACGGTCAGGTTTCATCTGACAGTGATAATAAAGAAATTATTTCTTCCAATATTAAGAACATTAAGGAAGCATAGAAAACGTTAAGGGATATTGAAAACTTTTATATGTTATCTGGAGATTCTGTTTTAGGGGAAAAAATCTCAGAAGTTGCGTCTAAAATGGAATCTCAAATTATTAAAAGTAAATTAACTAGTTTAAGACAAACAACACTAGATAATTTTTTTAAATAGAAATTTTTATAAAGTAGAACTGTATCAAACTGTATATATAGGTAGTATAATATTTTATATTAGGTAGTACATATTTATTGTATGCATATATGTATGTAAAAGATGTTGGTGTATACGTAGTAACAATTGTATTAATAATTTGTACTAAACATATTATTTTTTTCCTTAAAAATAAAATACTTTTTAAATAATTTAATTTGTTCACTCCCTACAATGGACACCTCTATACCATGGACAGTTTCTGTGGCGCGGCTACTGTCCGTTGTTGAGAGATTTCACTGTATATGTGAAAACTGTAATAATTATTATTAAAGATTGAATAACCTTTTTTTTTTATTTTAAAATACATACAATAATGTTGATTTTATCGACAGTCAATAAATATTGCATTCCTCTTGGTTTGTTTATTGCTGCCCTTATTGTTAACCAATATGAGAGGTCCTTTGTATTAATATTCTGAGGAACTGCATTGTCACCCTGTATATCAGTTTAGAGTTGTTTAATACATTAACATTTGTGTAATATACACAAGCTGAGTATGCAGGCTGACGAGGCACCGCGCTCGCGATGTAGAACGAGGGCAGAGTGTGAATAACCAATTTAGATAACAACAGCTAGATATATACAAGGTGTAGTCGTAGGGCGGACCCTGTGGGTCCGGCCCGTGGCTGTAGTAGTACCATCTAATAATATAATGTGTTTTTTCCAAACAAGTCATTTTCCTTGATTTGATTCACCGGCAAATTAAGAACTAAGTAAAGAACAGGAGTACAACGGCACATCGAACTTTACATGGCGACCCTGCCCTAAAAGATCCTGCCCTAGAAGACTCTGCCCTAAAAGATCCTGCCCTAGAAGACCCTGCCAAATATATGGAATTAATAAGAAACAATATATACCGGCATAACAGTGCAAATGTATTATGGCGACATAATGATGGGCAAATTAATAAATAAACCACGCATAATTACTGCCAAACTAACTAACCATTGTATGATGATGATTTCCATATGGACCAAAACGACGTTTCTTTTTTAGGGTTTTGTTTTAGGTTCAAAAAAAGAAAAATTGATGGGAATTTTAGTGTAAGGGACTTAAACTATAGAAACTGAAATTGTAGGAAACGAGTTTAGGTTTAAGATACTAGATTAATTATTATCAGAAATTAAGGTATTTTGATTTCAGAGCATTAAAATTTTGTTGTTTTTTAAGTGTAAAATCGTAAATTAGTGTATATTTTCCAAACAGATGAAAATTCGTGGTAATTTTGTAGATACCAAATTTATTTTAAAAATATTAACTCTGACATAGCGAATTTAATTCTTTGTCTAAAAGCAATTACGAATTAATATTATCTCTTATATCTCTATTCTCTACAACAAAAACAATAAGGACTCAAATTAAAAAGTAGGTAGTATTAATAAAATATGATAAATAATAAATAGACGCAAAGTGGACATCAGATGTTAATTTTGGTGTAGGTGATGATGAGTGGGTTTTGCTATTTTATTGTTTAATTATTTTTTTTTGGAATGAATCATATTCAGAATTTATTATTCTAGGATAATTACGGCGTTATCGTGAATTATCGGGTTAAATTGCAAGTAAAATTAACCACCTTCCGTAAATTAATAGGACACTATGTATACAATTTATAAGTATAAAAAGGCATGCCACTGATTATATATCTTAAAACTAACAAATGATACCAAATTTAGCTAATTAATAGTATATATAAAAGAAATATTAAATTCGAAATTAAACCAACCGTTTGCCATATAGCAATAAAATCAACAAATGCTGGAAAATGTATGTAACTTTGATAGAAGTACGACTAGCTGTAAATACACATAGTAAGGAAATATCGTAACAACAATTTTAAGCTAATAGATATTAAAATTAAAATCATAGTGATGAGCAAGCAATATACGTTCAATTTCAAATACTATTACAGTATTAAAACTCAAAATTATTATTAAATTCAAAAAACTACAAATTCGTTAAAATACATAAATCTAATTCCAATATAATCAGACGTTGCTTAAAATGAATATCTTACCCAACAGATAAAAATCAGATTCTAATCTTACCTACTTTTCTCCTTAGTGCTTTTTGGTGCGTGATCAATTATACTTTTCCTGGCATTTTTCCCGGTTCATTTAGAATTCAAACCATTAATATTTTCGGATTCAGGAGATCAAGATAAAAATGCCTGGGGTGAAATGGGAAGTTAATTAAATTATAATTTTTGCCCAGAAGTTAGAAGAAGTTATATAATTACTAGTATATTCATCCGTGCTTGTTATTCAGGCAGGGCCGTAGCCAGGAGGAGAGGGCGATAGAGAATCGTCTTCATAAAGACCTTTTAGAATAAAACATAATTGAATTTTTTATGTTTTAATAAAATTTAACGGTTCTAAGTGACATTAACCAAAAGCTACAGCTTTATCAATTTTGTCTTTTTAACTTCATTTTTTAGTGAAATCCTTGTGTGATATCCCCACAACTTCAGTTAAGCTATGTAGATAGAACACAGGCAAACAATCGGCAAAGTTGTAAATTCTAGAAGTTAGACTTTTATCGCCTCGTAAATTGTCGCCAAGCGTTCTACGTTGACGGCTCGTCAGGGGCGGCGGGATCGGCCGGGAAGTATCAGAAAATATAGAGGGATAATTATCTTTTTAAAAAATAAATATTTTTAAAAAATAATTTTTAATCCTAAAAACATACAAAACCAAAATGTAGTTTATTATTTCCTGGGCACATAGAAAAATAGGTAGGTATATCTATTATAATTGATTGACTAACATACAAATAACGCCATTAACAGCAATCCGCGGGCCACCGTCCAGATATTCTAATATATTTATTATAGACGGTGGCTTGGTTAGCCGACTCCATCATCTCACATGCTAGACTTTATGTACTAATTCACGCGGTACGTAGTACGCATACATCCCATGCTATTACTTTGGCTATAACGTTCGTCGCAGCTTGTATTACCCAACACCCACCCATCTTCATGTGGCCGTGTCCCCGGAATTTTTCCCAATTGAATGTTACCATTTTACAGGTATTAATTGTAATTATTATAAAATGATACTTGCTGGACAATGTGGTTTTTTGGTTGTGTATGTAACTTTCACTTTGTTTGGCATCTATTTTACCTTCCTCGTGAGGTAAGATACATTAAAATATCAAAAAAATAAATTGACTACGACTATGACTGAAATAACATTTTTTTCTTACTTATTAAATTTATACTCTAGGCTAGATCTGATATATATATATAGGTTTGTACCTACCTACTTATCATTGAAACAATAAACGGAAAAAATAAAAAAACTAGTAATTGAACATATTTGGACGTGGCACCAATTAACACCAAATTGGCCTCAAGTGCGATTTTAGGAAACCTTTCTGGAAGGGAGTTAATTTTAAAAAAAAAGTTTGTTAATATATTTTATTATAAATGGAATGTGAGCAACATAAATACCTATATTTTTTATTACACTTGTTATGGCATAAGTGAAAAAAAACAGCCTCTAATAAATAGTTATAGAATAACGTCCAATTTTATCCTGCAGCAAATTTATTAATTACATTGTTTATATTTTCATCAATACTCTATCTATGGATATGCAAGAGACCCAATCCAACAGGTCGCTCTTGTGCTATAGTGTTTCGTAGTTTGTAAGTTTTTAATCGTAATTTTCACGTAAAAATATGTTAATTACACATGATGTTTGTCCGGTCTGGGCGAAGGGGAGGTAATTACCTCATTACCCTCTAACCGTAAAACCACTCTTAATTGACCTTGAGCTTCGGCCGATCTTAAATTTTAGAGTACGAGCCGTCACTGCGTCCCACATTGGAACGGTATTTTACTAAATATTGAACAAACCAATAAATTTAATTACAAAATTTTATCACCAATCTTAGTTTTTCGTCACACACAAAAATTATCTAATCTTAATTGATAAAAAAATTAAATTTAAATTTAAATTGAAATTCAAATTCAAAATACCTTTATTAGCAAAACAAACTACATGCTTTTCCTAAAAGTAATGACAAAGGATATCTCGTTTATCTCACCAATAAGGACTACATCGCGATTAGAGCAACCCTTAACATCTTCTAAAACTAAACTAAAAATCTAAAACTAAAAACTATCCAATCCAATATAGTATTAAACACTAAATAGTAATATTGGAGAAATGCTTAGACTAGAGGACAGAAACGGCGGAGAAACGGGGCAAGCGGGAAGCGGCGCGGTCGGCGGGCGTGAGTTATAGGCAAACTAAACAAGTAAGGTGCGAGATGGAAAAATTGTAATCTTTGCTTACATTGAGGCTGTAAAAAAGCAGAAATCAGCACATCTGAGAATTTAGATAGAAACCTCGATAGAAACCATGACAGAGGATGACAAAAATGTGTTATGTTGCAAGTTCGTTTTGAATAATAGTGTTTTTGTGTATTTCGAATTTTTTTACGTGGATATGTTTTAACTTCGTTACTTAAAGTGTTCCATAGACTGACACCTATATAAGAGAAATATTTTTGGAAGTTATGCAGAGATATTTTAAATGTTTGGCGACGGTTGTTATGTTTATGTAGTAAAGGAACGAACTGTTTTTTTTAAATAAGCTGGTTCACCTGTTTTTATAATTCTATAGATAAACGAGTACGAGGTTATTTGCTCTCTATATTGAAAACCATACCAGCAAATCTCATACAAGGGTTTTGAACTTTGCGAATTCGTTGCTGTAGGCTTACAGTCAAAGAATCCCCATAAACAGTATCGCAGTAGTCAAAAAGAAATAATATTAAGCTGTCACAAAGTAAATATTTTGTTTTTTGAGGCATAGATCTAGCTACTTTGTATAATTGCTTTAAACGTATATAAGATGCTTTAATTTTATTTTGAATATGGGGCAAGGATGTCAATGAGCTGTCCAAAATAACGCCTAAGTTTTTGGCTTCTTTCACGATAGGGATTAAATTACCTTCTACTTTAGCTTAAAAGGTATTAGTTTCTCTACCCGAGTTAAAAACTATAATTTGTGACTTAGAAGCATTAAGTTTTAGGGTATGTTCGTGTGCAAATTTGTAAATGTTCATTAGGTCAGATTTCAAACATTCTTCAGATAGAGATAGAGTACTTCTTGTAAAGGCGAGAAACAAATGAGAATCATCTGCATACTGATTTTGTGTAGAGAAAGTTGTGCAGTTATTCACGTCCGCCACATGTATAGAAAATAGAAGAGGAGAAAGTGAGACACAAGAAATTCTGTCATTTAGATAACTTTTGAAAAATCGCACTGCAGAGTCCGAAAATCCGAAATAATTTAGCTTCGAAAGTAGCATGTCATGATCCACAGTGTCGAATGCTTTGCTGAAGTTCAGCAATGTCAAGCAGGTGAATTCTTTTTTGTCTTCATGTTCACGAATATTATTAGCAATGTTTACCAAGCAAGTAGTGGTACTAAAGTGTTTCCTAAAACCTGACTGACATTGCGGAATAACGTTGAACCTATTTACGAAATTGGTAACTTGATTGAAAATATGTTTTTGTAATATTTTTGAGAGTGTCGGTATAATATTTACAGGCCTAAGATCTTTAAATTCCCTTGGGTTATATATCCTTGATAGAGGCTTCACGATTGCTTGTTTCCAGATCGTAGGATACACGTTATTTAAAATACAGATATTTATAATATGTATTAGAGGTTCCATGCAAAAAGGTAGGCAAATCTGCAAATTTCTTAATGAAATTCCGTCTTCTCCCACAGCATTAGATTTAATTAAAATTTTATGTATTTGGTCAACATCAATAAGATTTAAATGTAGTTCGGGTTGATTATTGAAATCCAAAAATGTATGTGAGTTATAATATCGAATTTTCTCAGTAGGAACGGTACTGTTGGCAACATTTGAACAAAAAAAATTATTAATTTGTTCAGCGTTTTTTAGATGAACGGGTATATGTTTAATTTTGTCCCGTTGGGTTAAGTTTAGTTTTTTGGCTATATTCCAAAAATCACGTCCTGTAGCTTGGGAGATTTGACTAAAATAAGCTATTTTTTCACTAGTTGTTGGTATAATTTCTAAGATCTCTGTAGTATTGAACTGAGGTGTTTTAAGATTAACATACTTTCAATGTGCCTTGTCTCTTTCTTTCATAAGCAGTTTTATATTATTTGTGATCCAAGGTGTAAAAGGTTTGTTGTTAAATTTACTTTTGCAAAGAGGGGCATGTTTATTTAATAGGAATATAATATAACTGTTAAATGTTTCCACTTTGTCGTCTATTCTTTCAAGGTGATATATACTTTGCCAATTTATTTGTAACGCATCATGCATTAAACTGTCTAAGTTAATATTTTTATAGTCACGGGAGATTGTATATTCTATATTGCTTTCACTGCTCCCAACATCGAATACACCGAAAATAAGTTTGTGATCAGTAATAGATTCTGGAATGTGAACTGAATGTGCTTTTTTGACTGCTAAATAATTATTAGTAAATATGGTGTCAATAAGGCTAGAGCTGTTTGTTGAAGGATTAACCCTTGTAGGTTCAGAGATAATTTGGTGAAGATTAAAGGCTTCTAGTAAGTTCTTAAGTCGTTTAGTGTTGGTAGTATCCTGGAGAAAATCTATGTTGATATCTCTCGCATGAAAACAACATAGTCATAGAACGGGACAATGGCGGTAACAGGTCCCCTATGTTATCAAGGAAATTGGAGGAAGGAGGTCTGTACATATTAACAACATAAATGTTTTTGCTTTTTATTTTGAATTTGCAAATCATAAATTCAAGTTCTTGTGAGGAAATTATTATATCGACACAGGAAAATTTTAATCATTTTTTTATATAAATAGCAAGTCCACCTCCACGCCCTCCGCGGTCACATTCAAACAAACATTTCTTGCGGTATTTGTCCTGCATCTGGCATACATATTTGTTATGAACTTTATAATTTTTTGTTTAAATTAAAAAGAATAATAAAAAATATTTTAATCAATAACTAAAACTCTACAATATTAAGTTTCAAGTAAAAAATATTTCAAAGTAATATATCGCTTTTTTTGCGTACACACAGATGACATGTGACATTTTTTTTTCATATTATACTTTATAGATAGGTCACGTCTCACATAGTATTCCACTCTCTATTATAGACATGTCACAACACTTTTCTTGATATTTTAGAAACCACTTAACTTTCCAGGAAAATTCTTTTAACAGTATAGACATCACAAAATCGGCTATCAGAGAGTAAGGCGGGAAACTAATGCCACTTCCAGGGCCTTTCGAAAGTTCATGTAAATTCAGGGCACGTACGAGCCACATTTTAAAACGAAGTGAGGCTTAACATACCCGCATCATTGGAAAACCTTCGTCAAAAAGAATTCGACAAGAAACGACGCAGAAAGTTGATTGGGTATCTAATTACATGCCTCTAAGTAAGTAACATAAAAAAAGGTATGTTGCAATTTTAGTCTTCTTACTAGTAATGAGAAAATGTCTAAGACTAGGAATTTTGTGAACACAGGGCTGCTGCTAGAGCTTCAGCGCCCTTATATCAAAATTAAAAATACACATTTTGTACTTTTGTTTTATTCAATTTTAAGGTAGACAGGGTCCTAATTTCGTAGGTTTTATGGAGTTTCTCCCTTATGAGTAGAGATAGAGAGATTTGGTTTTGGCGACACCATGCTACTTTTTCCTGAAACTAAAGATGCTACAGACAGATCTTACCTAACCGCCATAGGTTCTTTGGTCCAGAGTGATTTTTAAGAGTTATTGTAATTGTGAAAACGGTCTTTATAGAACTTTTTCCGTAAAATCTGGTCAGATTTTTTCCAAAGAAACACCCTATATATTTTTCTCTTATGATATCACGTTCACTGAACGCTTTAAAAATATATATCATATTGTATATTTAATTTCGTAAATAACGCCACAAAATACATTTTTCATTTTTTTTACGTAGGCGGCCTTGGATATTTACCTATCCATCCTAACGCAAAAATCCAAATCATATTTTTTTTTAGTGAAGGAAACATTTTTCATCATGAAAGTAAAATTACTAATACGGGAGTAACAAACTTATTTAATTGATTGCAAAAATTTTATAAAGCCGCCATTTTGTTGGGCCATCTTATATTCATACCAAGATTTTACCAGTTGATTTCTACATAATACTTGATTTTTTGCAAAATTTAAGGTTACTTGGATAATTAGTGTTTTTGGTAATAATTTTGTTAAACGTTTCACTAGACAGGCATCCTGTTCCGGCATATTAGATGTTTACCAAAATATTACCAGGTCATCCCCACATGAGCCTTAATTTTTGACTAAAATTTGAAGTCAATCTGATGAATAGTTTTTAAGCTATGTCGCGAACTGACAAAAAGACAAACAAACCGACAGACGAACCGACGGAATTGATAAAACAAATTTTTTGGCATCTAGGAACGCTAAAACGCAAACATATATAAAACCTGAGAGGGTGATTTTTTCTAATTGCAAAAAATTTATTTGGCCGCGATTTTGTTCCATCATCTTGAATTAGTACAACAGCTTTACTAGTTTATCTCTATACAACAATTAGTTATGAAACACAATTTGAAACCGGTTCATTAAGTAGTTTTTTCAGGTTGAATTTTTAAATATTTTATTAAGATTCCATTTTGTTCCGCCATCTTGCATTCGGACCAAAATTTTAACAGTCAATTCCTAAATAATACTTGATTCTTGTGCAAAATTTGAGAAAAATTTTAGTAATAATTTTGATAACATTTTGTTTCGCCATATTGGATTTTTACCAAAATGTTACTAGTCATCCCCTTATGACCCAAATTTTTTGACCAAAATTTGAAGTCAATCGGGTAAGTAGTTTATAGCTATGCCGCGTACAGGCAGATCGACAGACAGACAGACAGACCGGGAATCGAGAAAACATTATTCGTCATCTAGGGATCCTGAAAAGTAAAGATCTGAAACAATCTCGGAGGGTGATTTTTTCACGATTACAATACATGTGTCTTTTTATGAAGGCTTGTAGTAGTTTCACACATAACCAGTGAATTTTTATAAAAAAAAACCCAAAATCGAAACGTGACCGAAAAAAATTGATTTCGGATTTGTGGTCAGGAACACAAATTCCACCATATACAAAAAAAGTCATCAAAAACGGCAATAGTGTAAAAAAAGTAAATAATTACGAAAATCGGCAAATTCACCTTTACCTACAACTTTCCTCGTACAGAATTCTACTAATTACAATAAATATAAAAAAAAAGTTACAATACTTATAATCACTAACATAACTAATAATCACATTATAGACATAGAGTGTTTTGCTATAACAATGCAAAACTTTTTAAATTGTTCTATCGTTGACAGTTCTTTACATATTGTGGTAATTTATTAAATTCTATATAATCTATTTGAAATAAACCACTATGACGAAATAAATTAGTTACAGTTGGCATATAAAAGTTTCCTGCTGAGCGAGTTTGATGCTGGAGAATATTTTCTACTAATGTTAGCTAATCTCTTAAATGGTCAGGATCTATTCCCTATATATGCTCTGGCGAACTCTCAATATCTTTGCACATCCTAACATATACTCAACACTAGTGCAGTGCCGGCTCTTCCATATGGTCATTTGATCAATGACCCCCCAAAAATATTTCAGAAAATAAATTATTCGTTTGACCGTCCCTCCTAATAGTTGTAATAAAACGCGAACCTTTGGGAAAAGTTAAATACGCTACACTATTAGCCGCGCGGGGCGGTTCAAATAGTCTCGATGCGTTCCTCAGGCATAATAAAATACGCTATACTAAGCTGGGCTGGGCAATCCGAATTACCTTGGTTACCTTAAAGCTTGACGAAAGTACCCGAAGATTTCACAGCTACCGAGCGGCAGCCGAACGTGATAGCAAATGGAATATGAAATCGCGAAGTTAAGATTCGCACATATCGTGATTATAGTTTATTTAATTATGAGCTCTTTGCTCTTGATCTAGGAAATGCTGAGGTCTTCAATAATTTCTTTATATATAGTGTCCCAGATACCACGGTTGCTGATGTAAATATCTTATTGCAGTCATTTCAAGAAGGGTTGCATATAGGCGTGCTTAATAGATTTTCTGTCACCGAAGTAAATAGACGACAAGTTGAGCAGATTATTTTACGGATCAAAAGCAATGCCAAGGGGGTGGATGGCTTTGGCATAAAGATGCTGAGTCTTTTTATTCCCTGCCTTATACCTCACATTACTTTCATAATGAAACAATTAATTCTGACAAAAAATTTCCAACTATCTGGAAGCATGCCAGAGTAATACCTGTTCAAAAAATCAGCAAACCGAATTCTACTTCTTATTTCAATTCAATATTCTTTGTTTTTTGTCAAAAGTTCTGGAAAAGATTATTAACAATCAACTAAAAACACATTTATTTAGCTTCCACGTAATACCTACCACGCAGTCTGGATTTCGCTCCGACCACAGTACCGTTACTGCTCTATTGAATGTGTCGGACGACTTGCTAAGAGGTCAAAATAGTTCGAAAAATAGTTGTTTAATTCTCTTGGATTATAGTAAGGCATTCGATACGCTGGATCATGGCTTATCACTAAAGAAACTGCGATATTTTGGCTTGGGTCCCGAGGCAATTTAATTTATGAATAGTTATTTAAACGGAAGAAGTCAGAGGGTGGTTTTGGGTGCTGAAGCCTCTAACTTTCGGGCAGTCAGTAGGGGTGTACCGCAAGGGAACATTCTGGGTCCCTTGTTGTTTTCTGTGTACACTGCTGACTTTTCATCTCATCTGAATTATTGTCTCTCTCATCAATATGCTGACGACGTGCAACTTTATTGCTCATTTGCAAAGGAAGATCTGCAAACAGTATGCGGTCACATTAATAATGACTTGGAAATCATTTCTGAAGTTTCTTTGGCACATGGTATGCTTCTAAACAATAATAAAACCAAGCTTCTAATATTTGGTCGTGATAGAGAATCTATTGAGAATAATATTAATTTCTGTCTCTACCTAAATAATGTTAAACTAACTGCTACCAATATTTGATATTGAACCTTGGGCTTTAGTGCGATTTGATGACCACGTCGCCTCTTTGATTCAAAAATCAATTGCTAAGTTGAAACTTCTTTATATTTACAGGGTTATTCTTTTGACCAATGTAAGATTAAGATTGTGTGACAGCCTTATTCAGTCACATTTGGGTTACGCCGATGTAGTCTATTGGTCCTTTATCACGCAAAGAAATAAAACCATCCTTCAGAGAATTCAAAAACTCCTGCATTAGATTTTCATACGGACTAAGTTTGATCACATATCAGATCATTTTGAGATATCCAAACGGCTAAATCTTTCCGAAAGGTATGAACGACGTCTCGCATGTTTAGTGTTTAAAATTGAGTTGTCCTAAGAGCCCACGTATCTTCTTGATAGGTTGTCAAAGGGTTTAAATGTCCATAATATCATTACACGCCATCAAGATCTGTATCAGATTCCCGGGCACAGCAGCGCTGCTTTTCAGCGTTCATTCACGTATAATGCGACCAAGGTATATAATGCGATATCCCATAGCATCAAGACAAGCCCGTCCGTAGATTCGTTTATGTCAAAACTTAAAAAATATTTAATCTCTCAAAGATAACATAGAGTTCTCAGTTGCTACATATTCTTAGGCGTGTCAAGCTACATTATAGTACATCACTATATAGTTTTTTTTAAATTTTTATTATTACTAGTACATTGGCATATAAATTACAAGGTTTTCATTTAAGTCTATTTTCAAGATATGAACAACCATGCTGGATCTCGCTACCATGTCAATTGTTAATTGTATCTTATTTCTTGTAACCAATAAAAAGACATCTTGATTTGATTTGGGTCATCATCCCGGCTCTTCTCATAATTCGATCGATCGGTCACGGCATCACGTCGGCATTCGGAAGTTCAATTGTTCAGAGGTCGCGCGGTCGACATTCTAACTCGATATTGTTTCGGATGTTTTTAATCGATGAAAATTGATTTATATACTGTTTTTTGTAATATATATATATATTTATTTTTATGATCCATGTGTGAGTTGGAAATATACAGGAAATAAAATGTTGGTAGTGACTAGTGCAAAAAAAATAAACAACTGAAAAGTGCTTACGAACTTAATTTTGCAAAAATAACCAATTTCGAGGTGATCTATGTTTGAGTTGTAAATGTAGATGAAATAAAATGTCGGTAGTGCAAAAAATTAAACAACTAAAGAGTGCTAACGACCTTAATTTTGTAAAAATAACCGAATTCAAGGTAAGTAGTCGCAATTTGCCAGAACTTAGTATACGGCAAACTAGTAAAGACAAAAATTAAGAGGTTCATCGAAACTTTTGCAAAAGTATGTACGATTTAGCTAACTGGATATGTGGTTGTGAAGTCTCTAACTCATTTTACTGTTATGTTTGTATGTTGTTTTTTAAGGACTCGTCGGATTCATTATAATGCAAAACCGGTTTTAAAGACTTAAAACACTTTTTGCAAATCACATGAAATGTTTGGTGAACTATGCTACGGTCGGAAGTGTTGATATTCGCACTCAGCTAGACATAGCTTATAAAAAAATCCCTTAGAGATTTTAATAAAAATGTATCCAAAAATCGTTATATTTTGAACAAAATTATAGATTGTGTAAAATTTTGTGGGGCATTCAAGCTGGCACTACGTCGTCATGATGAAACGGCTTTGACTAAAAATCCAGGGGTTTTTCGAGGGCTTATAAATTTTGTTGAGGAGTTGGGCCAAGATAGACTATCCGCTTTAGCAATGTTAAGTATCGATTATATTTTTGTTGTAATACCATCAGTGCTATTTGTTTTATTGGTCATTTTACTAACAATTCGTTTTAAGTCTCTAGATTCAAATTTTTCAAAGTGTTTGACGTATTTGAAGGGTTGCAATTCTGAAGGGGTTAGATTTGATTTTATGTTCTAAATCTGTCATAAATATCTCTGGCAAAAGTGGACTTAAAGGGTTTCACATTGTGAGACCACCTCTGGCTTTATAGAATTGCTTGTTAAACTAAAAATAATTTTGGTTTAAACATACTTTTAAAGCTGCTATTATGTCAGACTGGACTATTGGGTTGCATTCATTTATTGTCAGTAAATTTTGTATAAGTTCTAGTGTCTCTAATGGAGGTATACTAGGCAAAGGATACAAAAAATGATTTTTCTGGCAAGTTTATATTTTTAACCTATTTACTAATTCTACCGAATTTTTATTTAAACTATTTATTATGTCTCGAAATTTATTTAGTTCATTTTTGTTAATATAAGTAGAAGTACCTCTTGTCTGAAGAAGCTACAGTGTTAGCGAAACGATCGTAATAAGTTGTGAATATATGTGAAAATTTAAAACACACTGAGTGTTTTTTTCTAGATGCCAGTTACAGAAAATCATACGACTCTGCGCGTCGCCCGGATGTAAATGTTGCACCATTCTAAATTTTATAACCTTGTTTCCTTAATAATAGGGGTATGTGAACTATTTCGCTATAAATTCAAAAGTTTTTTCTTTGCTTCTAAAGTTTAACAGACACCAGATAATTCTGGGCCATTTTAATTCGCGTGTTTTTTTTGTTAAAAACCCACTCTTGTGAATGTGGCTTAGTAATTTATATAGCGTCCTTGAAAATATACTTAGTACATTTAACATGAAACAATTTCTGAGCCGACAAAAATATCAAATCAAAAGTTTTCGCTCTTAGACCCTATTTGCAATTTTGACAGTGTGGTTGATTGTGGCATAATTGATTCACATATATCGGATCACTGTTTAGTATTCTTTAAGTTTAAAATAGGCAAGATATCCGAACCTTCAATAAAACAGTTAAAATATCAGATAGTCAGATATGTCTTGATCAATTAGTGATGTTGCTATTTGGTCAATACTGATTAGCAAGTATTTATTAAACTTTTCTAAAATAACTTTATTATCCGTCTCTTTTTTATTATCAAATACTATTGCTTCTTTACTTCCAGAGTCTGTTGTTTTTTTAGAATTTTCCACATTTCTTTCGAGTTTCCCCTACAATCATTTATTTTTTCCGCATAGTATTTCTTTTTTTCTGTTCTCATCATTTCAACAACTTTATTTCTCGTTTGAATACATTTTTCCCAATCTGCTTCCAGTTGAGTTATTGTAGCTCTCTTAAACAGTCGGTCTTTTTTTTCTATCTGTTCACCATTTTTTACTGCCTCATTGACTGTTTTATAGTTTTCCGATTTCATTGTCATAATATTATATGTGAATAAAGTCGCCAAACTGTTAATATTTGTACAATTTGGAGTTCATTCTGTATTTCTTAAATCAAATTGAAGCTCTTCCGTACCTTCTTTTATATGTACATATAATTATTTCGTATTAGCTTTATAGAAATTCAAAAAATTGTATTTTTATTTTATTTTTTAATTTATTTATTATTATTGCTATTATTATTATTAAAATTTAATTTTTTAAACATTATTTACGTAGTTTACAAAAAAAAATAATTTTTTTATTTATTATTTTCTTCCATAAAAAGAAGGTTTTTATTTGCTAATAAATGTTTAAACATTTCATTAGGCCGACATTTTGTACCGCCATAATAGATTTACATAAAATTTTACTGGTTTATTCCTAGAAATTTAATGTTTGCGCAAATTTTGTGAAGCCGCCATTTTATTCCGCCATATTGGATTTTTATTAAATTGTGGGGTCACAATTGAAATATTACTTTTGATTTTGAACAATTTTTTATTTTCTGTATTTTCTTTATTTTTGAAGTATTTTCTTGTCCTTTCTTGTATTTTCTAGCTTTTTGTAGTATTTTCTTTATATTTAAAGTAATTTTTTGTATTTTCACAATATTCCTTTAGTTGCAATTATTTTCGGGATATTTCTCAGTGTATTTGCAATATTTTTTTCGTTTTACCAATTTTTCTTTTAAATTCTCACATACTTTACCGAATGTGACTATTTATTCCAAAATTCTCTAAAAAGAAAAATTACAAGAATAAGATCAATAACTTTCGCCTATTAGGTTTTGCTTATGTCATCTCATCTTTTGTAAATGTGACATTTAGAAAAATTATTTGTTCTATTGTTGCATATGTCGCCTTAAACCTATGACTGTTAAATTAGTCCTCATCTAATTTTAAACCTCTTTACTGAACGAGCTGTACATTTTTATTTTATGTATTATGTATATATATATATATATATATATATATATATATATATATATATAAATGTATAGAAAAGAAACAGAAATATCAATTTCTGTGCGGTTTTTGGTCGTCAAAAGTTAAACAAACGAAAATAACTCACGGTAAGGATTACTCCGTCACCATTTTGTTGAGAATCGACCAAAACACATATATATATATATATATATATATATATATATATATATATATATATATATATATATGAAAGAAATTAACGGCCATTCGGACAAAATTCTACCTGTGGTAAGCTTATTCAAGTATAGGGTCCAAAAATCATGGACCATTATACTGACAAGCCTTTAAGCGCTTTCCATCATGTCTACCTCATACTTGAATAAACCAATAAACCACAGGTTGAATAGCCTGTCCGAGGGGCCGTTAATTTCTTCGTTATTTATGTATCTACGGACGTTATAATTTTGTTATATATATATTTGTTTGTGTTTTCTTAAACTATAAATATTATTCGATAATGTTTGTTTCTTGGGTACAGGTTGTTTTTTCGGTGAAATGAAACTACGCTATCTTCTTGACGTTTCGCCTGTCCTAGTAGGCGTTTTTCAAAAGTTTTTTTTTTATTTACTTTTCGTGGCATAGGTTGCCACTATTTAAGTATTTAAAAAATGCAATATTTTAATTTATTAAAATTTAGCTATATACAAGGAAAAATAAATTTCTCCTCCTGTTTGTCTTTTGTTTTTTTTTTTGTGTTTATTTTTACTTGTATATAGCTAAATTTTAATCTGTGACTAAGAATATATTAATGTACATGTTCCATCAAACACTTTGAAAATTTGTGTTTTTTAAATATTACATTTTTTAAATACTTGTCGGATGCCACGAGAAGTAATTAAAAAAATAAACATTTGAAAAAGCCTGCTAGGATAGGCAAAAGGCCAAAAAGATAGCGTAGTTTCATTTAACATTTTACTTCGCCAACATATTAAAATAAAATTTTGGCTTATTAAATAGGACACAATTTTGATTTTTCTACTGAAACAGCGTTGCCATATTTTTTTTGTTTCCGAATTTCTGCTATTAACGTTTGTTTTTTAAATGAGACATCCTATATGTGTTTGCTTATTTTGATTTGCTATGACACTGTAAGTTCAACCATGTGTCAGAACTGAACCTTGGTAAATCATGGGCGCCCAGATAGTGCTTGGGCTTAAATACATATTATGGCAGTATTTGCCAATTTTTAAAAAACTGCATGTTGTTGTGTAGTATCAAATTACTCGCCAAAAAAATCTTTTCGACTAATCCGATGAGCCACCGATAAAAAAATGGAGTATTTCTAAAAAATACATTTAAGGGTTATTTAAATGGGTATAAAAGATGTTTAGTGAATAAGAGATAAAAAATCTTATTTTACCCAGGCTTCTTGCACCTAAGTTAATAGTTTTTGTCAAATCACAGCACTCTAGATTGTAAAATAAAAGTGAAATAAAAAATATCTTTGAATGGTTTAAAATGACATAAATGACACATGGTTGTACTTGGAATGTCCCAACGAATCAATATATGCAACCATATATAGGGTGTCCCATTTAAAAATCAAACGTTAGTAGTGGAAATTCGGAAATTAAAAAAGATATGGCAACGCTGTCATGATATAAAATTCTAAAACTAAGTCTTATTTAACTTAATTTGTTGGTATTTTCTGATATTTTCATGAGCTTGTAGACTATTTTCGTCAATGGATTACCCCTCGCGTTACAATAAATAAGTCAAGTCGAGTCCTTGATTGTTTTAATACAAAGCAAGAAAATTAATATCTCATAAGGGTTTACACGTCTTCCTTAAAAACAAAAATAAAGGTAGGAATGAATTAATCCACGTCGACACACGTACCTAAATTTAGCCAACTACCACCGAAATGCTCGCCCCAAATTATCGGATCACGTGCGATCACGCAGGGCAAATGCTTTATGTTTCCGAGATAAAATTCGGCTTTCATGCGGAATTAATAAAGATTTTAGTAGGCGATTTCGTCATTTACTTGATTATATAAAAGATAAAGATTCGGACAGGTTAATTTGGAGTCTGTCACATATATTTTTTTTAAAGAATCGCTATTTTACTAACCTAGTAAAGGACCACAGACATAACAACAGTAAGATGGAAATGTTTTGATTTAAACGCAATCATACATTGTCAATATTATTACTTGTTTGGTCTATTGTCATGTCATTGTGGTCGATGTGGTTGATCCGAAAATTGTCAGCTACCTTACATAGACATAAACTAACAACTATACAGTGTGTCCCCAGATCCACTTCTCTATATAGGGATCTCGGCTTTCCGTTAATATTTCGAAATATAGTCGCAGGGGGATCACATTCATAGACCTCATTCTTCGAGTGCCCCAATGCAAGGGCGAGAGGTCAAAAGATCTAGGAGGCCAAGATATTGGACCATTTAAGTAAATAATTTTTTCTACCCTCTTAAAAAATTCCTGATTGGAATGGTGTTGTGAGCCAGACAACCCTTCTGTTGAAACCAGGTTCTTTTAAACCCATCTTCCATTAGAGTACCTCTTAAACCCGGTACAACCTGGTTTCGCAAAAGCTCTCGGTATCTCTGTTTGTTTAGAGTGTGGTCAAACAAAAATAGTCCTATAAATCGATTACCGGAAATGATCAATATTTTTAAATAAGGTGCCCTATTAAAAAAGGGTAAGTTAGATTAAGTTACCAATGACTAAACGTTACTTCCAAATCTGGTCTGTAGATGTCTCTCTGCCACTTCGTGAGAGATTTTCCCAATTATCACTGTTGTGCCTATTAAAAACTACCCAATTCGTAAATCTACTCTCATCGGACCACAAGACATGATTTACAAAATCGGGATTTTCACTACACTTCCTAGTAGTTCTTAGTATACCACTCACGGAAGCTTAGTCATCTTGGAAAATCAGTCTTTGTCTTTAATTAAGTCTTTGAACTATTAGGGGTTTGTATGGATGGTACTTATTCTGTTTTAACACTCTCTGTACCGTTGATTTTGGCACATAAATTTCTTGTTCTACAGTTCTTAGTGATGCACTAGGCTTCTCGTTGATAGCGCGTAAAATCTTTCTGTCGCGGTTTTCATTGTCAATATTGCATCCGCTTCTAGGTTGTTCGAGGGCCCCATGGTTTATTACATTAAATACGATTTTTCTTAATTAGGTTTTATGAAGCTGCCGTCGTTCGGGGTATACATTTCCAAAGACCTTGCTGAGGTAATGTCGGCGTTTCTGTGTGACTGCAAGTACAGCGCTAACATGTCAGACTTTTTTTCATTTGAATAGGGAATACCGGCAATATTCAACAGGTCTTGACAATTTGTGTGTCAGATTTATGATTTTATTGACAGAAAAGCGTACTACTTATTAAAACACAACTTTGATCCTTAGAATTATTTAACGTCAAAGTAAAAGCTCACTTTTGTTACAAATAAATCATGGCCTCCTTAGAAAAAAATTAAGACCTAACTTTACGAAGTGTGATATTTCGATGATACTCAAATCTTTTACGCACTTGTGAAACATCACTGGACTGGAAATTTTAGGCATTTTCCCAAAATCGAAAAATTTAATATGGCGGCTATAAGAAAAATGAAAGTTGAGGCTTGTTGCGGGATAACAAAACACGATGGAGACATTTCGGACACGCTACCTTATTCGTTTTCTGAAACTTTTCCATTTAACCTTTGCTGTAGGTATAATAGGAGCCGAGATCCCTATACAGGGTTTCCCACAAGTTCCGACCAATAATTAAGGAATATGTAGATTCGATTAAAATATCGCGATTTAGCCATGCCTTAGTCCAAAGGATAATATTAAGAAAGGTACAGGTAATCAAAATAAAATTTAATTTTCGATTTTTTAAAATACTATCCCTAGACAGACACTAGATAACACCGCCGGATACTTTTGAATCGCAGTATACACGATTTTACAAAACTGTAGTAAAATAGTAAACCGAACAAAACGGTGTCGCTATGGGTGAAAACATTGTTTTTGAGCCATTTTTGTGAGTTTTTGGATCATTTTTGAGAGCTCTGTGACATTTTTTTATAGTTTATAAATAAGGTGCCGTGATCCAATATATCAAATGATTTTGTGTAATAGAGCAACATAAGGAAAGAAGCCTTGCTTTAATCATGCGCTCTTATCAGATCATCCCCTATATCTAACACAGCTATAGCCAGCTCTAAACCCCGACGGTTTTTCT
This sequence comes from Kuschelorhynchus macadamiae, assembly GCA_030620095.1. Taxonomy (NCBI): domain Eukaryota; kingdom Metazoa; phylum Arthropoda; class Insecta; order Coleoptera; family Curculionidae; genus Kuschelorhynchus; species Kuschelorhynchus macadamiae. The sequence continues at coordinate 1,511,501 of JAUTXW010000294.1, read as the reverse complement.
GGTATTTTATTGTTATTTAACATAAAAGAAGCTATTTTGCAAACTCAGTAGGGTTTTTAACTTTCGGCAAAGGTATAACATTAGCTAATTTTCAGGTCTTGGGACAATACGACTCTTGAATACAACTATTAATATTCTAAGTTATATAATATTCGACTTTATTCTAAGAATAATTTTAGAGCTTATCTCTTCTGAGGCCATGTGAAATTCAAAGGTTTTAATCAATAACAGATTTTTTTCGTCCTGAAAATAACTTAAACAAAAGATTTTAGCCGCTTTTTCGATAGTTTGTAAAATATACGTTTCTTATAATTCTTATAATTCTTATCACAAGTAAGCCTAACATTTTATATATGAGAGAATATTTTTAAAAATAAGCGGACTGTATAAGTATTTGTCATCAAGGATCAGAATACCACAAATAAATAAATCAGTGTTAACAAAATAACTCATTTTTTTATTATAAAAGAACCTACTTACCTTTTGATCGACTTCTGTTATCCTCGGCCTATTCTCAATGAAAGTCGCCGGATGTCGATACTTCTGCCTGGTCGCATTGTGACGTCTTAGTTTCACGTAACCGATATTACCACTACCACCACTAGCGTTTGACCGAAAACTATTACCATCATCGGAAGTTATACTCGATTCACGATTCCGTTGGTTTCTGAAAAAAAAGATATAAGTATTAAAATACGATAAATTACTTTTAGCTAAAATTATGATAGTGGAAAGAACGGTTTTTTAAATATCAACATTTACTTCGGTAACATTTCTTATAATGCTGCTGACTTGAAAATAGACAAAAACCACAAACATCATTCCTTGAAAATTGAACTTTACACTTACTATGTACACACTTTCTTTGTGATAATAGTGTATGCATAATAGGGAACTTGCCTACATTTTTAAATACGAAAAAATACTAAAGAATATAAGGCCACGTGGTATTGAAACATATATCTAAAAAAAATCAGTTTTATTGCCTCCCCGGCCGATAAAGACCGATTTAAGAATTAAAAAAGCCCCAAAATTCAAATTACGTCACCAAAAACGGGATATGACGTCATTACGTATACGCGAAATCTGGCAACGGTGCAACGTTCAACAACAGACCTCATTGGTCAAGCCGTCAGCCAGAAGACATTTGTCTTTTTTGTGGTTAATGGACGTTTGTTGTTTACGCGAATTATATTAATTTACCAGTAATACAACCTTTTCTTTTAAATAAACGTAAAAATTAAACCACAAAATCACAAAATTGAAGCAAACAAAACTGCCAATACTGCCATCAACCATGACAGCTGACAGCCAGCTGATATTGCATTTTGTACAGATGTGTCGTTCACGACTGATCCGGATCTGAGATGCGGAACTTTATACTGATCCACGGGAACCGTGTCTTGAAAATATTGCGAACCGGATCACGAATCTCTGAAATAGAGACAAGCAAAATGAAGCGTTCAGTTGTGTTTGTCTATGATTCAGTCAGTTCTTCGGTTCATTCAATGCATCATTATCGTTTGTGGATCTCGGGTCGGCAACTGAATCGCCGGGCCGACAACTGATATAGCGCGATTTTCGAACAGGTCTGATTAATAGGAAGAACGGAATGATGGGGTGGATGGGTCGATCGGTTATTAGCTTGTTGAATGCTGGCTGCCATGAAATATAAATTTCTGTATAGCCAGAACCTCGTGTAAAAATTTAATTTGGGGTTGGTTGGTTTGTTGACTTCGTAAATCATCGTAAAACCATCATATTACACCAGTCCTTACAAAAGTTATATTTATGTTATGTGGATTAGATAATACATTTAAATCTCTACTTTACTCTCTACTTATTCTCTACTACTCTCTACTCTGCTACTACTTAGCGCGATGTGTATATTATAGTCGAGATGGCCTTATAATTAGTGATGATAATAGGATGATAGTTGGTAAAAAGCATTATAAATAATATTAAAAATCTAAATCTAACAAGTCAAACCACCATGGAAACATAAAAAACTTGAACTTCAAAAGCACTATAGCAAGACTCTTAAGCGTTGTATGCTAAAACTATAATACTTCACTTAAAATGTTTCCCTGTAAATTACATACAAGTTTGTAAACAAAAAACTATAGACTGGAGAGGGCGCAACTCATTTTACTCGACGCGAAAAACTAAATAAATGTTAGGACAATACTGTCCATAAAACTGATATTGCATGCCTACAAAGTTTTCAGATGGGAGCTACGCATGCATATCCGAATATGGCCCACCTATTTTAATTAATTTAAAGAGATCCGAGATCCGGATCACTGATCCGGGTCTTTAAACTGACCCAAATCCGTTAACTAGATTAAAAAAGACCCAGATTTCTTATCACTACATTTTTGCCGGTCGTCGGCAATGTTGCCATACTGGTACGACATGAAGTCAAACCGCCAAATGCCGTCGTTTAAAATGATCCGTTTGCGCCCGAAATTTTAGATTTTTATTACAAAATAAGTATTGATTTTTAAGGCGTTATATTTTAGATATTTACTTTTTATATGTAAGAGGATACATTAATGTAAGTAAAAAAAATCAAGTTCTCTATTTGACCACTTTTTAGTTGCTCGAATACAGTTCGCTCGTTTTCTATTTCGTTTCCAATTTCAAACAAGAGACATTTATGTGCCTTGATCATCTGTTATCTAGTACATTATTGATTCTTCGATTCATTGAAATATTTATTAGCAATAAGTAAATAATAAGTGAACGGTTTCTGAAATATGTGCATTAAAAAATACTAAGAATGCGATGTCTCGACAGTCAGCAATGAACATTTGTTTTTTATTATATAACTAACTAAATAGTTCACGTTTCAGAACTCCTGGTTCGTAAACATAAGGACAATGTTACGTATTTTCACAGAGGAGCCATATAAATAACGCGTTTTACATTCAAAATATACACTAATTACCAAATAAAATTTAAATTTTAGTGTAGTAGAGAATATCCTGTTTTCAGTTATTCTGGAACTCTTTTCCCTTATCAGTCGAAATGTTTTCTAAAAACCTGACAAAACGAATTTTCATCTAAAATATACTCTGTATAAAATATATCCCGATAATTAATTATTAAAAAATTATTACTGGTATAGAAATAAAGTAAACTGAAGCTAAAGTTGCCATGTCCAACCTACGCAGGGAAACGGTGCAATGAACATTCGATATCAAATTAATATTAGTACAAGCCACATAATTTCAAATATCGCCACAGGGTACGTGCAGTTTGTAGCCATATTAGGGTTGCATTTAATTGTTACAAAGTATCAAATTACCCTATTGTAGTATTTGCCGATTCGCACCAACGCCAACGTTCCATTTTATTTAGTACGATTTATTCAATCTGGACTGTTAACCAATCGGTAATTAACTAAAATATATGAAGAAGAAATTGGGCAAATTTAACAATCAGTGGAAATACGTCGAAATATTAACCACGTTTCCTCGAAAAGAAAACTTTCATTATCAGTGCATTGAATGGAAGCTTTCACGGCTTTGGTTAATTAAGAAATCATAGTTCTTGGGATTAGACTGTGTCAAATTGGAATTATTATCCGACGTTTCGCCCTCCATTGCACGAGGCATCTTCAAGGATCTTTACTCCATGAGATCTGAACACTGAATGAGATTCAGGTGGGCTTTTATACCCGACTTGTGCTCGCCGGACCGTGACCCTGTGTTAGGATCTGTTTCCACGTGTGATGTAGACCGTAACCCGTATCTCTATTTAAATTTTCTGTATGTTTAAAATTTTCAATAGTTTCTATAATTTTTCGTTTATAAAATCCTGGAACCGATGCTAGAACCTTGGTTTCATTTAAATTTATAATATGGCCAGTGGTACAAACACTTCTACACAAGAGCAAGGAATTTTATATACTGCTTTTGTTTGAAAAGGTACAATATCTTTCGGGGATCGCAAGCATTGTCCAATCTTCTTATGTGTATTCAAGGTTGTACGTATGTTAGATCGCCGAAGTAATCCTCCTATTTTGACTGTAGTGCCATGCATGTAAGGAAGAACAACACTACTTAACGTTGGCTCCTTATCATCCTTCTTTCGCGGAGTATAACGCGTAATATCTTCAGTGCAATAGCCATTCCCTCTCAGAGTTTCGGTCAGTTTCGATATTTCCGATGTAAGAGAATCTTGAACAGAAATCGAAATGGCTCTAAATACTAATGAGTTAATAACCGATTTCTTTTGTGCTGGATGGTGGTGGGAATTTGCATTTAAGTATCTATTTGTACGCATCGGTTTTCTATACACAGAATGTCCTAATGTACCATTTTCCTTCTTTTCAGTGCATACATCTAGAAAGGGAATTGCCCCATTAGACTCAATAGATTCAATTTCCATTGTGAACTTGATATTATGATGTTAATGATTGAGGTGATCTAGAAATATGAGAATATTATCTTTAAAGATATTCGCTACCATAGGTGATATAGAAGAAGATGATTTAGCTGACCCTTTGTTCATAAAAAGTTCCTTGAAAAATGAAATTAGTAGATGTAAGACAAGCTTCCACTAGGTCTATTAGGTTCTTATCAAGATTATTTTGATCCAATATGTCTGATATAATAAAAATTGAGTCGTTGACAGGTATAGTTGTGAACATCGAAACTGACCAAAATATCTTCTGGATCCAACCGAATTTCCTTATGTTTTTCCACGAAATGTGCAGATTTTTTTAGTTTTTTATAAAAGAATCTGTTTTTAGAGTGAATGGATTAAGAAAGTTTAAAAGATACCTAGTTTGTATGTGGGTGAGTCTATTGCACTGACGATCGGTCGAAGTGATACATTGTTCTTGGTTTTAACGATTTCTTGTCCGCCGGTGGTAGACTGGATGCATTAATCAGATTGCTGATGCGTCTTTCTATTCTACTTGTAGGGTCTGTCTGCATAACCTTATAGGTGTTGTTGTCCAAAAGTTGAGTTATCTTTTCCACGTAGTCCGTTTTTTCCATGACGACTGTAGCGTTGCCTTTATCTGCTGGAAGAACCAGAATGTTTTCATTTTCATTTAAGGTCTTTATTGCTATTTTTTCGGCTGTGGAGAGATTCGGCTTCCGTTGTTTTGAGTTTTTAATGATCTTCGCTGTCTCCAGCAATGCAGTAGTTAGAGAAGGGGTTAAGGCAATACGTCGTGATTTAGAAACAAATGCCCGTAAACTTCTGAAATGAGCTTTTAGACTTGAAAGAACTATATTCACAACTTTCGACAACATCACCAATGCATCAGCAGAAAGAAGCTATCAAGAAGTTACACTTAAGCAACAAAAGAAGTATGAAACACTCCTGAACAGAAAAAATCCAGTGAAACCTCCGCAGAATACAGTTATCAATTTGTCATCGAAGTCGTTAACTGAAGCAGAACAGTCCTTCCTTTCCAAATCCAAAATTTCGCAATAGCACTAAGAAGCATTCCCGTAAAAGACATAGTTTCCTCCGTTGAAGCAGCAATTAGAAGATTACCAGTAGAGAAAGCTGATGAAGTCAGATAAAGAAGGAAAATGGTACATTAGGACATTCTGTGTACAGAATCCGACGCATACAAAGAGATACTTAAATGCAAATTTCCACCACCATCCAGCACAAAAGAAATCGGTTACTAACTCACTAGTATTTAGAGCCATTTCGATTTCTGATTAAGATTCTCTAACATAGGAAACATCGGAACTGACCGAAGCTCTGAGAGGGAATGGCTATTGCACTGAAGATATTACGCGTTCAATTAAAAAATATAGTAATCCAACTCCGCGAAAGGAGGATGATAAGGAGCCACCGTTAGGTAGTGTTTTTCTTCTTTACATACATGGCACTACAGACAAAATAGGATGATTCAGCGGTCCAACATACGCACAATCTTTAATACACATAAGAAGATTGGACAATGCTTGCGATCCCCGAAAGATATTGTACCTTTTCAAACAGAAGCAGTATATTAAATTCCTTGTTCCTGTGGAGAAGTGCATGTGGGAGAAACAGGATGCTCAATATCAACTAGACTTAAGGAACATGAACAATGTATTAAAAAGAAACAAATTGTAGCTGATCACCAGCATACCACTAGCCATATTATAAATCTAAAGGAAACCAAGGTTCTAGCGTCGATTCCAGGTTTTTATAAACGAAAAATTAGGCAATCTATTGAAATTTTTAAACATAAAAAAAACTTCAATAGAGATACGGGTTACGGTCTACATCACACGTGGAAACTGATCTTAACACAGAGTCACGTTTCGGCCAGCACAAGTCGGGTATAAAGCCCGCGTGAATCTCTCCGAACTCATTCAGTGTTCAGATCTCGTAGAATGAAGATCCCTGAAGATGGCGCGTGCAATCGAAGGTGAAACGTCGAATAGTAATTCTAATTTGACACGGTCTAATCCCAAGAACCATGATTTCTTAATCAGTGCATTGTACCAGAGGCTTTTTCAGAAACATTTTAATGTAACTCTTTTATACCAAGCATTGGCCTATTTTAATTTCAATTTCATTAATATCTGCATAGTTTCATTTAATACAGATAGATTTGTAGTTTTTTTAAATAAAAATAAGACCTCATTTTGTTAGGTTGCCATTTTGCAACAAGGTTTTACCAATTCATTTCTATATCACGCTTTCATTTTTGTGCTGAATCTGAAACCATTTTTAAAATTTTCTAAACATTTCATTAGGTCACTATATTCTTCTTGACTTGTAGCAAAATCTTTTCAGTATGTTACACCCGATTTTTATACAAACCTTTAGTCAGTTGGTTAATTAGTTCTTTTAATAATGCCGCGAAGAGGCGAATAGACATACAGATCGACGGAATGGGAAAACAAGTTTTACGGGATTTAAGGTCTAGGGACCCTGAAAAGATTTTAGAGAGCGAATTTTTTACTACTACAATATTTTCTACTTAAAAGGAAAACAAAAGAGCTTTGATTATATTTAATCTATCAAAAAGACTATCTTCGTCTTTTTACCATTTAGCTCCCATTTATTTTAATTTGAATACAATTTACGAACTTTACACAAAATGAAATTAATTACTAGTTCCCTTTGAGTTCATCATATTTTAATATAATGTCGACTAATAAGTGCAAATGTTATTAAGTTCAGGTTTAATGATGTCGGACTTCTATCAAATTTCCGGTAGAATACGAGCTGTATAACATTAATGCATAAAATTATTAAATTCCTGAATCTAATTTAGTTGTATATCTGCAAGACAGCGTAATATTAAACAGAACTTTTGAAGTTGGAATTTTAACTAGAATTAACTTTAACTTTCCTGTTTCGTACTTTCAAAGCCAATCATTGAGAAGACATTTATTTTAGAGGTTGAATACTTTCGAAGCAAAACGTCATCAGAATATTCATTATCCATGTATATTTTTGGAGTTTTACTGATTCATGTGGCGAGTTTTTAATCACAAAACTTCTGGTAGATTACTACCGATCATCCTTTGTGGTCTATGGGCAAATTGATATATATACATAGTGCGGGATTAAGTATTTCGGATTTTACGAATTTTTAATACTTTTAACGAAATCTAATAACGTATAGAACACAGTAGTATAGACTAAAAAATAAAATTTTTTGATTAAGCACCTGTGGCTCAGGAAAATAAAAAAAAATATTATGACACAAATAAAAAGATAATTAGAGACAGTTTCATTATTTTGTATTATATTCTCAAATAGTTCAATCAGTGATTCACGATTTTCAGATACTGTTAACACAAGTCTTCCATTATAGTTCCACCTAGTAGGAGCTACTTTGTCCAATCGTTTGTGGACAATGGAGTCCAAAGCTTGTGTACGTTTTGTTGACTTGGAAAAAAAAGCAGCCATGCCACTTAAAGTAACGAAAAATACTTTACACTCTTTAATGTGATTGATGGACTGGGATAAAACTAAATTTAATTTATGAGCCAAACAATTGACAAACACAGCACTTGGGAAAGTTTCTCGAACTTTAGCTTGCAAACCCCCTAATTATCCTGCCATCACTGCAGCTCCATCATAGCTTTGAGCAACTAAATTTTTCTCTCCATTAATTTCTTTAGTAACGTTATAAACTACGGTATATAATGCATCTGCTGTACGATTTTCGGACACATTCTTAAAACCTAAAAATCGCTCTTGAATACTTCCGTCTGTTTTAACGTAGCGTATTACTATAGATAATTGGCTAAAATTAGTGATATCAGTTGTTTCGTCCAGAACAATAGCAATGAACCGCGCCTCGCCAATCTCCTGTTTAATTATTTTTAGAATAATGGTTGCAACAGCGGAAATTAAATCATTCTGGATTCTATTCGACACTCCGCGAAAAACGCTAGCTGCTCTAAATTTTTTTTAAGCAATCATCATATTTAGCCATTAAACTAAGTGAATCTCGAAAATCTCCTCTATTTGAAGAAACCCTGGTTTCATCATGACCTCTAAATCCCAATTCGTGCTGTCCGAGAAAACAAACAACATCGATAAGTCTTCTTAATATTTGCCTATTTTTACCGACTAGTTTATTGTGTTGGCGGTGACTAATTTCCAACTGTTTATTAAGGGAATTCTGGTTTTGCGGAAGACTTTTTCTTTTATGACGGCCTGTAAATGCGCTTTGGACATAATGTGTCTTTTTACAGCTTTATGGAAATTGTTTAAATCGGAAAAACCAGTTTTATTCCAGAGACCTTTTTCATTTTCAAAGAGTAAACATGGTCAACAAAATAATTTACTTATATTTTCACACCCTGTTAGCCATTTAAATTGTTGGTATTGTTTTTCCGGATAAAAATGCCTAATACAGTTTTTCATTTTTGTGGTTAAATTTTTCATAGGCGGTTTTGCTCTTCCTTTGGAAATTATTTGAAGCTTATCAGCGAAGTTTAATTTTGAAAATCTCTTTATTATTAAGACACACACCGCACATTCACACACACCCCTCTTACTAAATTCTCCAACATTTTCAACGTTATTACCGACAGCCGAAGTTGACGGTATTTGCATATCCACGTCCGTATTATTGTCTTCAATATCGCAACAAGCACGACGCGACGTACATATCACACAACACACAGATAGCCATTCAAACAAAGAACCTACTCCAACGATAGTTTCCGCCACCACTTAAAGCACGCGACGGAAATGCAAAAATTGCAAACAGCCGGTGGAAAGTTCAATAACCTCTGGCTCGATTCACAGGAAATCAAGCATACAGGACTTGGCTGCAGAGAAGCTAGCGGCCCGCATAAGTTCTATTCGATATTCTATTGTGGCTAGGTCGGAGTCAAAGCCGCATTTATTATGGGCTTGATAATTAAGATAATATTTTAGAATTTTTAATATAAACTAAATTAATGGTTTCCTATTTCAAAAATTACATTTTAGAAGATGTTTTGTAATTTTTTTGGGCAAGCACTGCTTCCCTTGCTTCCATGGACTGCACGCCCCTGGTTTCAATTCTGGAGTAAATGTGACTACGCGGTCACGCTTCGGCTTCAAGCCTGATTACTTGTATTTTAAGATACAGTCAACCCAAAAATCCCTTTTAAATGTAACATGTATATTATTGGCGCCTGTCCCATATTGATTTAATTGGTAGATCTACATTTATATCGAGAACCGTCTTTTGTGGTATGATTTTAACAGCTAGGCCTGTTCAGGAAACGCTGTTCCCAAACACCCGAAAATACCTCGAGTATTTAATCTAATAACACGTACGCCAGGTACGTACAAAGCAATCCAAATAAAATTTTTAAACCCGGCGAAAATGCTATTTTTCTTCGAATGTTAAATTATATTCTTAAGGCCATACCATACAGGCTGAGACTTACTAAATTCCTAAAGTTATTTGAATAAATCAACAAAGCAATACCGCTAAAATTCATGTTCCTATAATAATTTTTGCTACCATTTTTGAAAGCAAAGTTCTACGAAAACATGTTGGCAAGAGTTGTCGAAAAGAAAACTGCCTATAATAAAAAAATTCTTTATTTGATTTCTCAGAAAGTCCGCTACAGTAAAGCAATTTTATTATTATTACATAACATTATTTCCATTTCCTTAACAAAACATGGCACACTATTTTTTTATCTGAAGCAGAAAGTTATATTTGCTTCTCTGTTCTATATTCACAATGACAGTATTCCTATTGACACAGTAGGTCAAGCTATGAAACAATGAGAATCACGGCAAGCACATATCCTGCTTGTATTTGCATCCCTTTCCGTGTCACATAGCATCCCATCTCAATAAAACCTGTTGGCACAAATAGAGGCAATGAGATACCTGGTGTTACTTTTTCAGTATAATTAATTTAGATAGTGAAACAATTTAGTTTCTTCCTTCTGGGCTATTACAGAAAACTATAGACCTATTTCTGAGCTGCTTCTCTAAGATTTTAGAAAAACTCGTTTATAACAGAATGTACTATTTTCTAGTTAAATATAATATTTTTTCAGATTGCTACTGAAAGCGCTTGCGCTGACCCTGTTCAATATGTAATAGAAAAGAATGATAATAGAGAAACTGTAAATTCCTTCTCTTTTGATCTTACTCTCGCTTTTGACCTGTTGGTAAAGATTTTGTGGCTTTAAAATTAAACAGTTTTGGGATAAGGGTTTAACGACTGGATAATGTCTTTTTTAACTAACAGCGTTTTTGGTGAGGGTTAACGGTTCAAAGTCTGATCTTTTTTATCAAAATATAGGAACACCTCAGGGTAGTATCTTTGGTCCGCTAATTTTTCTTCCTTTCATTAATGATTTGCCCGAACATATTTCCCAGGGTAGAGTATTCTTTTATGCCGATAATACCACAGTCGTTTTCTCGGATTCTTATATAGCTGCATTGAGGAGTTAAGCTAATTTTATTTTGAAACAATTTTCTTCCTGGTGTAGGAAAAACAAGCTTATGGTTAATCAGGCGAAAACTGTCTGTATTGAAATAAAAACCGAAAAAGCTAGTTTAAGTGAATCAATAAATTTCATGGGTGTCTCCATTGATAGTCATTTAACCTGGAATGGAAAAATCGTTCAAAAATCAGTTAGAGCTCCTATGTTTTAAACTCTCTAAAGAATTATGTAACTCTTGAAACCCTTCTAAGTGTTTATTATGCCCTTGTTTATTCTTCAGTTGCTTACAAGATTTTTGCATGGGGTCAGTCATCCGACATCAATAGAGTATTTGTGGCACAGAAACGGGTTGCTCGGATTATCTTTGATCTGTCATACTCAACGTCGTCTAGAGAAACTTTCCACGAAAAAAATATTCTTACTGTCCACTCAATATATTTACTAAAACTGTTGACTTATTTTCATAAGAACAAACATCTTTGTAGGCTTAATAGTTCTTACCATAACTATGACACTCGGAATAAGTCTAATGTCTCGCTTTTAAAGCACAATTTAGAAATGTATACAAAATCTCCTCTGTGTGCCGGTAATCGCATTTTTAATCTGTTGCCGTTGTAAATAAAAACTATCGCATCTACAAATTAAATTTTAACTAGAATTAAAAAACTATTAACAGCTGATTCATTTTATCCCATAAATGAATTAGTTGTTTATTTGGGAACCTCAGAAAATGTGTTCGACTAGTAAAGTGCGAGACACGAAAGAAAACCGGGCGGACTCAATCTATTTAGGAAGACCGGCCAAGAAATCTCTTTAAACCAGTGGTGTCCCGTCGTTCTTTAAATAATATGGCACTCCTTTTTGACTATACGCACTTCAGATAATTAAAAAATGTAGCTATGCTTAATGAACCTTTATTTATATTTGTCTGTTTTCTTTCGTGTACCGTACTTCTATATCTGTTTTGTGTTGCAAAAACGGCGAACTTTCGAATTTTAAAATGATTTAATTTTGATTTTTCTTGATCGATTTACCCATAAATATATTTTTTCTTGAGTTCTGTCATTAACGGTTCCCGGGCTACTGCCTACGTCCACTATTATTGGACCACCCAGTATAGTGACACACGATTTACAAGTCCAGATTTTACAAGAGCAGCCAGCATCAGATCCAGTGAACGAGATTTATCAAAATTTTAATTTATGCAGTTTGACTTTGGGCTACTCCGGTATCCAAAAGTGGCCGTCTGTCTCCGTTGGTCATATTACTTTATACAGGGGCCGTCATTGTGAAGTACTATACAGGGCGTTTCCTAATTGCGTGCTGATGTTAAAGGGGGTGTTTTTATGTCCCAAAACTCTTAACTTTTGAGATACAGGATGGTAAAGTTTAAAAAGAAAACATTTTTTTCATCCCAATTCTGATGCTATTGTAGATAGCTGCATGAAATTTGATACACGTCTTCTATGCATTAGGGAGCATACGGATTTACCTAGGTTAATTACATATGCACGCCACTGGAAGAAATTTCAAAAATTGATTGTTAATAAAAAATGCCCTTTTATGCATAAAAGACGTGTATCACATTTCACAGAGTTATTTATCTATAATAGCATCCGAATTAGGATTAAAAAAAATGTTTTTTTAAACCCTGTATCTCCAAAGTTAAGACTTTTAGGTTCATATTAAACCTTTTTCTTAAAAAGGTCCCAGAATCACCCCCCTTTAAAAAAAATGTTTTTTTAAACCCTGTATCTCCAAAGTTAAGACTTTTAGGTTCATATTAAACCTTTTTCTTAAAAAGGTCCCAGAATCACCCCCCTTTAACATACTGTACAAAGTAATATGACAGACGGAGACAAACGGTCACTTTTTGGCATACCCGAATAGCCCAAAGAACTGTCTAATTTAAAATTTTGATAAATCTTGTTCACTGGAATCAGTGCTGGCTCCCCTACTATTACTACATTGATGTGTTAATTTTGGAAAAATATGAGTTCTGTAGTTTTTCAAATATTAATTGCAATATTAGAAATTTTTTGACACCCGGTATTGAACAGAAAATTAATTATTTTGAAGCAGTTTATTGACAGCTACGTTATGGACAATTTTACAAAATATATGAAAAAAAACTAAGCCATTTTTGAGGTTGACGGCTGTGATCCTAATGGTTCGATTCCTTCTAAATCGTTGTCTTCCTCTGAAAATGATGAGGTTTCGTCATCACTACTTGAACATCCCAGTGTGATAACTAAATCATCAATAACCGTTTCAATTTTGCCATCTATTTCCCAGTATTTATCTTCAATAGAACGAAAATGTTTAACATACGATTTCCAATTTTCAGACGATATTGAGTCAATCGCTTCTAATGTTATTTTATTTAAATCTTTAATTGAAAGTTCTCCGGTGTTGCGCTCTCGAATATATTTTTTTACTCCTGCCCAAGCAAGTTCAATAGGGTTGAGGTCGCACCTGTATGGAGGCAGTCTTAAAGGTGTATGACCGAGGTTACGTAAAAGATCGTCAATTTTATACTTTTTTTCTCTAGGCTTGTTGGCTGATATTACTTCATATAATTGATATTTTCTCTCAAATATATTTTTTTACTCCTGCCCATGCAAGTTCAATAGGGTTGAGGTCGCATATGTATGGAGCCAGCCTTAAAGGTGTATGACCGAGGTTACGTAAAAGACCGTCAATTTTATACTTTTTTTCTTTAGGCTTGTTGGCTGAAATTACTTCATATAATTGATATTTTCTCCATGTTGGATCACATACAAGATTGTTCGATTTAAGCCACGATATCATATGAGTTTTTGTAGAGTATTTAGTTGGCACTTTATCTTCTACGTGAGAATGATAAGACGCATTATCCATTTACGTGACTGATTTGGGGGGAACGTTAGGTAAAAGCTTCTCGACCAACCACTTTTCAAAATTATCTCTATTCATTTGTCCATGATAGTCTCCAGTTGTTAGTCCCGAGCGAAAAACTAAAGCAGCACCTAGAACAAATCCGGCTTCTGAACCAGCATGAACTATAATAAAGCGACTACTAGAGCGGATTCCCTGAACAACACCTGTAACACTTTCACTTTGCTAGCATTTGTTCATTGTCATATCATAATCTACCCAGGTTTCGGCTAGAGACACAATATTGCGTCCTTCTTGCCTATATTGCCTTACAGTTGATAGATATTTCACCCGCCAGTGAAAAATATTTCGTCTCTCAATGAGCAATGTTCGTTTATTTTGGCACTTGCGCCAAACAAAAACATTTGATCGTAAAAGCTGATTTAAGGTTTTATACCCGTACGGAAAATCTATTTTGTTCTTTACAGCACGAAGTAGGGGTTTGCAGATCGGAACCTTCTTCAAGTTTATATAAAAATCCTCTATTGTTCGTCGAATTACTTGAAAATCACCGTCCTCAATTTTATCTTTGTATGATAATCGGGGTCTTTTTTTTACCAGGAGATTTTAAAGGTGAAGTAGAACACGAGCGATCATTATGTTCTCTTTGAATTTTTCTTACACTACTTTCCGAAGCACCGGTGTAAAATGCAGCGCGTTCTGTTCGATTTTGAATTGGAATAGTCAAACTATTATTTTCAGCTTCTCTAGTACAGGCCTCTATAATGCTCAAATGCTTCAAATTCAACGCAACTCATTTATATAGAAATGAAAACAAATGCTCGAAATGTATAGGCGTCACTGGAAATAGCTAGAACCTTCTAGCGGCAAGTGCATGGAAACACTAGGCACATCCCAATTACAAGTGGACCAGCTCGAAATTTACTAAATCCTCGATTAATTTTCCTTTATGCTTAGCTGGCGCACTTTATAGGTGATGCGGCAAACTATTACAACAAATAAAATAACATAAAAATTTATTTGCCTATACAAATTTTACTTTTCCGCTTGCTTAATCATTTTCGAGCGACCTTTCATTTAGAATTAATAACCAGAACCATCCATTCTTAAATTTGACTAACGCTTTCTAAGTGTATGAATTGAAAGTTGACTACTTTGTATATTAAATAGTTAAGTATATGTGTGATGTAGTTTGGTGATATATGTCATGCGCTGAAGTACAATTTTAGTATTTTTTGGATTTTAATATTATACACCTGTGACTATCTATCTACATATTGTAGTTCTCGAAATGTAATATATTTTGAACTTCGAATTTCAGGCTGAAGTTAGTAAGTAATTTACGAAGTTAGTCGTGAAATAAACTGTACAGTATTAAGAATAGACGACATTAAACGTTTTTCTGATAGTTGAATGAACCCATAGAATAATGTTGTGTTTACATCTCATTTACTGGTAATAAATGATATTTAAAGTGACGTAAAAAAAGAACAGAGCTGGACTGGATTTAAGTGAGAGCATTTAATCTGTTTACTGTTTGAATATTTATTAATATTATTATATTCGAATTTGCAACAAACAATTTCTAAGATTTGTTAGTCATTTGTGAAATAATGGTGAATGAGTTCAATGTAATTTTCTATCCTGTTGTAGAAACTTATTTTTTACTACACTGATATTGTTTAAAACTCCGTTTTTTACTCTAAGCATAGAATAAAATTAAACACAATACCAAAATAATCATAATTAGAAAATATATACCAATTCAATGCATCATTGCGCCCACGTTAGTGCAGGACATGTTCCAGACCAGGAGCGAGCAGTCCATGGAAGCAAGGGAAGCGGTGCTTCCCCAAAAAAAATTACAAAACATCTTCTAAAATGTAATTTTTGAAATAGGAAACCATTAATTTTGTTTATATTAAAAATGCTAAAATATTATCTTAATTATCAAGCCCATAATAAATGCGGCCTTGACTCCGACCCAGCCACAATAGAATATCGAATAGAACCTATGCGGGCCGCTAGCTTCTCTGCAGCCAAGTACTGTATGCATGATTTCCTGTGAATCGAGCCAGAGGTTATTAAACTTTCCACCGGCTGTTTGCAATTTTTGCATTTCAGTCGCGTGCTTTAAGTGGTGGCGGAAGCTATCGTTGGAGTAAGTTCTTTGTTTAAACCGCTATCCGTGTGTTGTGTGATACGTAAGTCGCGTCGTGCATGGTGCGATATGAAAGACAATAATACGGACGTGGATATGCAAATACCGTCAACTTCGGTGTCGGTAATAACGTTGAAAATGTTGGAGAATTTAGTAAGATGAGTGTGTGTGAATGTGTTGTGTGTGTCTTAATAATAAAGAGATTTTCAACATTAAACTTTGCTGATAAGCTTCAAATAATTTCCAAAGGAAGGGCAAAACCGCCTATGAAAAATTTAACCACAAAAATGAAAAACTGTATTAGACATTTTTATCCGGAAAAATACGAACAATTTGAATGGCTAACAGGGTGTGAAAATATAAGTAAGTTATTTTGTTGGCCATGTTTAATTTTTGAAAATGAGAAGGAATTGAACACGTCCTTAATAAACAGTTGGAAATTAGTCATCGCCAACACAATGAACTAGTCGATAAAAACAGGCAAATATTAAGAAAACTTATCGATGTTGTTTGTTGTCTCGGACAGTACGAATTAGGATTTAGAGGTCATGACGAACCAAGGATTTCTTCAAATAGAGGAAATTTTCAACATTTACTTAGTTTAATGACTAAATATGATGATTGCTTAAAAAATCACTTAGAGCAGTCCAGCGTTTTTCGCGGAACGTCGAATCGAATCCAGAATGATTTAATTTCCGCTGTTGCGACCATTATTCTAAAAAGAATTAAGCAGGAGATTGGCGAGGCACGGTTCATTACTATTGTTCTGGACGAAACAACTGATATCACTAATTTTAGTCAATTATCTATAGTAATACGTTACGTTAAAACAGATGGAAGTATTCAAGAGCTATTATTAGGTTTTAAGAATGTGTCCGAAAATCGTACAGCAGATGCATTATATCCCGTAGTTTATAACGTTACTAAAGAAATTAATGGAGAGAAAAAATTAGTTGCTCAAAGCTATGATTGGAGCTGCAGTGATGGCAGGACAATTAAGGGGTCTGCAAGCTAAAGTTCGAGAAACTTTCCCAAGTGCTGTGTTTGTCCATTGTTTTGCTCATAAATTAAATTTAGTTTTATCCCAGTCCATCAATCACATTAAAGAGTGTAAAGTATTTTTCGTTACTTTAAGTGGCATGGCTGCTTTTTTTTCCAAGTCAACAAAACGTACACAAGCTTTGGACTCCATTGTCCACAAACGATTGCCCAAAGTAGCTTCTATTAGGTGGAACTATAATGGAAGACTTGTGTGTCAGACAGTATCTGAAAATCGTGAATCACTGATTGAACTATTTGAGAATATAATAGAAAATAAGGAAACGTGGGATTTAGAAGCAATAAATAGTTCGAGGGGGTTTTTGGACTGTTTGAAACGAGATTTTAATTTTAATTATTTGTTGAACATATTTTCAGAAATATTTCCATTCTCGGACAATGTTTTTAATATATTACAAACTAAAACAAATGATTGCCTTTTTGCCTAAAAAAAGTGGATTATTTTAAGTCCGTGTTAAGCCAAAAAAGAGATGACTTTGTAGCTGGAAGATGCCTACACCGAAGTGTCGAAATTGTGTGAATTAATATTGACAATACCTGGCGCAAGTTCATCAGTAGAACGCAATTTTTCAACACTTAAACGTATAAAAAATTTCGTGAAAAATTCAACGGGGCAGGAAAGACTTTCGCATACATCGCTGTTGTCCATTGAAAGTAAACTTCTCCAAAATATGTCGGAGCATCGACGTTTTTATGATGACGTCATTGACGAATTTGCAAAAAATGGTCGAAGAATCGAATTACATTACAAATAGGTAAGTTTCTAAAAATTGCTTCCCTTTCTTAGAATTTCACCACACGCCCCTGTTCCAGACAAGGATCACGGTATCCTTCTTGTGAAGTTGGTATAACGTAAAACAAAAATACATTAACATTATTTTTTCCAACGAGAATCAGAAGTCAACACAACTCAATGCTGATCGTGGTATTAGCCAGCGGAGTAGTTGTTTCTGTGATTCCATTTTTTACCATTTCATAGTAAAGTAAATGAAATGTTCCACCAGTCAGCGCATATGAAAATACCAGCCAATTAGCTATTTTTCATTAACCTTTTAATTAATTGAGTGGTCAGAAAAACAGAAAATGAATTAAAAGAATTTATAACTTCTATGCACTACTGGGTATTCGAACTGCACGAAGGAAATTTTTACCGGAAATTCAGTTACGATTACGGCTTTTGTTTGACCAATTTCTAGAATATGCAGCTCGATAAGGACAGCTTCAGGACCCCATTGCAACCGTCTTATATAGGGTGTTATATAAGTCATTTTTTGAAAAGTTTGTTCAACCAAAACTGTAGAAGATTTATTTTTCTCTTTGCGCAACCAAATTAGTCAGAGCTAGGTTCTAAAAAAACAATTTCCAGCGGTTTTGAAATTTTTTCTTCCTTTCCGACATACGGGGTTTTTTAGAAAAATTGATTTTTTAAAAAATGGTCTGCTGAACAAAGCCCACTTATGGCAATCAGATTCAGTATGGTCTATCAAATTATGAACCGAGTTGGCATGAAGAGAGTGCACCAAAAACTCTACCGATTCTAAATTTTAACAATGCTAAATTTCTGCTCCGCAAGGTAGGTAGCATTCCAGACCTTTGTTACTCACTGTATTATTGGGACATATTCTCAGTTAATTCAAAATGATAGGTAAACAGTTTAAGTATTTCTGTATAAATAAAAATAACATGTGAAACTTATTTTATTGAGAAAAAGAAAATTATATCATTGATAAAAAGCGATTTTTCATTTTCTATTAAAAAAAGCAATACTTGAAAGAACTTGAGCAAATTTCAAATGTTAAAAATGTCCGTTGGTTCTAAAACTGGCTAAAACATCGAATTTAAGATTGATAAAAAAAAACAAACCCAACAAATCACTATTTAACATTTACAGAAAAAATACCGCATTGAAAAAGCAATATTTACCTTAATAACATCTTAAAAAAAATAGGCAACATCGTTTATCCTAAACTGAATTAACCACGGTTCAATGTTCAGTAAACGACAGACAAAAAGTTGGTTTGTTCTTCTAGTTACGCAACGTTTTATATTCTTTCAAATTTAAATATGCGGCGTACTTTTTAAAATGTTTACGAATGAAAAATACGACGTGATAACACATCATTAAATAAACTTAATAAAATACATTCAAAATTGGCTTTGTGGTACCTACCCTGCATGTTTAAAGTGAACATTTGATTTACCTTTTTATAATACTTTCTCAGTTTCTTTGTTCTATAAATTACAGTTTTTGTTAAGTTGATATTTTTTAATATGTTTGCAAAAGTAATAAACTAAAATGTTTGGTTACAATGACAAGTAGGTAGATTGTTTTTATTTCGATATATCCTTTATACCACATAATTAATCCATGCATCCTTACAGTATTGTAAAACCAGCTGAGCCGATAAAATGAAATCAAGTACAACATAGCAACGTTGCCATGCTGTCAAGAACTTAACTGAAACCTTTTCCAAAATTAGACATTTTAAACTATAATTAGCTGGCCCGGCAGACCTTGTTCTGCCTTTGCAGACCTTGTTCTGCTTGTTCCGTTAGATGGCACGATGAGTTTTCAGTGGAACTATAAGAATATGAAGCGCATTCGCCATATGGTCCAGAAATGATATTGAATGAAAACATATTGGTTTTATAGAAAAAATAAGCAATAAAGCAAAACAAAAAATAGTGTTGAAAGGTCTCCGTAACCAGACGATCAGTTAAAAAAAAAATCACGCAAATTAGCCCAGTAAACTGTCTCACAAACTTACTGAAAAAATCTGGCTAATTGTCTATTCTTCAAGCAATTTTAACATAATTAAAGTAACACTAGACGTTTATAGCATGTAGTGCTGCAAGGAGTCTTTTATAATGTGTTGCATATTTACTTAAAAGCCTTATATTTTCATTTTTTATTAATTTTAAGGACTAGACAAGTTAAATTAGCCGAACCTGATTTAGCTAAAATACCATGCGCCCTAGTCATCCAGAACAAACCACGCAATAGTTCAGCAACATAGTCAATAAACTTGCATAATAGGACGTATTTAGGTTGAATTAAATGCTCTTGTTATAGTCAATTACAGTTAACAATTACAGAATTCAAATAATGGGCTCAGTTAACTACATTCCGATGCAGCACTGTTGAATTTATTGCGTTTACAGATTGGGTCGTAGTATAAAATTAATTTGTTTGCACCATAGTTTTGAAGCATAAATTGAATAGGAAAGGTATAATTAAAATGTTGCAAATTTAGTTCTAAATTATACAAATAAACTATGCTTTCTTTAGTTCAATTTTGACTTCTGACAATTAGTTATTAAACGATTTTCAGAATTTAAGTCTTGTGTTAAAACATCAAGTAATAACTTTTATGTAGTGTGTACATTATGTAAGGAACAAGTTCATTAACTGCTACTAAAAAAAACTGGAAACATTTTGGGATACGTACAAAATAATTTTTAGTTACGCATTTTTTGATACAATATTTTTTTTTATACAGGTTGACTAATGTAGTAGATATGACGTCATTTTATTTGAGATCTGTAATCTCCAAGAAAAAATAGTTTCAAAAACAGAGACTCTATCGGACGCGAGAAAGAAAGCTTCAAAAATGCCAATTGTTATGGTTGGCGAAAGGCCAGCTAAACTCTTCCTTTCAGAACGACAGTAGTGAACGGATGTACATCCGGAATGAAAACAGTATATATATATATATATATATATATATATATATATATATATATATATATATATATATATATATATATATATACTGTGTTTTCAATTTGTTAGGCCATGTTGAATTCGTACCACTTTATCCCTATATCACATTTAATTGTTTTGCAAAATTTAAAGTTAATGGAATAAGAGTTTTTACGTTGATCTTTTAAATATGTTATTATGTTAGGTTTTTCACGCTGATTTTTTAAATATTTTACTAAACCGCCATTTTGTTCTGCAATTTTGGATTCGTACAAAAATTTTACCATTTAATTCCTATATACTAGATTTTTTGTGTAAAATATGAGGTACATTAGATAAGTTGCTTTTTAGTAATGATTTTTTTAACATTTTTAACCCTATTGGATTTTTACCAAAACATTACCAGATCATCCCCATAATATAATCTATAATTTTTGGCCAAAATTTGAAGTCAGTCCGGCAAGTAGTTCTTAAGCTTTGCCGTGAACTAACAGACAGACAAACCGACGGAATTGGTAAAACAGATTTTTGGCATCTAATGATGCTAAAACGTGAAGATATGTAAAAAAATTGAGACAAGAGCTACACACCGACCGACCGACGGAATTGATAAAACATATTTTTTGGCATTTAGGAACGCTAAAACGTGAATATACGTAAAATCTCAGAGGGTGATTTTTTCACGATAACATACTTTATTTAGGAGCCATTTTGTTCCACTATCTTGAATTAGTACCAGAGTTTTATTGGTTTATCTATATACCACAATTCTTCATGGCACAGAATTTGATAACAGTCCATTAAATAGTTTGATGGCTGAATATTTAAATATTTTACTAAGCCGCCAGTTTGTTCCGCCATCTTGTATTTGTACCAAAATTTTGCCAGTTGATTTCCTCACAAAAGTTGATTTGCGTACAAAATTTGAGATAAATTGGATAAGTGGTTTTTTAAGTAATAATTTTTTTAACATTTCACTAGGCCGCCATCTTGTTTTGTCATATTGAGTTTTTACCAAAATGTTACCAGGTCATCCACATACGATCCTTAATTTTTGACCAAACTTTTAAGTCAATCGGGTAAGTGGTTGTTTAGATGTGCCGGGAACAGACAGACCGATACTCTTGTAGAAATTATTCTCCAGCTCATTGACTAGTGGTTTCGATAAGGAGGAGCATCGCCACACAACACAGCAGCATACTCATTATAGTTTTCCAAATAAGGGATTGGAAGAGGTGAACCAACCGAATGGCCGCCTCAACCTCACCTTATTTTTCTTGTGGGATAATTTGAAAAATGTTGTTTATAAAAAAACCCTACAAATAAACCTTTACCCAGTTGACTTCGATTTTGCACGAAAATCAAATGTGGCAGAGGTACTTATGACAGGTACAATTTTAGTGACATTCCTCTACGACAAAACAAAATGGCGGCATAATAAAATGTTTAAAAAGTTGTTTGTAAAATTTCATTTTCTGGAATTTTACCACCTATTACCTGGAATAAAATCTTCTTTTTATAGAAGAAATTAATATTTATTATCATTTATAATTTATTTTATTATAGATAATAAAAATAAGTTTAGTAAAAACGAAAACACAAAAATAATAAAAGAAAAACCAAAGAAAGAAAGGGTTCATCACCAGATAAATTTAGAGTGAAACTAATTTGTGTTATTTTTAGTAATCGTAATGACTTTACGTTCAATAATTCTTTTTGTGTAGTAAAAAAAAATTAAACATCTTTTAAAAATTTCAAAAATAAATGTATGATTATTAATAAAATAAAAATTCTTGTTTCGAATCTAAGTATAAGGGTATAATAAACTCACTATATAAACGTCACATATAGATGACTATCCTGTGACAACTATAATTAATAATCCTAATTAATGCCCTGCAATTTACAATCACAGATCAAATTAACTCGTAATAAAACTACATTCATAATTAATTACCACCATTGAGAGTTTCCTTTGCTTAGTACCTGGCAATCATAATATCAGATATATTGGTATAATAACATCTCCGGTAATAATTAATATGCATTGCATTCATCGATAATCATATAACATATTTTAAAATGTTAAAGTTTATATACAGGAGAACATAATAAATAAACACATTGCTAGAGTTGGATTTATAGTTGAGATGGAAATAGTTAATGACATTAAGGAAATTCTTATAAGTTCAAAAGTAACATATATCACACTACAAATACCTCTATAAAATAAAATTGATACGAATATACAGGGTACGCTACACGTATCTGGAGAACGAAAAAAAAATACATTTGAAATTTTCACTATGGTCATAGGAGGCTGGCTGCGCCCTAGCTTTTGAAAATAATTTCGCATTAGCAGTGTTGCCAGATCTACTGGTAACTAGAATCAACTTTGGAATGTTAAATGGGACCCTCCGCAGTTTATTTTATTTTTAGATTCAGCGAAACACTCTAAGTTGTATAGGGGATATTTTTCATTTCTCTTACCGTTTCTTAAAAAAATATTTTTTTTACCAAAACTATGGGAATTATAACTTCAATATTTTCACCTCCAGATATCAAAACAATGTAAAGTTTTAATATTATTTAGTCAACGTGTGGTACTTTAATTTTAGCTACATAGGATCACCGACTTTTATACAGAGTGTCCTAAAAATTAACTGCAATTGAAGAGCTTGGTGCAAGAACCGGGCAAGTCCACTTTTTAAATTTTTTCAGGAGATGAAAAAAACGTTTCACTTTTATGTAACATGAATTATTTACGAAAAAACAGGAAAGATAGGTGTATTGTAATCAAAGCAATAGGCTTTTGACGATTTTTATTCAATATTGTTTCAAAGTGGGGAAAAAATGATTTTGAAAAAATGGAGTTGCCCGTTTCTTGCACCAAATTAGTTTTAAAAAAATTAAAAACTACGCATTAACTTCAAATACATTTATTAAATTATTAAATAATGCCAATATAATATTTTTCTTAAAGAAATGTTGAATCTGTTTCATTTCCCTGGTTGTCTTCTTCATCCCTTTCCAACGCAGGAATTTGATCAGCTTGTAAATCACGAAATGCTGTTTTATAATACTCTTGGTAAGCCATGGGGACATATTTTAAAACCAGGCTTTTAGAGTCAATGATTTTCTTCGGATTTAACGGTATGGGTTTATTATATGCAGTTAACATCGGTAATGAAATTTGTGGCATTTCTTTTTTAATTAAAAACGACGAAAAAACTGGCATGTTGGAGCTAACTGAACACTGAATGAAACTTGTGTTGCTTTTGTATTTAAAAAGTCTATACGTCGAAATGGCAAACTTTACTTTGTTTGTTCCGGTTGTGGTTTTCTTGTATATTTCTTTAAAGTGTTCTGTGTAAATTAAAATCATTTTCTGAGGCACATTAATAACACGGAATTTTTTTGATGTGCTTTTTACCAAGCTTTGCCATTCTTCAGGAATGTAAACTCTTTCCTTCCTTCTCTTGTTTTTTTCAATTAGCCCAAATGACCAATCACAGGGCAGGAAACTGTGCCTTGGTTCGGGGTACTGGTGAGTAATAGCTCTGATAGTATTATTATTCATATTTACCAGGGTGTATAAATACTTCACTAACGTCTGACTTTTGTTCTGCGCAAACGCATTATCAGAAAAAAGGTATAGGGTTGTGACTTCTCGAGGCACATGATTCTCGATGCAGTTGTGTAAAAAACTGATGACTTCATTGCTCCCTTTTTTCCCAGTAAACTCATCATACATATAAAATGTTGATATCCCAGTTTTAGCGGAATATATGCAAAAACTATATTGCCATATTTGACGTTTATAAAAAACATCACCACTCGGAATATGTGGCAGAGGTAGATTTTGTTGGGAATCAAAGCACAGGGTGTCCACATCGGCATTATCTTTAGCTAGTACCATTTTTTCTTTAAGACTATTATAGAAAACTTCTGATTTTTTATGTGCAGCTCCTTTTCTGCTTTAAGAGTGTTTTTTTTTTCAATGTCTCCTTCACCAGATATTAGATTTAACAAGCGATCACATGTCTGGCATGTGTCGGACCTTGGCGCTCCAAACCCTATATTATAGTTTACAACAAAGTGGCGATAAAAAAAGTCATATGTGACTTTTGGCTGGCAAGCTTCACCTCTTTCCATGCGCTCAAACACGTCCCTTTCGTTTTTTTCGAGATACAACTTGCATTTTTAAAACATTTAAGTCTGATGGTAAGTAATACTTACCATCGTTTTTTTCCCGGCTATAATGTGAAGATCTTTTTGGGAAGCTCTTATATGTTCATCTACCAGCCTTATTATTATTTTCCCTGGTATTTTATTGGGCCGGTTTCCATGTTTTCCCCTTCTGTTCGGTGGTGCAGTTATTCTCTCTTTCAGGCAAGATGCTAAACGATCTGTACGATGTTTGGTTATTCCGTGCACTGCTACAAATGCCTTTCTGCATACCTGGAACATCTCGGATCCTACACGTACCTAGAACAATATAAAAAAACATTTTTACCGTTTGGAATCTTACAACATTCCAGCTACGCAAAAAAAATTTGAATGACACATAAAAAAGTAAAAGCTAAAAACAACAAACAAAAAATACCTTATAGATGTGTGAAACTGTTTTTTGTGCTCTTTCTCCTGTTTTATTACGTCTGTGGGATACAGGCAATGAGGATATAAGCCCACTTAAATAAATATCCTGCTTTTCTTTGTCCGCAAGTTTATGGAAAGCTTCCAATATAGAATTTCTTTTAATGACATCTATTTTAGAAAAACATCGGCGTGACAGGAGCAATCATTTCCAACAACTCTTTTTGGTTTTAAGATCTTCGCAGTATTTACGTATTCTTCACCTTTGGCTCTCGAATTTTTACGCACATTTCTAATCCACTTTGCTTCGGATTTTTGTCTTTTTCTTCCTTTTTTCTGTGTTGAAGCGTCTTTTGTTTGTGAAATTTGTTCCCCTGGTCTAAGTAAATTCACTAAACGCGTCCCTCTACTTGTACTCGGCTGGTCAGGATCACTAGGAAAATACTCGCTCCCCGAACTTTGAAAAGGTTCAGATTCCTCACTCGGCGTATCCATTTTTTTAGGCTCACGTTAACACCTACACTACTTCGCATACAAATACACACTAAATTGTTCCACCCGCCAAATTATCTGATGCAACGGTCGCGACATATTACGGCTTCATTGGCTCCCCACTTCCGATAAGTCCGCCCACCGCCACAACTAATTTGATGCAAAAACCGGGCAACTCCTGTACTTGCCCGGTTCTTGCCCCAAATACATATGCAGACAAGTCCATTATCTTAATAACTTCTATACGGATAGACGGTTTTGCCCGATTCTTGCACCAAACGATGCGCATTGTCGAATTTAATAGGACGCCATTGAAAACCGATTTCGCGTAATTTATGGACTTGCCCGGTTCTTGCACCAAGCTCTTTGATTCAGATTTTAAATTTGATCAAGCGACTTTCTTAAATGGAGCACCCTGTATATTAGTGAAGTACTGAATAGAGTGGACAAATTGATTCTTTTTTCATACGAGGTGTTCTTATACCTATTTTGAACCGCTTTCGACTTATAAGCGATTTTATGAACAATTACTATTAATGTGCGACAAGACATTAAAGATCTAAAACGCCAAGTGTACTATGATGTAACAACTACAATACTTAACGATGTCTCTGTCATGATACTTCTCACTTTTTGGTTATGTGTCAGATTAATTTAGCGAAAATGGATAATAATAGTTATTTAAATATTTTAAACGTGTTTTATATTCACGGCGAGTGTCAAAGAATCGTTGCAAGAACCTACAGAAGATTTAACGCTCTTTTCCCGAGTTTGTCACCAATAAACCCAAGAAGATTTCTCGGAATTGAAGGTAACTTTTTAAATATTGGAACTGTGCACGCTCCAAGAATTCAATTCCACCGTATTGCTGCAATAACAAGTGTCAAAAATTATTTAGGAATAACTCGAACATCAATATGGAGAATTTTAAATAAACATAACAAACAAAAGTATGCTTTATCGTCGCAGGAAAATTGTTACAATTTTATGGACAAAACGAAATTTACCTTAAAACAAAAAAAAAATAAAACAATGAAAAAACGAAATATTAATCGAAAAAAAAATCATATTTTTCGATAGGTCAATGCAAATACATAAATTGTAAATATAACATTCGTTATATTCGTGACATTGTCGTAAAGCGTTTAATGAATTCAGGTGACCCTAACAAAAGGAAATAAACAATACATATGCGAAGTGACCATTTTCGCAGCAACATGACACCCAAAAATATTTAAGTAAACAAGCAAATAAAAAAAAATTTAATGAGACTTATTCATTATAAAAATCATTAACGCAGTAAAAAGATTGTTTTTAAATGTTCTGGAAGATAATTGTAAAGTTTTATGACGCTGTAAATAATTGATTTTTTATTAATTCTGTGGTAGAATGGGAAGGTATATGACATGTCTAGAATTTCTGGTAGGATATACGTGTTGTGGCCTTTCCGGAAATGTGTTATATGTTTTTCTCATCAAACAGACGGCTTCTAAAATAAATAATGCAAATAAGTGTTAATATTTCATGGTTTTTGAAATAGTATTGGGAGTGCGCTCTGTTATTTAAACCAAACAAATAGTGAATTGCTCTCGTTTGAAGTCTAAAAATACTAAGAAATTGCTCGGTGGTACAGCAGCCCGAAAAGGGAAGACCATAGCGGAGATGGTATTCGAATACAGAGAAATAAGTAAGTATGGCAGAAGACACGTCCAGTTCTTTTGAAACTCAAAGAATGGCAAAGTAGGCGGTAGAAAGTTTTTTAGTTAAGGTGTCAATATGCTTAGATCATTTTAGGTTGTTATTTATATTCAAACCCAGGAATTTAACCGACTCAACGTATTTAATTTTGCTGTTAAATAGCAGAAGTGGTTGTAAAGTCCCCTTATAAGACAAGGCCACCATTTTATCCACATTAAAGCAAAGCAGATTGGAATCGGACCAAGCCTTAATCATAACAAGGTCGTTGAAAATATTAGAATGTAAAGACGTTGTATCAAAATCCCTCCGTGTTATGCTTGTGTCGTCAGCAAAGAGAGATATTTTGCCAATAATTTTTAGGTTGGTGATATCATTAAAGTATAACAAAAAAAGAATAGGTCCCAAGAATGAACCTTGAGTGACACCACTTGTAATTAATTTACAACCAGAATCAGAACCATTTGTCCTTACAAATTGTTGTCTATTCCCGAAATAAGTTTAAAACAAATTTAAAGAAATACTAACTAACTAACACACTCAAAGGCTTTTGCATAGTCATAAAAAAACTGAGGCGGTGGAGTGGTTGTTATTAAGGGAAAAGTAGACGTCGCTAAGCAACGAGAACATGGCGTAACTGGTGTACTTGTTGGGTAAAAATCCAAACTGGTCCAGGGATACTATCTGATGTTTAAGGAGAAATGGCATAAGACGATTATTCAGTAACCTGTCAATGATTTTTAATAGCACTGGTAGTAGAGCAATTGGGCGATAATTGCAAGAGTTAGTTTTTTCGCCCCTTTATGAAGAGGAATAATTACACTGGTTAACAAGAAATTTGCCACAGAAAAAAAATTACCTGTTTTTGGTGATTTTTTGTGCGCTGAAAACAAATATATTTTTAGAATTTTTCTATCACCCACAGTTTTTATGTTCCAGTATAAAATATAATACAGGTAGTATATTAAATTATAATACAGGTAGCAGCTCAATATAGTGCACAAATACTTAATTTTGCAGTACACTACCTGTTTTTATTATATATTTAGCATAATAAAGTTCAGATAAGAGAACATTTTATTATACAGGTAATATAATATACTCTATGCCGCCGCTGCTGTCGACGACACGTAGCCATTTTATACACCTATGACGGTCAATCAGTCCAACGGCTTAGTCGTTTGTTAGACTTTACCAAGCACGTTTATCGTGTCTCGTGTGCAATCCGGAATTTAGAACTATTCAGTTGTGTTTTATTTTTGGTATATACCAAAATACCGTGTTTTCACAAAATGCCTACAACTTGTGTAAATCACCCAAACAGTTTCTGCTATATCTGCGGTGAGTTAACGTTTAAATTCCAAAAACGTTCATTTACACCCCTGATTAAAAAATGCTACGAACAGTACTTTGGCTGTAAAATAGGAGATCAAGATAAACCTTGGGCCCCCATATTTGTTGTGTTACTTGTGTTAAAATTCTCACAGCCTGGGCAAAAGGAACTCGTCATATGGCATTTGCTATTCCTATGGTTTGGCGAGAACCTAAAGATCATAGCTCGGATTGTTATTTCTGTTTAACAAATATAACTGGAATAACATCAAAATCCAAACACACTGTCAAGTATCCAAACTTACCATCGGCAATAAGACTAGTACCTCACAGTGATCAGCTACCTGTACCACAGCCTCCGGAGCATATGATCCTGAGTGATGATGAGTCGGAAGATGTTTTAGAAGTAAACAGGGCAGAAACAAATTTGCAATCTGATCCGCTATTTGACCCAGGTCATTTTTCAAATAAGCCACATTTGTTAAGTCAAGGGCATCTGAACGATCTTGTACGAGATTTAAACTTGTCTAAGAAGCAAGCCGAACTTTTAGGTTCTAGGTTAAAGAATTGGAATCTCCTTCAGAAGGAAACTAAAGTTTCGTTTTATCGTAGTCGTCACCAGCAATTCAGTGACTTCTTTTCAATTGAAGATGGGATAGTGTTCTGTCATGATGTTATATCTGTAATGCGGGAACTTGAGCATGAATATAAAACAGATGAGTGGCGATTGTTCATCGATTCGTCCAAAGTCAGCTTGAAGGCGGTTCTACTGCACAATGGAAACAGGTTTCCGTCCGTTCCTTTGGCTCATGCTACCAATATGAAGGAATCATATGACAACATGAAGCTTCTGTTGGACAAAATTAATTATAAAGACTTTAAGTGGGCCATATGTGGTGATTTGAAAGTTGTAGTGCTTCTACTTGGAATGCAACTTGGTTACACAAAGTATTGTTGTTTCCTTTGTGAGTGGGACAGCAGAGACAAGAAAAACCATTACTCAAAGAAAGTATGGCCAGAAAGAACATCTTTGATTCCAGGGAATAAGAAAATTGTAAATCCTCCCCTTGTAGATCCAAGGAAAATTTTACTACCCCCTTTGCATATTAAGCTTGGCTTAATGAAAAATTTCGTTAAAGGTATGGATAGAGAGGGTAATGGATTCGCGTACCTAAGAAATAAGTTTTTCTAAAATCAGCGAAGCAAAAATCAAAGAGGGTATATTTGTAGAACCCCAAATCAGAGAACTGCTTAAGGATGACAAATTTATTTCAGAACTCAATGCATTTGCCAAAAAAGCATGGCTATCGTTTACCAGGATTTGCACCGATTTTTTGGGAAATTACAAATCAGAAAACTATCAGGAAATTGTAAATGATCTTATCTTTTAAATTGCTATCAAAAAATGGGATGTAACATGAGTATAAAAATCCATTTTTTGTACTCACACTTGGATTTTTTTCCGAAAAATCTTGGGGCAGTCAGTGACGAGCATGGAGAAAGATATATATATATATATATATATATATATATATATATTCAAAAATTTAAGGCCTTGTCACTATAAAACTATGCGTGATGGAAAAAATCTGAAAACATATTTGAATTGAGCGTAAAAAGTTTTATATAGTGTACCTTATTTAGTTCGTGTGGCAAGAAAAAAGTTTAATTTTGTTAACCAGTGTTATAGTTGTTTTAAGGCATTCAGAGAATTTATTAGTGTTGGGTGTACAAAATTTAAAAATAAGTGAGCAAAATTAGGTAAATCGACTAACATAGAAGTTTTTCAATTCCGTAACAGACAGAGGGGGAAAATGCAAATTTTCGACACTTCATAACTTTCTCTAGGAGGGTGTGCACACTTTACAATTAGGACATAAAAACATTTAGATATTTTGAAGGATAGGGGAGAACGGTCAAGTTTGCCCCCCGTTTAAAAAAACTGCTTTACTTTCACTTGGGAGGGTGTGGAAAATTGTATTTATTGTGTGCAAAATATAGTATATATATTTTTGAAATGCCTCTGGTTCGGGGGGAAGGGATGGGTCAAGTTCCCCAACTTGACCCATCCCTTTTCATGTAATGGACCAAAGCAAGACCATGCACGTCAAATAAATAATACTCCACAACATAATTTTTATTATGAAGAAGTACCCACTACAATAACCCTTCAACCCCCAGATCTGGAAGGAGTTCGTCAGAATCTGCAAGCCATTAAAAGTAATTGTGCACCGGGTGTAAACCCCCTTACTAAACAAGATATAGTACAACTTATGGATATCATTAGTCACAAATTCGTGAATCGCATGCTCCAGAGGGGACAGTTCCCAAAGGAACTTAATATTACGAAAATCATACCTATCTCCAGAACTGGTAAACATAATGAACTAAATAATAATAGGCCAATCTCTCTACTGATTGTTTTTCTAAATTTATCGAAAAAATAATTAAAATTAGATTAATAAAATGTATTGAAAATAATTTTAGATTAGACACATACCGGTATAGATTCCAAACATAGAGTGGAACATTGAGTGCAGACAGTGAACCAGACAAAAACGAATGTATAGTTCGTAGACTTAAAAAAAGCATTTGACATAGAGAACATTAACTTAATGTTCGACAAACTTTAAAAAATCAAAGGGGTCTTATGACGTACTTGCATTCTATACAATGGACAGGCAACATTTACTTTTCTAAATAATAAACGTGCGAGTTGGGAGAGCACAGTTACGATGATATTCTCCAAGGATGTGTCTGTTGTATGGCACAACCTAAATTAGGTGAGACTCAATGCTAGATATGTATGTTGGCAGATGAGACTGCGCTTGTTTACTCCAAATCTAGCCTTAAAGACTAAAAAGCAAATTATAAATCAAGACCTTGATACCTACTCTCATTGGGTGATCTCAACCGAAGACTGAGTAACGCAAAGCTAAGACCAACTAATGATGACTATAAATATCTTGGCCTTAGTTTAAATACCGTAAATATTAATTGGGGTATAGAGATCAATTGGTAAAACTGTGGTATGAGTTCAAAATGGCGGATCAAAATGGCGTCAAATGAAATGTTTGTTATCGTGAAAAAAATTCCAGGTTTAACATGTTCTTACATTTCAGCGTTCCTAAATGCCAAAAAAATATGTTTTCTCAATTCCATTGGTCTGTCTGTCAGTTCGCAGCATATCTAAAAACCACTTACTCAAGTGACTGAAATAAGGGTTATGTGGAGATGATATTTTGGTAAAAATCCAATATGGCGGCTTAGTAAAATGTTAAAAAGAATTATTACTAAACCAAAATATCCAGTTGACTCCGAATTTTGCCAATTTTATCAATTGTTTAAAAGTTAAAAAAATTTTGTCTATAACAAACATTAAAAAAAATTGTCTAGTTTTTACAATTTAAAAAAAAATTTGAGAATAAATTAATTTCCACCTTTATCTTATTCCACTTCTCTCATTCCTCACTCCTCTTGCATTTGTGTCTTAACACATACTTGTTTAATATTTTAATTAATTCCTCCATTTAACAAATAGTCTTCCATTTAGAATGGTTCACCATTTTGTACAGATTTTTTACATAGAAATAAAAACATTCAGAACCCTTCTGACTTTTTACTCTTTAGCCTTCGACTCTATCTGGGTTTGTTTCTGTTCTTCTCTTAAATTTAAAGATTTCTTCATGTCGTACTCAATAAGTGCTTTCCTTATGATAATTTTTGATTAAGTTATTTTGAAGCACTGTCTGAACAAAATGTATTTAAAATTGAATTGAATTTTCTCTTTGATGGATTCGCAGTTTTGATAGTTAAATACCCTTTGGTTTTTAATTCTGCTAGATCCAACCCTGCATTATTAAAAAATTCCCCTAGCAGTTTGTAACTAGATTTTAAATTTTCCAATTTTTTTAATATTATATATAAACCTTTGAATTTCCTACATTAATTTTCTCCTTTTGTTCTATTTTCTTTAAGATTCTGGTTTAAAAATTTCCACACTTTAATGACATTGTTTTGTTTTATCGCAATTAATTGTTTTTACATGTAGCCTAACCGTAGTTAACTTGCCCTTTAGACTTAACCTACAAAAAGATTTGTCATTTGAAGCGACCATGTGTTAAAGTTTGAACATTTTCATGGTTTAAATCGCCAAAAGGGGTGAAAGAACACACCCTTTGTGATATTTTAATGTGATTTTATAGATGTGACGTTAACAAATTTTAAATGTTCATTGTTTTGTTTGATGATGTTCCTTCTTTGGATTTCCTGTGCTCACCTGTCTAAGTAAGTACATCACACATCTTTTGAAAATATGTTAAAACACATTTCTTTCCCATAGAGCCATATAATTGTTTTTCCAATTATGTGGCACATTTTCATAATTATCATTAACTAGAGACATCACCTCTTTTAGCAAAATGTTTTTTATCTTCACCGCTTAATTATACAAATGATTTATCTAATTCTTTCTTCAATATTACTTTGCATTTTATAAAATTTGTTTTTTTTCCCTTTAAATATTTAATTAATAAAATATTATCGTCTTTTAATTCTTACCATTTCAAGAAAGTGATTTCCTTGCTTTCGGGTAGCACTGATGATGGCGAAAGCGAAAAAAAATGCACCAAATACAAAAGTGTCTACATTCTCATTTTACCTCTACGTGCACACAGCCGTTTCCTATTCCTATTCTTACTTAAAAATCAAGGTTTATAGTCAAAAGCAGTGTTATCGTGCGGGTCATACGATTTATCAACGACACATTTTTTAAGTTTGTTTTTCTTTTATTACGTGTAATCATATCCTCCGCATAAAATCCGGAGGATGAATTAGATAGACCTATGATATTTTCATACGAAAAAAGAGGATAAACATATAAATACCAGCAGTTGCAAAAATCGTTGAGCGATGTCACTTCAAAGTCGGATTGACAAGTCAGTGACAAAATGAGTAATAGAAAACAATTTTCGGGTTTTTTTTTGTCCAGAAGCGAAAAAAATGGTATTAAATCTAATAAAATATTACGAAAATGAAAATTCACCTGCCAATATCCAGCAGACAGTAGCAAAAGTTCTGGGAATCGGTATAAGGACTGTGCAGAAAATTGTGCATGAAAAAAAGCATAATTTACTACCGAAGAAGATTAAGAAACGTACACGAAAAAAGCCAAAGACAGAAGACTTAAGTGACAATGTAAAACTGGATGTTCGTAATGCAATTTACGATTTATATACATCAAAAACTAATATAACCCTTCAAGTTTTAAAAGAAACTTTAAAAAATCGAGGCATACCTATTGAAAATTGGACTAAAATCGTTGTCAAAATTAATAAAAATGTTGAGTTATATAAAAAGGACTGTAGTCGAAGATTCTTATGCGACTTGTCACATATAACAAGTCAGCGTATCCAGTTTTTAAGGAAATACACGGAAAATGTTAATTCAAAATTAAGAAAAGTGGTATTTTTAGACGAGACTTGGATTGACTTGGCAAGACCAGTCTGTAAAAAGTGTCAAGAGAAAAAAAGGATGTGGGACGGGAAAACGGTTAATCATTTTGCATGCAGGTTCTTCAACAGGATTTCTCCCAGGTGCAAGTTTACTGTTTTCTTCAACATCCAAAAGTATGGATTACCATGATAATATGAACTGTGAACTGTTTGAAAAGTGGTTAAAAGAACAACTGATTCCAAATTTAGATGCTCCATCTTTAATCATTCTGGACAATGCATCCTATCATTCAAGAATCTTAAGTAAACAACATACTTCATCCTGGAAGAAAATGATATTTATGACTGGCTCATAAAACAAAAACAAAATCCTTTACCCAATATGCTGAAACTAAAACGTCTTTTAATGGCAAAATCTATTAGAAAACTAACAATATATGCCGTAGATGAAATATTACGGGAAAATGGACATGAGGTTTTACGACTGCCGCCATACCATTGCCAGTTTAACGCAATAGAATTAATATGGGCTGCGGCAAAATCATATTACGGAAAACACGTGAACGATGATCTTACATCAGATGAAATGCAAATTGTTTGGCAAGATTCATTCAATTATATTACGCCGGAGTACTGGAAGAAATCTGTGGAATACGGAGTAATTAATATGGGATTGGTGGAATCGAGAACGAGTTCTAGATGTCGAAATAGCACCAATGATCATGGCGCCATTTGAGGACGACTCAGAAGATGAGGACTTTTTAAGTGATGATGATATTTTTTAGTCTATAATATTAAAAAGTTTCGGAAGGGTTATATTAGTCTTTGACGTGTATAAATCTTAAATTGCATTATGAATATCCATTTTTGCATCGTAACTTAAGTCTTTTGCCTTTGGATTTTTTCGTGTACATTTCTTAATCTTCCTCGGAAGTAAATTATGTTTTTTTTTCATGCACAAGTTTCCGTACATTCCTTATTAGCCAGTGAATTTTAATTTAAATTTATTTTTATTAGATTTGACTCCATTTTTTTGCTAACTTTTTTAATACATTTGTAATTTTGTAGGCAATAAATAAATAATTATAGAATACTTGTTCCAATTTTAAAGCGTGTTTAAAATAAGTGAATTTTGTTATTAATTATAATTATATATATATATATATATATATATATATATATATATATATATATATATATATATATATATATGCATGGCCCTTAATTTTAGAATGAAATTTGAAGAAATCGGATAAGTAGTTTTTTAGATATGCCGCGAACAGACAGACTGACGGACAGACATAGCTACAGATAGACAGAACTTTGAACAGGGGTGGCTTGCATTTAAATAAATGATACTGTATAAGTGGTTAGATTTTTAGGTCGAGCAGGGTTCATAATTTTTGGTGATTGATAAAAAATCTCACATTGATTAAGTGGCTGTATAAACGGAACATATAGTGATTGTTCTGGATTGTTACGATTCTGTGTATTTTTGTTTTTGGCAACCAAAAAATTTTACCAAATATTTTAACAAAATGGCGGCTTAATTAATTATTTAAAAAAATCAATTTAAAAACTACTTACTAGATTGAAATGGCGGCCAAACAAATTGTCTAAAAAATCAACGTAAAAAAAGTTTATTCAAATTAATGCAAATCTTGCAACAAACTTGAATGTTATACCGGGATACTGGTACGAATACAACAGGACGGTACAAAATAGCAGTCTTAAAAAATCAGTGTAAAAACTACTTATACCATTTAGTTTAAATCATGCCCGGTAAATGAAGTGTTGCATACGTAGAAACTGGTAAAATATGGGTATGAATCCAATATGGTGAAACAAAATGGCGCCGAATAAAATTGTTTAAAAAGACTAATGTATAGTAAATGACTATGTGCGGAACTTAATTGTTATTATTTCTAATAAATTGAAATATTCACAACGATGGAAGTTCCGGATAAAGGAAATTACCCCATTTTTTTTTACTTTAATCTTTAATTTTATCCTATAAAAATTACATTAATATGCTTTTCAGTTCTATTTGTTTTCCTTCTTTTACTACATGGTTCTGAAATTAGGAAAATTTGTTAGATGATACTTATTTACGCTACTACTATCAATTCATTTTTATGTTTTAAATAAATAATTCACTCTTATGACTTAAATTATTATATATTTAATACGGATTAGCTAGCACATAAAAACAAAATTAATGTAATGAAAAGCTGGGGTAATTGGACACGAAATGATTTTATTTCCAACGTTTTTCCGAAAAACTTATCGGGTAACAGGCGTGAGAAAAAAAAAAGAAATATATTGGGATTGGAAACAACCGGTGGCGATAATGAAATATCTGTTAGGGGCGTGTGATATAGGATATAAATTATTTTCGTATTATTGGGAACAAAGTCTTGGGAAAAAAGTGTCGATAAATAATGCGGGTCCGTGTTGTAAGTATTCATGGGTAGAACGAAGTTTTCCTTTTTTAATAAAAGAAGATATATATATATATATATATATATATATATATATATATATATATATATATATATACTTATAGTGAGTTTCTGAACCAATTAAAATTTATTCGTAGGAAAATTTTCTTTACTTTTTTGATCTCAAAATTTTTTTGGACTGAAGTATTTCGACTCGAAATACTTCAGCGTTCCACTGAAATTTTAAAAATAAATATTCTACATGTTTGTGTCGTCCAAGTAAATTTTATTAAATGTGACGTGATGAATTTGTTTTTTTAACTGAATATATTAAATTACCTCCTTGGTTTCAGTCAAACATGAAGGCATATGGGCCGAAACGTTTGTGTGAAACAAAATAAAAAATTAGTGCCGAAAAAATAAACCTGTTTGTTATTCCAAAAAAAAAATTGAGAACAAAAAACCAAGAAAATTTTCCTAGGTATATATATATATATATATATATATATATATATATATATATAGCAGAAAATGGATTATTTGGGATGACCGCTAAAGCAATGGAATTTAGCTAACCATAGACACGTGTTTCTGACTTAAGGTCTTCATCAGTACAGTCAACTAGTTGAAAGACGAGTACAACTAGTGCCAAAATGAATACACAAAACACTACCAGAGTCACCAACAGGAGCAAAACCGACATTTGTGATTACCAAGAGAACATCCGAAATCTTCGCCGGACTTGATACTCTATTTACCTCGGAGCAGCATATAGCCACCTGTGGCAAAACTCATAACCCAAGAGTAGTAAATCAAAAGTAGTCTTTCAACTAGCTGACTGTACTGATGAAGACCTTAAGTCAGAAACACCGTGTCTATGGTTAGCCAAATTCCATTGCTTTAGCGGTCATCCCAAAGAATCCATTTTCTGCTATATACTATTTGTAACCGCGTTATATATATATATATATATATATATATATATATATATATATTGTCTTTTCATTGCGGGTGTACATCCGTTCACTACTGTCGTTCTGGAAAGAAAGGTTTTGCTGAGGTTTCGCCAAAATCATTGACAATCTCCTTACACCTATCGAAATTTTTTTGTGGCCGGTCTCCTGATGATGTAGGAATAGAGCCGAGGTTGTTTGTTTGTTTTTGATGTTAAGTTTATGCTCTTCTACTCTTGCTGATATTTGCCTGCTAGTTTGCCCCACGTACAGCTTTTCACAGTCCTGGTATGGAATGCTGTATACTCCAATTTGATTTTGTCTTTTGGGTTTCCAAACAGTTTACCTATGGTTGTTTGGGGTTTGTGTATTATTTGTATGTTG
Source organism: Kuschelorhynchus macadamiae (assembly GCA_030620095.1). Lineage (NCBI taxonomy): Eukaryota > Metazoa > Arthropoda > Insecta > Coleoptera > Curculionidae > Kuschelorhynchus > Kuschelorhynchus macadamiae. The sequence goes on along the minus strand of JAUTXW010000294.1, from coordinate 1,473,463 downwards.
TGTTATCTCAGAATTCTTCCGATTCTGTCTGTTGTGCCCTTTACATATGATAAGATTACTTGTTGCCTTCCCGGTTCATAATTTTTGGTTTTCGAGCTCTGTATGACCATGTTGCCATATAATAAATATGTAATCGATATAACGAATCCACAACTTGAGCTTCAAACTTGCATTCTTCAAAAGTTCACCCCAAAATATAACAAAAAATCATACCACGGGAAAAGCAGATGTCCTCAACTTTATGGTTTACCAAAAATACACAAACCAAGGGCGTCCTTCAGACCTATCGTTAGTGCTGTTAATTCGCCGCTACAATAAATGGAAAAATATTTTGATCAAATTATGCAACCAGCTGTCGAAAAAGCTGATTCATTGGCAAAAAACTCGGAGCACTTCACTCGAATTATATGAGATATCGTTCTTGAAAAAGACAGCAGCAAGACTAGATGTCAAGTCTTTTTATCCTAGTTTTCCCATCGACGAAGCACTGGGCAGGATTGCTATTAACGAGGACTTGCCTTAAAAATACTTATTTTTTATTTAACAGGCAAATGTCTAAACAAACAGATGGTACTCCAATGGGGTCCTCGCTATCACCAGTAGTTGCAAATGTATTTATGATATACTTCGAGAAAGAAGCTCTTGAGAAAGCAAGTTTGAAGTCCAATTATGGATTCGTTATGTGGATGACATATTTATTATATGGCCACATGGTCATACAAAGCTCGAAAACTTTCTAACTCAAAACAACAAACTTCCGTTTTTAGATGTTCTGATCACAAAGCTACATAACGGACATTTCGAATACACTGTGTTCCGAAAACCAACACATACCGACAGATATTTAAATGGAAGACCATACCATCCTTCAGCACAAATTCATGCTGTGGCCCACATCTAGATCCTTGCGATTAACTGAAACACGGACGATAAACAAGGTACTTAATATAATATGTGATGCTTTAAAGAAAAATAACTACACAAATCGCACTATAGATATATTAATGCACAGAGTTCCCGAAAACCGAACACCAAAATTATGAATCGGGAATGCAACAAGTAATCTTACCACAACAGACAGAACCAGAAGAATTCTTAGAAAACACAAGATACAAACATTACACAAACCCCAATCATAGGTAAACTACTTGGAAACCTAAAAGACAAAATCAAATTGGAAAACGACGGAGTATACAGCATTACATGTCAGGACCGTGTAAAACTGTAGGTGGGGAACTAACAGGACCGTGTAAAGCTGTAGGTGGGGCACTAACAGGTGAATATCAGCAATAGTAGAATAGCATAAACTTAGCATCAGAAACAAACAAATAACCTCGGCCCTGTTCCTACATCATCAGGAAACCGGCTATAAAATAAATTTCGATGGATCTAGAGAGATAGCCAATATAGGCTTATAAGGCCAGAATCATCCGGAAAGCCATAGAAATAGCAAAAAAAGGCGATCTAAATAGAAGGGACGAATCATTAAAAATACCAACAGCATGACAATAAAATAAAAAAGACAATAAAATAAAAAAGACAATAAATCGATAAATCTAAAATCCAAAAAATCAAGTGGAATTAGCGCAACAACAACAGCAATATCCGGAAAACATAAATAATGACCAACGACCACTCAGATATAACTTTCGGCTCCGGGTGGCGGTATAAAAGGGGTCTCGCAGTCGCTAACACTTCAGTCTCTATTCGGACGCGAGAAGGAAAGTTTCGAAAATGCCAATTGTGATTTTGGCAAAACGTCAGCAAAACTGAACGTCCCTAATAAAATAAATAAGTAGTTACTGGGTCTGTTACCTATGAAATTTTATCAGAATCACCCATCGTATTATTATTATAAAAATTAACAAAATTGAACTTTGTGCTATTAAAAACCTCAAAAATCATATGAAACACCATATTAGTATGCATGATTTTTTTTCCTGAAGAAATGGTGAACGCAATATATATTGGCTCCGGCGCTCGCCTAAATAATTGAAAATGGCATCATTCCGCCATTTTTACATTTTTTAAATACGCTTACTATGGGATCACTACGGTAATATCCTAAGTATTACTTAAAAAGTGCACACAAATTGGCCAAACCATCCACGAAGTAATCGAGGTACATACATAGGGTCTAATTGGTAACCTCTTCCTTTTTTGAAGCCAGTTAAAAAGGAGATCATCAATAGGTAAAATAAACAAAACATTGTCCATTAATTTCATAGCGCATAGGAATTCTGTTTTAAACTTCTTATGTACTTGTAAATAAAGTTAAAAACATAATAAAATATTAAAGAATAATAATAATAAATCTTCTTTACCCGCAACTTCTTTCGTAATGTATTTTAATACCGTTTTTATGCAGGTTGTTGTTCGTTAATTACTTAAAGAAAAATTATAAATTGTGATACTTTAACTTCTGCCAAAGTACCCGTAGCGTCTTTATAATAAGTTCCAAATTTCTAAATAAATTTACTCCGACCATCATTTTTATTATGTCTTTTTTGTGTTCTATTGATAGTTAAATTATATTCTGGTAATATATTAACATTATTTTAACAAGAGTGCCTTGACTCAAATGTCGAATTGCCTTAATAACATAAATTATACCCTATTCGATTTTTCTTAATAAAATAGGGTTTTATTCTAGAAAAATTAATATAATACAATTTTTAAATATTTTATTAAAGGATGTAAGAATGTTCTTCCTGATATTATTAACTCTTAACACACTGATTTTAATGAAAATATAATTACCTTTGTTAATTAACTAACGAGTGTGATACATCATTAGCTTAGAAATGTAAAGTGTTTTAAAAAATAACAATAAAAAATCCAGGTCCGTATTTAAAAAACTGGAGTTGATGATGAGGCCTGGAAAACGAAACGTCGGATATCAAATCTGAGAATACCATTTTTGATGGCTCGTGGTTTTGTTACAAAAATGTCATCGCGAAAAGCAACAAGCTTTCATAAACAATCGAAAAATTTTGCCGACAAAATTTTCTCTCTTGTATTATATATAAAAACTGTATCTGGGGTTTTTGGATATGAGAAATTCAAATTTGATGTTAGTCTTTCGCCGACTTAGGGGCGCAATCTACAAGTTTTTTTCTTTTTAAAGGTCATAACTTTTTGGAAAGCGCTTGTACTACTTTTTTGAGTAAAAAAATTGATCTCTCTATCATTTTCATGTCAAATAGTGTTCTTGAAGTTACTATGAAGAATCGTTCTCGCAATATTTGAAATTTTAGAAAATTGAAAAATGATAAAGGAAAATGATCGGTTGACTTAAAAGTTTTTCTAATTTTTTTAATTATTTATTTATTTCAAATAACATACTCTACATAGACAACCTCCAAATTATATTGTAAAAACTAACATAAGGTAATTAATTAGCTTAATGCTTTTGCATCAAGGTAAGATAAGGTGTTTAGTTGAGGAGTTCCTATGGTCACCTTTAGGCTCTATTATTAGACCCTGGATACCACCTAAGTTTATAGTACCTACTTGCTAAGACAAATCCAGCGACGGAACATCTGTTTAGTTAAAGAGTTCCTATGCCCACCTTCAGGCTCCAACATCAGACCCTAGACACCACCTAAATCTATAGTATTTGTCAAGGCAAATCCAACACGACGGGGTTATGTTGTATAGTTGAGGAGTTCTTTTCGCTACCTTCCAGCTCCATCATCAGACCAACTCCATAGAACAATACTATCGCATTATCCTCGAAGTTACATAGGTATGCCAAATTTTAACTCAACTAGGATGCCAGTAAGTACTTCAAAAATGGATTAAAAATTTTAAACTGGAAAAGCAGACATACAAGGTAAGTTAAATAAAGTTTTGTAAAAATGAGGCCCTGACTCCAATCTCAAAACAGGTAGAAACATGGCGAATCTTCATTGTTACAAGAAAAATAAATTGTTTTATTATTTAATCAGTAAAATTGATGGTAAAATAAACACAGGATGCGAAAACAACGTTGTCATTATAATTTATAGGGAGGGTGCGAGAAATTGGGTTTTTGTTAATAAAATTACCACTAAATTGGAAGCTATGAAGGATTCCGCTGCTTCACGTGATTGCGGGTATTGTTTGGAGAATACTAATTGATCAATTAGCTTTATACTTTAGGCGCCGTAGTCTCAATTATTTAAATTACACAGGATTATTCACGGTGAGTGGCCTATTAGAAAATCTGAGCAGTTAATCACAATAACAAAAAACGATAAGACCCTTCGATTTTTTTATCAAAGATCCAAGGCAAATAGAGCATGTTTTAGAAGAATTTTTAAATATTTTATTAAGTCGCCATTTTGTTCCGCTATGCTTCCAGTCCATCAGTTCCTCCCCCAACGAACCTTGATTTTTTACCAAAATTTAAAACCCATCGAAAAAGTAGTTTTTGAGATGTGAGGGACGTCCATCCTGATAGTATTAACTCTTTAACACATTGATTTTAATGAAAAAATGATTACCTTTGTTAATTACCTAATGAGTGTGATACATTATTAGCTTTGAAATATCATGTGTTTTAAAAAATAACAAAAGAAAGTCCGTATTTAAAAAAATGGAGTTGATGATGAGGCCTGGAAAATAAAACGTCGGATTTCAAATCTGGTAATATCGTCTTATAGGATAAGAAAAGTGATTACGAAGATGTAAAATTAATTTTGTAATATCTCGTTAAATGCGGCCTCAAAAAAATAAAAAAGTAGTCGAAATTTTTCAACTTTCTCAATGACATATTATTCGACACCAAATTGCGCAATTTCCCCTCATTTAATCAACTTCGTATCTCTTTTAGTTTTCGATATGCCAATGCTATCCCTTCGAATTTGTAACACATATAATCTTATAAACATGTGAGAAATAGTGAGAAAGTTCTTGGCAAATGCATGTCACCGGTTATATAGACCAGTATCAACATCACTCGATATTTTATTATAATCGATGCAATGTTTTAATAACTCTGTAATGGGAACAGAATCAACAAAAATGCTGATGAAAAATCAACACCAGTTCTATTTTCGGCTAAAATATCCTATTTAGGAAACTACAAAACGTAATAATCCTGAGAACGAACATGTGCATTATTCCGATAAAGGTAGCTATTTTTTTAAAAAATATCATGCATTTTTAATTAGGTCGTGGTATTTTTCTGTTTTATTTGGCCATTTTGAACCTTTGAAAGGTAATATTGAGCATGTCAATCATGCATATTTAAAGCGGCAATCCAATTTAATTTTCTACAGAGGGTAAAGAAAATGTTATAATTCAATTCAAATTCAAAACCATTTTGTTACCTAACTAATTTACAAAAGTATGGAAACATATTAATAATTACAATATGGTAGTAATGCGGTTTGCATCTCGATTTCATCACAGGTAGCAGGCGTACGCATGTGTGGTGCTGACCGTTAAAATGAACAAACTTCAATTAATATTTTAAATACCGAGCTTACACCTACGTAATTCCCATTTCCTATTTACTAATTGCTAATTGCTAATTGAGAGACGCAGTCCGAGGCAGCGCAGAGAGGCAGAAAAAGGTCGAAGAAAAAACAAGGTTTAAACTTTTTGAAATAAATAAAGATGATAATAATTTCGTCAACATAAGAGCAAATAAATAAAATACCAAAAAAAACTATACTATTAAACACGCTGCATATTTAGCAGATATTCCTCTATATATTTTATATGTGTTATGTATGTGAAAGTGACAACAAGTGGCGAATATATAGAGGTTGTCCAGTTTTCAAGACCTTATATACAGGGTGTCCCACGACGAACTGCGGCGATCGATTTCTCAGAAAGTAGGCTTCGGAAAAATTTGAAATTTTGGCAGCTAACTAAAGTCGATGGGGGCAATTCGCGCACAATATTTTCAAGATGGCGGCACTTCCGGTTATAACGGAAGTAGACGTCAAAATAAGGGTGACTTTGTATAAAAATGTTTATTCCAAAAATTTGTAGTTTTTGAGTTATTGACGATTTATCATTTTTTATTCCAATAATGCCAGACAGCTTCTAAGTTTTCTTGTTAGTTGGCCATGATAGGGAGGCCTGGCGAGAACAAAACCTACAGAAACGTAATATTTATTGTCGTTTGACAATTACCTACTAAAATATTATTTATTTATTATAGTAATTATAATAATTATGAAACTAATAATAAAAGGAAGCCCATTGTTGATAATGAAAATGTCGAGATTGCAATTCTGGGATATTTTGCAGCATATCCAATGACTAAGAAACGTGGCAAGAAAATCAGGAATCTCGAGGAACTCAGTGCATAGGATTCTGTTAAAACATAACTTCCAACCTTATTTAATATCATTGGTTCAACATCTAAAAGACACTGATTTGCCAAAAAGAGACAGAAGATAACCCTAGATTTTTGGGCAATATAATTTGGACCAATGAAGCAAAATTTACTAAAAATGGCCTTTTCAATAGACACAATTCCCATTTTTGGTGTGATTCGAATCCTTATGCAGTAAGATCGCTGAACTTTCAAGAATCCTGGCAATTTAACGTATTTTGTGCAGTAAGGAACGATGGAATAATAAAACTGAATTTTTACGAAGAAAATTTGAATGGTAAGTTATACGTTGCCTAAACGCAAGGACTTTTTTAATGAAAAATAATCCATTTAGGTAATATTACAATAATTTTTTTTATTAATTTAGCGTCAATCCAAAATTAGATAAATCATTTAGTAAATATTAGTACATAAATAAATTAAATTAAATTATTTATACAGGTCACACTACACTACTTCATACAAATACTGGTCCACATACCGTAACACATCATATCTAAAAAAATATATCCTCCCAAGTTTTATAGGAAAGTTATATTTAGTTAGATATTTACAAGCTATTTATACAGGGTACTTTAGAAAGTCATAAAATACTAAACCTTCTTTTTTTTATTGAGCACTCTTCAGATTAAATTAATTCAATTTTGATGTATTTCATCAATATTTCTTCTTAAATCAATAAATCGATGAATATTATCAAAGCATTTCTTTCCGTAAAATTATGTTTATAAACTTTTGTAGGAGAAAGATATCTGAATATTCTTGAACAGTTGGACAACGAATATTTAAGTAATTTACCTTTGGCAGAACATAGTCAAATTTTCTACCAACATGATGGCAAGACGAACGAAAGAGGACTGTATGGCAAGGGTAAGGGATGCGTTCGAATCTCCAGCTTCAATTAGAGCGGCCACCCACGAGGGATTTATTCGGAGATGCAAAAAATGTTTGGAAGTACAAGGTGGACATTTTCAACATTTATTGAAAAAATAAGTTGTGCTCTTGTGTAGACTAGACTATAACGGGAATAGGCTTTCTTTAATTAATTTTTGTCTTCACGGTTTCAACATTTTTATAGTTTTCCAACATTTGTTTAACGCTGTTCGGTGACGGTTTCTGTTTGTTTGGATATCTATCAGCAAATATCTGGCATGTTCTTGTTAAAACTCTGTTAGATTCCCCATAGATAATAAACAAATTCAAATAATCCTCGTGTGTGTAATTTAATCGCCCCGGCATGATTATTAGTTTAATAATTATTATAATTACTATAATAAATAAATAATATTTTAGTAGGTAATTGTCAAACGACAACAAATACTACGTTTCTATAGTAACCAATTGGTTTTGTTCTCGACAGGCCTCCCCGTCATGGCCAACTAACAAGAAAACTTAGAAGCCGTCTGGTGTTATTAGAATAAAAAATGTTAAGTCGTCAATAACTCATAAACTACAAATTTTTGGAATAGACAACTTTATACAAAGTCACCCTTATTTTAAGTGATAAATAAGATAAAATTATAAAAATTGGGGGGTTTCCATTTGAAAAAAATAACTTTTAACGATTTTTCAAAGTATATTTAAAATATCAGCACAGGCCACTAAAGTGTACCGTTTTGGACAAGGAAGCCAACCGCAAATAAATAATAGAGCCTTCGATAAACAGATATTTATAGTTATGTCTAGACCTGCAAACCTCATTTTTTACTTAAAATTCCAAATATCTCAAAAACAATTAAACTTAGGTATAGGATATTATACATGAAATATACCTAGAATTTTTCCAGGAATCCAAAAATTTGATTATATACAGGGTGTTCTATTTAAAATAAGAAAGTTGACGTCTACTTCCCGTATAACTGGAAGTGCCGCCATCTTGAAAATATTTTGCGCGAATTGCCCCCATCGACTTTAGTTAGCTGCCAAAATTTCAAATTTTTCTAAAGCCTACTTTCTGAGAAATCGATCGCCGCAGTTCGTCGTGGGACACAATATATAAGATTGTACAGGGTCTTCCATTGACGGTACTTTTTTGACTTCAGCCGTATTTCTCAAGAAATTCAAAACAGCCAATCGATGTATTTCAGCTCGGAGAATTCGAAAATCGTAACAAAAAACAATTGAATGGGAAACAAAACACTTACGCCAAGGATGTTGTAAAATTTAATAATAATGTAAAAAATTTTGAAGTAACTGCATCACCTTCACCTACATAAATCCGGGGGAAGTGAAAAAAAGTCAGTTTTTCCTCCTCAATGAAAGATCCTGTACATACATGTGATAGTTTCTACGACTTTTCATGTTTAAGATAAAAATTGTCATTTAAGTACTGCGTAATATTATTTATATATTGTGTGTTATAAGAAAAACGCATACAAGTATTTTGTAATTTTTGAATAGTTCCTGCCAACCTCTCAGACCAAGAATCAGAATAATCCATATCGCCGTAATCTAACAAAGTATAAGAAGAGCGTTACAGAGATAATACTGGGTCTTTGAAGGCAATACGCTTTTCAGGTTATATAATTTTTTTAAGCGAATATAGGCTGATTTTATCTTATTTTTAACGTGAGATTTAAATGAAAGATTCGAGTCAAAAATTACGCCTAAAATCTTTGCCTCTTTGATGGCTGGAAGATAAGTCTTATTTATTTTTATTTTAAAATTATTAGTAACGCTCCTAGTAATATTTTTGTTACTTCCAAAAAAATTATACTGCATTTCGAAGAATTCAATTTAAATTACACTGGCCGACAAGATTTTTCTAACACAGGCCAGCTCATTATTTTCACAATGGAAATACCCTCCCAATAATAAAAAAAATATTCGAAAGCCCTAATATCTACCATTTATTAATAACCTAATTAGAACCTTTTATATTGGCAGGTAAACAATTTTATTGTGGGGCGGCTAAAATGGGTCCATTTTACAACGGAAAAATTACCTAGACTGGGGTGTTTACAACATTAGACATAAAATAAACGTCAAACATCACTCTTCTGTTGAGTTTCCCATTGAGTGGTTCTCTATCGATAAGCAAGTGTATGTGAAGACGAGAATGTCGAGTCAAACGCGCCGAAGTTGCAAAATTTCTCCTGACAAATTTTGTTATATTTGTGGAGAATTTCTGGTGATATCACAAGCCAATCCATTTTCCGAAAATGTAAAAAAGGCCTACTTTAAATATTTTGGTGTGTTAATTGGAGATCAAGATAAGCGGTGGGGTCCCCATGTGTGCTGTGTTAGTTGTAGTGTATCATTGGAGCAGTGGATGAAGGGAAAGAGAAAAAGTATGCCTTTTGCAGTTCCAATGGTATGGCGAGAACCCACCAAACATCCTGAAGATTGTTATTTTTGCCTGACAAAGACTGAAGGTTATTCCAAAAAGGGAAAGCACAATATAAAATATCCAAATTTGCAATCTGCCGTACGACCTGTTCCTCATAATGCAAATTTGCCAGTGCCAATTGCGCCTTTAAATTGGCAAGCTATTGATTTGGGAGATAATGGAGATAACGCATCATCAGGTAGCTCAGAAGAACGGTGCACCGATCCCACTTTTACCACAGGTCCTAGTTCCGGCGAGCCACATTTGATTGTTCAAAGTGAATTAAATGATTTAGCACGTGATTTGGGATTATCCAAGCAAGAGTCAGAACTTCTGGGTTCCCGTCTTAAGGAATGGAACCTATTGGCCAAAGAAACAAAAATTACGAATATCAGAAAAAGAAATGCTATGTTTTCGGAATTCTACAGTATGGAAAATTCGTTGTGCGCGTGTACTGATATAGACAGTTTTATGCAGGAACTTGATATTGAACATTCTCCCTGTAAGTGGCGCTTATTCATAGACTTATCTAAATATAGCTTAAAAGCTGTGTTATTGCATAATGGAAATTTAAAATACTCTATACCAGTTGCCCATTCAGTTGCAATGAAAAAAAATTATGAAAACATGCACACGATTTTGGATAAAATAAACTACAATAGGTATAAATGGCAGATCTGTGGGGACTTAAAAGTTATAGCGATTTTAGTGGGACTTCAGGGAGATTTACAAAATATTGCTGTTTTCTTTGGTTATGGAACAATCGTGCAATAAATCAGTATTATGTAACAAAAATTTGGCCAGAAAGAAGCGAATTTCAACCGGGACCTCAAAATGTTAAATTTATACCTATTGTTGATCCCAAATATGTCTTTTTGCCTCCTCTTTAAGTTAAACTTGGACTGATGAAAAACTTTGTGAAGGCTTTGAATAACGATGGTGATTGATTTAAATACCTAAGACAAGTCTTTTCCCAGTTAAGTGATGCTAAATTAAAAGAAGGCATTTTTATTGGGCCACAAATCAGAAAATTGCTGGACGATGTCAATTTTACGGAAAAGTTTACCAGGCAGGAACTCAAAGCATGGAATTCATTTGTTAATGTAGTGAGAGGATTTTTAGGCATCAATGTGGATGAAAATAATGAACAATTAGTTAATGAACTCTTAGATTCCTATAAAGCGCTTGGTGCCAGGATGTCATTAAAAAGTCAATTCCTCCATTCCCATCTGTCATTTTTTCTAAACATTTGGGAGCTGTTAGTGACGAGCAGGGTGAAAGGTTTCACCAAGATATCAGAACAATGGAAATTCGGTACCAAGGACGATGGGATCCAACCATGATGGGTGAGTACTGTTGGTTTTTGAAGAGAGTTTTAATTAGTGTTTTAAGTTAATATTTTTCTCGTTTGCTTTTGTCTTAGATGTATGGTGTGTTACAGGCGAAAACTGTAAACATAGTCAATAAACAGGGTTAAAAATTTTCTGAAATATTTTTTCTATAGATATTAAGTATCGTAACATTCGATATGGTTCTACAGCTCTGACAAGAAAACCCTACGTGCTACAACTTTCTATTTATCATTTTCGTATTTGGATAGGTCCATTCTATTAGATTACGCTATTGTGATTAGTGTTATAACAAAAAAAAATTTTTTTGTCGGCCAGTGTTATGATCTCTTGCAAAATCGTTCATATTTCATGTCACTATTAAACTGTTTCTGAGATTGCTCTACTTGAGATACAGACTTGTATATACGAGAATCATCTGCGTATTGTTAATTTTGGAATTATTTATGCAATTATTCATATCCGCAACAAACAGAGAAAATTGCAAAGCACCTAAAATAGAACCCTGAGAACACCGGTTGTTAGAGGCAGATATCCCGACTTACTTATCTAAGATTTGTATTTAATGATAGACAGTGATATTTATTTGTGACATAAGAACCCAAGAAGTCTGTAGATTTTTTTGAGAATCCAAAGTATTGTAATTTTGCCAACAGCATATCATGATTCATAGTATCAAAGGCTATGCTGAAATCAAGTATGGCCATACAGGTAATATGTTTTGCATCTTCGTTTAATCGTATACGGTTGAACATTTCAATCACGCTAGTCGTTGTATTAAAATTTTTATTAAATCGAGATCGACAACTTGCTACAATATTGAAAGCGTTTGCAAAATTATTTATTTGTTAACAAACATGTCACTATTAAACTGTTCCGGAGATTGCTCTACTTGAAATATAGGAATAGGCATATATATTTGAGAATCATTTGCATATTGTTGTAATTTGGAATTATTTACGCAATTATTCATATCCGCAACATACAAAGAAAATAGCAAGGGTCTCAAAATAGAACCCTGGGGACACCGGTTGTTAGAGGCAGATATCCCGACTTACTTATATAACCATTTGTATTTAATGATAAGAACCCAAGAAGTCGGTAGATTGCTTTGAGAATCCAGAGTAGTGCAATTTTGCTAACAGCATATCATGATTAATAGTATCAAAGACATTGCTAAAATCAAGTATGGCCATACAGGTAACATGCTTTGAAACTTCGTTTAATCGTGCACTGTTGACCATTTCAATCATGCTAGTCGTTGTACTAAAATTTCTACGAAATCTGGGTACAATATTGAAAACGATAACAAAATCATTTATATGTTGACAAACATGTTTTTCTAAAATTTTTGATACTACAGGTAAAATATTTATAGGTCCAACGTCTTTAAGTTCCTTTGGATTAATCACTTTAGGAATTGGTTTAATTAAAGCCCTGTTCCATACAGCTGGAACCCAGTCTTCTAAAATACAACTATTAATAATACTTTTAAGGAGCTTTATACAATATGTTAAATACAATTTAAAATCTCTAACTGATATTTGATCTTGTCCCGTAGCATTGGTATTTATAGTATTTATATAGTATGAAGAGTTTTTTTGTCTATAAGTTTAAAATTAATCTCTGAAGTTAGCTTTTGATGTTTATTGATCTTATAATAATTTAATCTGTCTTGAGATATTATTTGTATTAAGAATAGAATTTGAAAAATAATCATTTAAAAGTTCAAAAGTACTTGAATTTTCTGGCAGATCAATATTTTTTATACGTCAAATTAAGTTTTTTAGCATTTTTCCAAAAAATGTTTAGTAAAATTTCAAACCTGACGATACATTTGTTTATTAATTATCTTAATTTTTTCATTTATATGCTTATCATAATAAACATCAGGTTAAAATTAACCTCTGAAGTTAGATTTTGATGTTTATTAAACTTATAATAATTTAATCTGTCTTGAGATATTATTTGAATTAAGAATAGAATTTGAAAAATAATCATTTAAAAGTTCAAAAGTACTTGAATTTTCTGGCAGATCAATATTTTTTATACGTCAAATTAAGTTTTTTAGCATTTTTCCAAAAAATGTTTAGTAAAATTTCAAACCTGACGATACATTTGTTTATTAATTATTTTAATTTTTTCATTTATATCCTTATCATAATAAACATCTTCCCATTTTAAATGCAACGCATCATATTCGGACGAATTTATGTTAATATCAGTGTAATTACGAAGCTGTATCCTGCTGAGAACGGGCTTATTATTTATTGATAAATCTAATGTGGCGTATACTAATTGATGACCTGAAATTGACTGAGACAAGAAAATTGACCCTGAAACAGGACATCTATGTTTTTTAATAAGTATAATTACATCTATAAGTGTTGATGTGCTAGTTGAAATGTTAATTCTCGTCTTTTCTTTGATAAAGGCTAAAGAAAATTTAAAAGTTTTAAAAGCCTTTCTTTAGAATTTATGTTATTACATGTAGATGGCGCTTCAGTCGTGATTACACGCTTCACTTTCACTCCAAAATTTTTAGTGATTAAAGTAGTTTCCCTTGTGAAATAATTGTAAATTTTGTTTGCTAAACAAGGATAAGTGTCCCTGTTTTCCTTGAGTGTGTCGACCTTTTGTTTTGGTGGCTATTTCATTCTTGATTTGAACCATTTAGACTCCTGCTCCTGCTCTCATTCTCGTCATTATGGGTCTGACAAACACCGACTTGGAGAAGATCAACGGTATTATTACAAACACTTTTAACGAAAAATGTTTAAAAGAAATATCCGATAAAGTCGTATGCATATTGGAAAAAAAAATTGAAGAACAAATTGAGCGGCAAGAGACAACGATTAACGCATTATCTGCCAAAATAGAGTCACTTGAATACAAAAACAAGGAACTTCGGCAATTGGTGGACAACCAAGAGCAAACTTCGCCCAGTCTCAATGTGCGAATTTTTGGTTTAAAAATGGAAGACGGTGAGAATCTTCGATGTAAAATAATAAACGTTCTTTCCAAACAAATGAAAATAAATATTAAAGATAGTGACATTAAAAAGTGTCATCAGGTACTCGCAAAAAATAGTTTTAAAATTAAAGTTAAAAATAAATATACAGCAATTGGTGTATTTTACCGTCCACCTAAAACCAACATTAATAATTCTATTGAAGATTTTGATAATATTTTGTCCAGTGTTTCCGCTTCTGTTGATGAGGTCATTATAATGGGGGATTTTAATATTGACCTTTTTAATTTAAATAATCCATTGCTGTCTTGTTTTGAAAGTTATAACCTATCGCAAATTATTATTGAGGCTACTAGAATATACGGAAATGCGGCTACGCTACTTGACCCAATTTTTGTTTCAGATAAAGAACTTGTTTCAAGCCATGGTACGATCTCTGCGGATAATATATCCGACCACAGAATGGTTTATTGCAGTTTAACTATAAATAAAGTCCGTGTTGTACCTAAAATTATTAAGTTTCGGTCTTATAAATCACAATTTTTGTCAAGACTTGAACCATTTGGAATGGAATAATATTTTTTATAAATAGTATAAATGACAAAATTAATTTATTTAATAACCTTATTTCAGATTTGTTTAACCGTCATGCCCCAATTAAAGAAGTTCGAATAACAAAGACTAAAGCACCGTGGCTTACTGAAAAACCTTAAATTATACATGAAACAGAAGGATCGGGCTTTACAGACTTTTAAAAGAACGAGTGATCCAGATGATTGGGTAGCTTATAAAAGGTTAAGAAATTTCGCACTATCGGTAGTGAGACGAGAAAAAAAAAGGTATCTTGATTCACTGTCTGCTGATCAAAACCACTGTAAAATTTGGAGGGCATTAAAAGATTTAAATGTCTGCAATAAAAACCACAAAACCATCCCCGAAAATTTGCAGAATCCCAATTTAATTAGTTATTATTTTGGACCTTTTTTGCAGAATGTATTAAATTGTGATAATAAAATTGAGTTCTATAGTAAAAATCTTTTTAAAAATAGTATTAGTTTTTAGATTTTTAGTGTTAAAAATGATGCTGCGGGTGTAGATAGCATTAAGGCATCTATGCTGCAATATTGCAGCCCTTTTATTGATATATATCTTGTTCATATTATTAATCTCTGCATAGAAAATGGCTACTTTCCTGACAAATGGAAGGTCGCAATTGGTAAACCAATACCGAAAACATCATGTCCATCTGAAGTCAGTGATTTAAGGAATATTAGCATTTTACCAACCCTCTCTAAAATTTTTGAAAAAATTTTATATAACCAACTGTATATTTTTGTCTTATTTAATAAAACTTTACCAGATTTTCAATGTGGTTTTAGAAAAAATTTTAGTACTTCAGTGGCGATATCTACGGTAATAGATGACGTTTTAAGAGCTTGGGATCAGCAGAAATGTACCGTGCTAGTACTTCTCGATTTTTCTAAAGCTTTTGATACCTTCAACCAAAAACTTCTTTGTTCCAAATTAAAATATTATGGCTTTGATGAGGCATCCCTTAATCTTATTAATTCTTATTTTGAAAACAGGTTTCAAAAGATATATTGTGCAAATAAATTCTCAAAACAAATTTCGAGTCTCTCTGGAGTGCCTCAAGGATCAACATTGGGCCCTTTACTATTTCTTATTTATACAGCTGACATTCTGAAAACTACAATTTCCAAACACAAGCGTATGCTGATGATACTCAGCTTTACTATTCTTTTAATATTCATTCAAAAATCATTTTTAGCTTTAAAACTTTTGTACAGTAACAGACACATCCTAAATTTACGCTTACGCAAAAATCTGTGCGAATCCTTAGTTTTATCCAACTTTAATTACTGTGATTTTATTTATGGTAACTGTATTGATATTTTGGATAAAAATAGGATCCAGAAGGTTCAAAATTCCTGTTGCAGGTTCATTTTTGGACTCAGAAAGTTTGATCATATATCGCATAAATTTGAACAACTTTTGTATTAAATATTTTAAATAACCCTGATGCATCTATTCAACTAAAAAATAAATTGGTACCTCGTAATAATATTCATGACAGGACTCGTTTTACCAATCATTTAACTATGCCTCGCCATCGTTCAGCCATGTTTCAGAGGTCATTTACGTATAATGCCGTTAAAACATATAACTATTTGCAACATAACCTTATCTCACTTAATGTAACTCAGTTCAAAAAACAATTTAAAATTTTTTTATTGACATTTCAAAGTCTTTAGTGTCACAACTTCAAATTTCTCCATAATTTTGTTATATTTTAAATTATAACTATGCAACTACTTGTGAATTATTTTGGATATATTGATTTTATCTATATTTGTTATATATTTGATTTTCTTTTATTTATATACTTATACGTTTTCTGCATTACTTTTGAGGTTAAGTAGAGTAGCCGACTTGTGTTAGATTTCGCCTCATTGTGGGGCCATTTTTATTGAATATTATTACACTGTCTATGTAAATACGCATTTCTGTAATATAAAGGCGAGTATTTATTTATTTATTTATTTATTTATTTAAAAGTTCTATATTAAATTCCCCCATCAGTAAAACTCATACATAGGCATTACGAGACTAAGCAGGTCTTCTAAAAAATTGAGATATTTTGAACCTTTGAGAAGGAGTTTTTAAAATAAATGTTAAACATAAATATTCAAATTCGGTTGATAGGTTGTCAAACATAAATCTGTACTATTTCAAATTGTGTTTTATGTAAAATCCCACTCCACCTCCACGACCCACTCTATCATTTTTAAGTAGATTATATCCAGGCAAATCAAAAACACTACCCTCATCTTTAACCGTCAGCCATGTTTCCGATGAGCCAAGAAAGTCAAAGATTTGTAATTAGTTAATTCATCAAACCCTGTATTAAGTGATCTTACATTTAAATGTCTGCAAACAAACAGGTTTGTATTCATTAAGTCAAGTATAGAATTTAAATTATGCTGGTCTCGTGCCACACTAATTAAGTTATCCCCCATCATCTCGTCCATCCCCAGACACCACCCCACGCCACCCCCAACGACTTCCCGGCTCAACCAGCAAAACTAACATGACATCTATAAAATCAAGAAGAATTATCACAGGGTACAATGCAGTAACAACACAACGCAACATCGGTCAAATTTAAATAATTATATTTTGATTAGTTAATTGATGAGTCTCTTTATATACCAAAAAATGCATATAAAATAAACTTAAAGAATGAAAAACTACTTACTCATGGTCTAAGTGAAACTGTATGAGAAATATTAACATTACACTAAAAAGAAAAACAATTGCATTTGCAAATTAATTAATTCTTATATTATAATACAAACCAAATACAATGTTCTTCGGAAATATTCTATACTTATATTGCAAATACGACTAAAAAGCAAAATAAATAGATAAGATGAAATTACTGCATTTCTTAACTTCCAACGTGCCGTATAGTTTTTTACCCAGACCATGACCCAAATTCTAAATGGAATCCTGTATTGAAACCATTGATTGTTCCCAAAAGCAAGACATGGAAATATTAAATGGTAAAGTTGTTCGACTTGTATACTATATTGTGTAGAATATTTTATTTTATCTCAAATCTAGCTATTTCTAACTGTACTTACTCAATATGCGGAGAACTTTGGTTCGAAGGAGGCTCACTACTCTCGTGTGCTGCATGGTAAAGAGCTGGCAATGATACTGCTGAAGGGTCTTTCAAATCTGGAAACAATGAATGACGCTACATTATACGAAATGTATTTTTTTTTCACAAATCGATACCAAATAAAAATGAGGTACACTTTAAATATACACAAGAAAGTGAAAATAACTAATTTTTTCCGACGATTATCAAATAATTTTTTTAATACAAAAGCTATTTTTGTTAAATAATGTTACTGAATACCTATGCCGTGGACATCATAACCGTGAGCAATGATTTCACTTCCCGCGGACTGCAACGAATCACAAAACGCTTCCATAGCTTAACTCTTTATATTGTCAGTTATTTTTATTACTAGTGGGTGGGTTGACCAGAAGTTTTGAATTGCTTTTAGAGAGTTTAGTGAGTCCGTGATAATAAGGAATTTTTTTGTGGAGAGGTGATTTATGATATAGTCTAGACTCTTGTAAATGGCTAAAAGTTCTGCAGATAGGATGGAAGATGAGGGGTTTAGTTTTAAAGAGATAGATTTATTATCAGTTATGTAGTACGCTGAACCTACGCCTTGGGGAGATTTAGATCAATCTGTGTATATCTGCAGAGAAGAAGAGTAGGTAGCGGATAATAGGTGGTTTAGATGAGATCGAATTTGAGAATGGGAGGCTATATGTTTGTTTTGACATAGTAGGTCAAAATTTATATCTGGACTTGGAGTGATCCAAGGAGGAAAGTGGTAAGTAAAGGATGTTTCTGTAGGAGGGAGGACTATGTAATTAACTGCTATAAAATTACTAAGTCTGATGTTACAGCCATAAGTTCTCTTTGGATTTATGATGGACTGAAGGGGGGAGTTGAATTTATGGTGGTCTATTAGGAAAGGGCGGGATTTAATAGAGTAACCATAATTAAGAAGGGATTTTAATCGAATATATGACAGTGTTGGAGAACTTGTGATACTGTGGATGCTACTTATGGGAGATGTAGGGAAAATTCCTGCTGCTAGCCTTAGAGCTCTGTTTTGTATAGGATCAAGAATTTTTATGTAAGATGGTCTAGCGGAGTCGTAAATGAAATCGCCATAACTTAATTTGGGAAGGAGAATGGATCTGTATATTTTCATTAAGATATTGTAGTCTGAGCACCAGAAGGAGTGGGAAACAGTTTGTAAAATATTTAGATCTTTCTGGGTAATGGATTTTATATGGGCAAAGTGAGTTTTCTAATTTAGCTTGTTGTCAAAAATCGTACCCAAGAACTTAAAGCTATCTTTTAGTGGGATGTTTTCGTTATTTAATTCAAGATTATTCATCGTGCTGAAATTTCTTATTCTGCAAAAGTGTATAAGGGTTGATTTTAGCGGGGAAAAGGAATATCCTGTGGTGGCGGACCATGTAAGTAGATTATTTAAGCAAATTTGTAACTGTCTTTCACTGGTGCGTAGGGAGTGAGATGCATGATAGATTATTAAATCGTCTGCGAAGAGTCTATAGCATATTTGAGGGGGGATATGTTTGTTTATAGAATTCATGGATAAGAGGAAAAGAGTAGTACTCAGAACTGAGCCCTGGGGTACCGTTTTCAAGGGAGTGAAGAGGTGAAGTAGTATTTAGTATTTATATAGAATTTAGGGAGATGGCCTTTGAGGCCTATTTGGTTTAATTGCTGGAGAATATTGTATTTCCATGTTATGTCGTAAGCATTTGATATATCTGGGGAAACGGCAACTAAGTGATGTTTTTCAAGAAAGGAATTTTGGATGTCTGATTTTAAGCCAGCTAGGTGGTCAATAGTGGATCTCTTTTTTTAGAAACCATATTGATTTGGGATTATTATTTTGTTTAATTCAAGGAACCAGGTAAGTCTGTTATTTACCATTCTTTCCAAAATGTTACAGGGATGATTTGTTATAGAGATTGGGCGATAGCTGCTTAGTTGATTCCTTGATTAACCTTGTTTGTGAATTGGGACTAGAATATTAGATCTCCAAAAGGTAGGGAAAAGATCGTATAACCATAGGTAGTTGTAAAAATTGAGTAAGGTTTGTAACAGAGGTAAGGGAAGGTTTGATAACATGGGCGTGATAATGCCGTCGGGACCTGGAGCGGATTTTTTGTTAGTTTTCATAGCTAATTTTAATTCCCACATGATGAAAATAGTATTATATTCATAAATGATTGGGGTATTGAAGTTTATAAGGATGGATTCTAATGTTTGTTTTAGTTCTTGAAATAGGGGATGGTATGACTGATTTGATGATTTGTCTTTAAAGAATTTTACAAAGGAAGTGGTCATGGATTTCGTGCCAGTAATCCAACAGTTATTTACTAGGAGACCCGGGATTGATCTAGGAGGAGACGATTTCATTTTGTTTATATGTCTCCAAATTTCTTTACTAGACATTTGGGAATTTATATTTGAATTTGAAATTTCGCCAGGATTGAATTTTTGCATTTTTTATTGTTCTTTTAGTTATAGATCTTTGTTTTTTGTTTATAAAATTTTCGGGAGATGGATGTCTTTTAAGGTTTAATGTTTTTTTCCTTTGTTGGATTGCCTTGGAACTTTCTTTGGACCACCACGGTACTAGGGGTTTTTTATATGAAAATGAAATTGTAGGGATTGATATAGATGCTGCTGAAAGAATTTCATTTACGAAAGTCTCCAAGAATGAGTTCACATTTGTAAAGTTAGGGGGAGGTGATTTTATAGTAGATTGGAATAGGAGCCAATTTGCTTTGCTAAGATTCCATTTAATTTGTGTTGTTGTAGGAGTGTTAATTTACTTCCGTATGTATCCTCTAGTATGTCCCATTGAAATTCATGTTGAAGTGATGCGCTGCATAAAGAGAGATCAAATGTAGAAAAGGAGCCAGAAGAAGAGCTGATGAAAGTTGGGGAGTTTTGATTTAAAATGGAGATGAAATTTTTTTGAATGAATTTCTCTATTATTTTGCCTTTAGAGTTGGTAAAAGAAGAGCCCCATAGGGGATTGTGAGCGTTTAAGTCGCCTAGAATGAGAAAAGGTTGGGGAAGTTCTTAAAGTTAAAATGACTTTAAGCGATCAAAGTGAGATTTACAGTACACGGCGAAATATTATTGAAGCAGCCAAAACCACTTCGAACGAAAAACAATGTCTCGGTCTCAGGTTTAATATACAAAAAAGCTACGATTACACGTGTTTAAGAATTAAGAATTAAGAACCTAATAGTAACGTATTTGATAAATCAAGAATTAAAAAGCCTACCATAAAATAACAAAAAGTATATAAAACTGGCACATACAACTACATAATCAGACAAACACTAAAGTAAGGTTATGTCTTCGAACAACAAATAAATAAAAATATATTAAAACTTATTGATAAACTTGTCCATGGTAAGGATCGAACTCTAACCGTACGTTCCCAGATAATTTACTTTACAAAATCATAGTTCACCGGATACCGTCCTACTGAAATAATGATGCGAGGCGTGGGATTTATGTTTAGTATCTAATTTAAATTATTAAAAATCAAGTTCGGCTCCAAATTGAAAACATCATTAACGCACAAGAGAAATGGACTTATTTTTACTTTTGGATATCTCCATCTTTTCTAGCAGGTAGTAAGTAGTTTCGACCCTTCGGACATTCATGTAAAAGAGAGACATATTTTCAGGTACAGCAAAATTATGGTTCGTTGAATGTAAGTGACTCGCAAATCCTGATCTAGTTTCAGTATCATCTGAGTTAGTAAATATCTTTAAAATATTCTTAACAATTTAACAGGAAAAACACATTCATATATTAGAAACTCTACGCATTTTGTAGAAAAACTAAAATCAATCCAATTAGATCCCAAAGATATCTTAGTCAGTTTCGATGTAGAATCGCTATATACGAATGTGCCTATAAATCATTCAATTTCTATAATATCAGACTAATTTCACCATAATAAAACTAAAATTCAATTTTAGATCTAATTGAAGCATGTCTTACATCAACGTATTTTGTCTTTCAAGGAACTTTCTATGAACAAACCTCAGGAGCAGCCATGGGATCTCCACTGTCACCAGTGGTAGGCAATATTTTCATGGAAGCTTTTGAGGAGGAAGCCTTAGAGTCGTCTCCATTAAAACCAAAATCGTGATTCAGATATGTAGACAACACTTTTGTAATATGGCCACATGGTCCAGAAAACCTACCTGGGTTTCTTGATCATCTGAATCAACAGCATGCTAATATAAAATTTACAATGGAAATTGAATCAGAAGGTACGATCCCTTTCTAGATGTTCTTGTACAAAGGAAAGGGGATGGTTCCTTGGGACATTCTGTATAAACCAACGCAGATGAACAGGTACTTAAATGCAAATTCCCATCATCATCCAGCACAAAAGCAATCAGTTATTAATTCATTGGTTTACAAAGCCCTCGCGATTTGTGACCAAAATTCTTTACAATCGGAAATAGAGAAACTGACTCAAGCTTTAAGAGGGAATGGATATTGCACTGAGGATATTAAACGATCAAACGAAACCGAGACAGATACCTGAAAAAGTATTTCGAGACCGAGACTTGGTTTCTAGACCGAGACCGATACCGAGACTTACCTATCGAGACTATCGGTCTCGATCTCAAAGTGAAGTAGCAAAATAACTAATGTTCGTAAATTATAATATAAATAATTCAAAAATTTATGTTTGGGGGCAAATTAATTGATACAAAAAATAATGTTTCTATAATCAATTATATTATACTAGCATTGTACATGTTCTTATAACAATGATACTAGTGAAATAGTCATTTAAAAAACAATATAAATAACTATAAATTTCCCAAATTTAGAAATTCTAGTAGCGAAATTCCACTTCACATGTCGAAAACCAAAAATCGCTACCCTGTTCTCAAATAGAGACACTTTATCACAACTATACTATGTACGATTTTGATATTGTGATCTTTATAAATTTATAATCGGTTTGTATGTTTAATTATTGAAAGTAACTAAAATCCAAAAATTTTTAGTTTTTGGTTCAATAATTAATAACTAATAGACTGTAACAACTAAAAACATCGCAATATCATATTCTTATATAGTATAGATACTGTAAAGTCTCCAACAGACGAAGTAATTGTGGTGATTTTTGTTTAAAAATATTCCGACTTAAAATAAACAAAAAACTGTTAAAAAAATCAGTGAAAATTTTTCTAAACATTTTCTTCTTTAATCGCTTCGATGGCTTGCTAATTAAGAAGGTACGTGTTTTATAGAACAATATTTGTGTATTGATTTTGTTTGTATTTGAAAATATTTTCAACAAACAAAACACACAGTAGAATTTGGCTTAGGATTTTAAATAGATGATCAATAAAGCTAATTCAACTATTACGCTTAAAAAATAACGAAGTGTTCTAATAACAAAGTAAAAATTTAAAGTTCTAAACATACATTATAAGCATATTTTTAGATTTTATTTCAACCTATATAATAAACCTAAAAATATTACAGAAATTTTAAACTAATATTTTATAATTTCATTTTTCAAGTTACTTTTATACCATGAATGAATACATAATAAGCATTTGTTTGAAGTTTCATTTAACATGCTTCTTAGCTTTGTATTAATTAACCCTGCTTGTGAAAATAAACGCTCTTTGAAAATTGCGTATCGTGTGCTTTCCACCATTCTAAAATATCTGTACCCTTTGGAGAGCGCTTTAATTGCAAATATTCTATTATTTCTTTTCTCCAATTTTCGGAATCACTTTTTTTTCAAATAGTGATGTATAATCGATGTCATAGTTATCATCGCTTGAGGAACTTGATATTATTGGTGATTCAGCAGACACAATATAATATTTATTCCTGTACATTTCCTCAAAAAAGGCTATAGATTGATCTTTCAGGCAAAAAACTGAACAAGTAGATATTTGTTTAATAAATAAATTTACTTCTAAAATCTACTCCACTTTTAAAATTTATAGTTAATTTACCAAAGAACAAAAATAGTTGATTCACAAGTAGTATTATGAACCATAGCCGCCTTTGTGCAAGCACAACGTGCAGACCCCTAAGAATGGTCCTGGTTAAGAAAGTAAATACGCATCAAAGTAATAAAAGTTTGGTTCAAAATAGCAAAGTTCACAGAATACCTAAGGGTGCTTTACTTGGCCATTGATCGTTTTCTAACTATTGAATTATAACGTCTGTCCCTAGAATGCCCAACACGTTGCTTGCATGAGTTCGGCAGCATTATACAGTGTGTCCTTATTTTGTGTTTAATATATCTTATTCCATTTGTATATCTTTCGAAATGTCAAATAATTATTGTTCTGTGGATGGTTGTTTAAGTAACTCTAGTGATGTGTGCCCTTTTTGTTGATGTCCAAAGAACAAGGGATATGTGATATTTATTTCGACACACCTACTATTGTCCGTATATCTTCATTTACTGATTCCATCTGTTGGCAACATCATTTCGAATTATAGATTTTTGGAATAATTTTTTATATAAATATACCTACATTTTTTCTACTTTACTGAAATGTTCAACATTGGGTTTTTTTACATTAAATTTTTAAGATTGAAAAAACTCTGGGTTTCGAACGTAGGCTTTCATGTACTTTTGTCTAAATAAGATCTCGGCGAACAATTATTATTTTTAAAATTTTGTTTTCGAGACCACCGAGACTTTCGAGACCGATACCGAGACCGAGACCGTAAACATTTTCCGAGACCGAGACCGAGACTGATTCAGTCTCGATCTTTGGCTCGTGAACCCCTAATTAGGTTCTTAATGCATTTTAGAGCTGATGATGCCTGTTTGTTTGGCGAAACACGTGTAGTCGTAACTTTTTCATATATTAAACCACTTGATAGAGACCGAGACATTGTTTTCATTTCTGTAATTGTTAAAGACTACGCTTGCTATTAAAGAAAATATTAGTATTGAAACCTATTATAAATTATGTGTATTATTAGAACGAAAATCGAAAGGTTACAGCGTAAAAAAAATCGAAAACATTCATCCCAATGAAAGTTAACAGATTTATAAAAGAAACACCGGATAATGTCTACCTGGCAATAAAGGCAAGAGATTTAGAAATGTTATATATGTGCCTTTTTAGTTATTTGAAAATTTAATAAGTAACAGGTAAAAAAAACTATAGATATCCTGGTTTATATTTGTAAACTACATCCATTAAAAAACAAGCTCTATAGAAATGCCGCTCCGCCCCAGGGGTAGTAAAAAAGTGCACTTACAAAATAACGAGATGCAACTTTGACTAGATTTTCTCGAAATTGTCTGTCCCATTATAATAACCAACAAAAACAGTCCTTGTCCTTTTTTTTAGTTTGCACTAATTATGGGGATAATAGGAGCTTGTCGATCAAACGAACCACTTTTAATAGATATTAACAATATGCAAAATCTTGGATGGGCTTTATTGGTAACTATTCCTAACACAAACAAAAACAGATAGAAAATTTACGGTAATTGGCAATTTTTATGATATTTGCAAAAAAATATGTTGACCTTCGACCAACTAATGGGGGATATTCATATTCTCTTAATTACCAAAAAGGTATATGTACCTCACAAAAAATTGGAATAAATATATTTGGTGCAATCGGCAAAGAATTTGAAAATAATTAAATTTACCAAATTCGGAAATGTACACAGGGCATAGCTTTAGACGGTCATCCGCAACTCTAGTTCTAGATGCAGAAGGAGATACCACAGCTTTAAAGCGTCATAGTGGTTGGAAGTCAACATCCATACCGGAGGGCTACGTAGAAGATTCAATAAATAACAAGTTAAATACCACCAACAAAATTTTTTCTTCAGTAAATACAAGTACAAGCATCGCCACATCTACATATTTACCAGACACAACTAAAAATGAAAATCCGTAAATTTCCTTTGCCCGGAACTCTTCTCGTTATGAATATTTCCTTTTAATAGAAATATAAATATTATATAGTTATTTAGGAACACATATATATAGTGTATCTTCAAACATTTTTGTTGGGTGCCATTTTGTTTCAACATATTGGACTGCTACCAGTATTTTACCATTTTCTACCTATGCTATATCCGATTTTGGGCATATTATAAAATAAATTCAATAAGTATTTTTACATTGAGACACACCGCGATCGATTTTGTTAAGTCATGTTGAATTCGTACCAGTTTATTCCTATATCTATCAAGCCAATTGAATAAGATTTATTTTACGTTAATTTTTTAAAAATTTTACTTGACCGCCATTTTGCTCCGCCATTTTGAATTCGTTCCACAACTTTACCAGTTTATCTCTATATCACACTTAATATTTGCACAAAATTTAAAATTAATCTAATACTTTCAGGCTGATTTTTTCAATATTTTATTAGACCGCCAGTTCGTTTTGTATTCGTACCAAAATGTTACCTGTTCATTCCTATGTAACACTTGAGTTTTCATCAAAATTTAAGGCAAATCGGAAAATTAGTTCTCTAGTAATAATTTTTTTAACGCTTTGATAGACCTCCATCTTGTTCCAGCATATTGGATGTTTCCCCAAATATTACCAGGTACATCCCCATATGACCCTTAATTTTTGACTAACATTTGAAGTCAATCTGATATATAGATTTAAAGCTATTCCACGGACTGACAGACAGGCAGGCAAACAGACGGACCGTCGAAATTGATAAAACATATTTTTTGGCATCTAACGACGTTAAAACGTGAAGATATGTAAAACCTGAGGAGGTGAATTTTTACGATTACAAATCGATTATTTGGCCGCCATTTTGATTTGCGATCTTAAAATAGTACCACAGTTTTACTAGTTTAATACCACCCGCCTAGACCGGTCAAAGATCATGTGAAATTTTCATATTTTTACGTGAAAATTACAGGCTAGGAAACACTATAGACAAAAGCGACCTGTTGGATTGGGTCTCTTGCAACATTTAGGGTAATTAATAAATTTGCGGCTGTTTTTTTTTCAATTATGCCACAGCAAGTATGATAAAAAATATGCCAATCAAAAAAAGTTCTCTAAAATCGGGTGGAATCATTGTCAAATCAGGTGAATACCAAAATGTTGTGTGATTGTTTTATCGAGCTATTAAATCTGGATGGGCTATTTACAAATATACAGGGAGAAAGAAAATAGTTTTTTTTTATTATATTACGCAATATTATTAAGATAGCCACTTAATATTATTTTATATATTAAATGCCGAGGGACTAAATAAGAAAATTCGCTAAATATGTATTTGGTTAAAAATGTTTGGTTGGCAAAAACAAAAATACATAAAATGACAAGCGCTTTAATAAAGTCGGAAGGCGGTTCGAATCAGTGGAACAATCAGGATATGTTCTGTTTATACAGCCACTTAATGAAAGTGAGATTTTTTTATCAATCACCAAAAATTATGAGCCCCGCTTGACCTAAAAATCTAACCACTTATACAGTGTCATTTATTTAAATGCGGACCACCCCTATGCAAAGAAAACTTGATTTTTTTCGTATTGATAACAAAAAATTTTATTTTGAAAAAATATTATACAATTTTGTTAAAAACACAAGATAATTAGTTATTACTTCCCTCGTGAGATTTTCTCAGATCTTTACATTTAAGGGTCCCTAGATGCCGAAAAACATGTTTTCTCAATTCCGTCTGTCTGTAGGTATGTCTGTCAGTCAGTATCTCTGTTCGCGCCATAGCTAAAAAACTACTTATCCGATTTCTTCATATTTCAGTCTAAAATTAAGGGCCATGCATGCGAAAAATACATATAAATATATATATATATATATATATATATATATATATATATATATATATATATATATATATATATATATATATATATATATATATATATATATATATATATATATATATATATATATATATATATATATATATATATATATATATATATATATATATATATATATATATATATATATATATATATATATATATATATATATATATATATATATATATATATATATATATATATATATATATATATAGCCTGTATCAAATTTTGTCTATTTGTAATTAATAAAGAAAATTTACTTATTTTAAACACACTTTAAAATTGGAACAAGTATTCTATAATTATTTATTTATTGCCTACAAAATTACAAATGTATTAAAAAAGTAAGCAAAAAAAATGGTGTCAAATCTAAAAAAAAATTTTTAAATTGAAATTCACTGGCTAATATCCAGGAACCAATGGCAAAAGCTCTGAGAATCGGTATAAGGAATGTTCAGAAACTTGTGCATAAAAAAAAAACATAATTTACTTCCGAAGAAGATTAAGAAACGTACATGAAAAAATCAAAAGGCAAAAGGCTTAAGTTACAATGCAAAAATGGGTATTCATAATGCAATTTATGATTTATGCACGTCAAAGACTAATATAATCCTTCAGAAACTTTTTAATATTATAGACTAAAGAATATCATCATCACTTAAAAAGTCCTCATCTTCTGAGTCGTCCTCAAATGGCGCAATGATCATTGCTATTTCGACATCTAAAACTCGTTCCGGATTCCACGAATCCCATATTCATTTCTCCGTCTGTTCCACAGATTTCTTCCAGTACTCCGGCGTAATATAATTTAATGAATCTTGCCAAACAATTTGCACTTCATCTGATGTAAGACCATTGGTCACGTTTTTTTCGTAATATAATTTTGCCCCAGCCCATATTAATTCTATTGCGTTAAACTGGCAATGGTATGGCGGCAGTCGTAAAACCTCATGTCCATTTTCCAGTAATATTTCATCTACGGCATATATTGTTGGTTTTTTAATAGATTTTTCCATTAAAAGAAGTTCTACTTTCAGCATATTGGGTAAAGGATTTTGTTTTTGTTTTATTAGCCAGTTAAAAATATCACTTTTCTTCCAGGATGAAGTAGGTTGTTTATTTAAGATTCTTGAATGATAAGATGCATTGTCCAGAATGAAATGAAAGATGGAGCATCTAAATTTGGAATCAGTTGTTCTTTTAACCACATTTCAAACAGTTCACAGTTAATATTATCATGGTAGTCCATACTTTTGGATGTTGAAGAAAACAGTAAACTTCCACTTGGGAGAAATCCTGTTGGAGAACCTGCATGCAAAATGATGAACCGTTTTTCCGTTCCACATCCCTTTTTTCTCTTGACACTCTTTACAGACTCGTCCTGCCAAGATTTCGAACCACTTCCATTGGAGAATATCCAATTTTCGTCTAAAAATACCACTGTTCTACATTTTGAATTAACATTTTCCGTGTATTTCTTTAAAAACTGTATACGCTGACTCGCCATATGTGGCAACTCGCATAAAAATCTTCAATTACAGTCCTTTTTATATCGAAAACCCAACATTTTTATTATATTTGACAACGATTTTAGTCCAGTTTCCAATATGCCTCGATTTTTTAAAGCTTCTTTTAAAACTTGAAGGGTTATATTAGTTTTTGATGTATATAAATCGTTAATTGCATTACGAACATCCATTTTTACATTTTCACTTAAGTCTTCTGTTTTTGGCTTTTTTCGTATATATTTCTTAATCTTCTTCGGTAGTAAATTATGCTTTTTTTCATGCACAATTTTCTGCATAGTCCTTATACCGATTCCGAGAGCTTTTACTACTGTCTCCTGGATATTGGATTTTCATTTTCGTAATATTTTATTAGATTTAATATCAATTTTTTCGCTTGTGGATGCAAAAAACCCGAAAATTGTTTTCTGTTACTCATTTTGTCACTGACTTGTCAATCTGACTTTAAAGTGACATCGCTCAAAGATTTTTGCAACTGCTAGTATTTATATGTTTATATAATATATCTTTTTTCATATGAAAATATCATTGGTCCATCTAATTCATCTTCCCGATGTTATGAGGAGGATATGAATACACGTAATAAAATAAAAACAAACTTAAAAAGTGTGTCGATAAATCGTATGACCCGTACGATAAAACTGCTTTTGACTATAGGCACCAACCTATATATAGCAGATCTAGGCTAGAGTATAAATTTAATAAATAAGAAAAAAATGTTAGTAAAACGCTCGTTAGTCAATTTAATTTTTCGATATTTTAATGTATCTTGCCTCAAGAGGAAAATAAAATAGATGCCAAAGTGAAAGCTACATACACAACCAAAAAAGTATATTTTCCAGCAAGAACCACGATGCGGCCGGTCGGCTTATAAAACAAATTGGAAATGATATTTTAAAATATTCACTTCACATTTCACTAACTAACAAATAAAGTTAAAAATAAGTAGTATCATTTTACAATAATTCCAATTAATACCTGAAAAATGGTAGTATTTAATTGGGAAAAATTCCGGGGATGTTAGTGATGTGGTTGATATAAGCTTCGACGTACGTTATGGCATGGGGATGTATGTGAACGTACTACGTACCGCGTGAATTAGTAGCTGAAGTCTAGCATGTGAGATGATGGAATCGGTTGGCCGAGCCACCGTCTATAATAAATATATTAGAATATCTGTGGACGGTGGCCCACGGACTGTTGTTAATGGCGTTATTTGTATGTTAGTCAAGCAACGATAATAGGGATACCTACCTATTTTGCTATGTACACAGAAAATAATAACCTACATTTTGGTTTTGTGCGTTTTTAGGATGTTTGCAAAATTATTTTTGAAAAATATTTACCTACTTTTTTAAAAAGATAATTTCTCCTGTATATTTTCTGGTACGGCGCGGCCGACCCTGCCGCCCCTAAGGAGCCGTTACTGCTCTCTATTACGGTTAGTTATGGCAAACAATTTAAAATCACCCCTGTAGCACAAAATATTGGTCCTAGCATAGTGCACTGTTGGCCCAATATTTACAAGTGGGGCCAATATAGAAGTTTTTTAGCCTAAGTAGGTGTTATATTGGCAAAAAATATGTTTCGATATATAATGTCACTTTTGGACCCATATAGACCCAATATTTTATCAGTGAAACAGAATATAAAAGTTGTTTAACCTATGTAGGTGTTATACTGGTAAAAAACATGTTCGATATATAATGCCACTTTTGGGCCAATATAGAACCAATATAATATATAACCTCTTATAAATTTCTATCCGTTCGATGTTTTTTAACCAACGTAGTACCTTCGTTTTGCCAATATGGACATAACATATTTTTCCAGAATATTCGGCCTCTATACACCAATCATGGGCGATCAGCCCGATCGGCCCGTTTCGGTCTTGTTCGAATGCATGTGGAGCATCGCATGACCTTGTGCTACTGACATCCTTACAGTGTTGCTGGATTGGAGAATTATCTCGGTAAATATGAGATAAATTTTATGTTCTGTGTTTGGTCACAAAACGATTCGAATAACTTTTTAATTGCGCAACTTCTATACAGGATAAAGCTCAGACACACAAATCTGCATCTTTGTTATCAGGAATAGAAAGTTGGATGTACTAATTTTTTACCAGTTCATTCCCATCTCACAGCTAATTTTTCTACAAAATTTTCTAAATAGTTCTTATTAAGATTATCTAAGGATCCTGAAACGTGAAAATCTGAAAAAAATCTCGGAGGGTATTTTTTTAAGATTACAAAACTTTCCCTCACAAGGAAAGTAAAAACAAATATTTATAAATGCGCTGAATCTTGGGATTAAGAAATAGTATTTATTTCCCAAATTTCGTGTCATTTGCGACTTTTGGCAACGCCAAGTAGCTGTGGCAACTCTGTTTCAAATACAAAATGCAATTGGCCGGGTGTATGTATACACGGAAGTTTTTGAAGAAAATTGTTGTGAGATAAAGTGCTAATATTTGTTGCATTTTGGTAAGTTTTATTTACGTCTATATTTTGCATTTGCAGCTCTAGAACTAGGAACACACTAGATTGTTTTCAAAATATTTACGCCAAGCTGAATACTGCCAGTAAAGAAATGATGAAATCGGATTTGTAAATGACTTAAGTTTTTAAGTTTTAAATCAGTTAGTGATTCTTTCAGTTATAAACAACTTGTATAAAAACAGGACTTTTTCACTTTATTAAACTCACATTGGGTACAGGATTTGTGTCTGTTATAGAATTGATTTTGATATTTATTATACCCGATATTATACCCTCTTTGGCCCAATATAAAATTCAGGTTTATACTTTATTCCAACTTAAAGCATATGACAGGTTTTAAATGTAATTTAACCCTTTGTCAACATTTCTGAAAATTGATATCTATGTTTTAGTTCATGTCAAAAGAAGAATTTTTTATAATTGCGCCCAACTAACTCTGCCGGGTATATCAGAAATATCTTGAGGGGAAATGGGGGGTTAATTGGTAAAAAATAACAATTTTTCGTTAATAATTAATTCGTTATTGTCTTTTAATCGGTTTTGGGTATGCAGATTTGAATTATAAAAACTGTTTGTTATTTTGGTGGAAAATTGGAAAATAAGGAGTAAAGGTAAAAAGGGGAGGGGGCGAAAGTGAAAATGTATTTAAACAATCGAGTAATATGTCGTTTTATATACTCTTGGACATTTAAATGCTAATTTGAAATTTACTTTAGTTTCCTTAGAAAAAAGAGTTTTGGGGTAAATATTTCGATTTATTTTGAATTTTCTCTTCTAGATACTTTTCTAATGTGTCGAAAGTGTAGAACAATAAATTGAAATTCGAAACATTTAACAGAGAACCGAACGAAATTTGAAACCTGCCATCTCCTTTGAGTCCAAATCCTACAGGGTGGCCTATTTACGAGGGACCTAGGTATACCTTATTATCTCCGACATAAATTATAGGGAAATAAGTTTTATATAAAAGTTATTCGTTTTAAAACGATCCTCAATTTTTTAATACTTTAAGACGACTCAGCTCAGTGTTTTGTTGTTAGATTTATTTGTTTTCATTTATTTAAGGGGCAGTACGAAGAAGATTCAATGATGTTACGATAAAGATATAAAAAAGACAGTTTCGTTTTTTTGGCAGGTGTAATGGATCGTGATAGAGGGAGCAAAATTCACGCAATGTGCCAAATACACCATTAGGCTCCTAGCGAGAGGAAGAAGAATTAGTAGAAAACGATCTGGCAGTTCAAGGGTCTAGTAACTGATGAGCTGAGCTGATGGAATCCCATTTTCATTTTCATGTTTTGTTGATTTTTGTTATTGATTATAAAACCGAAAAATTAAATATGACTTATTTTACTTAAAACTCTCTTTTAGGAGTACGTATGGTGTTAAAGTCAATTACATGGTGCTACTAAAAAAAATCTTATTGATTTTTCAAGTGACCTAGTGCAGGGCTCTTTACTGTAATACAGCTCGATTGTTAAATTAATATAGTGTATAATAAGTGAGTCCGGCGGCCGAAAAACGGTTTTTTACAATAAATTGTACACACATTTTCAAACATGGTTTTAAATTACACTGTAGATAGTGAAACCTAAGACCTTGTTTAAAACTTCTTTACACCCACTCAATTTTTTTTATTGTTAAAAAACCATTTTTTCGGACAACAGACATACTAATTACATTATAATAATTTAACAATCGAGCTCTATTACAATAAAGGGCCTATATATATTGGCAATAAAAAAACAGGTTGAAAGTCAGTATTGGTCCAGGATCAGTTCTTATTATTCGACCCAGGTCAATTTCATATATTGGAGGTATATTGTGGAACAACATTGGTTCTAAACAGGATGCCAATATTGGCTAACAATAATGGGATAATATTTAAATAATCTTTCTTGGTCCCATTTGAACTAGCCAATCTTGGACCAATAAATATGTGCTGCAGGGGGCAGTTCATTAAATAGTTTTTCAGGCTGAATTTTTAAATATACTAATAAGCCGCCATTTTGTTCCGCCATCTTGAATTTGTGCCGAAATTTTACCAGTCGGTTCCTAGGTAATACTTGATTTTTGTACAAAATTTGAGATAAATTGGACAAGTAGTTTTCATTTTTGCTAAGTAGTTTTTTAGCTATGCCGCGAACAGACAGACCGACGGAATTGAGACAACACGTTTTTCGGAATTTAGGGACGTGAAGATCTGAAACAATTTCGGAGAGTGATCTTTTCACGATTACAACTGTTCCCTTTTACGAGGGAAGTAAAAATTGTTAAAATATTTTAATAAAAATTATAGAAAACAAAAAAATACACACACCTACCAGAAAATAATATTACGACATCATTTTATGCGTTTGGGGATTGGAAACGACTATTACTTTCTCATCTTTCTAAAACAAATCGTCGAATGTCTTACAGTTCGACACTATCCACTTCCACAGGCGTGTACGAACAATTAAAGCTACAACTCGCGATAGGATGCAACTTTGCCTCCAGTCACTTAAAATTAAATTTACTTTTAAATTTTATTTAACCAAATGCGAATAACAGAGTTTATATTTATTGATATTTCTACAGGTCGACAATATATTACATCATTCAACAGGTTTGATATGACCAGAAAATAGTAAATATATACTTTTTCTTCGTATTATTCATTAATTTCTGTTTTAAAATAATTCATTGCAGGATATTTACGGCACGCTCCCTTGAACAAATTATTTTGTCTTTCAAGGTAGCTTTGTCCGAAGCCGCTCCGGATGTCCGAAGTCACCCCGGTTTACGGAACAAGTTCTCATTTCGCAAAACAATGTTGAGGGTAAAGGTAGTTTACAAGAATTGGGACACCTGGTACAGTTTCAATCAGAAAATCATTCATGTGAAATTGCCTTAAAATATATTCTTTTGTTTTCTTATTATAAAAGTTATTATTTTAGCGAAGCGAAAACTAATTTTAAAAAGCAAAGAAAAATTACTAAACGCTGTAAATATGTATCTAGGAAATATGTAAACTGGGGTAAATATTCGTAGACGTATCCTAATAAACATAAATTGAAAGATTATGATTTATCGCTAACATATCCATTTAGTTCATCCTAAACCGGATTGCATATTTGCATTTAAGTAGCAAATATAGCGAGTAGTTTAATATTGGAATTAATCTAGCTACATCAATCATGTAGGAGAGATGAACTGGTTACCATTAACGCTCTATGATACAAGAGATTAATGGAACACTGATAAATATTTGATACGTTTAGACGTTAATACATAACCTAGTGATGAAGAAAAAAATTCTATATTTATGTAGAAGTTGCGGTAGGAGCAAAGAAAAGTGTCGAAAAACATAACCGTAATAAACCACACTGCGCAAAAAAGGCTATTTAAAATTGTGACCCATTTTTAAACTTCAATAAGTTCACAACTTTAAACAGTTTCATCCTTTGACCTATTACAAGGCCTATAAAAGTTGTGTTTAATATAATTACTACAGGGCAATTCAAAAAAATGTTTGCATAAATTGTAAAAAATCGGTAAATTTCCTTTACCCAGAACTTCCCTCGCAGTTTAGTTCAGTACATAGTCACAGTATATTATATGTGTCACATTTTTATTTTTATTGAGACTATTTTGATCCATCATATGCGATTCCAACCAATATCTTACTATTTTCTTTCTACCTATGCCACAACTTGACTTTAGGGCATAATTTAAAATAAAGGTAAATAAGTAGTTTTTATATTGACACATAGGGGAGAGTGGGGGAATATCGACCGTCGGGAAAAATCGACCACTTTCAAATCTTCTAAACTTGGCGCCATATGGGCTTAATACATCAACTGACCAATAGATGGCTTCGTATGTGCCTGATTTATGCGATTAATTTGAAGCCATAACGTTTCCGTGTATCCATGTTGATAGTTGTACTCGTGTTTAATCTGTTTTTATTAAAACTGTGCTGCTATTATTAAGGTAGGGAAATCCTTATACATTCTAAATGTTCTGCATTTTATCTTAATAGGATACTGCGGATATTCTTCCGTAATTTAGGTCCAATTTGGTGCACTTTTAATACATATTTTTAGTAAAAACAAATTTAGGGTTAAGTTTACCGGTTCGGGTAAAATCGATCATGCTGGTCGATATTACCCTGCAGTGATCGATATTACCCTACTTAATATTTGTGGTCTAATCATTATCTATTCTAAAGAAAGTGCGCAATAAATGCAAGCATAAGGTACATGTCAGCATTTCATTTCAGATGCCGCGAACATATGTTCGAAAAACTGGACGTTCTTCGTGGACGGAGGAGTCTATGAAAAGAGCAATAAAGGCCGTGGGAGAAAAGACATTATCCATTAGGGGCGCCGCACAAATGTTTAATATCCCATATGGTACTCTTCAAGATAGACTAAAAGGTAGATTTCAACCAAAAAAACTTACGTTGGGAAGAAAACCTGTCTTTTCCGAAAATCAGGAAAAAGAAATTGTTGAAACTATTTTAAAATTGTCCAAATTATTTTATGGATTGACAGCTCAAAGCATAAGAACATTGGTTTTTAAATATGCAGAGACAAATAAAATTACACATCCTTTTAATAATGAGAGCGGGATGTGTGGCAAGGATTGGATCTACTCATTTATGCGACGTTATCCGCAGCTTAGTTTTCGTAAACCGGAAGCTACTAGCCTAAGCAGAGTTACCGCATTTAACAAAGGCGAAATGGAATTTTTTTTTAATAATCTTGAAATGCTTTTTGAAAAATACCATTTTGAAGTTCATCGCATTTATAACGTTGACGACACGGGTATTTCCAATGTCCACAATCCGAGTCGTATATTGGCAAGAGAGGGAGAGAAACAAGTCGGCGTGATAACAAGCGGAGAAAGGGGTCAAAACACTACAATTGTATGCTGTTTTAGTGCGTCTGGGCAATATATCCCGCCCATGTTTATTTTTAAGAGAATGAGAATGAAAGATGGTTTGGAAAAAAATGGACCTGCAGGCGCGATATACAAACGTTCAAAATCTGGATGGATTACCGAAGAATTGTTTACCGAATGGTTGCAACATTTTGCGAAATTTGCTAATGCTTCTCCAGAGCAACCTATTCTTCTAGTACTGGATAACCATTCAACTCATTCTTCTTTGGATTCCTACACTTTTTGTAGAAATTCTGGTTTTCATTTACTATCACTTCCCCCCCACACATCTCACAGGACACAGCCTCTGGACGTTACTTTCTTTAAGTCCTTGAAAACTGCTTACCACCAAGAATGTGATAAGTACATAAAAAGTAGAAATTATGAAAGAATCAAAGAGACTGATATTGCCAAACTTTTTGGGAATGCTTACAATAGGACGACCACAATAGAGAAGGCAATTAACGGATTTAAGACCACAGGAATATTTCCCATCAATCGTGATGTGTTCTGTGAAGAAGACTTTGTACCTATTCATAAAGATAATACAGATCTGCCAAATACAACGGCTCCAGCAGATTTACCATTGCAGGGAAATACATCTCAGAATATCTTAGAACTTGTTGAACCCAGACAAATGACTCCTTCTCCAGAACCAGGGCCAAGTGGATTGAGTGGAACTGTTCCAGGAAGACTCAAGAGCTTACGTAATACCAGATTGTCATCAAATTCGTCTGATTCTGAATTCAGTTTTGAAGAAGTTGTGGAAGATAGCCTAAGTGATGATGGTGATAAAACCTTAAAAATTAAAGAAAAAACAGAAAATACTTCTTTCCAAGACCTATGTCCACTTCCAATGTTTCAACCAAGAACTTCACAGCGAAAAAGGCAACATTCTCAAATATTAACATCTACCCCATTAAAAGAAGAGCTCGAAAATAATACATTGAAAAAACAAAAAAAGGAAGAAAATGAAAAATTAAAAAAGATTACAAGAAAAATTGCAGACAGAGAAAAGGGAAATGAAAAGATTAAGAAGGTCACAAAAAAAAATTATGGGTAAAGTGGAAACTCAGGTTGAACAGGAAAGAGAAATTGATGAAATCTGTCCTATTTGTGAACAATTTGGATACAATGAGGTTTGGTGGCGGTGCCGTTCTTGTGCAACCTGGGCTCATGCTGACTGTACTAGTGCAGAAAAAGCTTCAGTATATATTTGTGACTTTTGCTCAATGTAATATTAGTGTTAAAATGTTGAAATAAAATAAATTCCAAAATATTACTACTCGGTCGATTTTACCCTACCTTGTGGTCGATATTATCCCATCGGTCGAAATTACCCGATTTTTTTACCTGTTTACAAAAATGCATTTTAAGGAAAAAAAACATTTTTTTATTTGCGAAACCAATAGAAAAGTTTTAGCAAATGAAGTAACGAAGCCATTTTACGGTTTTAGATACATTTGTACTAATACTTTTATTTAAAAAACTTAGTTGCGCTTAAGTAGTCGATATTCCCCCACTCTCCCCTACCACCATTTTGTTACGTCATGTTGAATTCGTACCAGTTTATCCAGTTTTCACATTTAATTTTTCTGCAAAATTTAAAGTCAATTGAACAAGATTTTTTTACGTTAATTCTTTAAAAATTTTATTTGGCCACCATTTCGTTTCACCACCTTAAATTGAAATCCATATTATGATTAGTCTTTACCTATTCGGTTGGTCCGCAGATATTTCCCAGATATATTGTTGTTACGTTAGAGTAGTGGTGTATTATTTGGGGTTAGGATCCAGTAAATAAACAACAAAAAACTCTTTTATTTATTGGCGACGTTTCGCAACTTTATTGTTATATCCTCAGGACACATAAATTTTATATTATGCAAGAAACCCATATTATCGGTCACCAATACAATATCTAGGAAATATCTGCGAACCAACGGAGTAGGTAAAAACTGATAATATGGGTTTTATGCAGTATATAAAATTGATGTGTCCTGAGGATGCAACCACAGTTTCGAAACGTCGACGATTTTAAAAAGACTTTTGTTAATTTTACTGAATCCTAACCCTACATAATACACCACTCTAACATACAAACAAGAGGATCGTTAACGAAAACCATTTAGAAACTTAATATCTGGGAAATATATGCGGACCAAAGCAGTAGGTAAAATCGATAATAATATGCTTTTCGTGCAGGATATAGGATCTATATATGTGCTGAAGACTCAACAATTAAGTTGCGAAACATCGACAATTAATACACCACTTAACCATTGATCCGCCATTTTGGATTTTTACCAAAATATTACCAGGTCGTCCCCATATGACCCTTAATTTTTGATCAAAATTTGAAGTTATTTGGATAAGTAGTGTTTAAGTTATGCCGCAAACTGACAGACGGATAGACAGACAAACCGACAGACGGACCGACGGAATTGATAAAACATATTTTTTTGGCATTTAAAACGTAAAGATGTGTA
Organism: Kuschelorhynchus macadamiae; assembly: GCA_030620095.1. Lineage (NCBI taxonomy): Eukaryota > Metazoa > Arthropoda > Insecta > Coleoptera > Curculionidae > Kuschelorhynchus > Kuschelorhynchus macadamiae. The sequence continues at coordinate 1,434,531 of JAUTXW010000294.1, read as the reverse complement.
AAACCCAAGAGGGTAATTTTTTCACGATTTTAAATATTTTATTTAGCCACCATTTTGTCTGGCTATCTTGAATTAGTATCACAATGTTACTACTTGATTCCTATACCACAATTAGTTATGGCTCATAATTTGAAATCAGACCATTAAGCATTTTTTTCAGGCTGAATTTTTAAATATTTTATTAAGCCGCCATTTTGTTCCGCCATCTTGTATTCGTACCAAACTGCTCTCAGTTGATTCCAATATAATACTAGATGTTATTGCAAAATTTGAGATACATTTCATGAGTAGATTTTGAATAATAATTTTTTTAACATTTCACTAGAGTGACATTTTGTTTCGCGATATTGGACTTTTACCAAAATTTTAACAGGCCATCCCCAAAATTTGAAGTTAATCAGGTAAATATTCTTTAAGCTATGCCGCGAAGTGACAGATATACAGACGGACAGACAAACCGACAGATGGCCGACAGAATTGATAAAACATTTAATTTGGCCGGCATTTTGTTCGGACATCTTGAATGAGTACCATAATTTTACTAGTTGACCTCTATAGCACAGTTGGTTATGGGGCACAATTTGCAATCAAACCATTACGCAGTTTCTTCAGGCTGAATTTTTAAATATTTTATTAAGCCGCTATTTTGGATTCGTACCAAAATGTTACTAGTTGATTCCAACATAATACTTGATATTTTTGCAAAATTTGAGATAAATTGGATGAATAGTTTTTCAATTATAATTTTTTTAACAAATCACTAGGTCTCCATTTTGTTTCGCCATATTGGATTTTTACCAAAATGTTACCAGGTCATCCCCATATGACCCTTAATTTTTGAAAATTTGAAGACAATCGGGAAAGTAGTTTTTTAGCTACGCCGCGAACAGACAGAGAGACAGACAGACAGACCGACGGAATTCTGAAATGTGAAGATCTGAAAAAATCTCGAAGTAAAAACTAAATGTTTAGATGTTCCAAGAAAAAGATATTCTTTTATATTAACAGAACCCGATATTTGTTAAAAGTCTATGCTAAATCCTTGTTTTAATTAGACTCGTAATTTGGTCCTAACCTAACATAATTCGCATTTTTATTAATTATAACTTTTGTTAAAAAAGTCATCCGCCTGAACGGGGTTCAAACACATATGCCGTAACCAAAAACGAGTATCCTACCACCGAGCTGGAAGCTGAACATTTAAGAAAACTTGTTTATACTTCGCGCAAATAAACGACGATAAGAAAAACATTGAACAATCTGTGTTGTGATAGGCGAGCTGCGAGGGAGAATTAGGCAATAATCCAAGAAAGCAGCTAAATGAAGCGAACTCATCAGCTGGTTGAAAATCATCAAAGGCAGGTTTCTAGTTTTTCAGTAACGTATTCAGCCCAATTCAGAATAATTCATGGTTCTAGGTTTAGGACCGTATCAAATTGAAATTACTGCGATTGCACGAAGCATACTCAGGGATCTTCACTGCACAAGATCAAAACACTGAATGAACTCCCATGAGCAGAGTTCAGGTATTTATACTCGACGCGCGACTCACTGTGATAATTGGTTTCCACTCAAGATGTATCACGTAGTTCGCGTCTCTTCTGAAATTTTCGGGGTGTTTGATAACTTCAATTGATTCTCTAATTTTTCGTTTATAATAACCCAAGATGCAAGAACCTTGGTATCTTTTACATTAATCATATGTCCTGTTGTATTCTGGTGTTCAGCAACAATAGATTGAGGAATTTGTTTCGTACTTATGTATCTTTCACGTGCCTTAAGACTAATAGACACAGACCATCCAGTTTTACCTATATACACTGTACCGCAGGAACAAGGAATTATATAAACATTTCTGATTGCAAAGGATTTACATCTTTTGGTGTCCTTAAGCATTAAAATCTTTTTGTGTGTACAAAAGATTGTGCGAAAGTCGGATCTCTGCAGAATTCTTGCAATTTTATCAGTGGTACCCTAAATAAAACGTAAACATACACTACTTAATGCTTGAGCATCTAATACAGGTTTCGGTATGGGATTATTATAATGCCTAATCGAACATCTGACATCTTCAGTGCAATATCCCTTTGATTTTAAAAATTCAGTCAGTTTTTCTGTTTCTTTCTGAATTGAATTTGTATCACATATTGACAAAGCCCTAATGACTAATGAACTGATGACGGATTGTTTTTCAGATGGATGATGGTGAGAACTAAAATTTAAATATCTTTTCGTATGTGTCGGTTTCCTCTAAACAGTATAACCTATCGTGTCGTTCCCTTTCTTTTGTACTAACACATCAAGGAAGAAAATGGCACCTTCTGACTCAATTTCCATAGTGAATTTTATGTTAGAATGTTGGTTGGTATAGATGATCTAAAAATATAGTTACATTTTCTTCTCCATACATTACAAAAGTTTCATCTACATATCTAAACCAATAATTAGGTTGTAAAGAAGCAGAACTTAAAGCAATTTCCTCGAAAGCATCCATAAATATGTTCGCTACCTTTACTCATAGAAGATCCCTTGAAAATGACTTAGTTAGATCCGTTCGTATTGTCCTATAGCTGTTATCTTGAAGTAATGTCTCTATTTCCTCTAAGTAGTGGTTCTTGTCGATGACTCCCGTTGCATTTCCTTTATCTGCAGGTTAGCATTATAACATCTTTTACGTCATTAAGGCTCCTTGTGGCTGTTCTTTCTGCGGCTGAGTTTTGGAGTTTGGTGGTTTATAGGTGCGAAGAATTTTTACTGCTTCATATCGAACTGAATCTGTTTGTTCTTGTGGTATTAGGATGTTGACCTCTATACTTGCTGCTATGTTCTATACTGGAATGGTACTTGGATCAATTGCAAACTTACGTCCTTTAGAGAGAACCGATTCCCCTGCTTTGGCTAATCAAATCAGGGGACATAAGCCAATGTAAACCCGTAACATGCGGATAAGAATCCAACTTGGCAGAACAAAATGAAGGCATAACGAAATGATTTAAATATCATAGTAAAAAAACTACTCATGCAAATCGACTTCAATCAAGTGTGATATAGAGATGTAGTTGTGAATGTTGTAGCATAATGGCGGTCTAATAAAACTACTTATTCTAATTGATTTCAAATTTAGCACATATCTCTTTACCACACAAATCATGCAAATTTAGCAGATTAAATCCTACGAATAAACTAGTTGAGACTTTGATACGAATACAATATAGCGGAGCGAAATAGCGGACTAATAGAATGATTAAATATCAATGTAAAAACTAGGTATTTAATTGACTAAAAATTTTGCAAAAAAAATCAAATGAGATATAAAGATGGTAAGTTTTAGTACTGTTGGAATGTTCGCGAACGAACGAATCTTTTTGAACGAATCAGTTAGATGAACGTTTCAAATAACTGACTCATACCGAATCTCGTTCATCCAGCTATAAGGGAGTTTGGGGTGGGACAGCCGTCAAGTTCGATAGAAACGGCTTTTGAACGAGTTTGATCTAGTATGCATCACTTTGGTAAAGTAACTATGGTCAAAAGCAGTGTTATCGTGCGGGTCATACGATTTATCAACGACAAACTTTTTAAGTTTGTTTTTCTTTTATTACGTGTAATCATATCCTCCGCATATAATCCGGAAGATGAATTAGATAGACCTTTGATGTTTTCATATGAAAAAAGAGGATAAACATATAAATACCAGCAGTTGCAAAAATCTTTGAGCGATGTCACTTCAAAGTCAGATTGACAAGTCAGCGATAAAATGAGTAATAGAAAATCGGGTTTTTTGCATCAACAAGCGAAAAAAATTGTATTAAATCTAATAAAATATTACGAAAATGAAAATTCACAGGCCATTATCCAGGAGACAGTAGCAAAAGCTCTGGGAATCGGTATAAGGACTGTGCAGAAAATTGTGCATGAAAAAAAGCGTAATTTACTACCGAAGAAGATTAAGAAATGTACACGAAAAAAGCCAAAGACAGAAGACTTAAGTGACAATGTATCAATGTAAAAATGGATGTTCGTAATGTAATTTTATTATTTATACACATCAAAAACTAATATAACTTTCAAGTTTTAAAAGAAGCTTTAAAAAATCGAGGCATATTGGAAATTGGACTAAAATCATCGTTGTCAAAATTAATAAAAATGTTGGGTTTTCGATATATAAAAAGGACTGTAATCAAAGATTTTTATGCGAGTTGTCATATATAGCAAGTCAGCGTATCCAGTTTTTAAAGAAATACACGGAAAATGTTAATTCAAAATTTAGAAAAGTGGTATTTTTAGACGAGACTTGGATATTTTCTAACGAAAGTGGTTCGAAATCTTGGCAGGACGAGTCTGTAAAAATTGTCAAGAGAAAAAACGGATGTGGGACGGGAAAATGGTTCATCATTTTGCATGCAGGTTCTTCAACAGGATTTCTCCCAGGTGCAAGTTTACTGTTTTCTTCAACATCCAAAAGTATGGACTACCATGATAATATGAACTGTGAACTGTTTGAAAGCTGGTTAAAAGAACAACTGATTTCAAATTTAGATGCTCCATCTTTATTCATTCTGGACGATGCATCTTATCATTCAAGAATCTTAAGTAAACAACCTACTTCATCCTGGAAGAAAAGTGATATTTATGACTGGCTAATAAAACAAAAATAAAATCCTTTACCTAATACGCTGAAACTAGAACTTTTTTTAATGGCAAAATCTATTAAAAAATCAACAATATATGCCGTAGATGAAATATTACGGGAAAATGGACATAAGGTTTTACGACTGCCGCCATACCATTGCCAGTTTAACGCAATAGAATTAATATGGGCTGGGGCAAAATCATATTACGAAAAACACGTGAACTATGGTCTTACATCAGATGAACTGCAAATTGTTTGGCAAGATTCATTAAATTATATTACGCCGGAGTACTGGAAGAAATCTGTGGAACATACGGAGAAATTAATATGTGATTGGTGGAATCGAGAACGAGTTCTAGATGTCGAAATAGCACCAATGATCATTGCGCTATTTGAGGACGACTTCAGAAGGACTTTTTAAGTGATGATGATATTTTTTAGTCTATAATATTAAAAAGTTTCTGAACGATTATATTAGTCTTTGACATGTATAAATCATAAATTGCATTATGAATATCCATTTTTGCATTGTAGCTTAAGTCTTTTGCCTTTGGATTTTTTCGTATACATTTCTTAATTTTCTTCGGAAGTAAATTATGTTTTTTTTTCAATAACAAGTTTCTGCACATTCCTTATACCAATTCTCAGAGCTTTTTCCACTGGCTCCTGGATATTAGCCAGTGAATTTTAATTTAAAATTTTTTTTATTATATTTGACACCATTTTTTTGCTTACTTTTTTAGTACATTTTTAATTTTGTAGGCAATAAATAAATAATTATAGAATACTTGTTCCAATTTTAAAGCGTCTTTAAAATAAGTAATTTTATTTATATATATATATATATATATATATATATATATATATATATATATATATATATATATATATGCTTGGCCCTTAATTTTAGACTAAAATTTGAAGAAATCGGATAAGTAGTTTTTTAGCTATGCCGCGAACAGACAGACTGACCGACAGACATACCTACAGACAGACGAAATTGAAAAAACATGTTTTCCGGTATCTAGGGACCCTTAAACGTAAAGATCTGAAAAATGTCACGAGGAAAGTAATAACCAATTATCTTGTGTTTTTAACAAAAGTGTATAATATTTTTGCAAAATAAATTTTTATTTATATATATATATATATATATATATATATATATATATATATATATATATATATATATATATATATATATATATATATATATATATATATATATATATATATATATATATATATATATATATATATATATATATATATATATATGCATGGCCCTTAATATACTATATTGGATAAGTAGTTTTTTAGCTATGCCGCGAACAAACATAAAAACATGTTTTTTGTTATTAAACGTAAAGATCTGAAAAATCTCACGAGGGAAGTAATAACTAATTATCTTGTGTTTTTAACAAAAGTGTATAATATTTTTGCAAAATAAAATTTTTTTGTTATCACAATACAAAAAAAAAACAAGTTTTCTTTGCACAGGGGTGGCCCGCATTTAAATAAATGACACTGTATAAGTGGTTAGATTTTTAGGTAAAGCAGGACTCATAATTTTTGGTGATTGATAAAAAAATCTCACTTTCATTAAGTGGCTGTATAAACAGAACATATCCTGATCGTTCCAATGATTCAAATCGCCTTCCGACTTTATTCAGGCGCTTGCCATTTTGTGTATTTTTGTTTCTGCCAACCAAACAATTTTAACCAAATACATATTTAGCGAATTTTCTTATATAGTCCCTCGGCATTTAATATATAAAATAATATTAAGTGGCTATCTTAATAATAATGCGTAATATAATAAAAAAAAAACTATTTTCTTGCTCCCTGTATATTTGTATATAGCCCATCGAGATTTAATAGCTCTATAAAAGAATCACACAACATTTTGGTATTCACTGTGTTTTCTGATTTGATTCATATTTTTGGTGACCTTTGGACCCGCACGATAAGTCCGCATTCGACTATAGTAGGTTAGTTATGACATTGTGTTAATGATATTTACTTAAATCTACCCGGAACTGGACATTTACTGTATTCGAAATACAATAAAAGATGGTATTTGTATATTTAGGTAAATACTGAATGAGTCAGTGAAAACATGGGCTTCAATACAAATATGGTCTGCTATAGAACTACATATCTTATTTAATAAATCATCTAGAGAAGTGATTTTAAAAAGAAAATGTTAAGGAAGAATGAAGCTACCACTGTGATGCTACTGAAATATTCTATCACCATTGGTACAGCTTGTTAAAACCTTTTGGAGTAAAACCCTACATTTTGAAACACCCGGTACTTTACTCCATTCGAACCCGCATGCACCTCATCAGAAAAAGCGGAGTAACCTACCACAGAGCCAGGAACTCATGCCGACCATTCAACAAAACGTATTTATACTCCGCGGAAATAAACGACGAACCAATAGGAAGAACATTGAACAATTGTGTTATGACTGGAGGGTTTCAAGGGTCAGTGAGCGTCTTGACTTGTAAGAGATCTTACGGCATAAAGACTTAAACTCGAAGCATGTATTATATTCTATAAAGCAACTATAATAAGAACATAATTAGGAATTTACTTACCCTGGATGGAACCAAGACTTGATCTGTAGTCGGGAGTTACGGACGTATGTCGACTATAAAGGGGCTTTTTTAGATGCAGTGATCCCTGAAACAAAAAAAATCTACATTTGTATATTCCGTTAAAAATAAAAATTGGAAAAAGAAAATTAAATTGGTTTGAACATGTGAACTGTTCAGATTTGAAGACTTGAAATAATAACCAGGCTAAATGCCAAAAATATATTTTTGAGATAATTGTTTTTTTTCGTGTTTGAAAAAATTATACTTGTAGTTTTAAGTGAGTTATTTAATAATACGGAAACAGATGTTTAATTAAAAACATAGATTTTAAATTAATAATTTAAATTAAAAGATGTATTTGTAAATATTGCCGTAATATATAATTTAAAAATAGGATGTGAAGTGTAATTGATGTATTATAGAAATATATTTCAGAGAATATTATTTTTGGTAAAATTCTCTATCTTTAGGTATGATTACATCTATGTTAGCCTTAATGATTAAAAACTTCAGTGTCCACACAAGTGAGCCCACAAAGGTTAACGCCGGAAAAACTGTGACGCCCTATAAATATCGTATGTAAATAGTTTTAAGAATAATAACTTGGTTTATACATACATAAATGTTTAAATTTCATTGTTTGCTTTATTATTTTTTTCAGTTTAGATATTTGGATGTAATATACCGGTTGTTTCAAAAAACATACGCCAACGTTTAAAGCGAGATTATTTATAAGAAAATAAGACAAAAAGTTCATATAAATATATGTATGCAGATGTTTTCCGAGATACAGGGTGTTAAAATTTTATAAAAAAGTATCATTTATTTAATAATCCAGAAATACTAAGAGTTATTTGATTAAGATTTGGTACAACCTCATAGATATTTAAAGGCTACATTTTAACAGTATTCAACAGTTTTTTTTCTTAATAAAAAAAATGGTATGCCACTCATTTAAAAAAAACTACTAGCTTTATCGTTTATGGCAAGGGAAAATATACAAAAAATGCATCTTAGTATTTTATGATATGACTAGTCATTTTACAAAAAAAAATCCATTTTGAAACACGCCTGTGGCATTTTTGGTCCAGTTTTAGCTGTAGTTAAAATTGCTCAAAACTCTACAAAACTTTCTGTTCGCAAATGTCCTATTTTTGAGATACAGGGTGTTTAAAAATTTAGAATTTTTATTTTAATTTAGCATCTTTTATCTTAAAAATAGGGCATTTGCGGAGATAAATTCAATAAATATTTTTTCTTGAAATGATCCAAAGAATAACTTTAGTGGGGTTTTGAGCAGTTCTGACTTTAACTATAAGTGGTGCAGAGGTATAAATGAAAACAGAACTTTTTTTTCTGGAAAACGGCTTATCGAACACAAAATACTAAGAAACATTATTGTGTATTTTTACTTGCCCTAAACCATAAAGCCAGTAGTTTTTTAAAAAACATTTAATGTGCTATTTTTTTAAAGAAAGTTAAGGATGGTTAACCGAGGTTAAAGTTAAAACTGCTGAATAATTTAAAAATACAGCCTTAATAGATACCTATGAGGTTGTTGCAAATCTTAATTTTTTTTTTAATTTTTTTCGAGCGCCGCTTCGAACCTCCGGTTTGGCGCCTTTTTAGAGTGGCTTTGCATGCAGTTACGTGAGCCCTGGAACACTTCCTTTTAAATAATAAGGTAATTATTGTCAAATTATAATAATCACTTGACATGAGTAACCATGGCAATTTAGTGTTGGTAGTTTCCAACGCAATATTTAATTCTTTTACACCAGATAAAACCAGACCAGATGCGAAAGACTGTCAAATTTATCTTTTCGTGTCAATGACCTTGACGTGTCAGATTTAAGCGGCCTGCACCATCATGTCTTTATAGCTACTGCAACGTGTGTTAGGAAACTGCCCCCACCAATGCTGTTCTATTTAAAACGTTTTCATATTATACTTCCCCGTCTGTTGGAGATGTGAACGTAATATTTTATTTTTTACGAAATGTACAGAGCCATGTACCTCTACCCTGTAAAATATACATTTTTATTTTATACATATTTTTTTCCAACCCGATAATATAACGATCATAGATCGTCATTGTATAGCTTGTTGAAGTCATAGAAATATTTTTTTTTTAATTATTCTCGAACAGTTTGTAATTATTGTAGTTCTATTAACAACAAAATCAAGATTACTATTTATAAAATTACGAGACAATTCTAAACAAGTTCTATGTGGTATGATATGCGTTTAGATATACTAACTTTTGACACTTTTTTGTAAATCTGAAACCTGAATAAAGTCTTTCCACCACTATCTTTGTTAGAACAAAACAAGTAATGACCCTTATAATCAGGCGTTTTCGCTCTAGCGAAGTAAAACGTCTCTATACACAGGTATAATGATATTGTACACACGACTAAATATTTTTTTACATTCTCACCTAATTACAAATAAACATAAATCAAAAACATCCAAACTCTGACAGAAACATCCATACTACACGTCACTTGGAAGACACATTACCGAGGCGGCCCTGAAATTTTATAATCATCAGTCTCCGTACTTGTTGCCAAGCGGCCTACCGTCCAGTGATGCCAGGTCTACCGTTTTCGCGGTAGATCTACCGTTTTGATGCATGATCTACCGTGCTACCGTTAAACTATGATTATCTACCGCTAAATATAATGTATGCTGTCATTTGTTTCCACACAAATAATTTTATAGACGAATGTTAAATTAAGTTATGTTTAACTGTTATTGTTACTTTAAAACTATAACAAAACATGTCGATATTGGGAAGACATTACTATTGCAGCATCGCAGCGTAGGTCGCTCATCCGCTCGCCACAGCAACGGACAAGACCGCAACGGATTTGCGCGATTCGGTCCTTCCCCCAATTCGAGACAAGAGACGAACGAATGAACGAAACGCGAGTGGTGGGTTGCTTCAACGTTTATGAATAATTAGGTATTATTGACGTGATTTACCAGCGTTCTTTTTATGAAAAATTAATTTATTCTAATAGTTAGTAGCAGATTATTGTAATTAGTATAGAGCTTTAAGCAGGGCATTTATAAACAACTAGAAATGAGGTAAGTAGAAAACATTAAATTTAAAATATTCCCGATATTGCAGCTGCTACTTCAAGTAAACAAAAAAAAAAGAAAATATGACCAGTAATACAAAAAAGACTGGGAAAAAGAATTTAATTGGCTAGCTGCTGGAAAGTTGAACACGGAAGCTCATTGCAAAGTATGTGATAAAATAATAAATATAAGTTCTGGCAAAATTCAATTAATAAGGCACCAGGATACTGAGCCCCATAGAAAAAAATCTTTAACTATCAAAAAACAGCATACCCTGACTTCTTTTGTTTTCAATAAAGGTTCAACCAGCTTAGAGTCAAGTCTAAAAAAAGACGATTGCTATATATCAGCATTTATAGCGGAACGTAATTTGCCGTTTAAGGTAGCAGAACATCTTCCATCGCTTATATCAAAAATATGTACCGATTCGGAAATCGCCAAAAACATTAAATGTAGTAGAACAAAGACAACGGCTATAGTTAAAAATGTAATTGGTCAATCAAGCTCAGATAAAATATGCACAATATTAAGATCAACAAAATTTTCACTAATTATAGACGAGTCAACGGATTTAAGTACCACAAAACATCTAGTGATGGTTGCTCGATATTTTCATGAAAATATGTAAGTTTGCATTTAATATAATTTTGAATATATAAATTATAAAATTTGTTTTTTAGAGTACACGATACATTTCTTACATTAATTGGAATGAATAATTCAAAAGCTTCTGACATTTACAAAGAAATTGTCAACTTTTTTAAGGAAAAACAAATCCCGTATTTAGAAAACCTTATTGGCTTTGCCTCTGATGGTGCGAACGTTATGGTTGGAGTTAACGATTCGGTGATGCCTAGATTAAAAAATGATATTCCGCAAATTTTTTTCATGAAGTGTATATGTCATAGCTTTACATTGTGTGCATCTAATGCCTGTTTGAAACTTCCGAAAGCCGCAGAAGACTGTGTGCGAAATATCTATAATTATATTGGTAACAGCCCTAAAAGGGTAGAAGTTCTTAAAGAATTTCAACAATTTACACAAACGAAAATACACAAAATCCTGCATCTAGCTCAAACACGCTGGTTGTCTTTAGAAGCAGTTGTTTGCAGAATAATAGAACAATATGATGCCTTAAAACTTTATTTTATCGATGCAGTTGCAACTGACAGACTACAATCAGCAGAAACTATTTTAAATGCGTTACAAGATCCCTTAACTTTGGCTTTTTTATTATTTTTGGAGCATATTTTACCGCTATTTAATAATTTAAATAAAGAAATGCAATCTACAGAGCCCAAGCTTTACAACCTGCATTCTCGTTTGTGTAATGTTTATAAAACATTGTTGGATTATTTTGTGAAAAAAGATGTATTTGATAAGATTCTTTTACATAAAATCAATATTAAAAACCCTGATAACTACAAGCCTATAGAAAAACTTTATTTGGGAGCAAAGGCAACACAATACATCTTAAAACAAAATTTGTCTTGTGACAAACTCCAAATTCTTCGTGTCCGTTGTCTGGATTTTTACATTGAGGCAGCGTTTCAAATTTCTAAAAGGTATGATTTTGATAATGTAATTTTAAAAAATATGTCACTAATAAATCCAAAAACTATTTTTAAAGGTGAGGAAGAGTCTTTGATGCCTTTAGCAATGCATTTTTCTCAAAAATATAAATATGATGAATCCCTAACACTATTTTGGTTAAATGTTCAAGCCGAAAAATATACCGATGTTACTAGAGAGAAAATTTTCACAAATTAATTTATTAAAGACAAAACATAGAAACTTATTATATACTAATAGCATTGTCGGATTAAGGAATTCGAAAGAATACATAGACAGGAAATGTTTTAATTTAAAAATTGACCAACAGTTGTTATCATATCACAACAACAATATGTACAAAAAATCTGAGCAGTTTTCCGACTCAGAATAAGTTTATTCTATTTGGTTTGGTCATATATATATATATATATATATATATATATATATATATATATATATATATATATATATATAAAACATATTTTCATGAAAATATCGAGCAACCATCACTAGATGTTTTGTGGAACTTAAATCCGTTGACTCGTCTATAATTAGTGAAAATTTTGTTGATCTTAATATTGTGCATATTTTATCTGAGCTTGATTGACCAATTACATTTTTAACTATAGCCGTTGTCTTTGTTCTACTACATTTAATGTTTTTGGCGATTTCCGAATCGGTACATATTTTTGATATAAGCGATGGAAGATGTTCTGCTATATAAATATATATAGCAATATATATATTTATATATATATAGTTAAAGATTTTTTTCTATAAATAGTATCCTGGTGCCTTATTAATTGAATTTTGCCAGAACTTATATTTATTATTTTATCACATACTTTGCAATGAGCTTCTGTGTTCAACTTTCCATCAGCTAGCCAATTAAATTCTTTTTCCCAGTCTTTTTTGTATTGCTGGTCATATTTTCTTTTTTTTTGTTTACTTGAAGTAGCAGCTGCAATATCGGGAATATTTTAAATTTAATGTTTTCTACTTACCTCATTTCTAGTTGTTTATAAATGCCCTGCTTAAAGCTCTATACTAATTACAATAATCTGCTACTAACTATTAGAATAAATTAATTTTTCATAAAAAGAACGCTGGTAAATCACGTCAATAATACCTAATTATTCATAAACGTTGAAGCACCCCACCACTCGCGTTTCGTTCATTCGTTCGTCTCTTGTCTCGAATTGGGGGAAGGACCGAATCGCGCAAATCCGTTGCGGTCTTGTCCGTTGCTGTGGCGAGCGGATGAGCGGCCTACGCTGCGATGCTGCAATAGTAATGTCTTCCCAATATCGACAATATCGACATGTTTTGTTATAGTTTTAAAGTAACAATAACAGTTAAAAATAACTTAATTTAACATTCGTCTATAAAATTATTTGGGTGGAAACAAATGACAGCATACATTATATTTAGCGGTAGATAATCATAGATTAACGGACGCACGGTAGATCATGCATCAAAACGGTAGATCTACCGCGAAAACGGTAGACCTGGCATCACTGGACGGCGAACAAAGTAGTGGGGAGCCGACTAGCCGGTAGGCCGCTTGGCAACAAGTACGGGGACTGATGATTATAAAGTTTCACGGCCGCCTCGGTAATGTGTCTTCCAACTGACAGGTAGTATGGGTGTTTCTGTCAGAGTTTGGATGATTTTAATTTATTTTTATTTGTAATTACGTGAGAATGTAAAAAAATATTTAGGCGTGTGTACAATATCATTATACCTATGTATAGACACGTTTTACTTTGCTAGAACGAAAATGCCTGATTATAAGGGTCTTTACTTGTTTTGTTCTAACAGAGATAGTGGTGGAAAGACTTTATTCAGGTTTCAGATTTACAAAAAATTGTCAAAAGTTAGTATATCTAAACGCATATCATACCACATAGAACTTGTTTAGAACTGTCTCGTAATTTTATAAATAGTAATCTTGATTTTGTTGTTAATAGAACTACAATAATTACAAACTGTTCGAGGATAATTTAAAAAAAAAATATTTCTATGACTTCAACAATTTATACGATGACGATCTATGATCGTTATATTATCGGGTTGGAAAAAAATATGTATAAAATAAAAATGTATATTTTACAGGGTAGAGGTACAAAAAAAATAAAATATTACGTTCACATCTCCAACAGACGGGGAAGTATAATATGAAAACGTTTTAAATAGAACAGCATTGGTGGGGGCAGTTTCCTAACACACGTTGCAGTAGTCATAAAGATATGATGGTGCAGGCTGCTTAAATCTGACACGTCAAGGTCATTGACACTAAAAGATAAATTTGACAGTCTTTCGCATCTGGTCTGGTTTTATCTGGGATAAAAGAATTAAATATTGCGTTGGAAACTACCAACACTAAATTGCCATGGTTACTCATGTCAAGTGATTATTATAATTTGACAATAATTACCTTATTATTTAAAAGGAAGTGTTCCAGGGCTCACGTAACTGCATGCAAAGCCACTCTAAAAAAAAATATATATATATATATATATATATATATATATATATATATATATATATATATATATATAAATAAAACGAAACCAGTAACGGTAAGGATTACTCCTTCACCATTTTGTCGAGAATCGACCAAAATATATATATATATATATATATATATATATATATATATATTCGTTTTAAATAAATTGTTTTAATTTATATAGTGTTTATTTTAATTTTGTTCTTTCCGTCAAGTCTTATTTGATTGTCCTTATGCTTTCAACTATACATTTTTATGATATTTTTAGACCTAAGGGGTTAGGGGACAAATCTACCGTTTTTTGTTCAAATCTACCGCCTTCCTTACTTTCGACCTGGCAACACCGTCGCCGTCGCATGCAGCACAGGCGATACAGGAGTTTACGCATCTAGTCTGGTTTTATCTGGGCTTTTACTTAGAATAGAAAAGCTAAGGGGGCGCTGTTTAGATTAGACGTATTTCTCGGTTAAATTTTTTTTTTAAATTATAATGTTGTTCTTATCACTGTCATTCCTCTAGAGCTGTCCTATAAAGCTGAAAAAAATTACATATATAAAAAGATAAGATATGTTTTTACGCGCAAGAATAAAGCGAACCATAGTACGAAGTATTTTAAAAAAATGATCTCATAGAAGTACAAAAAAGTGTATTTATTAAAAAATAAATTAACTGCGGAAAATAAAAGAAAAAGACTTTTACGATGCCAACAGTCTCTGAGAAGTTTTCGTAGCAGAGAATATATCTGAAAAATTTGCTTTTCTAACGAAAAAAGATTTTTACGCCATCCAAGAAACACTCAAATTAACAAGTTTTACTCAACTGCCGCAAAAAAGCGAGAGGTTCAATTGGATAAGATTTTAATTCCAAGGGCACGTTTTGCAGAGTCAATCATGGTATCTTTAGAGGTGTCTAAATCAGGAAGAGGGTGCCTCCTCCCATACTTTTTGCACCACAATCAAATATCTACAAGAAAATTGCCCAGAATTTATCGAGCCGAATTTGTGGTAGCCTAACAGCGATGTGATCTGAACCTCATTGTGTATGCTAATTACACTATAACGACAATAGACGAATTGAAAAATAGAATTATTGATTGCTGGGATCAGTGAATGCATTACAAATAATTCTATTAGGCAATGGAGAAGATATTTACACAATTAATTCCTATAAAAATGTTTTATTTTCTTTGATGTTATTTCTAGTTATTAATTATTCCGTACTGTATTCCATTGTTTTATATTTCTTAATGCTATTTTATTTAATAATAAATACTGGCGTTTGAGTAATTTGTTTTAAAAAAGAATAATAAAAAATGTCCATTCACAAAGCAACTTTGATAAACTGTTATTTGATAGGTAATAATGCAGAATGAAAGCAGGAAGTAGGTCAAACGATCCCGAGCAATATTGCGAAAAAAACACTAACTCCCATCCCCACCACGCAAGTATTCCGCCCCCAGGCGCAGGTGTGGGGCATGGGGGTGAACCAATAAAGTGTCTCCATGTTTTCAAGTGTGCAGACTCCAATGAGGCACTCCTCGTCATCGTCAGATGTTATGAAATAGCGTTTTTAACCTTTTAAAACCGAGCATTCTCGTACTGTAACGCCGACAAGCACCTTACCACAACAAAAATCGATTATCTGCTTTTTGTTCTAAAATATTGATATTTTCAGAACTTGTTTTCCAATAAATACCCTTCCTAAAAAATATTAATTGGTTTGTAAGTAGCGCAGTTCGTTTTTGCAACGAGCTTAAATGCACCTATTTAATAAAAAAGTCGTAAGTCCGGTCCTGGCCAAAATTGGTCTGCTTATTTTTAAAATGATAGCAAGAACTTATTGACTAATATCATAATCAAAGATCATTAAAGTCCATAAACAAACAAAAAGTTAATAATTTGTTCCAGTTTAATTTGGCCCACAGTATATATGTATTTTTAATTAATCTAAATCCGACTGGACATTCCACATGCCCACACACGCGTTACTTTTTTTTAAATGTCAGATGCGAAAGACTGTCAAATTTATCTTTTAGTGTCAATGACCTTGACGTGTCAGATTTAAGCGGCTTGCATCATCATGTCTTTATCGCTACTGCAACGTGTGTTAGGAAACTGCCCCCACCAATGCTGTTCTATTTAAAACGTTTTAATATTATACTTCCCCGTCTGTTGGAGATGTGAACGTAATATTTTATTTTTTACGAAATGTACGGAGCCTTGTACCTATACCCTGTAAAATATACATTTTTATTTTATACATATTCTTTTCCAACCCGATAATATAACGATCATAGATCGTCATTGTATAGCTTGTTGAAGTCATAGAAATATTTTTTTTTTAAATTATCCTCGAACAGTTTGTAATTATTGTAGTTCTATTAACAACAAAATCAAGATTACTATTTATAAAATTACGAGACAATTCTAAACAAGTTCTATGTGGTATGATATGCGTTTAGAAATACTAACTTTTGACAGTTTTTTGTAAATCTGAAACTTGAATAAAGTCTTTCCACCACTATCTTTGTTAGAACAAAACAAGTAAAGACCCTTATAATCAGGCATTTTCGCTCTAGCAAAGTAAAACGTCTCTATACACAGGTATAATGATATTGTACACACGACTAAATATTTTTTTACATTCTCACGTAATTACAAATAAACATAAATCAAAAACATCCAAACTCTGACAGAAACACCCATACTACACGTCACTTGGAAGACACATTACCGAGGCGGCCCTGAAATTTTATAATCATCAGTCTCCGTACTTGTTGCCAAGCGGCCTGCCGCTCGGCTTCCCACTACTTTGTTCGCCGCAGCACAGGCGATACGGGAGTTTACGCATCTGGTCTGGTTTTAACTGGGCTTTTACTAAGAATAGAAAAGCTGGGGGGGGGGAATTGTTTAGATTAGACGTATTTCTCGTTTAAAAAAATTCTTTTAAAAATTATAATTTTGTTCTTATCACTGTCATTCCTCTAGAGCATAGGACAGCGCTAAGCTAAGCTGAAAAAAATTACATATATAAAAAGATGAGATACGCGCAAGAATAAAGCGAATCATAGTGCGAAGAATTTTAAAAAATGATCTCATAGGAGTACAAAAAAGTGTATTTCCAAAAATTAACTGCGGAAAATAAAAGAAAAAGACTTTTAGGATGCCAACAGTCTCTGAGAAGTTTTCGTAGCAGAGAATATATCTGAAAAATTTGTTTTGTCATCCAAAAAATACTCACATTAACAAGATTCACTCAGCTGCCGCAAAAAGCGAGAGGTTCAATTGGATAAGATTTTAATTCCCAGGACACGTCAATCATGGTATCTTTGGATGTGTCTAAATCAAGAAAAATCAGTATGAAATGTTAAAATAGATTCAGACGTCTACCAACAGCATGTGCTTGCAAATTTGCTTTTCGAAATTGAAAATATTGGTGATAATTACTGCTTTCAACAAGAGGGTGCCCCCTCCCATACTTCTCGCACCACAATCAAATATCTACAAGAAAATTGCCCAGAATGTATCGAATTTGTGGCAGCCTAACAACCCTGATCTGAACCTCGTCGATTATTTCATATTGGGAATTCTGCCAATTACAATATAACGACAATAGACGAATTGAAAATAGAATTATTGATTGCTAGGACCAGTTTAGTGAATGCATTATAAATAATTCTATTATCCAATGGAGAAGATATTTACAGGCTGTCGCTGATAATGAAGGACGCCGCATCCACAATCAATTCCTACAAAAATGTTTTATTTTCTTTCATGTTATTTCTAGTTACTAATTGTTCCGGACTGTATTCCATTGTTTTATATTTCTTAATGATATTTTAATCAATAAAAAAGACTGTCGTTTGAGTAATTTGTTTTAAAAAAGAATAATAAAATATCCATCCACAAAGCAACTTGGATAAACTGGTATTTAGTAACTAATGCGGAATGAAAACAGGAAGTAGGTCAAACGATCCCGAACAATATTGCCAAAAACACACCTGCCCCCAGACGCAGATGTGGGGTAGGGGGGTGAACCAATAAAGTGTCTCCATGTTTCCAAGTGTGCTGAATCCAATGAGGCACTCCTCGTTATCGTCAGATGTTATGAAATAGTGTTTGTAACGCCGACAAGCACCTTACCACAAAAAAGGATTCTCTGCTTTTAGTTCTAAAATATTAATATTTTCAGAACTTGTTTTCCACTAAATACCCTTCCTAAACAATATTAATTGGTTTGTAAGTAGCGCAGTTCGTTTTTGCAACGAGCTTAAATGCACCTATTTAATAAAAACGTCGTAAGTCCGGTCCTGGCCAAAATTGGTCTGCTTATTTTTAAAACGATAGGAAGAACTTATTGACTAATATCATAATCAAAGATCATTAAAGTCCATAAACAAACAAAAAGTTAATAATTTGTTCCAGTTTAATTTGGCCCACAGTATATATGTATTTTTAATTAATCTAAATCCGACTGCACATTTCACATGCCCACACACGCGTTACTTTGTTTTCAGTCTCCAGAAACTGGAGACATAATAAAGCCAATATCGAAACTAATAAAAAGAAAAAAACTGTATCAGCACACGTCTCGTTTGTTAACAGAAGTTTTATAGGAGGGACATATTTTATTACTAGGTTACAGTATTTTGATGGACGCATTAATATAATGAAATCCGGACGGAGGAAAAAGGTAAAATGTATTTCCCATTACGGTAAGTGGTTTTTTGTTGCGAGGGTTTAGATGTAGGTATTTATCGCGAATTCCTAAGGTCACTGAAAATTTACACCTCACTTCCTTCCGAATTGGCACTCTGCATTTTATACAGAAATGATTTATTTTCGGTTATATTAACTTTATCATTGTTCATTGGTCTGGTGACACGTTGTATTGGAGATTTTATCTTTTATATACATATATGCATAATTCATTCGTTATATTGAATAATATCCTACCTAAACATCAGTCGGGGTTTAGGAAGAATTTTGGAACGTCGACGGCCCTTTCCAATGTTTTGGACAGCATTTCACGAGCTTTAGATACTGGACAGATGTTAGCTTTGGTACTTTTTGACTTTTCTAAGGCTCTCGACACCATTAATCATACCTAGGAAGTTTGAGATATTATCCAACTTTATAAATCATTTGTTCAATCAGTATTCACCTTTGCCACCATTTCTTGCACTTCCATTTAAATTTTTTTCCCGAAAATTTGGGTGCATTTAGTGACGAGCAAGGAAAAGGCTCCATATACTAAAAATTGAGCAACGCTACCAAGGCGGATGGAATCCAGCACTGAGGGGGAATTTTTGTTGGTTTCTTATGAGAGAAAGGGATCAAGAATATAAACGAAATTCAGTATTTGCAAAAAAGTTATCTGATGACATATTATTATTACCTTTTATACTGGGCACTATAGAACAAAAATTGCAAGAGTTCTGCTGAGCTCTAAAATTCGCACAATCTAGATAGAACGGTAACTCCTCAGTAATACTTAGAAGACAGTAAAGAAACGCACTAACTTCGTCTGCAGCTGATGAAGGTCCATAATGTATGTATGTATGTATGTACATCTGAAGTGAATCATATAAATATCCACTGTTATTTGAAAAAATGTTAATTTTTACAAATATATTATATCACATTTTAGCAGGTAGGTTTGAGAAAATCGTCAATGTTCGTTTGCTTCACCTTATTCATTTTTTTTTGTCAAACCCATATCCCTTATTTTTTTGGAGTTAAAGAAGCTGGACCACTTCTGCTTCCTCTTGCCTCATAAACCATTAAAAGACAACATCGATTGTTTTTAGCGTTTTGTGGTGGGAGGATTCCGGCACAGTCCTCGAGGTTTCTTCCTCGTCAGTCATTGGGGTTTGGAAGAACACTGTCAATAATTTCTTCATCATCACACATCCTCTCGATCACATTTTTCTCCTAGTTTGAGAGATTCAAGTCATGTCCTTTGTTAGAGAGTAGTGGATCATCTGTAGGCCGATTGAGATCTTCGCAGGATTATTTAAATTTATTCTACGCCTATTTTAGTGTACCTGGGGAAATCGAATCCCAAGCTTCAACAACCATGTAGCAACGTTTCTTCAGTTCAATTGATTTGAAGAACATGATACATTGTTAGCCTCCTCTTCTTCGTCGTCACTGTCCCTGAGCAATGCCATTTTGATCCACTGAGAAAAGGACTGATGTCACATTAGGAGGTAGAAAGATGACTTTGAAATCTTGTCAAACTTTCAGCACTTGGATGTGAAGGCACATTGCACCAAAGACCCTCATCCAAACACTCTTTGGTGGCTCTCTATACAGTCTTGCGCTTCGAAGTTCCTGCATCGCAGTCGAGTTTGCTCGAGGCTTTGGATAATAGAAAATTCAGATAATGGAGGTTCGGAAAATCGAGGTTCTACTGTTTGTGCCTTTAAAAAATCAGGCGACCGTCAGATTAGCCCAGAAATATAGCCAATAGAGATACTCCAAGTGGAAAGGAACAACATTCCAAGGGAAATGGTCAGAAAACATGATATAATTTTAGACTCAGAAGATATCAAAAACTTGATTTAGTTAGAGGAGACCATACGACGGATCTTTACTTGAATACATCAATTACACTGGCCGACAAAAAATTTTTTTTGTTGTAACACAAATCAGAAGATCATAATCTAATAGAATGGACCTATCCAAATACGAAAATGACAAATAGAAAGTTGCAGCACGTAGGGTTTTCTTGTTAGAGTTGTAGAACCATATCGAATGTTACAATACTTAATATATAGAAAAAATCATTTCAGAAAATTCTTAACCCTGTTTATTGACTACTTTACAGTTTTCGCCTATTAAACGTACCATACATCTAAGAGAAAAACAAACGAGAAAAATATTAACTTAAAACACTAATTAAACTTTATTTTTTCCGTTTATGAGGTGTCTTATCTTCTCTCTTCAAAAACCAACAGTAGTCACCCATCATGGCTGGATCTCATCGTCCGTGGTACCGAATTTCCACTGTTCTGATATCTTGGAGAAACCTTTCACCCTGCTCGTCACTAACAACTCCCAAATTTTTGGGAAAAAATGAGAGATGGGAATGGAGAAAGTGAATTTTTAATGACATTCTGGCACCAAGCGCTTTATAGGCATCTAAGAGTTCATTAACAAATTGTTCATAATTTTCATCCATATTATTGCCTAAAAATCCTCTTACTACATTAACAAATAACTCCATGCTCTGAGTTCCTGCCTGGTAAGCTTTTCCGCAAAGTTGACATCGTCCAGCAATTTTCTGATTTGTGGCCCAATAAAAATGCCTTCTTTTAATTTGGCATCACTTAACTGGGGAAAGACTTGTCTTAGGTATTTAAATTCATCACCATCTTTATTCAAAGCCTTCACAAAGCATTTCATCAGCCCAAGTTTAACGTGAACAGCAGGCAAAAGGACATTTTTGGGATCAACAAGAGGTATAAATTTAACATTTTGAGATCCTGGTTGAAATTCGCTTCTTTCTGGCTAAATTTTTGTTACATAATGCTGATTTATCGCACGAGTGTCCCATAAACAAAGAAAACAGCAATAATCCGCCTTGAAGTCCCACTAAAATCGCTATAACTTTTAAGTCCCCACATATCTGCCATTTATACCTACTGTAGTTTATTTTATCCAAAATCGCACGCATATTTTCATAATTTTCTTTCATTGCAACTGAATGGGCAACTGGTATAGAGGGTTTTAAATTTCCAGTATGCAATAACACAGCTTTTAAGCTATATTTAGATGTGTCTATGAATAAGCGCCACTCACGAGGAGAATGTTCAATATCAAGTTCCTGCAATAAACTGTCTATATCAGTACACGCGCACAACGAATTTTCCATACTGTAGAATTCAGAAAACATGGCATTTCTTTTTCTGAAATTCGTAATTTTTGTTTTTTTGGCCAATAGGTTCCATTCCTTAAGACGGGAACCCAGAAGTTTTGACTGTTGCTTGGATAACCCCAAATCACGTACTAAATAATTTAATTCACTTTGAACAATCAAATGTGGCTCGCCGGAACTGGGACATGTGGTAAAATGTGGTGATATCGGTGCACTGTTCTTCTGAGCTGCCTGATGATGCATTATCTCCATTATTTCCCAAATCAATAGCTTGCCAATTTAAAGGCGATTGTGCACTGGCAAATTTGCATTATGAGGAACAGGTCGTATGGCAGATTGCAAATTTGGATATTCTACATTGTGCTTTACCTTTTTGGAATAACCTTCAGTCTTTGTCAGGCAAAAATAACATTTGCGTGGGTTCTCGCCATACCATTGGAACTGCAAAAGGCATACTTTTTCTCTTTCCCTTCATCCACTGCACCAGTGATACACTACAACTAACACAGCACACATGGGGAGCCTACCGCTTATCTTGATCCCCAATTAACACACCAAAATATTTAAAGTAGGCTTTTTTTACATTTTCGGCAAATAGCCTGGCTTGTGATTTCACCAGAAATTCTCCACAAATAAAACAAAATCTGTCAGGAAAAATTTTGCAACTTCGGCGCGTTTGACTCGACATTCTCCTCTTCACATACATTTGCTTATCGATACACAGAGAACCGCTCAATTCGAAACTCAACAGAAGAGTGATGTTTAACGTTTATTTTATGTCTAATGTTGTAAACAACCCAGTCTAGGTAATTTTTACGTTGTAAAATGAACCCATTTTTGCCCCTCCACAATAAAATTGTTTACCTGTCAATATAAAAGGTTCTAATTAGGCTATTAAAAAATGGTAGGTATTAGGGCTTTCCAAATAATTTTTTTTATTATTGGGAGGATATTTCTATTGTGAAAATAATGAGCTAAGTCTAAGTTAGAAAAATCTTGTCGGCCAGTGTTATTATACACTTTAATACGTTTAATGAGAATTCGTTCTTTTCAGTTATTTAATAATTAAAATAGTTTTTATTTTATTTATATACCAGCTTAATAGTTTTGTTAAATAAACACTAACTGGAAAATTTGAACATCCATTTTTAATTAACAATTATAAAAATTTTTTGAAGTGATCCTTAATTTGTTTCGACTAGTTTATTTCGGTGTGCAAAGCTAGGGGAATAAAACCTGATTTATAATCCACCCTTTTCCGGTGCAAATCAGTAATTTACTGTATTTATAAATAGTATTTCTATTTTTTAAGTTTTCCACTTATTAAGCGTACATGCCTGTATTAATCACCCTGTATAGTAATAGTAATGTGCTATTAGTGATAAGTTTAACCACAACAATTAACATAATAATTTATCATAGAAACAGGTGGAATCTGATGCAAGAGTAATAGCATAATATGTTCAACCATGTCATGAGTATGAATCATGTTACAACTTAATAATTGCATTCTTTCTGCTTTTATTGATATAATTTGTTAGATAATTGTATTTTTTTTTCAACTTGCTTTAAATTCCATGCTATTATCTGCTCAGATGTTGGCCTGATGTCTAAAAAATATTAATGCGATATTTATAGCAACTGTAATATGAGTTATTAAAGAAAATATTATTGTCACTTGTCCATTTAATTTTAATAAATATACAATGCGGTTCTTTAATGCCCCCCCCCCTCCCCTTTTATTGTTTAAATCAGTAGCAAACTTAACACTATTGCTTGCCTCGTAAGAGGGAAAAATTAAATATTACGTAGAAATGAACTTTTAAAAAGTCTTTTTTTTACGAATCCAAGATGGCGAAACAAATTGGTGGATTAATAAAATATTTTAAAAAATCGGTAAATTTACTTTACCCGGATCATCCCTCGTTATGAATATTTCGTCTTATTAGGAATAGTGAAGTGTGACCCAATTCAGTTCATAGTCATTTAGTAACACGTATATACTGTCTTTTAAAACGTTTTTATTCTGGGCCATTTTATTCCATCATTTTGGATTCCTCCCAATATTTTACCAGTTTATACTTAAGCCACACTTGATTTTTGGGAATAATTTAAGATAAATCCAATAACTAGATTTTACATAAACATACACCACCATTTTGTTACATCATGTTGAATTCATACTAGTTTATCCCTATATCACGTTTAGTTTTTTTGCAAAATTTAAAGTCACTTGAATAAGACTTTTTTCGTTAATTTTTTAAAAATTTTATTTGACCGCACTTTTGTTCCGTTATCTCGAATTCGTAACACAACTTTACCACTATATCACACTTAATGCTTGCACACAATTTGAAATAGAATAGAATAATACACACATACAATGTAGATATAGGAGTCATCAAAATTAAAATTTAACATAATATTTTAAAATTACACTTAAGAAGCATTCAAAAAATAGTTACAGGCTAAAAAACAGAAGATCCTAAATAACTTAACTATGGTTTCCAGTGTCTCATCACCAAAAAAATCATTTGTTGTAGTACGGTCTTATCTCTAGAAAGTCCTTCAGTTTTCTCTTGAAAGTATGCATTTTTGTTTATTAATTAATCTAGGTAGTGTTTTTAGGCTGATTTGTTAAATATTTTATTAGGCCGTCAATTTATTTCGCTATATTATATTCATACCAACATGTTACCAGTTCATTCCTACATAACACTTGATGTTTGTGCAAAATTTGAGGTAAATACTTTAATAAGTTTTTTCAGTAATATTCTTATTCCGGCATCTTGAACTTTTACCAAAATATTACCAGGTCATCCCCATATGACCCCTTAACTTAATTAACTTAACAAAAATTTGAAGTCACTCTGATAATGAGTTTTTAAGCTATACCGTAAACTGACAGACAAACAAACAAACGACAGACGGAATTGATAAAACATTCTTTTTAACATCTAGGGACCCGAAACCCTGAACGCGGTTTTTTTCACGATTACCAATATTTTATTTAGCCGCCATCTTGAATTAGTACCATTAAATTGTAGAATTTTTCAGTTTTTTTGTTTGTTTGTTTGTTTGTTTGTTTGTAGTACCACAGTTTTACTAGCTCATCTCTATACTACAATAAGTTATGGCACACAATTTGAAATCAATTCAATAAGTAGTTTTTCAGGTACAATTTTTAAATACTTTACTAAGCCGCCATTTTGTTCCGCCATCTTGGGTACGTACCAAAATTTTACCAGTTGGCTCCTACATAACATGATTTTGCAACTAAGAAGTGATATAAAAAGAAATAAACATAAACATTAAAAAAGAAAAAAAACTATTACAATATAAAAATAAATAATTCAAAGAACAAAACAAAGACCACTTGGAATATAATTAACTACGTTTATCAAATATACAAGAATAATGTAACGCTAATTAATGCAGAAGACATAGCAAATAGTTTTGTAATTATCCATCTACTATTGTTAAATATAAATTAAATTGTCACTTTAATAACGGTTTATGAAAGGAGTGTACCGTATAGGAAAAGTGTTTTAACCATTTTCAATATACTAGTGTTACATTAGGATGTTAAGTCAACCATAAAAAAATTGCCCAATAAAAAATCAACAGAGCCAGATGAAGTAACTATTGCTTTGCTAAAGAAGTGTTCTTCTAACGTAATTGCTTCTTTGGTTTATTTGATAAATATGTCGGTTTATGAAGGTATTTTCCCCTCGCGACTGAAATAGAGTCTCTATTCGGACGCGAGAAAGAAAGCTTCGAAAATGCCAAATACGATTTTGGCGAAACGTCAGCAAAACTGTTCTTTTCAGAACGACAGTAGTGAACGGATGTACACCCGGAATGAAAACACATTATATATATATATATATATATATATATATATATATATATATATATATATATATATATATATATATATATATATATATATATATATATATATATATATATATATATATATATATATATATATATATATATATATATATATATATATATATATATATATATATATATATATATATATATATATATATATATATATATATATATATATATATATATATATATATATATATATATATATATATATATATATATATATATATATATATATATATATATATATATATATATATATATATATATATATATATATATATATATATATATATATATATATATATATATATATATATATATATATATATATATATATATATATATATATATATATATATATATATATATATATATATATATATATATATATATATATATATATATATATATATATATATATATATATATATATATACATATATATATACATATATGTATATATATATATATATATATATACGTATATATATATATATATATATATATATATATATATATATATATATATATATATATATATATATATATATATATATATATATATATATATATATATATATATATATATATATATATATATATATATATATATATATATATATATATATATATATATATATATATATATATATATATATATATATATATATATATATATATATATATATATATATATATATATATATATATATATATATATATATATATATATATATATATATATATATATATATATATATATATATATATATATATATATATATATATATATATATATATATACGCTATATATATATATATATATATATATATATATATATATATATATATATATATATTATATATATATATATATGTATATATATATCATACGTATATATATATATATATATATATATACAGGGTGGTGCAACCAAGATGGGGTGGACGATTGTGGGCAAAAGAGGAATTTGAAAAAAAAAATTGGGATATGATTGATAGTCAAGAACGCTGTGTTTTAAAATTATACCCATTATACAGGGTATTCTGAAAATGTATTGTGGTGAACCAATCGCTTGTGTTTTTTTAAAAGGTACCCCCGGTATATTATTATTTAAGTTGATTCTCCTATTCGTTACGATCATTTTGATATCAGGCTTGTTGGGTCTAAAATTTATACCAAGGGAATGGGACGAGGTTAAAGTGGAAAAAAGGGTTATATTCCGGCCATTTTTTGAAAACAATTGAAGCAGGTATTAACCGGAAAAACCAAATATTCCATAAACGGTATTATATTGTTAAATTGACTACCTATAATATAAGGATTACAATAATCGACAATTGTAAGTCGTTCAAAATTATTCACTGTTATACGATAAGGAGAAATTGTTAAGTAACAAGTTTGAGCAAATTTACCTTGGATTAAATTTCTTTAAATGGAACGGTGTATGCGGTACGATATCCCGATGCCGAAAAAAAACCAGGACCTGAAGCTTTTGCAAGTTTATTAGAGAGGTTTCAAGAAACAGGCAATGTTGCTTTTAAGAAACGTAAAGTAATTAATAAACCAGTTACCAATGAAGATAATGCTTTGACAATATTATTAACAGTGCAAGAAAATCCACACACCACCATCCACACAAGTACCAGGGAAATTGAGAGAGCTACTGATATTGAACGCACTAGTATTAAACGGATTCTGAAACAACATAAATATCATGCCTACCACATTGAATTACACCAAGAACTGTATGATCGCGATTACGTCCAACGACAGGAGTTTTCAATTTGGTTTTTAAGTACAATTTGGGATAATCCAGGTTTTGTAGATAGGGTGCTGTTTTCAGATGAAGCAACTTTTAAAAGCAACGGCTTGGTTAAAAAACATAATATGCACTATTATTCAACCGAAAATCCACATTGGATTCGTCAGGTGGACCATCAAAATAAATGGTCAATTAATGTTTGGGGAGGTATAATTGGCTCTCATGTTATAGGACCATATTTCTTTGAAGAGTATTTAACGGGAGAAGTCTAATTAAATTTTTTGAGAAATGAGTTGCCCGTATTGCTCGAAGACTTACCTTTAATGTTAAGAAATTCCTCATGGTTCCAACATGATGGAGCACCCCCGCATTACCATAGGCATGTAAGACATTTTCTCAATAATTGGAAAGGAGAGCATTGGATTGGGCGAGGTGGACCAGTTAAGTGGCCTGCGAGCTCACCCGATTTAACGCCACTAGATTTCTTTTTATGGGGACATGTTAAAGAAGATTATGAAGAGGTTCCAACCACAGTGGAAGATATGAAGTTGAGAATAATAAGCAGTTTTCGCAACATTTCAGACCTGACTTTGAGAAAAGTGAAACTTTCATTTATGGATAGACTCGAAATGTGCCTTCAGCAAAACGGTGGTTTAGTTGAACATCTTTTATAAGTTTTAATGACATTGTTTTTGTTGATTTATATTAAATTTATTTTTTTTTGTAAAAAAAGATCTGTTATTAATACTGTCAAAGCATTATCTTCATTGGTAACTGGTTTATTAATTACTTTACGTTTTTTTGAAAGCAACATTTCCTGTTTCTTGAAATCTCTATGATAAACTTGCAAAAGCTTCTATCTTGTTTTTATTTCGGCATCGCATCATCAAAGAACAATATTTATTTATTTACTGATGACAATATTCTGACACTTTGCTGTTTTGACAGGACTGTCAATCTTTTGTTCAATTTATGATGATATCATGGCCTCCTAATATTAAATTGTCAATTTTAACAACGTGAATTCAGAGTAATTCGTGTTAAAATGAAGAAATTTTGATTTCACAGCTAATTTACTGAAAAACTGTTGGTCAGAAAGGTATCAAATATGGTATTTTCTGAAAGCTAGTAATGTTATCTTTAACATGAAAGTAAAATATACAGGGTGTTCCATTTAAAAAAATTCAATCCAAGGTAAATTTGCAAAACTTGACCATCCTGTACCGGGTGTTTCAAATTCGATGCTCATCATTGGGATCTTCTAAACCGTAAGAGCTAGATGGGTAGTTTAAATTTGGCAAAGTTGCGCATTT
Organism: Kuschelorhynchus macadamiae; assembly: GCA_030620095.1. Taxonomy (NCBI): domain Eukaryota; kingdom Metazoa; phylum Arthropoda; class Insecta; order Coleoptera; family Curculionidae; genus Kuschelorhynchus; species Kuschelorhynchus macadamiae. The sequence goes on along the minus strand of JAUTXW010000294.1, from coordinate 1,405,279 downwards.
TAGAGCCCAATCGAATGCCGCTGAGAAAATAAAAATATTCCGAACCATTTCGAAGAAATCCGAAAAAAACCGAAATTGACGATTTTTGAATTTATTTTTTTGCGACTTTATTTTGGCAGATAAAAAAAAACTAAGACCACATTCTTATTGTAGTTTTTTCTCCTCTACAAAATGGCGTTGTCAGATTTTTAATCCGACGTTTCGTCCTTCGTGGCCTATCATCAACTTTCTAAATTTAAATACGGACCTGGATTTTTTTTTTACTTTTTTAAAAGCATTTTTAATTCTGATTAAAATGATATGTAACACGTGTGTGAAATAGTTTTAGATAGTGGAAAAAAAGCTAATTAATAATATAAAATAAGGTGGCCATGGATTTCTGACATTTATGATTCTTATTTTTCTTGCGCTTGGAAACCATTTTCAAATATTATCAATAATTTAATAATTTTATTAAAAAGTCTACTTTTTAAAAGAAAAATGATATTTTCAAATTCAGATAAATGTGATATGCTTCGTATTTACTACCTTGAGAATCGAAACAGCATAGCCGCAAGTGAAAGATATTTGATTGAGTACCCCGAACGGCCCCAGCCGCATTATACAATTTTTAACAGAATTGAAAGGCAATTACGACATGAAGGAAATTTTGCTAAGAAAAGAAATAATTATAAATTGCGGACTACTGAAGAAGAAGTAAACGCTGTGTTAAATTCTGAAAGTTTATTATCCTGGAACGGCAATGTTCGCAATGAATTCAAGCAAAAGATACCTATTCGTTTACAACAATGGCTAGCTTTAATTTTGATTGATTTGATTAATTTGATTCTAGGTTAATGAAAATCCAAGAATTTCGACCAGGCAGATTGGCAGGGATTTAAATAATATGCCCCACGTGAAAGTGTGGAGAACATTAAAAGCCGCCCATTATAGGCCCTTTAAAATCCACACAAGTCAGTTTTTGATGCCCGGTGATCCAGAAAGGCGACTAAATTTTTGTAATTGGCTTAATTTGGCATTGCAAGAAGATCCGGATATTACAAACAAGATCATTTGGACTGACGAATCCTCATTTAGCTCGTGTGGAATGTTTAATAGACACAACGAGCATGTGTGGTCTATCAATAATCCTCGCGAGAACATACCAATCCGGGGCCAAGGTAGAAACTCTATTAATGTATGGAGTGGACTGTGTCGGAACAGACTGTTAGGGCCCATTTTGTTTGAAGGAGCCCTAACAGGTCAGCGCTACCTGGAGATGCTCACAGGTCCTATATTAGACTTTCTTAATGAACTGCAGCAGCTGTGGTGGCAACAGGACGGAGCTCCAGCTCATAACGCGGGTATCGTCACCAATTACCTAAATACAGTTTTCCCTGAAAAATGGATAGGTAATAGAGGAGTTGTTTTATGGCCAGCGAGAAGCCCGGACTTGGCTCCCCATGACTTTTTTCTGTGGGGTCATCTAAAAGACTTGGTTTATAAAACTCCACCAAACGACATTAATCTTTTAAGACAATCGTTAGAACGCACAATGGAGAGAGTGCCAGGCCGCATGATCCAGCGAGCTATAAATAAAGTTCCTGCGCGCATTCAAATGTGCATCCAACAACAAGGAAATTTGTTTGAACACCTCATTTAAATCATTATTTTTATTTATTAACATACAATAAATTGTTACTATTAGACTTTTGTTACTATTTTATTTTAAAAATAGGTAATTTTTTTCTTTGTTACTATTTTTTTTATAAAGTAAACTAGATTAACAATATTATAAAATTATTAAATTTAATGAAATACTTGAGAAAAATCCATGGCCACCTTATTTTATATTATTAATTAGCTTTTTTTCCACTATCTAAAACTATTTCACACACGTGTTACATATCATTTTAATCAGAATTAAAAATGCTTTTAAAAAAGTAAAAAAAAATCCAGGTCCGTATTTAAATTTAGAAAGTTGATGATGGGCCACGAAGGACGAAACGTCGGATTAAAAATCTGACAACGCCATTTTGTAGAGGAGAAAAAACTACAATAAGAATGTGGTCTTAGTTTTTTTTTATCTGCCAAAATAAAAGTCGCAAAAAAATAAATTCAAAAATCGTCAATTTCGGTTTTTTTCGGATTTCTTCGAAATGGTTCGGAATATTTTTATTTTCTCAGCGGCATTCGATTGGGCTCTAAAATGCGCAACTTTGCCAAATTTAAACTACCCATCTAGCTCTTACGGTTTAGAAGATCTCCATGATGAGCATCGAATTTGAAACACCCAGTACAACAGTGAATAATTTTGAAGGACTTACAAGCGATTATTATAATCCTAGATACAATACATTTTATAGAATATTTGGTTTTTCCATACCTGCTTCAATTGTTTTCAAAAAATGGCCGGAGTATAACCCTTTTTTCCACTTTAACCTCGTCCCATTCCCTTGGTATAAATTTTAGACCCAACAAAACTCATATCAAAATGATCGTAACGAATAGGAGAATCAACTAAAATAATAATATACCGGGTGTCCCATTTAAAAAAACACAAGTTTGGTTCACCACGAACTTTTCAGACCACCCTGTATAATGGGTATAATTTTAAAACACAGCGTTCTTGACTATCAATCATATCCCAATTTTTTTTTCAAATTCCTCTCCGTTTGCCCACAATCGTCCACCCCATCTTGGTTGCACCACCCAGTATATATATATATATATATATATATATATATATATATATATATATATATATATGTATACATATATATATATATTTATATATATATATATATATATATATATATATATATATATATATATATATATATATATATATATATATATATATATATATATATATATATATATATAACAAGTAACCTAATTATTGGTGTATCGGTCCTAATTTAGGGCTAGATTTAAATTGCTTTTAAGCTACGTATTTCAAGATTATTTTTTCTGCAATACAAAAAATTTTCTCTGCACATTAATTAGAAATTGAGACGATATCGAAAGAAATTTGTTTTTTATATATATATATATATATATATATATATATATATATATATATATATATATATATATATATATATATATATATATATATATATATATATATATATATATATATATATATATATATATATATATATATATATATATATATATATATATATATATATATATATATATATATATATATATATATATATATATGAGGTCTTGTTCGGACGCGAGAAAGAAAGCTTAAAATGCCAAATTTTTTGGCCAAGGGAAACTGTTCTTTTCAGAACGACAGTTAAAGTGAAAAAAGGGTTATTCCAGCGATTTTTTGAAAACAATTGAACCTTCATTTTGGAAAAATTCAAAATATTCTAAATGTATTTTTTCTTGTAGAATCCAAAAATATAAGTCGAAAAAATTATTCAATACAGAAACAAAAGAGTTACGCTATGCATTTAGGTGTTTTTTAAATGGAATGTATCGTTTTTTATACGATTTTTGGAAAGAGTGATTTTTTTTATGTCCGTTCTGATTAAAAGATTTGATTTTGCGATATTACATTTTAATGTTTTACAAACTAAAATTTTAGTTTCACCTGTTTAAACTATACGATAGGTTGGTATAGGTGATCAAGGTAAAATGACGTTAATGCTTTGTCAATAAAAATTGACAATTATTGTCAGTAAGTTTCACCTAAAAAATATATATTTGACTCTGATCGAAATGAAATATCTTTGGACGAGAGACTACAGATTGTTATGCTATTTTACAAGAGCCAAGAAAATGCAAGAGAAGCAAGAAGAAGATTTATTGCAAATTTTCATAGAAATATATCCATCAATACAATTCTAAGGATAAAAAACCTATTTGAGGAAAATAAAACTTTACATGATAGAAAAAGAAATATATAAAGAAGAAGTGGAGACCAGGCCATTATAAATTATTTTCAAGTTAATCCAACCAAATCTATCAGTTCGGGAAGTTCAGTACGGTGGCGGTGTAAGGCGCAGAAGAGTTACCCGAGGGACTGTTCACAGGACTCTGAAAATTCATAAATTTAGGCCTTTTCGTATCCTTCCACTTCAGCACCTAACACCGGCACAAAAAGAACTCTTCCAATTTGTTTCTCAAATGGTAATTCGGCAAGAAAACGAAGACCCTGATTTATTCAAAAATATTGTGTGGACCGACGAAGCTACTTTCACAACATCGGAGTATTCAACAGACATAATAGTCACCACTGGGCTGTTGAAAATCCAAAAAAGTTCCAGACTATTAAATTTCAAGGGAGGAATTCTATTCATGTTTGGTGTGGGATAAAAAACAATAAAATTTTGGGACCAATATTTTTTAACGGGACTTTAAATGGGCACAGATATTATGGTGTGGTTCAATTTTTAAATCGGCGCCATAACGAATGGATAGGGCGAAATGGAACATATGCTTGGCCGCCCAATAGCCCCGACCTCTCAGTTTTGGATACATTTCTTTGGGGCCATTTGAAGAACGTCGTATACAGACAACGAAACGAAAATATTCAAGAGATCATGGGAAAAATTGTCGATGAAATAAACCGCCTTAACCAGGAAAATCATATTGTAACAGCAAGGTTAGAAAGACTACAAAGGGGTTATCGATGTTGTTTCGAGAAAAACGGCGGTCACATTGAAAACTTATGTTATTAGTAGTTTTATTTTATTATTTAATAATTATTTTTTATTGAATTTCTTTTTCTATCATGTAAAGTTTTATTTTCCTCAAATAGGTTTTTTATCCTTAATTGTATTGATGGATATATTTCTATGAAAATTTGTAATAAATCTTCTTCTTGCTTCTCTTGCATTTTCTTGGCACTTGTAAAATAGCATAACAATCTGTAGTCTCTTGTCCAAAGAGTATTTCATTTCGATCAGAGTCAAATATATATTTTTTAGGTGAAGACTTCGACAATAATTAAAATAATGTCAATTTTTATTGACAAAGCATTCAAACGTCATTTTACCTTGATCACCTATACCAACCTATCGTATATTTTAAACAGGTGAGACTAAAATTTTAGTTTGTAAAACATTAAAATGTAATATAAACAGCTATCGCAAAATCAAATCTTTTAATCAGAACGGACATAAAAAAAATCACTCTTTCCAAAAATCGTATAAAAAACGATACATTCCATTTAAAAAACACCTGATGCATAGCGTAACTCTTTTGTTTCTGGTTCAAATATTTTTTCGATGATATTTTTGGATTCTACAAGAAAAAATACATCGATTGGCTATTTTGAATTTTTCCAAAATACAAGGAAGGTCGAAAATAGGTCCCTGTTCAGTCCTCGCTGGAACACCCTGTACACCCGGAATGAAAATACATTGTATATATATATATATATATATATATATATATATATATATATATATATTACAAAATCAAGCCAGCTTCATTTCGATATCGTCTTTTAAACCCAAAATAGAGAAAATTTTTGCATTGGAAAAAGTAGTCTTGAATATTTTAACTAACTTACTGCCAGAAAATATAACAAGGATGGAAACTAGAGCGCCTTTTAAAAAACAAATAAAAACTCTGCTGCTAAACGAAACTTTTTATTCTGTAACTGAAATTGAAACATATCTGCTGGGCAGAGGGTGAATGCTGTTATTCTCTTTAACATTCTAACCTAATTAAAGTATATTTCACATGTAGTTTATTTGTTACAAACATGTATGTCATTTATTCTGTACTATTTGTATTTACTGTGTAGTTATCAATCGTTTAAAGTGTAAATAAGATAGTGTGTTTAATAGTAAGAGTTTTCTACTTTTTATTGTTACTTAAGATTGGATCATACATCCCTTTGTTGACATGTCTTTTCTACTTTTTGTAGCTGAAAAGAAGAATAAATTATCTTTTGTCTATTGTTACTATTTTTGTCACGAAACAATTTCTATTTACTGGCCTATAATAGCAGACTTGCTAGCTCTAGAACGTTTGTCACTACTGGACATCAAGGAAAGTATAGCCAATCCGAGTTAAACGCGAGCCGAACGTCTGCTGTTACTGAATATGCGTCCTGGAGACTTAGGGATATTTTTCGAAACTTTATAATTACTTTATTCAAATAGTAATAAAATGCCACACAAATCGGTGGAGAATAAAAATCGAAACGGAAATTATTGACACACATGCCTCGCTCCTTTGTTTACATTATCATTAATTTCTAAGTGGGTTGACATTTCAATGTAAAGCATTAATCTGATCGCATAAGGTGCCAAAAATAAAAAAGTTATGGGTTTCCGTTATTACAATAAAATATCCCGTGCTGTAATTATCTGTTTTTGTTGGCGTTGCCAAGAAAACCTGAGGTGTCAACTGAAATGTAAAAACGACTCAAAGCAATCTATATAGTGGTTCCTGATATTCGCCAGAATACTTTAAATAATAGTTTTTGCTCTATTTGAGATGATATATTAAACTTATTTAAGTCCGGACTAGTTTTTACATTGTTGCTTTTTGATTTGTGTTACTCCTAGTGGACATTTTCGTGAAAAGGAAACTTGATAACACATAGAAAACTATGACATGACATAAAGAACTGTTAAATTTTCTTCATAATATTACTTGTGTTTAATACATTTTGATGAAAACTTGTGAAAAGATGGTTTTTTTTTTTGGTCATTTTATGCATATGCAATATTAACACTGCATCTAATAAAACGTCTAAAAACTGCAATGCAACCTAAACCGACCTAATTGAAAGCTTTATCCTTTTTAAATGACGTTTTTTTTTATTCTCTTCACAAAAACATTCAAATTATTTATTAAAAGAGAAATTCTATTTAATTTCATAACTTCAAAAAATCTAAATTAGGTATGACAAATTTGTTATATTTATTTTTAAAATTAAATGTAATAAAACACATATATAACATAAAATTGGGTAACGTTGATTTCTAAAGTTGGATGGTTGGTTTAAAAACCCCGTGTACAGCACGAATATACTGTTTTATTTACAACTTAGAATGTAAGTGCTTTTTATTTCCCTCATAAACTAGAAGTATTGTAATCGTGAAAAAATCAGCCTCCCATGTTTTTCTCAATTTCGTCGGTCTGTACGCGGCAAAGCTCAAAAACTACTTATCCGATTGACTTTAAATGTTGGTTAAAAATTTAGGATCATATGAGGATGAAACGCTAACATTTGGTAGTAGTAATCTAGTGGAAGAAAATGGCGGCCTGGTGAGATGTAAAAATAATTGTTACTAAAAAATTACTTATCCAATTTACCTGAGGTTTTGTACAAAAATCGATTATTATGTAGAAATCATCTGATAACACTTTGGTACGAATCGGAAATGGCGAAACCAAATGGCAACCTGGTAAAATATTAAAAACATTTAACTAAAAAAAACTACTCACCAATTTGCCTAAAATTTTGCACAAAAATCTAGTATTACGTAGAAATCAACTGGTAAAGTTTGGTGCGAATTCAAGATGGCCAAACAAAATGGCAACTTAATAAAAAATATTTAAAAACCTAGCATGATATAACTACTTATTAGTTTAATTTCAAATTTTTTGTAAGAATTAAGCGTGATATAGAGATGAACTAGCAAAATTATGGTACGAAGTCAAGATAGCGGACTGATAAAATATTAAAAAAGTTATTTCTAAAATCTTCCTCATCGAATTTACCTGAAATTCGGCATAAAAAATCAAGTATTACGTAGCAATCAACTGGTAAAACTTTGGTGTGAATCCAAGATGGCGAAACAAAATGGCGGCCTAATAAAATATTATAAAAATCAGCATGAAATAACTACTTATTAGAACAATTTCAAAATTTGGGCAAGAATTAAGCGTGATGTAGAGATCAACTGGTAAAATTATAGTAAGAGTTGAAGATCACAGAACAAAATGGCGGTCAAATAAAATGCTTGTTATCATAAAAAAAAATTGCCTACAAGGTTTTTCATACCTTCAAGTTTTAGCGTTTTCAGATACCCAAACATATGTTTTGTCAAATTCGTCGGTCTGTTTGTCGGACTGTCTGTCTATCAAATTGGGACATAGCTAGAAAGTCTTATGGGAATGACTTGGTAACATTTTGGTAAATATCGGATCAAAATGCCGGCCTGCTAAAATCATCACTAAGAAACTAATTATCCAAATTACCTCAAATTTGGCACAGAAATTAAGTGTTACATAGAAACGAACTGATAACATTTTGATATGAATCCAAAATGGCGGCCTAATAAAATAGTTAAAAAAAAGCCTGAAAAAAAGGTTTATTAGATATAGAGATGTAAAATTGTGGTACGAATTCAAAATGGCAGAACAAAATGGAGATCAAATAAAACGTTTAAAACGTACAAAAAATATTCTTATTCAATTGACTTTTTTATAAAAATTAAATGCTATATATAAATAAACTGGTAAAAACCATTTATTCAATATATTTTAAATTATGTTCAAAAGTCAAGTTCCTATTTAAAGTTACCTATAGTTTTGTACGAAAAATACGAAATAACTTGTGTTTAAAATAACTATTTGTATAAAGTAAATTTAAGGAATTTTTCGGTAAATAATTTTATCATAATATATCACTCGAGGCAGAATATGTTGACAATTTTTCGTCAGTATTGTCGTAAAAATTCCACTCAATGTTTTTTAAAAACCCCTGTTGTTTTGTTTAGTGAAATAAAAAGAAATTTGGTCTCGAACATAATCATCAGAGATACCGGCCAGCGTGTCTTTATTTTATAAATATTGAAATTTGTCCCCAAGCGAACAAGTTAATTCAGATTTTCTAGTTGTTGACTGGGGGATTTTCTTTTATATTTTCTTCTCTTTCAGCAGAGTGTCTTTCACCCTCAAAATCTTAAAACGCAACTATTGTAGGTACTTTATTACGAAGAGCGTTAAACCACCTTTACACATCTAACGTTTTAAATTTGGGTCAAACACTCTCGTGAGATTAGGTTATTAAGGAATTTATTTTTGAACAAAAATTATAACAAAGGATGTTCACTATTATGATTACAATAGCAAAGTGAGATTATACTGTCCGCTTGCATTGTCACCACGGTTACTTGATTTGACTATTTGTATAAAAATAACGTTATACAATTTTTGGAAAAATTGCTATCTATTTCAAGTATTAAGATGTAAATTATCTGAATTACAAAAAAAGATAGGAATTAAAATTTTTAAATTTTTGTTAAACCATGTGTACCAGGAACACTCTGTCATAGAGCATGATGAAAAACTCCAGAATGGTATTGTGAAAAATGTAGCTTTAGTAAATCTATCTATAACCTGAAACTGATAGGCTTGAACACAAAACTTAATTGCTGTTTAGAATATTTAACCGAGCTTTCAGATTTGACAAGCTACTTACAAAAATCTAGGAACCCACTGTCAAATTTGACATTCCGTTAAACATTCTTAACTTTAATTGAACTTTCTGCAACCGGCCATTAATATTCTTAAATCTAATGTGCAATCAAATACCTTTTAGTTACCACCTTGTCAGGTATCCCTTGGGTATGGCAAAATTGAGCAAAATCCTAATAGTTCATTAGTACATATTTTTGAAAACATTTTCATTTTTGTTTTTTTGCCTTTAGAGTACTAATGAAAATATTTAGGTATTCTATCTTGTCCCTACTCAATAAAATATCCTATTACTATATAAGAACTGAATATAGAGTATTTCTCAGTAGTAATATAATGAAACTAACGATCATTTTTAAAATAAATTAGTTTTCCTATGGGCATGTCGAAATTACGCACTTTCCGCACATATGTTAGTGCAATTAGTTCTTGCCGCACTAGTGCGGAAAGCGGAAACTAATTTAATTTCCCCACTAGTGCTTGAAAAAGGCAAATAACTTTTTTTCAGCTGTATCAAGTGTCACTATTTTTCTTTAAATTATTGAAAACCCGTTTAACAGAAAGAAGCAATTTCTCATCTAGATTTGGAATTCTTCAATATCCTAAAAAAATTAAAAATTCATCCCATTATTTATAATATAATTTTGACTTACATCGTGTATATATATATATATATATATATATATATATATATATATATATATATATATATATATATATATATATATATATATATATATATATATATATATATATATATATATATATATATATATATATATATATATAACAAAGAAAAGCATTACTCACCCGCATGTATAATAACCGTAATTGCAAAAATAGGTTTACGTACTTAAATAATATTGTTTGTGTTGCATTGTCATTTAAGATCAAACATCTGATGAAGCCACAGTGTTGGCGAAACAATTGTCATGTTTTTTATTTTTATTTTTGTAAAATAAATTAAGTGGAAATTTTAAACAAGCGTTTTTTGTTTAATAAGTAGCCTTAGTTACAATTTTTCAACAATAGTGTTAATAGACACACGTCTGTGTGTGATTTAGTTGTAATTTTGTGCTTTTAAAAGACCGGTTCGTCACTTAACACGCAGGAGATAGACGAAGATGTAATTCCTGAAAGTATTTTGGAAGAAGCTGCAGCAGTCAGGTTACAGGTATTTCCCGAAAAATCCCGCCATAGATATGAAAGAGAATACAAAGTTTTTACACAATGGTGCGAGAGTAAAACAGGTAAAAATCTCTTAAAAAAGAAGTATTTCTAACCTATTTTGGCGAAAAATCTGAAACCTGCAAATCTCCTACGCTATGGTCAATTTTTTCAATGCTCAAATTGATCATCAAAACAAACAAAGATGTGGATATAGGTAAATATTCAAAATTAACAGCATTTTTGAAACTGAAACACGTAGGACACCATCCAAAATATCAAAAGTTTTCTCAAAAGCGGAAATTGAAAAAAAAATGTCCGAGGCACCTGATGATGTCTATTTGTTGATTAAAGTTGCGACTGTTATTGGATTGGCAGGTGCATGTCGTCGCGAAGATCTTACTAAATTAATAATTGATATTGAAAACACATGTAGTTAGTGTGGGGATTAATACATTTGGGAAGATGCCATCCAATATTGCCGGATACCTGGGATTGCCAGATCCAGAAATGTACACGGGTCACAGTTTCCGCCGACCTTCCGCTACAATGTTAGCTGATTCAGGTAAAATATAACTAATATCAAGAGGCATGGCGGATGGAAATCCACTACCGTGGCAGAAGGCTATTTGGAAGACTCAGACAAATTGCAAATAAAATTTTTACCGAAGAGAAAGTTGAATGTTTCATTTCCATTAACCAGTAGAACAGCTTATAATAAATAGTGTTTAGAATTGACATATCCTGTAAATGTAGACAGTCCGACAAACTGTACAGGGTTTTCCCGTATATTTTTCCACTCACCTAGAGAGTTTATTTGAATAGATGCAGAAATGTCGTAAATACAACGGTGGTTGTGTTTTTTATGAAGATTTAGAATATTATATTATTAGTGCGAAAATATTATTGGAAATGTCAAATTTTGACAGGTTGTGAGTTTTTTAAAGAAACACCCTGTATATTAAATCATATTCTTGAAGATCTTTTTTTTCTAACTTCAAATATATATACTTTTAATATATTCTGTCAATTAGTTTTGGATATATAAGCGTTCAAACATTAAAGAAATGGTAAGTTAATTTGCTCTAAAACATAGTGAGCCATGGTCAAGACAATTGAAATGAACGACCCCTTTTTTATGTTTACCGGTCAGAAGTATCTATTTACGAGCATCTTTAATATCTAATACGTTGGACGATGGGTTATTCAGAAGAAGAGAAACTCGACGTGATAGAATTATTTTATTTACATGGTAAAAATGCATCGATAGCTCGTAACGAATATCATAGACGGTTTCCAGATAGACCAACACCGACTCGTAGCATAATATTAAACATCGTTAAACAATTGGATGAAAGAAAAACACTTAAGCGAAAAGTTAGAATAGTAGAAAGAAACAATAAAAAGCCATAAAAAATCAATAATATAAAGTAGGTAAATAATAATATTAGCCTAAAGAACTAAGTTTTGGTTTTCTATATAGCCTCCTTGGTTTATAATGCATTTCTGAATATTTCTTCTAAATTTTCTGTGTATGGATGCGTAGATAAAACGAGGTGATTGGGTGTTTAAATCGTCGATTGTTTGGACTATATTTTGCTCTAAAGCTTGGATGGTTCTTGGCCTATTGAAGAATATCTTGTTTTTCAGATAACTCCACAAAAATATGTTCAATGGAGAGAGATCGGGACTGTTTGCTCGCCATCTTAATGGTCGATGTCTTCCAATCCAACATGGATACCTGTCATTTAAAAAATTGGTGACCGGCTGGACTTTATAAGGAGGGGCACCATCTTGTTGCCATATCAAATTAAGATATGAATTAATCGGTAGTTGTTCTAAATGCCCCTCGATTTCGTTTTCTAATAACTCCTGATACCTTTGTCCGGTTAAATTCCCATTTAAAAATATAGGTCCAATAACCACACCAAACATGTAGGGATCTCCTTTCCTGAATTTTGACCGCCTGAAGAGATCGCGGGTTTTCTTTTGACCAGTGGTAAATGTTGCCTCGTCAGTGAAAATTATGTTTGACAGATTTAGTTGGTTCATCATAACACGCCTTTCTATTTCTTGGCAGAAGTGTAATCGGTCTACTTTATTTTGATCGGTTAATTCTTGAGTAGGTAAAAACTTATATGGCTTATATTTAGAATGTTTTAGAACTGAGTGGATTTTATGCCTTGATTTGTTAAAAAAAGTGGCTGCATCGGGAATTGAGCGCTTAGGATTTTCTAAAACAAGAATAAATAAGATAATTAAATTATTTTAATACAAGAGTTTCAAAATTACCTTCAAAATATAATAAAATATTTAAATTTTCTTCAGCGTTTCTTTCCACTATTCTAACTTTTCGCTTAAGTGTTTTTCTTTCATTCAATTGTTTAGCGATGTTTAATATTGTCCTACAAGTCGGTGTTGGTCTATCTGGAAACCGTCTATGATCTTCGTTACGAGCTATCGATGCATTTTTACCATGTAACTAAAATAATTCTATCATGTCGAGTTTCTCTTGTTCCGAATAACCCATCGTCCAACGTATTAGATATTAAAAATGCTAGTAAATAGATACTTCTGACCGATAAACGTCAAAAAGGCGTCGTTCATTGCAATTGTCTTGACCATGGCTCACTATGTTTTAGCGGAAATTACCTTACCATTTCTTTAATGTTCAAAAGCTTATATATCCAAAACTAATTGACAGAATATGATTTAATATACAGGGTGTTCCATTTAAAAAAACTGACAACCTGTCAAAATTTGACATTTCCAATAATATTGTCGCACTTATGATATAATATTCTAAATCTTCATAAAAAACCCAACAACTTTTATATTAACGACATTTCCGTATCTATTCAAATAAACTCTCTAGGTGGGTGGAAAAATATACGGGAAAACCCTGTACATTCAATATAAACATTATAATTGAATTGAGGGCTTTCAGTTGTTACGCTATGTTCTTAACAAATCAGAAACAAGTTTTGGAGAATTTAGCGTTAAATTTTTAAAATGTGCCTAGCGCTTTCGACATCTTCAGGGCTATGACCCTACAAGAGAACATAAGAACATACAGGATAAAGCAAATTTAAGACAAACATTTCTTTATATTGTATATACATAAAACAGTATTTTTCTTTTTTAAAAAATTTGAGTCTACAAAAGTTAAAACGTAAATGGTAACTGTACTTACCACTTACGTTTTACATTTTTAAAAAAGAAAAAACACTGTTTTATATATATATATATATATATATATATATATATATATATATATATATATATATATATATATATATATATATATATATATATATATATATATATATATATATAGAAATATTTGTCTTAAATTTGTTTCATCCTGTATGTTCTTATATTCTCTCGTAGGGTCATAGCCCTGAAGATGACAAATTGTCGAAAGCGCTAGGCAGATAATAAAAATTTAACGCTAAATATTCCAAAACTTGTTTCTTATTTGTTATATAAACACTATAACCAACAATAAATAAGGTTTTAATAAAATACTTAATTAAATATAGAATTTAAATACATTTATTTGTGAATAAATGTAACATGTATATGCGTTTTGTAGCTATTTTTGAAAGTCGCTAAAGACAAATGCAGCTTTAGGAATTCTGAAAAACACATTTGACATATTTTAAATTTCTAATTTGTGATCGAATCTAATCTGAAGTAATCAATTCTAATAAATAAAAAATTGTCACTTAACTGCATTCGTTAATACTTCATAGGAAAAATTATGTACCTAACTTGTGAGGAAAGCGAGTTTTCTGCACTGCCACTGCAGTCGCGTGCGTAAATGTATCACTTTCCGCACTAGTTAGGTAAATAACTATTCCACGAATAGAATCTTTTTTTTACTAAAGAAAGTAGGATAATTGTCCTAATGCGATTATACATTCAAACATTGGAAAATGGATTTTAGATCATTTAGTTGCAATATTCACTTACCTTTTCTCTCATACTTTGTGACCGTCCAATATAATTATTATTCCCAGCGCGTCCTGGACTCAGACGAGCTGGCTCCAAATAACTAAATTCATTCAGAACATCATAATTGATGAAACTCAAATCCTTATAACTAACACTCGTATCATTTTCCACCAGAGATTGAAGAGACTGGCGCCACTGTTGGTTCCTGTTTTCGGTAACCTGATCTCTCGTTGGTGTTTTTTCTTTTTTCCTTACATCTCGAAAACTCAAGGACCGACGAAGGAAGTTGGAAGATTCATCGCCTATACTGGCCAGTTTTTTTAAGAGGGAGGGTTTCTCAACCTTAGGTACTGAATCCTTGCTGCTCAGTTCCAAAGCCGAAGCGTACTTTCTAGATTTGCTAAGCGAATTGCCTTTAAAGCTAGGAAGCTGCTGGGAAAACGTATCATATGTCTCAGCCTCTTCTTCGTTCTTTTGGTCCTTATGCTTATGCTTATTAATATGGAAAATTGAATTAAAAGACAACTTTTTCTTCTTTTTTTCTTTAGGTTTCTTAACCTCCAGAATGGCCGGTTTCTTAAACAACGTGGTATTAGAGTTCTCATCTACTTGCCGCGCACTACGGATCACTCGTTCACTCGCGCTCCTTTGTAACACTCCGATGTTCACAAAATTGTTCCTGCACTCCACTGAATCGTTATCCCAGTCCTGCACCACAATCGACGTTGTCCGATTAGCATTCCGTATGTCTTTCTCATCTTCACTCAGTCTCCGGTTCCTGGTCATCACGGTTATGCCTTCAGCTTTAATCACTGCAGCATCTATGCATTCGTTGATTAGACTACTAATATACATATTAGTTTCGCCGGTATCAAAATTGTTTTTTAGTTCGACAGTAATATCCTCTGGAATGTCATTTAATCTATCTTCTGATGGCATTTTCATAATCTCGCTTGATCCCCAAGTATTGTTTACTATAATTACTTTATTGACATCAATCGCGCTTCCTCTCCGGCATGATTCTTCGGAAACCATTTTACATAGCTAGCAGTGGCGTTTGAGAGTTTCTCCTCTGACGAATTCCTAACCTTTAAATATAAATAGAACCAACTGATAAAAGCATAAAAGGAATACAATCGATCAACACCAGCAACAATACTTTTATTGGTTTAAAAGTAACAGACAATTTAGTGAATAATAACATTATTATTATATTTAATCTTAGTTATCTAATGATATCAACAGTTACAACTTGACGCAAATATTAAAAGATAATTCAAAATATACAGGGTGTTGTTAAAGATGCTTCAACTTGAAAAAAAACACATTGTTGATTTTTCTAAAACTTATTTAGTCAAAATATTGACATTAATCTTAAAAATATACCCAGTAGCAAATTTGACTTAAAAATACGGAAAATGTACTGTGTAGGTATATCAAAAATAGAGGAAAAATAAATTTTATCACACTCGAAAACAGTGCGTTTATTGGCCTCTGTTTAAATTTTTTTTTCTTATTTTCATGAGATAAGTCACCTCCCAGGCTTGATCAATTGTAATATATGTTTAATTAATTTACGCAGTCTATAGTGTCAGAAATGTATGGTCTCTCAAGTTTTCAAGAATCGCGCCGGCGCTTATTAACAGGCTCAGTTTTGAGATTCTCGTGTTAAGTCCTAACACTGGGTTGTGGAAGATAGATCAAAATCAAAAAAAAGCATCATCAGCGACGAGAGTTTATATCATCTGCTGATGATGCTTATATCATCTGCTGATGATGCTAACTTGGTTAGCGAAACGCGCGTCCATAACGTAACAAGTTGTGATGTAGTGTGGTTAGAACTCTTGTATTTTGATTCTCGTGTTGTTTGACATTGGGCACGCTCCAGCTCGGTAACGGTATGTCTGGAAAGCAGTGAGCCCGAAGGCTATTCGTAAAGGTTAAACGGGCGCGTCGTTTGATTTTTTGCTATCCCGATGATTCAAAATGCAGTGCTATGGTTAATTTTTCGAGCTAGGGCATTTTTTTTTCAGATTGTTCCTTCAAAAATCTCGAACAATTTCGTTAACATTCAACATCGGGGTGCGGGATGCCGCTTAAAAAAATAAAAAGGGGTTAAAACATGGCGTAACTTTGGAAGTATTTTGCGGAGCTGAAACACGACTACTTTGACCAAGCTGAGACGAGAGTTCGATGGGAATTATAAAGCAGATTGAAAAAAAAAAAACTGTTTTCTATTTAAAATTTCCGCAGATTTCACTATTTTTTGCGAAAAGAATAATGAGTCGCATGAGTAGTATATGTGTCCTGTTCCTCCGAGAGATTGAAAAACCAAATTGCCAAAATTGCTCTCCCGTTTATACAGGGCGAACAATTTAGAAGTAGAACTGCAATTTTTCTTCTAGATATTTCACTAGTGTTTTACGTTTGGCAGTGTACTAGCATCTGAATGGTTGACTCTAGGCGAATCAAGTAATATATCCAAGGAAACGTCTATGTTTCCCAACTGCTTGACAATTCTTAAAAAAATTATTCTGTGGATGAATGCAGAGCGTATCTCTTAAATCAAGGTTATAAAACTGATTAAGTCTAGACATTTTTAATAATTATTTACACCAAATTTAATATTAACCCAATATTGACAGAAGAGATAAAAAAATAATAACAGTTGCAATCGTCACATATTGTGTTGTCAATATTCATGGCACACTTTGTGAAATGCATGTTTTTCAGCGGTTGATAAGATGTGCAATGAAATATTTAAAAAATAATCTCTCGCAAATGACTTGAGATATCGATATTAACCAAAAATAGGTTTTTTACGCAGAAATAATGACTCATTTCTAGTGTCAAGTCAAAACAGTCTCAGCTTTTCAAGGTAAAAAAATATAAAAAATTTAATTTATCATTAAGTATATATCAAGCGCCCCCTAGAAGTTGTGTTCAAACTAATACCGAATTCGGATTTCTCACCTTCTAAGACGCTAGTATACTAATTTTAAATTTGATATCCTTATCGGTTTTAAAATTATTGTAATTTTTCGAAAATTAAGATTCACTTTCAACACACTGTATCTAACATTTGCCCCCACATGTATTAAACAAATCTTCTTAATTTAGTCTCTAGTGTCACCGGTTGCTCTGTGGCGTATAAGTTATGGGACACCCTGTATAAAGAAGAAAAACCACTGACTGACTCATTGACTTATTGTTCTCCATATATATAAAACCGTTAGAAGTAAAACTTTTAAATTAGGCACGGAGAGTCTATTGTGACAAACGAGGGAGATAAAAGACGGTGTTTTGAAACCTAGGGAGTTGAACTATGTTTGCACTTTTTTTTTAGTAATCTTGAATTAAATGAGATTGTAAGGCGGTTCATTCGTCGGTGGTTTCCAAAAATTATCATCGCAAAATTTTGGATTTTTCTAAATTCTACCCTTTAAGAGAGGAAGAAGGGTCGAAACGTATTTTTGTTTTTTTTTAACTAAATATGAATTTGAAACGATATTTTCCTCAAATTTTTTGGAAATAAAACCATACAAATTCATTTCTGGATTTTTCAAAATTTCGATCTTAAGATGATGTTTGAAAAGATAATTATTTGGTCAGTGACTTTTAGAAATAATTATATATGAACAATCCCTGAATTCTTCGAAAATTTACCCTTGAGAGAGTACAAAATTCATTTATGTTTTTTTTTACAATACCTCTTTAACCAAATGAGAATGTGAAACAGTCCTTTCTTCAACGGCTTTCAATAATATTGAAAATAAGTTTCTGAATTTTTTGAAATTTCTTCCTTAACGAGAAAAAATGTGTTTTTACTTTTGAATAATACTAATATTTTTAAGACGACTTTTTCGTCAATGGCTTTCAATAACAATAATCTAACAATAGAATTCTAAATATTTCGAAATTCCACCCTTAATGGGGTAAAAGCTTAGGAAATGTTAATAAACTTTTTTACAATACCTTTCTCAATAAAATGAGATTTTATGCCGAGTTTTCGTTAAATTCCCCCCCGAAGAGAATGGTATTTACAAATACAAAGGCTAGGAAAATAATTTTTTAACAAATTATAGTTCTTAAGATAAGACCATCTCAAAATGAAATCACTTGCCGGCGTTTCGCCTTCAATTGCACGAGGCATCTTCAGGTATCTTTACTTCACGACTGTGGTCAATTAACGCATTCAGTGTTCCAATGTAAAGTAAGGATTCCTGAAAATGCCAGGTGCAATCGAAGGCGAAACGTCGGAAAGTGATTCCATCTTGACACAGTCTAGTTCCAAGAACCATGATGAATGTGCTTATTAATAAATCAATTTCCATAATATCAGACTTATTTCACCATAATAAAATTGACAACTAACTTCTAAATCTGACTGAAGATTGTCTCACATCAACTTATTTTGTTTTTCAAGGTACTTTTTATGAACAAACCTGAAGAGCAGCAATGGCGGAGATCCCACTGCTGCCGTTTCCCATGGTAGCCAATATCTTCATGGAAGTTTTTAAGGAGGAAGCCTTAAAGTCGTCTCCATTAAAGCCAAAATCGTTGTTCAGAAATGTAGACAATAATTTTGTAATATGAACGCATGGTTCAGAAAACCTCCCCGTCTGTTTTGATCATCTGAATCAGCAACATCCTAATATAAAATTTACAATGGAAATTGAATCTAAATGCACGATTGCCCTTCTAGATGTTCTTGTACAGAGGAAATGGAATGGTTCTTTAAGGCTCTCTGTATATGCAAAACCAACGCATGCGAATTCGTTGTCCTGAATCATATCAAGGTTCCAGATTCCTTCTATTTTGAATCTGTAGACACTGAGGCGCTAAAGAGGGTGTTTTCTGACATACAGAACAAGAATGGTACTGAATGGAATAAAATATCTGTAAAAATATTTCAGAATCTGCCATATAATTTTTCTTCCATTAATATTTCTTTTTCCCGCGGTAATTTCCCGATCCTTCTGAAGACGGGTACTGTTGCTCCCTTATTTAAGGGCGGTGGTGACAGCAGTTTGCCTTCTGATTACAGGCCAATTTTATTATTACCCACCTTGTCCAAGATCATAGAAAAAAATCATAAAAAAACGAATGCTCAGTTTTTTCGAAAAACATAAATTACTCTCATTATCGCAGTTTGAGTTCCAAGGTTCAAAGAATACTAATGATGCCATGTTTCACATATTTGAAGACCTATACCTGAGCCTCAATGATGAAGATGTTGCTTCAGCAGTGTTCTGTGATTTAACTAAGGCATTCGACTGTGTCGGCCACAGAGTACTGTTGGACAGACTTGAAGTCCACGGTTTCAGGGGAATAATTTTGAAATGGTTCAGATCATACTTTTCAGAACGTTGTCAGTGTGTCCATTTTCTGAATGTAAATTCAGCTAGGCATGATATCTCAGCTGGAGTGCCCCAGGGCTCAGTTCTTGGCCATTTATTGTTGCTATTGTATCTATGTAAATGATTTACCCTCAGCTATTTCTTATGGACGCTGTACTTCTTTTGCTGATGATACCACAATACTCTGGCATCACAGTGATGTAAACATATTGAATGATATCGTATCTTCTGACCTAATAACCATTAAAAACTGGTGTGCTGCGAACTACATTTCTCTTAACACCTCCAAGACGAATATATTAAACTTCAAATGTGCGCTTAATGATATTCTAATAGCTGGTCAAGCAATTAATAGTTTTAGGTACTAATAAATTTCTGGGGTTGGAAATAAATTCCAGATTGAAGTTTGACAATCATATAATTGCTTTGTGTGCCAAATTGTCCTCTGGTTTGTTTGTTGTTCGGACTATTAGAACTGAGGTAAACTATACTGTCCCACGCAATGTATATTTTTCAATACTTGAATCTCACCAGCTTTATGGCATCTGTTTTTGAGGCGCTTGCTCACAGTACCTGTTTTAGCAGCATTTATATTTTGAAGACAGTTTGCCTCATGCATAAAAATGTCTACACATATTCATTCCACCCCACTTGTAATGACCCGCAGTTTTTATAATATCAGTGTATCCCATCCTCGGCATTAACACCCAGCGAACCTTAGCAAAAACTTTATATTTTACAATAGTAAAAAATTATTCAACAAACTGCCAGTTGAGCTTCGCAAGTCAGAACGTACTCTGTTTTTAGAAAAAAAGTTAAAACATCCTAAGTCTTAATTTTGATTTAAATTGAATTAGTAATTGTTTCTGTTACTCTATTGATAAATGGTATGTTTTATTTGTTCAATATTGTGTTGCTAATTTTTTAGTAGTTCGTTAGTATATATTTCTTTTGTTAGTTTTTATTTACTAGTTATTAAGTTTTTATTTGTTGACGGCTGTGTCTTTTTGTGTATGCAGCCCTTTTTACTTTTATTTTATTTATGGATGTTTTTAATGCATGAACAATATCTTCTCTATAATACTATACTATATTCAAGCTTTGTCGACAACAATTATTATGTTTATAGACAATAAAGCATATTTTGAGTTTAAGTTTTGAGTTTGAACACATACTTACATGAGAATTCACATAATGATCCGGCACAAAAGCAATCGGTTATTAATTCTTTGGTTTACAGAGCCCTCGCGATTTGTAACCAACATTCTTTACAATCGGAAACAGGGGTCAGTTTCCCTGTTGAAGCTTTAAGAGGGAATGGATATTGCACTGATAATATTAGACGATCAATAAGAAAATATAACAATCCTATTCCACGAAATGAAACTAATAAGTAGTTATCGACAGGAAGTGTAGTTCTTCCATTTATACATGGATTCACAGATAAAACTGCAAGGTTACTTCGTCGGTACAACATACGTTCAATCTTCAACACTCACAAGAAAATTGGACAATGCTTGCGATCGCCGAAGGACATTATTCCTTTCCAAACAGAAGGAGTATATGCAGATCCTTGTTCTTGTGGCGATGTCTATATTGGAGAAATTGGACGAGCCATATCGACTAGGCTTAAGGAACATAAACGATGTATTAAAAAGAAACAAATTGTATAATTTGCTGTATCTGAATATCAACATTCCATTCATGGAGATGACATAAATTCAAAAGAAAACCACCGTTCTTGCATCGGTCTCGGTATTCTATAAACGGAAAATTAGAGAATATATTGAAATGTATAAGAATCCTAACAATTTTTATAGAGAAACGGGCTTCAGTCTACATCATAGCTGCAAACCGATCGTTACACTGAGTCACGGTTCGGTGAACACAGGTCGACTATAAAAGTCTCTACGAGTTCATTCAAAGGTCCGATCGCATAAAGTAAAGATCCCTAAAGATGCCTCGTGCAATAGAAAGCGAAACGTCGGAAAGTGGTTTCATTTTGACACGGTCATTCCCAAAACTACGATTTCTTTCTATATTTCTTCAATATTTTATGTTGTCATTATGTACACTTAATATTTTTAAGAATTGAAGTTTTAAGAGTTGAATTTGTGTTTGTTTTTATTTTTAAATTTATAACCTAAATTAAATAAAACAAATACATAATATATATTTTTTAACAGACGGCATTTTAATCCTGGCACAAAAGAGGCTGAATCCATAGGAAAGATGCTGATAGGAACGGTGCTGAGGCATTTCCTATAAATACTTAAGTTTCTGTTTGTTTTAAGATAAAACCAAGCAAAATGCCAAAAAATGTTTAATGGGAATTTTAAATGATTTTTCAATTCGTTTAGTAGTTTAGCAAAAGCCTATGTAGGTGTTTTATAAAAAGATTGGTTTTGCAATACGCCTACGACATATGCACATAAGGTTTTGGACCGCTCAATTAGCTATATGAGAGACAAAATACCAACAACGAGAAAACGCTATTAAGATATTAGGAACGCTTGCCAAAACAGTACGTTTCGATTTATTTACAAACTCATTACCGTTAAACGCATATTACGCCGACGTCTTTCAATTTGGAGAATTTATTTCCCCTGCATAGTTGCCGTAACGCCAAACATTCAAGACCATAAACATCCCACAATTGAGAATAAAAGCTGTTTATTTACCCGTAGCATTGATTAACTTTGTCGATGCAATTAAAATTGTGTTGAAACAAATTGGCTTATGCGGAGCCAACGTAATACTTAATTGTTTAAAAGTTTAAGTACCTTTCACCTACTCTGATTCGTGCTGGGTTATTTCAGACCTATAGATCGCTCGCGATTGCCTGATTTTATTACTTTTTAAAATAAGAATTCAAGGGCAACCTCGTCGCGATTACTACTGTCGGCTTATATATATATATATATATATATATATATATATATATATATATATATATATATATATATATATATATATATATATATATATATATATATATATATATATATATATATATATATATATATATATATATATATATATATATATATATATATATATATATATATATATATATATATATATATATATATATATATATATATATATATATATATATATATATATATATATATATATATATATATATATATATATATATATATATATATATATATATATATATATATATATATATATATATATATATATATATATATATATATATATATATATATATATATATATATATATATATATATATATATATATATATATATATATATATATATATATATATATATATATATATATATATATATATATATATATATATATATATATATATATATATATATATATATATATATATATATATATATATATATATATATATATATATATATATATATATATATATATATATATATATATATATATATATATATATATATATATATATATATATATATATATATATATATATATATATATATATATATATATATATATATATATATATATATATATATATATATATATATATATATATATATATATATATACATACAGGGTGTTAATTAATATCGTGGACATATTTCGGGGGGTGATAGTACTCGATAAAATAGGAAGAAGTGCCAATATATACATGGTCAAAAACGCACCATTTTCGTTATACAGGGTGTCAAAATTTCAATTTTTTTCTCTATTTTTCCGGTTTTTTCCAGTTCCTTCTGAGACAATTAGTTCAAATTTAGAACATGTATTATTTTTAAGAACCTCTACGATAAAATATTAAAATCGTGGATGGTAGTATACAGGGTGTTACATTTTTTTGCACCACAGACAAGTTTGTCTTGGGGAACTTTTTTTTGCTGCACTCTGTATGAATTCTCATATAAACTTTAAACTCTTTGTTCATTTCTTTAGTTTTTTTGTATTTGGATTATTCTCGTATCTATCACAGTTTTCGACTTATTTGCAATAATTGCCATAGATGCAAATTAAGTGTAGGCTAAATAATGAAACCGGAAAAAAAGGTAGTAGGCTAAGGCAGGTCATTTACTAATTCTGTTCTTTAATCTGACATTTTGTAAGAAAAATTTTTTTATTTGACGTTTCCGTAGTTGTTTCGAGTTGTTTAATGATGGTTGAATTCACAAATCAAGAATATGCAGAAATAAATTTCATTTATGGACTTACCAACGGTAATTGTTATGAAGTCAGACGACTCTATGAACAGAAATATCCAAATCGCATGGTGCCCAATAGACAAACATTTGCAAAGGTACATAATCGGCTATGTGAAAATGGATCATTCAAGAAATCCACTCATTTAGCAGGAGCAAATAGAACGGTTAGGACTCCTGAAGTCGAGGAAGCAGTCCTGAATGCAGTAGAAAATGATCCTGCTACCAGTTGCAGTACCAAATTGCAGCTAAACTTAACATTTCATTTGTGCTTGTATGGAAAATTGAACAACTGAATGTATCCTTACCACATCCAAAGGGTTCAAGCTCTTCTCCCACGTGACTTTCCACTCCGTTTAAATTTTTGCCAGTGGTTCTTAAAAATGCTAGCCCAAAATCCATTATTTGGAAACACGGTTTTATTTAGCGATTATCTAGCAAGAGGCGGACATTTACAACAACTTTTATAATTTTGTTTTATTTTTAATTTAACTGTAATAATTTTATCTGATTGTTCATTATCATGTCGGTTGATTTAAAATAAAACCCGTTTCTTAATTTTTTGCTTAATTTCGCCTACATGCCATCGATGGAAATAAGTCGAAAACTGTAATAGATACGAGAATAACGCAAAATACGAAAGAGCTAAAGAAATGAACAAAGAGTTTAAATTTTATATCAGAATTCATACAGGGTGCTCCAAAAAAAAGTTCCGCAAGATAAACTTGTAGGTGGTGCAAAAAAATGTAACACCCTGTATACTACCATCCACGATTTTGCTATTTTATCGTAGAGGTTCTTAAAAATAATATATATTTACATAAAAACAAATAGCATCCTTATAAAGTTCAGTTAGTTCACGAACTTAATGAGGACGACCCGGACAGGAGAATGCAATTTTGTGACATAATGAGATGTGTCAATGACCCACAAAGAATTTGGTTTTCGGATAAAGCAACGTTTTGCCTAAACGGAAGTGTGAATAGACAAAATAGTCGATATTGGGCTACATAAAACCCGCACTGGATAATAAATTGCGACACACAATTCCCCAAAAATGAAATGTATGGACTGGGATTATTGGAAACAGAATTTTGGGCCGCTTCTTCTTTGAAGAGACTTTAACTGGAAAAAGATATCTAGAATTTTTTTTAACATTCGATTTGATACCTGCGCTTGCTGTATTGTATCCAAATCCAGTATAACCCGATATTCCCAACGATACTTTATGGTTTCAACAGGATGGAGCACCAGCCCATTATACTCGCCCGGTTCGTGAATATTTAGATGCTGTTTTTCGTGGTAGGTGGATTGGTAGACAGGGTCCGATAGAATGGCCTGCCAGATCCCCTGATTTGACTTTGTTAGATTATTATCTGTGGGGTTACCTAAAATCTACAGTGTATGTTAACAGACCCAACAATACTGATGACCTTAAAGACCGAATACTACAGGAAATTAGATTGATAGAAGTTCAAGTACTGCATAATGTTTTGCAAGAAGTTGAAGATCGTCTAGGATATTGTCAAGATGTGGCTGGTGATCAATTTCAACAATTTTTAAATTAATATTACATACTTTTGTCATCTAGACATTTACTATTTAAAGTTAAGTCTTTTTTTAATAAAATTGATTTTTTATACAATTTAAATTAGACATAATATGTAGATTATGATATACGAAATGTGATCGAAAATTTCCGCAAAAACCGAAAATAAAACAAAAAATGAGACATTCCATTTAAAAAAATTAAGTCAACTGATATAATTGGCTTTTGGGTCACCCTGTATACATAAAATTTTAATAAAAGAAACGGCAATTAAAATTAAAAATCGAAGGGGTCCCAGCGTTTTCTCGAGAAAAAAATACCTGATTTTTAAATTAATTTATTCCAACTTTTTCGGCCTCACCTCGGCCCTCAATGTATATAATTATTTGGTAATACTAGATACAAATTCTATGAACTGTAGTTAATTTAAATTTTTTTAAAAGTAATATTTATCATTTAATTACCGACTATAATTGTGTTTACATTACGTATGAACCATCGTAAAACTCCCATTAATAAAAGAACAAAAAATCTTGTTGACATTCAAGGTTTTATGATTCAAACAATAAAACGCCCACTTAAGGTCTTGCTGGTTTTTTTACCATGTTCGATATTTTTGCTTTCACTTATTCCATTTTTCTCGATCCTCCAGCGTAATGAGTGTTAGATGATTAATAGGCAACATACTAAAGGTGGGCACCTATTTTATAAATCGACGATTTATGTAAATCAGTAGTACCTAGTCTAGTACAAAACGTATTCTTGATATAGGGTGGCAGATGTCTAAAATTTCACATTCGCATGGTACTACAAAAATGTGACAAAAAAATCTAATGAGTCTAAATCTAGACGTCTAGACAAATATCTTTTAATCAAAAATATATTTTTTATCAGAGGCTTGCGTATTATCAATTAAAAAAATATTTAGAGAATAAAAAATATTAATGTTTTTTGTACTTTTTGATACCCGGAACCTTGTTCGACAAAAGCTGAAAACGATACTTTAATTGCGCACCTCTGATATTAATAATAATAATAATAATAATAATAATAATAATATTTATCTATTTATATATATAAGTCTGACCGTCTGGGTACTGCATCCAGCAGTATTGAGGACGCTACGGTAATTTCGTAGTCTGTACTGTCAGCAACGTCCAGCTGTCCGCTGTCCTAAATACCCAATATCCCTGCCTTCCCCACACCCTAGCTACCCTAAACCCCTCCTAACCTTTGAAACCGCACGGAGCAACTAACCTCGGTTAAGTCAGTCTTCCGGTTCGTCTCGTCGAATGCAGACCTCTGTGTTGTTAACATAAGCGGTGCCACGTGTTCGGTTTTGCTGCTTTATTTCGGGGGGAAACGGAAGACTCAACAGCTCAGAGTGGAAACTAACGACCCCGCTAGAAAGGGAGCAGACGCTGTGAACGTGTGAGGCCTAGTTGTTCCTGCATTCTATCCAGTTCTACATAGAATATTAGCGTAACGGCCGCTATGTGGCGGGAGTGGGAGGGGTAAGGGGATAGCTTGAAAGAAAGGGTCATCTCGTGATATCAGTTGTACTCTGAAGGGGCATCTAGTGGAAGCCAAGATGCATTTCAAAATTTAAAAAGGAAACATAAAAGAGCTTTGGGGTATTCGGGAGCTTCGAGCTCGCCATCCGGATATCCTACCGATAACGTCTCCAAACTGGATTAAGGTGCAGGGTCGACTTCGAGGGTCGCCGATTTAACGACTCTGAGCCCCGGATGGAGAGCAATCTGGCAAATGGACTAGTATCCGTGCCAATAATCTAGCAATAAATAAATAATAACCTCGGTTAAGTTGCTTGGGGAGTGACGGCTCCACGGACACGAGTTACCTGGATCACCAGGGTCAAATGGTGGCACACTCATGAATATGGAGAAAGCATCGAGCCTCGGAAAAGAGCTGCTGCCTGGGGAACGCCAGGGCACCTTTGGAGCCACTGCTACAGCCGAACTTATTCCCGAGAATTTCATCAGAGCCGACATTGTTGGAGACGGAAGTTGTCTATTCCGATCAGTCAGCTTGCACATATACGGCCATCAAAACAATCATACCAAACTTCGAGAAGACGCATTGAAATACCTACGACAAAACTGGTCGGAACTTCAGATATTTTCGTTATTTCACGACGACGACGACATGAAGGACTTCCACAACTATTATAAGTTCATGAGCGAAACTACTACATACGGAACGAGCCTAGAAATATTTGCTCTCTCGGAAACCTAGAAGCACATCTTCCACATTTTCTCAAAACCAAGAACAAAACAGATGTGTCATTAAAGAGAGACCAACAATAATAGGCAAACAAACACATAATAAAATTATATACCTTCTACTAACAGACGACCCAATGTCGGGACACTTTGAGCTTCTAACACCACAAAACATCAACCCAAACAACAAAGCATCGGGCGAACAGCGTAACGCTCGAGGACGCTGCGGGAAAGGACAGCTCGACCGAAACGATCACGACCAGGCAAAGGAAAATAGACCCTCCGAAAGTGTTTTGCCTGCTAAGCTGGCACCCACCAAGGCGGGAAAGGTAGACCAACGCATGAGCCGCATTACAGAATCGAGCGAACCGATCATGCGCTGCCCAAATGGATAGACAAATAAATCTGACACAGATGCTAACCAAACACAACAACTTGAGCCCATTACAACAGCGGATATATCGTAACGACTACCTGCAACTACCAAGGCAGGTAAACCTAGGAAGAGGTTAAAATGGACAGATGAAATGAATCGAACGGTGATGCATTCCTACTACACCGCTACCAAACTCGAGACAATTTCATCAGGATTCGGACATAAACTGCATACACTTTACATAGCACAATATCCAGAATACAAATCACTTATCACAGAACAGAGAGTAATAGATCAAAAAAGAGTCATCACTAAGACCAGTAAGCTCACCCCACTCGCATTGAGAAACATCAAAGCTATGGTAGCTGCTGAACTAAACATTCATCAACCAAACATTGAGGACAGTAGGGCAGATGCCGAACCGATCCCACATACAAACCAGCCCAACTTTGTGCAAGAGGATCTGCAACCTCACTCAATGCGCAGGAGGGGAGAAGCACCCAGCAACAACCCACGACAGATGACAAGCACTATACAGCACACAGGACAAGTGAATCATTCGCCCAAAGCACCATACACACAGCAAATTATCTGTGTATGCCGCAAGACTCCGAAGATACAAAGAATCAAATGAAAGAAAGGACGCTAACAACCTGTTTCGAAGAAGCGAAAAATAGTTCTACCAAAAAATCATGAGCAATGAGGAGGCACGAGTAATAGAAGAGATCACAGAATACTGGAAGAGTATTTGGTCAGAGCCGAAACTACACCATAATAACGCTTCGTGGATTAAAGCGGAAGAGGACAGACACAAGTGCTTAGAGGAACAAGAGGACTTTCCAATGACAACACAAGAAGTTGCAGAAACAATCAAATACACGCATAACTGGAGATGTCCTGGAATAGATAACATTCATAACTTCTGCTACAAACAGTTTACCTCCACTCATGAAGCTCTCACTCGCCAAATTAATGAAATTATTTTAAAACCTCGCACACTCCCCAGTTTTCTCACCCAAGGAATAATATACCTTAAAACCAAAAATTCAGATAATAAGGATCCGTCAAATTACCGATCTATTACGTGCCTTCCAAACCTATATAAGATCATCACAGCCACAATTACCAGGAGAATAGAGCAACATCTAGCACACAAAAACATTCTAACGGAAGAACAAAAAGGGTGCAGGAAAAACAGCCGAGGATGCAAGGAGCAGCTCATTATAGACAGCGTCATCATGGAACAATCCAGGAAAAATTATAGAAACATTCATACTGGTTCTATAGATTATAAAAAAGCCTTTTATTCGAAACCCCACAGTTGGCTAACCAGAGTACTAGAATTATATAAAGTCAATAAAAACATCAGGCCATTTCTTACGCAAATCATGAGTACGTGGAAAACTAAAATCAACCTGAGCACACAAAAAGAGCACATCGAAACAGAAGAGATCTACATCAGACGAGGTATGTTCCAGGGAGATTCACTCAGCGCTTTGTGGTTCTGCGTCTGTCTCAATCCACTCTCAAACACACTGAATAACACAAACTTCGGATTCCAAATTAAACACCAAAAAAATAACCTACACAAAATAAACCATCTCTTGGACATGGATGACATAACATTATATGCAAGCACAAAGGCACAGCTAAAGGAACTCCTTAAAATCACAGAAACGTTTACCCTGGACATCAACATGGGGTTTGGTATAAGTAAATGCAAGCTACTTCATATCAACAAGGGACAGTGGAAAGACCACCCTACGGGGGAAACAATCAACAATGAAACTATAGATAACATGCTCAAAGAAGAAACGTACAGATACCTAGGCTTCCATCAAAGCACCAAAATTAATCAAACTCATATCAAATCAGAGCTGAAGACGGAATTTAAAACCAGACTCACAAAGCTACTAAAAACAAAACTGAATTCCAGAAATCTAACGAAAGCTATTAACACCTTCACCATACCTATTCTTACGTATTCGTTTGGTATCATTAAATGGTCACACACAGACATAGAGAACATTCACATTCTCATACGCTCTGAATTCACTAAACATAGGAAGTTACATCCCAACGCCTGCAAGGAAAGGCTCACCATCGAGGGAAAGAAGGAGGAAGGGGAATTATAGATATACAATCGCTAAATAAAAAACAAATTTATGAACTCAGAAAATTCTTCCACAACAAACAAACTAACCTCCACAAGGCAATAGTGAAGGCAGACAATAATTATACACCGCTCGACCTGTCTCAAACGAGCCACGCAGCAGACGCACACAGTCAAATCTAATCACGAATAGAAAAGATGAACACCTGGTCTGAAAAAACACTTCACGGAAGACACAGATGCCACATAAAGCAAGACCATATACATAAAAACCTTTCAAATACGTGATTACAAGAAGGGCAGCTGTTCCCTGAAACAGAAAACTTCCTGCTTGCCACCCAGGACAAAGTCATAGCAACCAGAAACTACCGAAAGCACATCATCAAGGACACAACCATTGAAGACGAGAGGTGTAGGAGATGTCACCAGCAGAGAGAAACGATCGATCACATAACGAGTGGATGAAGAATAATGTCCGGAACTGAATACGCCGCGAGACACAACTCAGCAGCGAAGGTCGTTCATCAAGCATTGGCCACAACATACAAACTAACGGAGAACACAGACCCTTACTAACAATCTCCGCAAATAGACCCGATATCACCTTTCAATCCAAAAAAGAGAAAATCACTTATTTAATTGACATGGCTGTCCCCAACGACGAGAACATTCAAGCGAAATACAGTGAGAAGATCGCCAAATACACCGACTTGGCAATGGAAGTAAAAAGGCTGTGCAAACAGGAAAGAGTCATCATTGTTCCTCTCGTCATATCAGTAACAGGTCTCACCCCAACAACGTTTACACTGCATTTGGCTCAATTAGGACTTAATACAGATATTCACAGGAACATCCAGAAATCGGTCATTTTGAAAACATGTAGCATAGTTAAATCATTTCTTAATACACAATAGTTGTTTTTTTCCATTTCCTTTTTTCTATTTTTATTTTTTGTACTGACTTATCTCTATAATCCCGTCAGTATAAAATACAACCACAGGAATACTGTGAGACAACATGTTATAAAAACAATAATAATATTAATAATAATAAATATCTTTTTATTTCGAAAAAATATAAAATCAATACAATAGTTATATTATGTACAATTATTTTTACATAATTGTATAATTATAACTAATATGGTAGTATCTTTACAAGGTGTTCCTTAATGACATGCTAATATTTAAGAGGGTGATTCTTGGACCTATTTTAAGAAAAAACTTTATATGAACGTATGTCCTAAACGTCTTAACTTTTGAGATACATGGTGGTAAAATTTTCGAAAAAAAAATTTTTTTTGAAATAAACCTGAAGCCATTGTAGACATCTTTATGAAGTTTGATATACGTCTTCTAAGCAAGAAGAGGTATTTTTTGATGTACAAATATTTTTTTTATTTGGACCAGTGGCGTCCATAAGGGTTTTGTATTGAATATTTTTTAAGAAAAAATGGTGCGCCACTGATTTCTTATAAAATAAAAACTATTTTTTAAATCTTCATTTATTTCTAAGCAATTTTGATCTCTTGATTTTCTTTCATCCGACGCATGATTTTCGGTTAAAACAATCAAAGCCATTTTACTTCAGGCTTAAATGACTAGTATAATTTTTGAACACATAATTCTAGTTATCCTGGAGTAAATTACGTTTTTACAAGCGTCAACGTCAAAGTAATAGCTGCTGACTTAAGTAAGTCGTAAACCATCTTTTTAGTGTTTTTAAGTCTTTCGTAATCAGTAAATAATAACAATAATAATAATAATAATAATAAAAATAATAATATGGTAAGTTATACGAATACGGAAATGGCGGCAATGCATTACGTGTATGGCCTTGCAGATGGTAATGCAACAGAAGCCAGATGCATTTATCATGAAAGATATCCAAATCGTGCCTTGCCAGACAGCCGATCGTTTTCGAATATTCACCGCCGACTTCGCGAAACTGGTAGTTTCAATAAAGATACTTCGGAAGGTAGACCTCGAGCTGTCAGAACACCTGAAATTGAGGAAGCGGTACTGCAAGAAATCGACCAACATCCTGAGGCGAGTACAAGGAAGATCGTTAGAGCTTGTAATATTTATCACCAAATTGATTGGAGTGTTTTGGTTGATTATTTGTTATATCCATACCATATTCTAAGAGTACAGGCATTAATCCCCAGATACTTTCCACAGCGTGTGAATTTCTGCCAGTGGTATCTTCAGAGTACTACACTAATTCCGCAGTTTAACTAAGAAATTTTATTTACAGATGAAGCAAATTTTTCTCGGAATGCAATTCAAAATTTTCACAACAATTATGGGTGGGCGGAAGAAAATCCCCATGTCATAATCGAAACCCATTTTAAAGACCAATTTTGGGTTAATGTATGGACAGGAATTAGTGATCATCTAATAGGTCCATTTTTTCTACCAGGACGCCTTGGCGGACGGTCTTACATTTTCGTGAAGAAGAACTACCTGTGTTACTTGAAGATGTGCCGATTGCGTTAAACAATCGAATGTGGTACATGCACGAAGAAGCTCCTGATCATTTCACTGTAATTGTCAGAAGTCATTTAGATGGATAGGCCGCGGAGGACCTCAGCATTGGCCAGCAAGGTTTCCCGACCTCAATAGTTTGGATTTGTTTTTATGGGAGCAAAACTCTAGTGTATAAAACTCCCGTTAACACGTTAGAAGATTTAAGAGAGCGAATAGTTGCTTCGTGTGAAACTATACGGAATACGCCGGGAATGTTTGAAACAGTGCCCAATTCCATGCACAGACGGGCATACGCATGTTTATTAAGTAAAGGTGGCCACTTCCAACAATTTTTATAATCAATGTTATTGTTGTTAATAATTAATAAATTTAATCCATTTCATATGAACTTACTTTCATAAAACAAAATAAAACTCGTTTTTCGGCAACATGTGATAATTATTGGCACTCGAAAGTTTTTGTTTTATTTTTTGCTGAAGTAAAATCGCTTACTTATTTCCGAATTAATTAACAATTGATGTTAAACGAACTTAATAGTTTAAAAAAGAATTTCAGAAGCCACCGCATCAGATTTTTAACCATTTGAGCCTGAATTAAAATGGCTTTGATTTTTTTAACCGAAAATCATACGTCGGACGAAAACCAAGAGAACAAAATTGCTTAGAAATAAATAAAGATTAAAAAAAAAACATATTTTAAGAGAAATCAGTGGCGTACCATTTTTTTCTCCAAAAATATTCAATACAAAACCCGTACGGACTGGTCCAAATAAACAAAATATGTGTACATCAAAAAATACTTCTTGATGCTTAGAAAACCTGTATAAAATTTCATAAAGATTTCTACAATAGCTTCAGAGTTAATATAAAAAAATTTTTTTTTCGAAAATTTTACCACCCTGTATCTCAAAATTTAAGACGTTTAGGACATACGTTCATAATAAGTTTCTTTCCTAAAATAAGTCCAAGATTCCCCCCCTTAAATATTAGCATTAAGGAACACCTTATAATAAGAACAAGGATAAAAGTTCGGATTTGTTTTAAATAAATAATAAATATTTAGTATACAGGGTTTCAGAACTCTTAGTTCAAAATAAATAAAATATACAATATTGTGTATTTAAAATATTAATTTTAATTATATTTCAGAAAAGTATTTTTGGTAGTTTCCCGTCACTCTGGGTTGACTTTTTTTTATTAAAATATGTTTGAATATTTGACAATAATGTCACACAAAATATATACCAGAAAATCTAAAAGACAGTATGAAACATTGCATACTCAAATTCACTCTTGGTGCAATTTAAAACATATTGATAAAGTGTTAAAAAAATTTTAACTTATATAAAAACTTTTCAAACTGTTTTTGTTCTAATTTTGGACCACAGAATACCTCCAAATTCCCGAAAATTCCGACTGTTCGACCAATTTTCCTCGAGTTTTCTTCATTTTAACAGCTTCATGTCGTATGATCCAGTATTTGTTCCGTTAGACTTCTGATGTTGTCACATTAGACAAGATGACGAATTTTAAAAACATACTCATGTCTGCTTCACGCGCAAATGATATTTTGTGTTAATAAATCAAAATGGTTGCAAAACAGGTAATACGTTGCAGCAAAAAATTACTATTATACTACAAAAGCCGTGAATTTTCATAAACGTGAAAAAATCACCCTCCGACACTTTGCAAATCTTTGATTTTTAGGGCCCGTGGACCCCTAAAAACATGATCTCTCATTTTGGTCAATCTGTCGGTACGTCTGTACAGGGTATCCCATTTTAAAGATGGAAAAATGTGGTTTTCGCGATATTTGCTACTTTGTTGCAGAATTGAAGATGGCGCCAGCAGAATTTTTATATCACTTTTGGCTTTTGAGGTACACGGCGTTTTTGAAAATTTCCGTAGAATTCAGTGCCGCTTTCAGAATAAGTATAGTAAAATGGGACAGCCTGTATATATATATATATATATATATATATATATATATATATATATATATATATATATATATATATATATATATATATATATATATATATATATATATATATATATAATATGGGCTTTCCAAAAATAGATACATATAATCAGTTATTTTGAAAAACCAGCTCAAAATTCGATATTTTCTAAAATTTTCTTTTGTGACGAATTAGTAGGTAGTAGGCTATGGCTAAAAGGCATTAAAAACAAAATTCATGTATGTGATTATTATACGAAAGATGTACAACTTTCAAATCTAATTCAAAAGGTCTTTTTTAATTGTCAATTCTTAATTATTTATTACAGCATTTTAACTTAATTATGATAAAATTGTTGAATTTTACTCAAAACAAAATAATAATTACCAGGAAAAAGAAAAGAGAAGCGACATTTTGGAAAAGCAAAGAAGTGGTTTTTTTCCGTATGCAAAGTTGGAACATTTTCGTTATTTTCTAATAGCGTTCAAAAAAATTAGGCCTTCTTTGCAAATTTCGGAAAGTTAAATCGATCGTCCCACGAAGCTCCGTTACAGATTGATATCAAGTTTTATATACTTTATTTTGGATGAAATCCCATAAGAAAAAATTTATAATTGGAAGATTCTGAGATCGAGGTGGCCATATTAATCCATCTTTGAGGAAGGTTATCGTCTAAAAATGACCATAAAAACGCAGAGTTGTGGCTTGGGGCACCGTCTTATTGAACATAAACTGCATTATAAGTACCAACGGAACATTTTCCATCAGTTGTGGAATAACTTCCTTCAAGCAAAAATGAAAAAGTTAACACATTAATATTTTTAAAAAGTTTATATATGTTTATCTTTTTAAAATATGAATTCCATTCCTGGTCGATAAGAACACATTTGCAACGTATTACATATTTTTATTTCCCTAACAATTAACAGACTGCCAATTCCACCAAAGTACCCAAAACTCCACAAATGATGAATCATTTCATGAACATTAGTGGTTAAAATAGCAACGCGTAATCTTGTTTGTATCATTTTTACGACTAAAACTTGTCCGTCTATGCATGTCAATAACTTGCGAATAAATAATAGTAAATACACTTAAAAAGTCCACTATAAAATGATTGTAATGTCCTTCTGGCAGATCGAATAATCCTTATGGAAATCCATAAAAAGTGTACGTACATGTGCACTTTTTGTACTGCCAGCAGGACCCTATGCAATCTATCATTAAAGCAAAAAATAATTTATAACCATGTATTTAAGAAAGGCACTAAATATTTTGTTCATTTTAGAACCCAAAGCTATTAATAACATCATTATTAATTCAATAATTGAAGCAATATTTAAAAAAATATATTGAATGACCCTTATTTCAGAACGTACAATCTGGTAACACTGAATAAATCTTACTTGCCACACAGTTGTTTTTGCTACTGTAAATGGACAAAAACATTACGTTGCTAAGCAAAAAAATTATTTTATATGTACCTCCTTATTCGGCCGCTGAGATTTATACTACAGGGATATTCGATGCGCATGAGAAACAGGAAACTTTTTCATTTAGTTTTTCTATTTGTCATCATGAAAGACATTAGTGTACAGCATAGTTTGTAAAAAACTTGATTCGTCGTTGCCTTGCATGTAGTTTTGTAAGTAGCGGAAAATGAATTACGTGTACTGTTAAAATATTAACAGTGATTTCCTTCATGCCCTGTGTTTTATCTATACTTATTACTAAAAAGCTATATATGCATATACAGAAACAATAAGTTGCATCGACGTTTCGCTCATTATTAAGCTTTCTCAAGATAGAAATTTATTTTCTAAAATAAAAACACATATAGTTAATAGCGTAACTGCATTTAAAAAGTTTAAAAAACATTCACTCAAAAATCATTACATTAAAAACAAACAATGACGGTAAATAGAAAATATAATAAACTGAATCCCTTTCAACATGTGGCAATAAATACATGCATATTTAACACAATTTAAGTGGTATTACCGATGGAGGATGTAAATAAAATATACATTTTAAATTTGTATTTTCAATACTTATTTTCATTTACCCAGAGCCAATTTGATAAATTATATTAGCTGAGTCCTTTTGCTCTGTTTATGTTGCAATTCGAGTTTAAGCGAACATATTTAACTTTGTAATTTGTATTTGAATTCCATCATTACAAAACTGAATAGCCTTATTTATTTTAAATTGCGTGTGGACTTTCGACATTTATGAATTTTATCATAATTAATTTATTTCACAAAAGGATCAATTATTCAACTAAAGGGAAGTTAATAACTACATAATAAACCAAAACTAATGAAAATAACAATATATTTTTAAATTGTTTTATGTTAGTTTTAACGTTTATATTGAATGTCCAGTTTGTCGTATTGTTTACATTTGGAGCAGATGTGTCAGTTCTAAAGACTGTTTATTATAAGTTGTACTACTCGTTAATGGAAATGAAACATCATCACATTCAACTTTCTTTTCGGTAAAAAGTGTATTTGCAATTTGTTTTTTGTTCTCTATTGGTAATGGATTTCCATCCGTCATGCATCTTGATATTAGTTATATTTTCTCCTGAATGAGCTAACATTGTGGCGAAAGATCGGCGAAAACTGTGACCCGTGTATATTTCTGGATTTGGCAATCCCTGGAATCCGGCAATATTGGATTGCATCTTCCTGAATTTATTAATTTTCATACATTTTATTGTGCATTTTTTCTGTTTGTAGTTTATTACAAAAAAACGACTACGTTTTTCCTATAAAGCTGAAGGTGAACTGCTTCTCCACCAATTACAAACGTTCTGGAAATATGAGTTTTCCTATCAGCAATTTTGAGGATTAGTAGGGTCTCCTAGTCTTCAATGTAATCAATGGTTAATTTAGTAGGATCTTCGCGACGACATGCACCTGCCAATTCATTAATCAACAAATAGACATCATCAGGTGCTTCAGAAAATTTTTTTGCAAATTCCGCTTTTGAAAAAACTTTGGATTTTTTGGAAGGTGCCCTACGTTTTTTCATTTCAAAATTGCTGTAAATTTTGAATATTTATCTATATCCACATCTTTGTTTTGATGATCAATTTGAGCATTGAAAAAATTGACCATAGCATAGAAGATTTGCAGGCTTCAGATGTTTCGCCAAACTAAGCTAGAAATACTTCTTCTTAAGGAGATTTTACCTGTATCTTCTCGCACCATTGTGTAAACACTTTGTATTCTTTCTTATACCTATGGCGGGATTTTTACACAATACAGGCAATACCTGTAAGCTGACTGCTGCAGCTTCTTCCAAAATTCTTTCAGGTATTTTAAAAGTACAAAATTACAAATAACTACGCAAACTAAATCACGCACAGACGCATAAATTGTAAATATTCTTTTTGGTGTCATCGCAACTGCGACTTGTTTATTAACACTTTTGTTGAAACAAGGTTAGTTAGCATTAAGCTAACTGGAATGATATAGTAAAATCTAGATATACATGGTGTAAAAGTTACTTAATAGGTCTTCGAATACGTGAGTTGCTTAAAAGTTCTTTGGTATATACGTATCACCACCATATAAGTCGTTATTTTAAAATGTAAATCAAATTACGCGCCATGTCAAATTCATCAGCCTTCAATTAGTGTTGCAAACAACCTTTAGTAGCTTGTGATACTTGTGGTAGTGGTACAACGTATATTTTTATACAAATTTAATTTGATTTTTAACAAATTTTTCGCTTCTTTTTACATTCATCTTTTGATAGGAGTTTTATATATGCTTCTAAATAAGGTACCTGTTAACATTTTTTCTTCTTTTTGTTGCGCTAGGAAAATTTTAATCATTTTATTGACCAAGGTATGATTTTCTTTAGTGGGAATAAATAAACGATAAAATGCATCGTCATTATTGTTTTCGTGGGGCCTTTTTGGGAATGTATTGCTATAAATCATGGTGATGAGGTCTCATTTAGTTTATACTATACCAGGTGTCCCGTTATTTAGTTTATACTATACCAGGTGTCCCGTATTTATTATGCTGTTATCAGAATTTAGGGTAATTTCGAAATTATTTGATGATTGTGGTTGGTGTGTGAAATTATATGCCTAGGGTTGTTTTTAGAATAATGGATGCACCAAAAGACAAACCGGTACTGGAAAAGGCCACTGCCTGAACAGGAGTTGCTGGGGGAGTTGGAAATAACCGAGGAGTAAGCGGAAAATTCTGACTTTGGTGGCGATTAGGATGCAGATGACCAATTTGAATGCCAAGCGTCCTCAGTCACGCAATATTCAAGAGGATCAAACACACCTTCCAGTTAGTGCTCTGAAGTTAGTTTGTGGCTAACAATTGAAAATTTTACACCAAGAACAAGAAGGAAAAGGGCTAAACCGGATCCTCCTGCTGATTTCTCAGATTTTGATTCCGACGATTCAGTTGCCGACAAACCCTATAGGCCACATTCTCCAACTCCTTTGCAAAATTTATTATTATCTTTTGACAGTGATGACGACCTAGGTGTAGAAGAAGTAGAAGAAAAGGTTGAGGAGTTTTCCATCTGGTCAAAAATGCCTGTGCCTCCTACAAGGTTAGACGTTCGAGAAGAACGAGTTGTTTGCTTGCAACTTTATAATATAAAGGTTTTTGTGCCTGTTTTGATAATTTTTCACAACAATTCCACTTATGAAAAAATTAGCCGACAGATCATTATTTGAATGCGGAACTATTCGCCAAACAAGGAAGCATTTTCCAAAAGGAAAATTAATCGAAGATAAGAAATAGCGATGAGTCAGTCGGATTTCACAGTTTGTGAAGAGATCTCTATTGCCAAGTGAAAAGACCGAGGAACCAAGTCTGTAACAGTTTGTAGCAATATGCATCATGCCGCAGACACTAGAATGCTTCGTACAAATAAATTGATTGTCATGTTGCGTAAGTTGGAAGAGTAGGAGATGGTGGGTGAAATTCCTGGATTACTTTATCGATTCTAGCATTGTCAATTAATATATAATTTACACAGAAACTATCAAAAAAAGCAATCCCAGAAAGAAACCACTGAGTCAGCTAAAGTTCCGAAACCTTCTCGCTGATCAATTGATCGGAAACTTTACATTTAGGAAAAAGCTAGGTCCAATACCATTAAGAAATTATTTTGGAAATACTTTACGTTTTCCAGTGAAAACCACAAAGCGAAGATGCCAACAATGCAGCAAACTTGGTATTCAAAAAAGGAGTAATTATATGTGCGGTGAGTGCCAAGTTGCTTTATGCTTCGAATGTTTTGGTCTTTACCATAATTCCTAGTTTTATAGCTATGCCCATTTTGTTTGGTCGTTAGATAAATTGACTGTTTAGTTTGTTAGTTTAGTTTTAATTGTGTTTTTTTTATTAAGAAATCGCATGTTTTGTTTACTAGTCTCGTTTGATTTAGTTTATTATAATATTGTTATAAATCAGTTACAAACACGTGCTGAGTTTAACACGTTCGCGACGACGTGTACTACCGGTGGTACACGCCGACTATTCCGGACTGCCGTCGTGGGCCACCGGTGTACCACGGTTGTATTTGAATTAAATACGTTCTAAATTTCAGCGGACACTAATAATACCTATCAAATTGAGTGAACAGCTTTAGAAATAGGATAATTATATCAGTGTACCACCGGTGGCGCATCCGGCCAAAAATATGGATTTTACGTAACAACAAAAAATAAACGCATAACAA
The DNA here is from genome assembly GCA_030620095.1 of Kuschelorhynchus macadamiae. Lineage (NCBI taxonomy): Eukaryota > Metazoa > Arthropoda > Insecta > Coleoptera > Curculionidae > Kuschelorhynchus > Kuschelorhynchus macadamiae. The sequence continues at coordinate 1,364,767 of JAUTXW010000294.1, read as the reverse complement.
AGTATTTTAATATATTTATTACATATATATTTATTTTTATGACATTTCTTGTTATTCTAACAAGCTAAAATATCTTATAAAAATACCTAATTGTAACTTAGTAGAAAATCAAAAACGAATTTTTTTAGGTACATTTAGGTAGGTCAAAATCAAATACAAATTATGATATTTCTTATTATTCTAACAAGCTAAGATTTTCTAACAAACATACGTAATTATAACTTATGTTAAAAAATTTAAAAAACGAAAGGTAAATTTAGGTGAAAAACAGATAAGTATATAACTAATATAACTCAAACTAAAACTACTTTTGATGCTTCTCATTGAAACACTCCAAGCACATTGTCGGTTGCTTAGGGCAGTCTTGACAAAACGTAACTACCCTTTTGGTTTTATTTCTAGCTTCGGCAGCATTGCTTTGTGCTTGAAGCTTTACGTAACACGGTTGGCATCTTTTTCGATTCTTCCGCGCTGTACCCTCATATTTTGACATCTTGTGCAGCGCTAATGTGTTAGTCCCAGGCCTCTTTCGAACAGGTTGTTGAGCCTCATTGACTGGTACATCATCTTCGGCTTCTACGGTATCATTATGAACATTGTTTTCGTCTTCGTCCTTCAATAACCCATCTACAATTTTTTCTCGAACTTGAAGTATGTCCATTTTTTTCTCATTACTGCCAAATTTGTTATAAATAATCCACGAATTAGCGATGCATGTACCCACCACAATTTCAAAAAAGACTTTCTTGTACCATTTGATACTTTTACGAAGAGAACTATAGTATGCTGACATTTGGTCTGACATGTCAACAGCAATTGTTTTTATTGTAATCAATTACAGCTGGAGGTTTTAAAACCTGTTCATTTTTCCAGTATTTTTTAGGCTGGCAGTATGACTGGGCACAATACTAATCATCAAAACTGCACGCTTATCAACCCACATTAACACACGGACCCCATCTTGGTTTTGTTCGCCATAAATTTCTCCCTTTTTCAGTTTTTTGTTGCAAACGGTTTTTGGGTTACCCTTTCTATTAGATCTAAGAGTTCCACACAAATAAGTGTTTCGATCCGAAAGACCTTTACTCAACTGAACACTTGTATAATAATTGTCTACATAGACGGTTCTACCTTCATTGAGAAGTCCTTCAAGGAGGCTCATGCAAATGTTGAAAGTATGTCCACGATCATTATCTGGTACATCTGGGTCATTTTTTCCTGCATATATTCTAAGATCATATATGTACCCTTCCGGTGTGCAAATTTTGTACGACTTTACCCCCATATTTATGGGATTTGGCTGGGAGGTATTACCGAAATACCAATCGGCCTCTCCAGGGTACCATTGACTCATCGATTACAACACTATCTCCAGGAGAAAGTGTTTCTTTGAACTGGTTACAGATAAGGTATACGACGTTCCTCAATTTGAAAAGTCTTTCGCTAATAGCAAGAGGGTCTTGATTATTTGACAAATGAAAATTTTTTAAAAGGGTGTCAAATCTGTCGCGCCTCATTGTTTTTTTGATGCTGCTATTACCAAACATGTCATTACTTGACCCATACAGACGCATTTTCAAACCATACCAAAATACTTAAGAATTTTTTCATTTCGTTACGATTAGTGTATTTCCACTTACGCAACATTGATCGACGAGTAAGAACACGTGACCTAATATATTGACCGGCAAACCGATTTGTCTCTGTAACTATAATGTCTAGCACTTCATCAGTAAGAAACTACCTATAAATTTTATATGGATTTGGACTCTGTCCGGAAAATCGAAAAGGCACGGAAATATCTTGGCACGCTTACCATCTATTATCATTATTTACAGGTGCCTCTTCTTCGCCTTCATCCTCATTGACATTATCTGCTTCATCGACTTTTTCCGGCACATTATTTAAACCTTCATTTTCAGTTTCGCTTTCCTGATTTGATTCTTGATCCGTATCGGTGGGTACATATGATTCTGAGGAGTCTGCATATGGGTCAGATTGAGGTTCAGAATCTTCTGAAGACGTTAGAGCTGACGAATAATAAGCTCCATTGTGGAATTTGACTTGAGAAGAAGCTGAAGTTGATTGGTTTACTGATATATTGGCGGCGTTGCAGGCGATAGCGACAGTGATAATTCTGTTTGGTCTGGAAGAAGTACAGGTGAAACTTGTTCTAATTCTGAAGGTATGACATTCTGCAAATCCAAATGCAATTCTGGTGACTCCCTGGTTTCCGAAGGAAGCATTAACAAAATTTTCTTGCCTCGAGAAGTCATCTCCAATAATTATTCTGGAATAAAAGAGGTAGCTTAGTTATGAAATAATAATGTATTAGTAATGAAATAACACAAAAACGCTAATTTCCAATGGGACACCGGTGGTACACGACGGCTGTAATGAAAAAATATTCATTATAGCCGTCATGGGCCACCGGTGGTACACAACAAATTTGGAAAAGACACGTACTTATACTTTGTTAGGGCTTATATTACACAAAAAAAAACAAAATAAAAATGAAATAACACAAAAACGGTAATTTCCAATGGGTCACCGGTGGTACACGACGGCTGTAATGAAAAAATATTCATTATAGCCGTCATGGGCCGCCGGTGGTACACAGATAAATTTGAAAAAAAAGAATAAAAAAACACTTATATTTACTTTGTTAGGGCTTATATTACACAAAAACTACACTATAAAATGAAATACCTATAGCAAAAACGTATATTTCTAGTGGGCCACCGGTAGTACACGACGGCTGTAATGAAAAAATATTCATTATAGCCGTCGTGGGCCACCGGTGGTACACAGAAGAGAATGAAAAAGGAAACAAAAAAAACACGTATACTTACTCTGTTAAAGCTTACATTACACAAAAATTACATTTATAAATAAAATATTACAAAAACGCATTTTCGGCTGCGAGGAATTTTTGCCAAATGTACTACCGTAGCGAACATGTTAATATTTTCTATTTATCTGATTCTGTCAACATTTGTTTCTATGTATTTGTGACTTATCCGCCTGTAATAAAAGAAAAATAAAGACTTGTGTAGAATTTGTGTAAAATTAGATTATTTAAACTAAACCATTCAAAAGTAGTATGATGTGGTAAACCGCTGTACCAACGAACATTTGTTACATATTTGGTCTTTAATGGTCTCTGGTAAAATGGTTTACCGGGTAATATGAGGTAAAAAAAGATATAAAACGCGAATGTTAGCCAGGAATTATGTTTTAGGACCTTCAAGAGACTGTATAATTAATGTTTTTTATATAAAATATTTTCCAGATAATTTTGCCCGTTAAAGGGTTAAAATACCTTCAAATTAAAACTAATGTACGTATTAATAAAAATACACTTATATAAGGCACAGCTGTATTCCAGGTTGCGGTTACTTTTATTTTATTTTTCACCGTACTTAAAACACTAAAATTCAATTTTTACTAAAAGCTCTATAACGCTAAAACACAATCGATTTCGCTGATTTTTTTATGTGTTTATTAAAATTAAATAAATATAAAGCATTGTATTGAAATTTTCTATAAATAGCTGACATTACAGCCATGAAATTCAACACAAATTTTGTAACGTATTGCATTATCTGGAATTCTGAATCTAATCAGCTTATAGAGTGGATATTTAAGTCACCGATAAAAGTGACATATTTTAAACATCTATAGAATTTTATTAGTAAATACAGAAATAAAATTTAATATGATTGAAAATTTAATGATACCGGGTGGCTCATAAAATTATAGAGAAATTATGCAACTAACGTAACATCAGATTTCACTTTAATATAATAATGCTTTACTATATAAAAACATTACTGGAATGAAATTTCCTTAATGGTTTGTCAATATACAGTGCGGTTGATATATTTTCTTATATTTTTGTATAACTAGAAAACTTACTTTATATGGGTTAGTCAACATATAATGACGTATGCTACCCATTACATCAACAACACCCTGTACGAGTTTGTTTTTAATTATACATGCATTACCTTCTTATCGAAAATGTTATAAACAACTTATTATATTGAAAGCGTATTAAGTATTTAAAAACAAAAAAAACTAAAAATCTTGCATAACATCTGTAAAACGAAAAATTTCAACTTAGAAAACCATGTATATCGAAAACTAAACGTATGACTGGGTTGCGGCCATTAATTGTAGTTTGTATGTTCGATATTTCATAAAAGGTCGCTTTTCTTGGAAACGCTTCAACGCAGAGAAATTGATAAAGGGTATCTTTTAGCTTCAAAAACATCTAGAGGTCAAGGAAAAGTCTTATTCAATGACATATTTTAACTTAAACAAAAGTTATGTAGTAAAAATACTGAAGGTACTATATTCAAGACCTCCCCTGACCTGCTACTAGAGATGACGATCCCGGGATCCTGGAGGAAAAAACCTGTCTGGAAAATACCAGGATTAGACCCAAAGCCCATTAACCTCTTAACGTCTAATGTTCCTAAATACGAACATTGGAATCCAAATTCCAAAATAAAATACAAATACAAATAAAAAATCCATAGTGTTCTGATTTGGGCTACTGTTCATAATTAGGAACAATGAATATTCATTCAAACCAAATCTGGCGCCATCTATGAACTCGCCGTTCAAGTAACTAAATCAGTTGCAGCAATTATTTTCTCTTTCGCCACGTGCAAAGTTTGTGTGATAGTTTGTCTGTGAATTTTGAGGGAATACTGAACAGAAAAAATTACAGGTATGTTACTACATTATTTAACAAGGATTGCAAGTTATATTTGATACATTTCTTTCATAAATGAATGTGTAAACTAAGGTTTTTTCAATGTTCCAGATTGGGAACAACGGTCGTTTATCTTTTTCTTTAGAGTGGTCCTGATATCTGCCAATAAATTATAGTAATATAAAATTAGTTGTGATATTTTTTATTCTTCTACATTTTATTCGTTTACTTGAAAAAGGCTTGGTACACAAAAAAAAAAGATTTTTTTAAATAATAAATATGAAATACTGTACCTATCAATAAATTTTTTTTTCAATAAAATATGGCGAGTTTACCAAGCGATAGCGAGGATGAAAACCTAAGCGATTCTGATGACGAGTATGTACAACCAACCTCCACGAATGATGCACCTAGTGATAGTGACGATGTGTTATCTTCCGATTCAGAATATGATGAATAATTAATTTAGTTCGTACAGGAAAAAAGACGTATAAATGGAATAAAAAGAGGGCGGCGAAATAAATTTGCCTGAACTACAGTTTGCATTGCAGGAATCAGAAGAAAAGCCTGAGATTGGAAGGCCTATACAGTACTTGAAAATTTTTTTCTCAAACGATCTATTAGATCTGATAACGGAATAAAGCAACTTATATGCTTGTCAGATTGATCCAAATAAACCTCTAAATCTCTCACGATCAGAATTGGAAATAGTTATTGTGGACTATAATATATTTGTCCATTTTTAATTTGCCAAGACATAGACTATATTGGAGTTCCGCCTGCAGAATACCACAGGTTGCCGATGCTATGCCTAGAAAACGGTGGGAAGAAATAAATAAGAACATACATTTCAATAACAATGACAACCTCCCAAAAGACCGGAACGATATAAATAGAGACAAATTGTTCAAGATAAGACCATTTTTATATATTTTGCGACAAAAATTTGTAATTAAAACCACAAATGTTATGCGTTGATGAACAAATAGTTCCCTATAAAGGAAAGTCTTCACTAAAACAGTACAATCCAAAAAAACCTCATAAATGGGGTTACAAGATATTTGTTTTATGCGATAGTAATGGGCTGATTCACAGCTTTGAAGTTTACACTGGAAAGATCCTACCAGTGCCTGCAAAAGAAGATATTGGAGCCAGTGGGAATAGTTCTTCGACTAGCGTCTGTTATTCCTAAGCACCAAAACTATTTACTATTTTTTGACAACTGGTTTACTTCAATAAAACTTCTTATTAGTCTTTATAATGGCGGTATTTACTTCTTGGGAACTGTGAGACAGAATTTATGGTCTCGTATTTTCCAATGACAAGGATTTGAAAAAGAAGGGTCGAGGTACATATGAGGAGTACACAGCTACAATAAATGCAGTAAAAATATTTGCATTGAAGTGGCTTGACAACAAAAGCGTTTGTTTCTGCGGGTCACAGACAACTGACATAGTTAAGCGTTTTGACCGGAAGATGAATACTAAAATCGATGTTCAGCGTCCAAATATGATAAAATAATATAATAAATTTGTGGGTGGTATCGACCTGTTAGATGGACTCATATCATATTATAGAATAGAACTAAGTAGTCGAAAATGGCCATAGTCACAGCGTGGATACGTTACAAACATAATATGGTAAAATCCAGACTAGAGAAAAAAGATATTTTGGATTCTCTTAGTTTTCGCGCCGAGGTAGCGGAAGGACTCTGTCTTTTGGTAAAAGAAACACAAACTAAAAAAAGGGGTAGACCAAGTAGTAATAGTGTTGAAAAAGACTTACAGGAAAAAAATAAAAGAAGCCAAACAAAACCCTTACCCCAGTTCGATGTTCGCACAGACCAGATAGGTCACTTTCCATGTGAGAAAGCTCAACGTCAAAGATGCAAAAAACCGGGATGTGGTCTGAAAACATATTTCTTTTGTGTAAAATGTCATATCTAACCGTTACTACTATTAAAGGCCATTGTGTCAGATTTGGAACATTCAGTTTTGGTTTTGAAAATATACTTTTACATGCATTTTAACAACGTTTAACAAAAAATAAAATTTTTTACTAATGTCTGGCTAAATGAGGACCTTAAGAGGTTAACTCTATAGGTAACCTGGATGAACAGCTGTCGGGCGAGGGGGACGCGCGGGAGACGCAGAGGTCGTGACGTCGACTGGCGACCCGATCTGACAAGGCGGCCAGTTTATTGCTTATTCAGCTTGACGTTAAAAAATAATCAAAAAACTATTGAAAATAATTACAAATAGTCACAACAACATAAACCTAGATGCCGCAAAGGTGTTCTTAAGACACAGGTTATTTATGAGAATGAAATATTTAAATGAACTGGCGAAGGAAAAAAAGGTAAAAAAAGAAGCCTTACTGAAGTGAAGCCCCACGAAAAGCTGTATAAAAAAATTACTAAGTGAATTTTTAATTTGTTACCGTTTAAGCATAAATTGTGTGCCGATTTCCTATTATTAAAAAAGATGTTTGAACAGTTAAATAATTGTGTTTACTGCAAATAGTGTACCTATAGTTAATAAAATATGAATATACTTATAATATACATAAAGTGTCGCCAAAGTGTGTTTTCGGTTAATATCTTGTTACCGGTTAGAAATAGAGAAGAAATATATGGTAGACTATTAAAAACTTTTTCTCTATCTCTAACCATTACCACCAAAGCCGAGAACACACTACTGGGACACCTTGTATAAAAAAATGTACATTTTCTGAAGTTATATAAGTATTTATCATGCTAAAACTTTTTACAAGAATATTTTCTTAAGACTTTAAAAATACATCATAATTTTTCAAATACGATGCGAACTTTTTGAAAAACACTCAGCAAAAAAAAAACTTGGTTAAAGTTTGAACCAACATCCCTAAACATAAGTTTAAAATTATAATAACTTATATATTGATGGCTGCATTTTATTGTAACAAAAACGTTTCAGTTTTGAACAAAAAAAGATTAATATATGTAATTTAACGCACACAGAAGATATATGGACAATGCCGTGCTCAAGCAAGCCGGTCGCCGAGTGACGTAGATCGCTCACACCGAGTTGGGATAGGTCAAGATCGCTCGAGGTAACCTATAGAATTAATGTGCCTTGGATTAGACCAACCGATCTCGGGATTAACCTCGATTTTTTAAGCATTTATTTATTTCATTCGTGTCGTTATTTCCTTCATGTCGTCATTTTATCAATAAAAGCATCGATCGAACCATACGCTGAGAATTTCCCGTTAACTAATTCTCGTAAAAATACAGATTTTGCTCTATTTTGACGCTTCATGGTTATATTATTGTGCCCTTGTGCATGCGGCTTTCATCAAATTTAAAATTAATGTTGAAGGAATTATTCAAAATTAAAAAAAAACTGATCTGCAAGAGATATTAAACACGAGAAACACACAATGTGAATTTATGAGATATTTAATATGTAATTATTGTTAAATACTAATTTTGTGGGATTAGAGCACTTTTTTACTGTTCCTAAGTGAGTATTTATTACTTGTCAGGTATAATATGGTATATCACATTTTCCTTTACGTTTTCATTAATCAATGAGTAAAATATAGGGGACACAAACATCGGTTAGGAAACCGACACCAGAGAAAAATTAAAAGATTTTTCAAATTAAAGAGAATGAAAAGTGGTAAAAGTCTGTCCTCAAGTGAGATATGAACCTACAACCTTTTGTCTTGCCAGGGCAATGCTTTAACTAGTCGGCATGTTAAAATTCCGTATGTACGTTAAGGAACATAAGCTGGGATAATGCAAGCACGGGAAGTGAGATTTGTCAGTTAGGAAACCGAAATCAGATATGAGTTAACAGATTTTTAGAATTAAAAAAAAAGTCTTCCCTTGTGTGGGATTCGAACCCACAACTTCTTGTATTACCGGGATGTTATTAAATTAAAGCATTCATATGAAGCAGGACCGGAGGCGATTAGTGGGCAGTTAAAGAGTGGAGCAAGTCTGCTGTGCGTGGGGAGCCTCACTTTACCAGTTTGCTATCGGGTTTTTCTTACCAGTTTGCTATCACACAAAACGGTTTTATCTATATCCTACAATTCCAGACTTTATAAACTCTGAACATTAACATTCATCCAAAACCGATTGAACAGCAATTTTATATAATTTTGTTGACACCACATGTAATTATTTCCTTGATAATGTCAAAATTGTTTTGAAATGTAGCTCTAGTTTGACAATGACATCAGCAAAAAAATCCGATCTTCGGTGCTAACAGAAATACGGGAGAAAATAACTTCTTCAATTTTGTTCGGTTGCTCGTACAAAAAAAAATTTGTTTGCCTCTCTGGCGTAAAAGTGCTATTTTACTGTAGTATAAAATATAAAATATAAAAAATACTTCATAGTCGTCACCAACAAAACCTATTTCTTAGAAGATTGCTAAAGAAAGTTTCAATCATATTTTACCACCTTTAAAAATTCCTAAGATTACTACAAAATAAGTGTATACATTTCTACATATAGATTTTTTTATTAGCTGACCTAAAAACTCCAATATATTTAGTTGGCAAAAACATAATAGTAATATTTTTTAGAAATAGCTTGTTGAAATTGAACCCTATTTACTCTCACCAGCAGTATATTAAGTAATTTTAAACGATCAAGATAGGACGGGAAAATGCCCGCAAATAAATTTCCAATGCAGTTGTTTTTAACCTTGTTGCCATCATGCCAACTTCATTTATACATATTTGTTTGTATTTTTGTCATCATAATTCCCAGAAGTCCTTGCTGGAATAAGTTATTTTTAGATTGTAACTGGTATTCAATTCAAATTCACGCCATGATGTAAACATTAACGAGTTCTCTAAGAAATTAATCATATTTTTAATGTAACAAACCTTTTTTTGTACAAATGGTGAGTAATAAAAATAATAACATTTGCATTGTAAGTGATTTAAAAACCAGATTTTCGTGTTAAATTTATTTTCTATCAGTTTAATTTTACAAAGGGTTAATATAGTTACGTATTATAAATCCTGTAATTTAAAAATTACGTTAAACTAAATTGTCGGTAAACTGGCTTTACCCGTAAATTCCCCCGTTATAAATCCTTTCTCTAATCAGCAATAATGAAATATGACCGTGTTTACAGGCACAACTCTTCGGTCTATATTAACACGACTAACATTGAATTATTTTATATTATTTCATACTGTCTCATAAATCTAATTACCTACCCTGTACTGATTTGAGGCCGGTAAATCAAACAGAGTATCTAATACCGTATGTAACATTAGAGTATCTGGTACCGTACTATGTTGCCTAGCAACATTACCATGTTATTGTTATTAGGAAGCAATTATTTGTCAGGTTTACACACATTGAAAAAAGTTAGGGATAATGAAAAAAAGGTCGTTTTTGCAAACAAAATATATTATGTATAGTTGAAATACCTAAAAATTTGCCTTTATAGTATAAATTTATATTATTTCAAAAATGATTTCATGATAATAATACAAAATAAAATCGACTACTGAATAAGATACATGGTGAAGTCAAGGCATATGTTTTTTAGTGAATTTTTGAAACACCCTGTAGCATAAACTGCCTGCAATTTTTAAACTGTATATCGGTAACTTTAAAAACATTTTGATTTTTGGATGATGAACGTAAAGTGCGGTACATGAAAGAAAACCGGGCGGTCCTTAAAATAAAGGTTCATAGTCTTAAGCAAGCGGAAAAGTAAAATTTGTGTGCGCAAATAAATTGTATGTTATTTTATTTGTTGTAATAGTTTGCCGCTTCACCTATAAAGTGCGCCAGCTAAGCGGTACGGAAAATTAATCGAGGATTTACTAAATTTCGCACTGGTCCACTTGTAATTGGGATGTGCCTAGAGTCTCCATGCACTTGCCGCTAGAAGGTTCTAGCTATTTCCAGTGGCGCCTATACATTTCGAGCATTTGTTTTCATTTCTATATAAATAAGTTGCGTTGAATTTGAAATATTATTTCGAAGTAACGATGGCGAGCAAAAGAGGAAAATCAATTCGAAGCGGAGCACGTGAAGTTATTGCGTGCGGTATAGAGGCCTGTACTAGAAAAGCTGAAAATAATAGTTTGACTATTCCAATTCAAAATCGAACAGAACGCGCTGCATTTTACACTGGTGTTTCGGAAAGTAGTGTAAGAAAAATTCAAAGAGAACATAATGATCGCTCATGTTCTACTTCACCTTTAAAATCTCCTGGTAAAAAAAGATCCTTATGATACAAAGATAAAATTGACGATGGTGATTTTCAAGTAGAGGATTTTTATATAAACTTGAAGAAGGTTTCTGTACTTCGTGCTGTAAAGAACAAAATAGATTTTCCGTAATATATATTTTACAATCAAACGGTTTTGTTTGGCAAAAATAAACAAAAATTGTATTAGGCAAAATATTTTTCACTGGCGGGTGAAATATCTATCAACTGTAAGGCAATATAGGCAAGAAGGACGCAATATTCTGTATCTAGGCGAAACCTGGGTAGATAATTATATGACAGTGAACACATGCTGGCAAAGTGTGTTTTTTTTTGTGTTACAGGTGTTGTTCAGGGAATCCGCTCTAGTATTCGCTTTATTATAGTTCATGCTGGTTCAGAAGCCGGATTTGTTCCAGGTGCTGTTTTAGTTTTTCGCTCGGGACTAACAACTGGAGACTAACATGGACAGATGAATAGAGATAATTTTGAAAAGTAGTTGCTCGAGAAGCTTCTACCTAACATTCCTCCCAAATCAGTCGTGGTAATGGATAATCCGTCTTATCATTCTCACGTAGAAGATAAATTGCCAACTAAATAATGATATCGTAGCTTAGATCGAACAATTTTGTATGTGATCCAACATGGAGAAAATATCAATTATATGAAGTAGTATCAGCCAACAAGCCTAGAGAAAAAAAGTATAAAATTGACGGTCTTTTACGTTACCTCGGTCATAGTAGGCAGGAGTAAAAAAATATATTCGAGAGCGCAACACCGGTGAACTTTCAATTCAGGATTTAAATAAAATAACATTAGAAGCGATTGACTCAATATCGGCTCAAAATTGGAAATCGTATGTTAAACATGTTCGTTCTATTGAAGATAAATACTGGGAAGTGGATGGCAAAATTGAAACGGATATTGATGATTTAGTTATCACACTTGGGTCTTCAAGTAGTGATGACGAAACCTCATCATTTTCAGAGGAAGACAACGATTTAGAAGGAATTGAACCATTAGAATCACAGCCGTCAACCTCAAAAATGGCTTAGTTTTTTTTATATTTTGTAAAATTGTTCATATTGTCAATAAACTGTTCAAAATAATTAATTTTCTGTTCAATACCGGGTGTCAAAAAATATCTAATATTGTTATTAATATTTGAAAAACTACAGAACTTATATTTTTCCAAAATTAACACATCAATGTAGTTATAGTAGGGGAACCAGTACTGATTCCAGTGAACAAGATTTATCAAAATTTTAACTTATGCAGTTCGACTTTGGGCTATTCGGGTATGCCAAAAGTGACCGTTTGTCTCCGTCTGTCATATTACTTCGTACAGGGGGCGTCATAGTGAAGTACTATACAGGGCGTTTCCTAATTGCGTGCTAATGTTAAACGGGTGATTCTTGGACCTTTTTAAGAAAAAAGTTTAATATGAACCTAAAAGTCTTAACTTTGGAGATACAGGGTTTTAAAAAAACATGTTTTTTAAATCCTAATTCTGATGCTATTATAGATAAATAACTGTGCGAAATTTGATACATTTGATTTGATTGATTTCTTTTTAAACTTTAACATCCTCTATCTCAAAAGTTAAGACTTTTAGGACATAAAAACACCCTCTTTAACATCAGCACGCAATTAGGAAACGCCCTGTATACTACTTCACAATGACGGCCCCTGTATAAAAGAATATGACAAACGGAGACAGACGGCCACTTTTAGCATACCCGAGTAGCCCAAAGTCGAACTGAATGAATTAAAATTTTGATATATCTCATTCTGGATCTGATGCTGGCTGCCCTTGTAAAATCTGGACTTCTAAATCGTGTATCACTATACTGGGTGGTCCAATAATACTGGATGTAGACAGTAGCCCGGGAACCGTTAATGACAGAACTCAAGGAAAAATATATTTATAGGTAAATCGATCAAGAAAAATCAAAATTAAATGATTTTAAAATTCGAAAATGCGCCGTTTTTGCAACACAAAAGAGATATAGAAGTGCGGTACACGAAAGAAAACAGACAAATATAGATAAAGGTTCATTAAGCATAGTTACATTTTTTAATTATCTGAAGTGCGTATAGTCAAAAAGGACTGCCATATTATTTAAAGAACGACGGGACACCACTGGTTTAAAGAGATTTCTTGGCCGACCTTCCTAAACCGAATGACACCGCCCGGTTTTCTTTCGTGTGCCGCACTTTATCTTTGTTTTTAAAGAAAATAAAGCAATATTAGTACCGTATTTCTATTATGCCCATAAAAACGGGACATCCAGAATGCTTTGAAATTTGAAGTATCTCGGCTTGAAATGTCATCACAGAAGTTATTAGTATTAATACTGAGAGAAGTGTTTTTATATTGTGCGAAATAGTACGAAGGCACTTCACGATAGATAACGCTAATAGAGCCATTGGTATGCTACAAGCTGGCATGAGTCAAGCGGATGTTGCTAATGCAGTTCATGTTTCACAAAGTTTTGTGGTCAGTAGATTAAATAAACGATTTCAAGAAACAGGTTCTGTGTCTGAAAGACCTCGCCCTGGAAAACCACGATCTACCAACAGATTGCCGGACCGTTTCGTTACTTTAACAGCACGAAGGAATATGACTAGACCAGCTTGTCCTTGGCGCTCTGTCCCTCTTACTATGGAACACAGTCAGAATCGCTTAGCCTCGTGTCGAGAAAAAAAAAAGATAAACCTGTCAATCATTTAAATACTACACAAGTTTTACCCTAGATTTCTCAATTTATCCGATATACAATTCTCAACTTCAGAAATTAATCTGTTACAAAAAGGTCCTAAATATAATCCATCATAAATAAATCAACATAAATTTAGAAACCATTGTTTCAGAAGTAGAAGTTCCATTATATAATAATGAAAACGCCAATCTTCCTGAGGAACAAATAAAAAAAAAATTTACAAAAACTTCAACTTAATCCATAAAAAAGACGAAACAAATTTAAAATCGTTACAACAAAAGATTAAAACCAACAACATTTCCGTAACTAAAGCTGATAAAGGTAATTCTATAGTAGTGCTACATACTGAACAATATAGTAAACAATAAAGTAAAACATTTCCTTCAAAATGAGAACCCGGTTAAATCAAAAAGTAATCCACCTGATAAAATTCAAACCAAGTTAAAAAATGCTTTAAAAGAGACGAGTGATCTCTTTAGTGAAAAAGAAAAATACAGCTTTAAAAAAACACATCTCCACCAAAAATATACGGTCTCATGAAAATACATAAAGAGGGGGCACCCATAAGGCCGGTTGTATCTTACACAAACATCCTTTTAAGGAATACCGCTGTAAAACTTAATACACACAAAACTCCATCGAACTTACTAAAAAACTAAAAGATATAACCTTGCCAAACAATAGTATTTTAGCATCCTTCGATGTCACCAATATGTTTTCAAATATACCAAATGAAGAATGCCTTAAAACAATTGACCAAATACGTACAAAGAAACATATAAACCCTGTAATACATCAAGAGTGCATAAAAATGGTTACTTCATGTATAAACGGGAATTTTACAGGAAATACTATAAACAAAAAAAAACAGTTTAGCAATGGGCCCCCCATAAACCCATTACTAGCAAAAATTTGTATGTCACATAATGAAGAAAATTTTTTAAAAACACCCTTTGCAAAGGATATCTTCTTTTGGCGTAGGTACATGGATGACATATTGGTCAGCTTCACAGGAAATAAAGAACAACTACACACAGTTTTAAATCACCTTAATTCAATCCATAACAAAATTCAATTTACACTCGAAATGAAAGAAAACAATTCAATAAATTTTCTGGACATCACATTAAAAAAATCACTTAATAAATTAAAATTCAATATCTACAGAAAACCATTTTATACAGATGTAACTATACCAAAGGACTCTCTTCATCCCGTAGAGCATAAACTTTCAGCATATAGGTCTATGATTCATAGAGCTTTTTCTGTGCCATTAGTCATACGTTGCCTAGAAAGAAAACTTGATCTAATTAGATCTATAGCAACAAATAATGGCTATAAATTATCTGAAATTAACAGACTAATTTTTAAAAAATGTGAACTTTTAACTATCCAACAAATATATCCTAGGGTTAAAGATTCCTATATAAAATATACAAGGATTACATATTTTGGATCAATATTTAAAAAGATTGCAAATATTCTAAAAGGAAATAAAAATACTAAAGTTACCTTTCGATCGTCACAAAAACTCTCTAATTTGATTTTTAACGTCAAAACAAAAATAAATAAGTATAAAAAGTCTGAAGTGTTTCTAAGTTAAAATGCGACGAATGCAATAGCTGCTATATAGGACAAACAGGGAGAAATTTCGATGTTAGATTCAAAGAGCATAACGCCTCATATAGATTAAAAAAACAGAACTCTCATTTTGCCAACCATAAGTTCTATGACATAAATAAGTTAGATATATTACATTATGACCATAAAAATCGCAAATTGGATTGTTTAGAGCAGCCATGTCAAACATGCGGCCCGCGGGCCGCATGCAGCCCAGTGGGGATTTCAAATCAGTTTTGAAAACAGCCAGATAATGCGGTCCGCGTACAAGTTGAAAACCGTTTTTGAAAGCGCGCGCCGCTGCAACAACGATTGATATAATAAAATGTACAATTGTACATAGTGCCATCTATGTTTAGGAGGATGAACTACACATACTCAACCTAAAACCTAAAGTCAAACGTTATCTGGCTTGTTCCATGAAATCATCGCGCAAAAACACAGATGACGCTATCTGAACATTCTCGAGAAATCACAATCCGTATATAGACCGTGTTAGATTGAGTTCAGTTGTTCAGTGTTTAGTAAGTTATGAGTCAGTTGCGATAGTTTCGCGTTGGGTATAAGTACAGTATATTATAATTTATTTCGGATACAGTTTTTAACATGTCTCTTTCAAAACCAAGTGGAAGTAAGAGGAAACTTGTAGATGAGCATCGTATCTTTCAAAAAAGTGGGAATTAGAGTGTTTCTGCTGTGAAGTTAAAGAAAAAATTATTTGTTTGATTTGTAATAGTACAGTCGGTGTCCCAAAATTATATATTATAAAACGTCACTATGATATTCATAAAACTATGTTTGACAAGTATACAGGCATGGTCAGAAACGAAAGGTTAAATAAGTTAAAATCACGGTTGAAAAATCAGCAGCTTATGTCTACACATCCAAAGCAAGAAAATGAATCTGTCCTTCAAGCAAGCTACGTAGTGTCAGAGTTGATCGCGAAACACTCAAAACCATTTGTTGAAGGTGAATTTATGAAAGAGTGCCTTGTAAAGGCCGCGGAAATTGTAAGTCCCGGAATACTGTCGCTGAAAGAGTTACTGAGTTGGCTGTCAATATAAGTGATCAGATAAAAACAAAACCAGACTCTTTCATTGCATTTTCTATTGCCTGTGACGAAAGTACGGATGTGTGTGGTGTGGCGCAACTCGCTCTTTTTCTTCGTGCGGTTGATACAGATATCAATGTGTATGAAGAATTACTGGAAAAGTACAATTTAGATTTATCAAAACTGTGTTCCGTTGCAACAGACGGAGCTCCTCCAATGACTGGAGTAAAAAATGGCCTCGTTAAAATATTACAGAAAAATATCAGAGAAACGGGCAGTGACAAACCAGATTTTCAACATATTCATTGTATAATCCTCCAAGAATTTTTATGTTCAAAAGTGATCAAGTTGGAAAGTGTTTTAAAGTCAGTGAAAAAAATTGTGACCCATGACCTTAACTTCATAAGGTCATGGGGCCCTAACCAGCGACAGTTTTCTGCATTTTTACGTGATTTAGAAAGTGAGTACACTGGTTTGCCATATTATGCAGAGGTGCGATGGCTTTCGTGTTCTATGGTACTCGACCGTTTTTGGAAACTCAAAGAAGAAATACGCGTTTTCATGGAAACAAAAGGAGAAGATGTCAGTTTATTATGCGATGTACATTTTTTACAAGATCTTTCATGGTAGATATCACAAAACATTTGTCGGACTTAAATACGAAATTGCAAGGACCACGTCAATTTATTACAGATATGCATGATCATGTAAAAGCTTTCAAGTGTAAGATGATGTTTTGGGAAAAATAGTTAGCAGAGGATAGTCACATTTTCTTACTTGCAAGGCATATCAGGAAAGCACAAGTGTCCCACTATCATACTAAATATATTCAGAGAAAATGAGAAGCCTTCTGGCAGAATTTGAGAAGCATTTTCAGAATTTTAAGACCCAAGAAAACAATTTTCCTCTATTTACTGGTCTTTTCACTATCGATATTGATAAAGTAATTGAGATTCAGTGTCAGACCCATTTAAAACAAAAATTTGATAGTCTTGGTACATTCAAATTTTATAAGTACTTGCCTGTTCAATACCAAAAAATGAGAAAATTTGCCTGCAAAATCCTGTCAATGTTTGGAAGTACCTATAAGTGTGAACAACTATTTTCTTTGATGAAAGGAAACAAATCTCACGCAAGATCGCGATTGACGGACACACACTTCGACGGAGTTTTAAAAGTTATTTCCGCCGATAAATTCGCGCCACAAATAGATCTGGAAAAAGAATTTAATGGTTATAGTTTTTTTGTAATGTCCTTTTTATTGGAAATTTAATAAACAGACTTGTCCTATAATAGTAGTTTTTTTCAAGATTTTCAGAAGTTTGTCTTCTTTAAGCTAAGGTTTTGCCGCCCACCTAGTCGATGGTCTTCATGCTTTTGGCCCACCAGTGACTTCGAGTTTGACATGGCTGGATTAGAGGCAATAGAAATTTATAAACACCAGAAAGGTCCAAATGTTAACCTTTTAAATTCATAAACAGATGTAGGAAATATCACCCTATTAAAATTTTTTGATACAAAATGTACAGTTGGTTTTCTCTAATCATAATAATAAAAATTTTTGTCTGGATAATATATACCTAACCTAACCTAACCTAACTTGATTGTAAATATTTTTATTGCGTTTGAAAATATACTAGTAAAACGAAACTGCAGTCACGCCTAGTGCAAAAATAAAATAAGTGACAGTTAACAAAGTAAAACTTGGGTTTTCATTTATTTGTTAGCTTATGATATTTGGATAATTGCCGCAAAGACAACAATTTCTTCAGAAAAGTAATATGGGAATATTCAATGGCCATAATAATTTGTGTTGGACTAATGAAAATCCACACATCACCGTCGTTTTGGATTTAATGGATGGTGTGCCCTATATAATGCACGAAATAATGCACGAATATTGTGCTACATGATTTTTGGTGGAAATTTAACAGCTGAGAGCATTGAAATTCTGGAGGAAAATCTGACACCGAATATCCAAGGCATGAATAACAGTTACTTCCAGCAAGATGGCGCTCCAAGTCATATTGCCGAAGAGGATGAGTTTCTAGATCGATATTCTCCCACTAAGTGGTGGGGTATGAATGGGTCAGTGAGGTGGCCACCTAGATCGCCTGACCATACCCCGTTAGATTTTTTGGGGTTTTTAAACAATATTGTGAAGCACTCGCTATAAGAATCAAAACTAATGCTAACAAAGAAAGAGTAGTTAATAGCCCAAAATAGAGCTTATACGACTCTCGAGGATGCAACCCAAGAATGCAAGAATCACCCACTTCTATAAAATAAAAACTTCATGCCATTCTGACCATGAGTTGACAAGAAAATATCGTACAAGTCAATGAAATTAGTGGTTCCTGTGTCAATGGCCAGTCCAGGTTTTTCCTATATTTAAAATTGGTCTCAAACAACTGGTCAGGAAACTGTCCAGAAAAAATATAAGTCTGTCAACGTTCCTAGTGCGGGAAAATATCGTACTAGTTTACAAAGATATTTTCTTAATACAAGTACATCATCAATTTATTAACTGTCTCAACGTCAAATATTTTATATCAGCTGTAAACATTTATAAATCAAGCATCTATTAGACACTCGAGAAATTTTATTACGTCAGTGCTATAAAGTAAGAAGATATCGGTAGTAAAGTTCATGTTTTATGTTCTGAATATATGTAGGTTGCGCTTTTAGGTTTTAAACAGTTGTAAGTCAAATTTTCGGCTCTTCGTTTTAAATTATTTACTTAGTAGAGGAATGATATACAATGTTTTAAAATATAGTCATGCACACATAAATATATATACAGTCCGGTGCACAAAAACGGCCACTTGGCCAAGAAATTGTGATCTTAAAGAACTATTTTATTTTTTTACCGAATTTGATGATTTTTTCACCAAATGGGAAAAAAATCATTCTAAATTCCTGATAAATGTTCGTATTTTAGAAAAATATTTTATTTATTGATATTATACGAGGCAAAACCAAATTATGTTTTGAGATCTAATTGTAAATGACCCTGTGCCAAAATTTGTCTTTAGAAGTCAATGAAAAACATTTCGTTTGCAAGCTTAATTCATTCCCTACACACCAGATTTGATTCACGTCAATACCTCGATTCGCTGTATAATTATAAGCTATTGAATACGACATTGCGCTTTTTTAATTTGACAAGGTCTCTTTTTAATTTAATTCTAATTATGCAACAATCAAAAGTGTCATAAAAACAGTGACATGCCGTTACTAGGAGAGGAATAGCGCTTCATTTTATTTATTGTTTGACGTTTTCATTCTTGTCATATTGTCAAAAGTTCTATCTCTTTTAGACGACGATCGAAACTACCAATACGTCGCGAGAAAATTTAATTTCAGCCGTTCTACTGTCCGAAGAATTGAGCTACGATATAGAGAAACGGGTACCTACAAACGAAAATCTGGTAAAGGCCGAACACGTAAGATTTCCGATGCTGATAGCAGGTATATTATTTTATCTGCCTTAAGAAGTCGACACTTAACATCTGTACAGACAAAAATTTTACTTCACGAAGTTCGGGGCACTTAACAGAGTAAGTGGACTATACGTCGCCGGTTACGCGAAGCTGAATTAAAGGCATGCAGACCAGCTATAGGTCCAAGATTGCTTAGACGTCACCGGATAGCAAGATTGGCCTTTGCTCGTCAACATCTTAATTTGACTGAAGCAGTGACGTAGAGTCCTGTTTACAGATGAATCAATTTTGTCTACATTTTCCAGATGTTAGGGAGCGTGTGTGGAGGCAAACGGGTAAAAGATTCGCTGAATGTACATTTAGTCATAGAGGAGGATCACTAATGGTATCCGCCGGAATATCAATGGAGGCTTATACTGAGCTGGTTTTTGTTGAGGAAGGAACACTGCCAGCTGAAAAATACATAAATGATATTCTAGCGGACCACCCTTATACCATTTTCACATTTTATGGGCGATGAGTTTATTTTAATGCAAGATAATGCGAGACCACATTCCGCTAGATGTGACACAGAATATTTTAATGAAGCTGGAATAGAGAAGATGAATTGGTCAGCAAGTTCTCCGGACAGAAACCCTATTGAGCATGTCTGGGACTACCTTGGTAGACATATAAAAAATCTGGAAATTTTAAATAATAACCTACTTTGTGCCGCGCTTATAGAGGAGTGGAATAACGTGCCTCAGAATTTTATTCGTAAATTAATTAATGGTATGCCCGGAAGAATGGAAGCCATCGTCCGAGCTAGAGGAGGCTACAACCGATATTAGCTTTCTTTTACTGTTTATGTGGGTGCTTGTTGTTAAGTATTTAGAGTATCTATAATTATTATTAATTGTTGCTAATTAAAATGTAGTTAAATTTTTTTAAAGCAACGTTTTATTCAATAATTTATAACTTTAAAAATAATCGAGATATCGACGTGGATCAAAAGCTAATGTGTAAGGAATAAACTAATCTTGAGAGGGGAGTACTTTTTATTAACTTCTAAAGGCTGCATTTTACCACAGAGTGTTTCAAAACTAGATCGTAAGAACATAATTTTGTTTTGCCTCGTATATGTTGAATTTTTTTTTGTATGTAAATAATGTGAATTATTCTAGAATGTTATTCTTTTAGGTTGGTAAAAAAATGATCAAATTAGGTCAAAAAAAAAATCTCTTAGAATACAATTTATTAAAATTTTAATGTGGCCGTTTTTTGTGCACTTGAGTATATATATATATATATATATATATATATATATATATATATATATATATATATATATATATATATATATATATATATATATATATATATATATATATATATATATATATATATATATATATATATATATATATATATATATATATATATATATATATATATATTGTATATATATATATATATATATATATATATATATATATATATATATATATATATATATATATATATATATATATATATATATATATATATATATATATATATATATATATATATATATATATATATATATATATATATATATATATATATATATATATATATATATATATATATATATATATATATATATATTTACATATATATATATATATATATATATATATATATATATATATATATATATATATATATATATATATATATATATATATATATATATATATATATATATATATATATATATATATATATATATATATATATTAAGCGATCACTTGCCACATATATATATATATATATATATATATATATATATATATATATATATATATATATATATAAAACGTTTTTTCTGTTTTAAGGCAAGATTTTCACATCGGGTCTGCTTTATGCAGGATTATTAAAATATCTCGAGAGTGTGAAGATGTCTCCATAAAAAAGAAGACAGGTCGTCCAGAAAAAGTTTTTAGAAGATTTAGAAGAATGATCAAACAAATTTCTTGTCAAAATCTCTTATGTCATCAAATAAAATAAAGGCGAAAATTGAGGAACTTGGAATGCCATCGATCAGTTCAAGAACAATAAGACAAAATCTGGTGGAGGACTAGTTGTTTTCCAGAAGACTTGCAAAAAATCTCTACTTTCTAAGAAGAACGTAAAGGGCCGAATGAAATTTTCTATAGATTATCAATATTGGACAGTTGCAAAATGGAAGCGTGTGTGCTTTAGTGACGAACCCAAAGTTAATTTGTTTTCTTCCGACGGAATTGGATATGTACGACGTCCTCCAAAGACTAGATTTCAGTCAAAATACACTCATCCAACTGTGAAGCATGGTAGAGGATCTGTCATGGTCTAGGGATGCTATTCAGGATACGGTATGCGACCACTGTTTAGCTTTTATTAATATTAAATTTTAGTTTCTCCCCGCTTTCAATTTTTAATAAAATCAATATCTTCTGTTAACTTTAAGGTTTGGTATGATTTATACACATAGACGCCTTTTCAACATTCAAATGATCAGGAACAACATAAAAATTAGAGAAGGCATAATGAACAGGTTTTTTTACAAGAATATTAAAAAATCAAATGCTTCCGTAATTTATTTCATTTATTTAATTTTCAACATGATAACGACCCAAAACATGCCTGTAGGTTGGTCAAAAATTTTCTCAGTGAAGACATGGCTCCTGTCATGAAGTGGCCATCCTAATCCTCGGACCTATATTCTATCAAAAACCTTATGTGGATATGGATGTAATTTATTGTCTAACAAAATTCGATGTACCGTCGACTTACTAATTCCCAAGTCCAACGAAATTACTCTGGTGCTTAAATGTAGATTAATTTGAACGTAAGCAAGAATGTTGATAATGTTATCCTCATTTCTAATTGCACAATTTCTTCTAGGCACTGAAATCGGATTCACTTGACCAAATTCGCGCAAATTTTTAGCTAAATGCATAAATACTCTTTTACTGAAATGTCTTCTATCAGTAGTATAAGGCTAACATGTCATAAGCTTGTTCAATGGAATAAGACATTTTTACCAAGTTAGTTTAAGAAAATTATGATAACATATACTCGCCAATACTAAATAAGCTCTAACAATAAATATGCATTGTTGCTTATTTGAAGTTTGACATACGGCCATTTTTAAATTGAGTAACGCGCCAGCCGACCACGTTTAATTTGCCTTTTTTGTTTTTACCCAGCCTACTTGCAATATTTTAACGTTGACGCGTAACTAATAATATTCTTAGTTATTAACGTTATGTCTATGAACATTAACATTAATACAAATAACGATTTACTTTAATACAGAATAAGCTATTTTTAAAATTAGCAATTAGGTTTTAGCATTTACCACTTTTATGAATGCTTCATAGGAAATAACTAAAAAATGAATAAAGATATCAAAACAGTTTAGTTAATTTTTCCCTCCTTAAAATCACTGGATTTACAGAAATGACAACAATTCTGAACATTTGTAAAGACATTTTGTAATGGTAATTTTTTAGGACTTCAGTTTTACCGTGTTGTTGGTCATAGCATTACAGTGTTGTTGGTCATAGCACGTTGGACTTTAAATGCTTCAATTTTTTGATAATAAATAAATTTGGACCAGTACCAAGCCTGAATAAAATGTGAGGTAAAGCCAACACTATTATAATAAGGAGTATTTGCTCTCAAGTTGTAATAAAGAATGCTTTGTCACAGAATAATAACATTTAATTATGATTAATAGCTAACTTTTTTTTGATCAGCGGAAAACAGATTATTTTGAAATAACTAAAAAATGAATAAAGATATCAAAACGCGGTTTTCGCCAGAATTTAGACAATTTTTTCCTCTTTAAAATCACACTGTTAAAAGCACACCGTTCGATTTGATTTTTTCGAGAAAATCTCTAAAAATTGACTTTTGTTTAAACAACGCCCTCTGGTTTTTGTATGGTAAATATCTATTACACATGAATGAATTTAATTGAAATTTGTGCGATACTTTATAGATCTCTAAATTATTTAAATCTCATAAAATAAAACCTTTTTATACACAAATTTTTAATTAGTTCATTTACTTTTATTTATATTTCATGCGATATCATTTTTGACTGTTAAATATTTATTAATTTGTTTATGAATTTTATTAATACCCCACAGCAATTCGGAGCAATTTATGTCAAACTATCTACGCAACGATTTTAGCGAAAGCTTGCGACTAATGACCTTAACGGAAATTCATTGATTAAGAAGCCTTTTAGTCAGAATTTTTTAGGTTTCCTTATAATGTCAGAGTTATTATAGCGTGAAATGTGTCCGATTTATTGACCATAATTGGATGTTTCCGTTTACGCATTCTGTTATTTTCTTTTGATATCCCATGCGTTCCAAGAATATTATGAAACGATGGAATTCTTTATCATGCATTTATTTTCCGTCGTAAGAGAAAAGTATTGTCATCGTGAAAATTCTTTCAATATTTTTTTCTCCGAGCGCGCGCGAAGTGACCACTTTGCGCACTCATTTGCGTGCGCAAAGTTGAACTTTGCTCTTTGCCCATACTTTTTTATTGGCAGAATTATCGTCTTTAAAAAGGACTTTTAGATAGTGGTTTTTGTTACGCTTGTAGAGAATTTAGCCAAATTTACACCATATTAGATTACCATAATTTGATAACTAATTAAACGACCTGTATCACTACTTCTCAGTGTCAAATAAGACAACAATAAGTTCTCTTTGCCACCTTGCAATTTTGACAATTTCGGCCTTTTTGCTATGTCAACCAAAATACAAACATTCAATCATTTGAAAAAAGCTTCAAAAAAAGTAATTCTGCTTAAAATGGATAGTTCGGCTAAAGAAATACCATATAATACCAAATACCAAAAGAGGTACTAAAAGCCGTGGAATCAGCAAATTCTACACGGGCGGGGGGGGCATAGTTTTCGTCGCTCCTGTGCATCTTTGCTTACGGAGTTACCGATGTAAAGCGTTTAGGAGGCTGGAGGTCATCAACAGTAGCGGAGGGATATATTAACGATTCAACTACATACAAGAAAGAGTTATGCAACAATATTTTAAGTGGCAGTGCAAAAAATCATCCAGTTAAAATACCAAATTTGTCAATTTGCGAGAAAACCATTGAAGTTTCATTTCGTTCATTAACGCCGGCTAACGAACCATCTTCATCAGCTTTCCCAAGAAACCAGTTGCACTCAGCTTTAAATATGCATTTCAATATTAATATTGTTAATAATAATAAGTAATATTATTTCTGTTTTAAGTTAAAATACAAAGTTTTTCTAATTTATTTAAGGTTTTTTACAATTTTATTTTTCCCGCGGTTAGAACCTACCTATATAAATAGGTCAAAAGTTTGTAAAATTTATAACACTCGTAGAAAAAATATTGTTCCTAACACTTGCACAAAGTGATACTTTCCAGCACTTAAAGCTAATCCGTCTAATTGCTTTTGAGTGCGGGAAAATATCACTTTTCGCACTTGTTAGGAAAATACCTATTTTCTACGAGCGTACGCAAAATACCCTTTTTCCGCACTCATTAGCGTACACAAAGCAACCTTTTCCCGGTATTGGAAAAAGTTTTCCCGCAGTAAAAATAATTTGTGTTTTTTAATCTCCTGTTGATTTTGCTACAATTTAATATTTTTTTGAAAAAATATTCGCAAAAATACGGGTTTTAAAGAGAAATTTTGAAGTCGTACTATTTTGGACTTCGATAAAATTTGGCACATTATTTTTAAATTTCAGAATTAGAAAACAATTTTAATTTACATTTATTAAACTCAATAATTAATACGAGTTTTTTCATTGGTTTGTTTCCATGAAAACCAAATTGCAAACCATGTACCGGGTGTACAGAGTGTTCGGTTATATTTTGAGCGGGGTCTATACTCTTTATTTCTCAAGATATCAAAAAATTTTATACACAAAAGTTTTGGGATTTAGTCCAAATCGTCAGAATTTGTTATCAGAAAAACATATGAACATAGGAAATTGGGAAAATGAGCATCAGCTATGTTATTTTAAATGGAACACCCTGTATATTTTTAGATTGTTGAGAAGAGCTTTTTCTCCTGATTCCAAAAATATATAGTTTGTCTATGCTCACTGCATTATCCCACAATTTTGAAAAAACGTGGAAAAATTATCCGCTCTGGCTTAAGTATAGTAGAAATAATAGAAAGCGATAATTTTTCCACGTTTTTTCAAGATTATGGGATAATGGTTACAGTGAGCATAGACAAACTATACAATTTTGGAATCAGGAGAAAAAACTCTTCTCAATAAACTAAAAATATACAGGGTGTTCCATTTAAAATAACAAAGCTGATGCTCATTTTCCCAAATTCCGATGTTCATGTTTTTTTTTTAAACAAATTCTGACTATTCAGACTAAATCCTAAAACTTTTGTGTGTAAAATGTTTTGATATCTTGAAATATAAAGCGTTAGACCCGTTCGAAATATAACCGAACACCCTCTACATGGTGTACACACAATTATGGGAAAAAATAGTTGTGGGGTAAATCGGCCAAGAAAAATCGCTAGAAATTATATTTAAGTGGAAACGGAAAGTGAAAATACCGATTTTCTTTTAAATTTTCCTAATTAAGGTTTGTCGAAAATATAAGCTTTATACTCTGCAAGCATTTATGCAACTTTTTGCTATTTATCTTTTTTTTTCTGTTTTAAATGTTAAGTTAGTAGGGAAGGTCAAACTTTTTTTCTTTTAAATGTTTATATCTCTGTTTCGAATGAACCGCTTACATTGAACTTGGTGTCAGAAAAAAAGCGCTTTTTTTGCTCTTCACCTAGAGCTATTAATTGTACCATAATTATTCTATTAGAAATTCTATAATAGAAATTTTCTCAAAAAAAAACGATATGATATGCATTTTTTGTCATAATTTAATTGATGGTTATAAATGGTATCGAACAAAGAAGCAAAAAACCCAAGTCCGTATCTAAATTAAAGAAGTTTATGATGGTCGCCCGAATCCGAAACGATCTAACCTCACCAATTTATCGAAAAGAAGAAATGACAATAATGAAGTAAAAATTATTTTTATCTTTTTCAACTAAGCCTACAATTTGAGAAAAACTAAAAAAAAACAAAAAATAACTTTTATTGTTTTTCTACTGTTTTAAGCTTAGTTGAAATGACAGATGATAACAAATTTCACTTCATCATTGTCACTTTTTCTTTTCTACAAATCGGTGAGGTTAGTTTTTCAATCCGACGTTTCGAATTCGGAAGACCATCATCAACTTTTTTAATTTAAATACGGACCTAGATTTTTTATTTCAGTATCGGTTCATCCAAAACAGAGATAAATATTTTCCTCAATAAATGTGTGATCAACAGTACAAACATCTAGTCGCTATCAGAATAAAACTCATTTCTTGTAATCGTTAAAAGAGTTAATAAAAAGCTCTTGCTTATGACAAAACAAAAAAAACCGTTTTTTATTCTTGCTAAGTAGGGTCTGAACATATTAAAAGTTTTTTCCTTACTACCTATAGGGTTTTCATTTAAATTTTGTCTCTTTTAATAAACCCAATAAAGACCTTATTCAGTAGGTTTTTACGCTTTTAAAAATCCCAGAAATTAAGGAAAATATAACCGCTCATTCTTATTTAAGATGCAAATCCTACATATACGTCGCGAATACCGAATTAAAAAAAAAAACTTGTATTACAGTATTCTAAAATTTCCACACCGACAAATCCATTCCATTGTTCCAAACCCATATCTAACTTACCCAACATCTATATAAAACACTGGCCTTTGATGCCCTTGATGTAAACATATGGTAATTAGTCTGAGAAAACGTATCTATTTCGGTAGGTGGGTATATTTCTTTGTTACATTTTTAGGTCTTTCGCCTAATTAACGAAACACAAGTACATCGGTTTCGCTGATAGAGGTCTATTGTAGCATAAGAACAGTCTTATTTTTGATTATTAGCATACAATTAGTTGCTTATTAATATAAAAATCGGTAAATGTCCATCAATCGGAACTTCCCTCGTTATGAATCTTTGCTTTTATTAGGAATAGTGAAGTGTAGTGTAGTTAAAAAATAAAAAAATCATAAATATCCTTAAGCCGATTTGGTTGAAATTTGGCAGTATCATTTTTAGTACTAAGGCGCTAATTCAGCCTTAACTAGATTGAAGTTATTAAGTCCAGTGGCGCCTCAAGGGGCACCGCAACCATTATCACTGAGAAAAAAGTCTTTCACAAGTGTCAAAGTCACTTCAGTTTAAGCAACTCAAAATAAAACTATTTTGTCTCTTGTGTTTTGTGCGTATCTAGCCTTGTTTTCCAGAAAAAAATTACTTTAAACCACTGTAAAAATTATCCATGGACAACATTTATAAAAACTGCAAAAAGAGTTAGTGGCGGACACAAAAACTTTAATCTAGTTAGGGCTAAACTAGCGCCTTAGTACTACAAATAACACTGCCAAATCTCAACCAAATCGGCTTGAGGATATTTATAAAAAAACCGATTTTTTTAACTTTAACACCCTGTATATTGGAATCGAGACAACTCCGGACACAAGTTCATAGGAACTCTTTTTCTTAAAATGACCTAAGGAATCACCTCCTGGAGTTACGTACCGTAGGTAGGAAACGCCCTGTATACTGTCTCTTCAAACATTTTTATTGGACACCATTTTGTTTCACCATATTGGATCCGTGCTAAACAGTTTGAAAAATTAATTTTTATATGTATTTTTTTAAAACCTCCATATATCACAATTAATTTTGATGCAAAATTTAAAGTCTATAGAATAAGAAGATATTTTTTACGTTGATTTTTTAAACATTTTATTTGGCCCCTATTTTCATCCACCATCTTCAATTCATACCGTAGTTTGACTAGTTATCGCACTTAATGCTTGCACAAAATTTGAAATCAAGCTGGTTTTTAAAATATTTTATAAGGTTTTGTTATCTTGGATTCATACTAACATGCTACCAGTTCCGTTGTAAGTAACACTTAATTTTGTGTAGTATTTGAAGTAAACGCTTAATTTTTTAACAAAATTACCGCGAACTGACAGAGAGGCAAATATACCCACAGACAGACCGACGGAATTGAGAAAACATGTTATTATATAAAACCTGGGAGGGTGATCTACGACCATTTTATTTAACCGCCATTTTGTTGTGCCACCTGAAATTCGTACCAACATTTTACCAGTTCGTCTCCATGTCATACTGAATCCTTGCGCAAAATTTGAAATGAATCGAATAAGTAGTTTTTCAGGCTGATTTTTTAAATATTTTGTTAGACCGCCATTTTATTGCGCCATCTCGGATTAGTACCAAAATTTTACCAGTTGATTTTTACTTAATATTTGTGCAAAATTAGCTTTTTACTAATAATTTTTATCATTTTACAAAGCCGCCGTATTGTTCCGCAATATTGGATTTTTACCAGAATGTTACCAGGCTATCCCCATATGATACATACTTAATTATCATACAAAATTTGAAATCAATCTGATAAGTAGTTCTTCAAGCTAAAAAATATTTAAAAAACAACATTTTACCAGTTCATTTATACGTAATATTTTATTTTTATCTAAAATTTAAAGTAAATTGGATAATTAGTTCATTACCAAATTCTTACCGGTCATCTCCATATGACCCTTAGCTATTGACCAATATTTGAAGTCAATCGGATAAGTAGTTTTTTAGCTATGCCGCGAACAGACCAACAGACAGACCGACAGACTGACGGAATTAAGAAAACATGTTTTGAAAATGTGAAGTTCTGAAAGATCTCGGAGTGTGATTTTTTTCCCGATTACAATACTTCGCTGTTACGAAAGAAGTAAAAATGGAAATATAAGCAATATACAGGATATTCCACATTCGATGTATGTTAAAGGTATCTGGAGAAGAAAACAAGACACATTTTTGAAATTTGATGGAATCCTTTATATATTATTCTATTTTTAGGTTTCACATTAGATTTTGAGTAAGTTTTACTTATCCTATGCTGTAACTATCTCTTACTAGTTTTAGTATTAATTTTTTTTTGACCTAAACATCATTCAGTTACTAATTAAAATGTAAACAGGATACAATAAATACACCAAGCTTTAATTTTGACCATTATCTACATGAAGTATGCTACTTTTAGTCAGCCGAGATTTTATACAGAGTGTGTTATGTTAACACTTTCGAAAAACGAACATAGGTCACTTATTTATTTGAACACCTTGTATATTGTAATAGCAAAATAAAGCTTAAAAGTCCCAATATAATGATATATTATGGTGTTCTTATACTGATTATTTAGCTTTTTTTTTACTTACGGAATAAGGTATTAATATTAGTAATTTAAATTGAAAACTAGTGATAGTGTTCCATAATCTGTAGGCACAATGAAAAAAACAATAAGGAAAAAAGTAATTCTTTCCAAAAGTAGGTACAACGTGCAAATTTCATACGAAAGTAGTAAAAATTGTATATTATTAATTAAAATACGGGATTTTAACTGTGTCTGTTGTTGTTTATTGATGAACGATAAACTATAATTTTCTATTTATAAAAAGGCCTTAAATTTAACATAGAACGGAAGCTTTCACGGCTTTGGTCAATTAAGAAATCATGGTTCTTGGGATTAGACCGTGTCAAAATCGAATCATTTTCCGACGTTTCTATGGGATCTCCTCTATCACCTGTGGTAGCGAATATCTTTATGGAAGCCTTTGAGGATATTGCTCTAACATCCGCTCCACTAAAACCAAAGCACTGGTTCAGATATGTAGATGATACTTTTGTTGTTTGGCCTCATGGACAAGATAATCTCGTCATATTTTTGGACCACCTTAATCAACAACATCATAACATCAAGTTCACGATGACAAATTGAATCTAATGGAACGATTCCCTTTTTAGATGTATGTGTTCAAAGGAAGGAAAATGGTACATTAGGATATTCTGTGTATAGAAAACCGACGCATACAAATAGATATTTAAATGCAAATAGGACGATTACTTCGGCAGTCCAACATACCTACAATCTTCAATACACATAAGATAATTGGACAATGCTTGCGATCCCTGAAAGATATTGTCCAAACAGAAGGACTATATAAAATGCCTGACTCCTGTGGAGAAGTGTATGTGTGAGAAACAGGACGTTCAATATCAACTAGACTTAAGGAACATGAACGATGTATTAAAAAGAAACAAATTGTTTAATCTGCTGTAGCTAAACAGCAGCATAACACTGGCCATATTATAAACGTAAAGGAAACCAAGATTCTAGCGTCGTTTCCATGTTTTTCTAAACGAAAAATTAGAGATCTATTGAAATATTTAAACATACAAAAAAATTCAATAGAGATACGGGTTACGGTCTACATCACACGTGGAAACCGATCTTAACACAGGGTTACGGTTCGGCGAGCACAAGTCGGATATAAAAGCCCGCCTGAATCTCTCCGAGCTCATTTAGTGTTCAGATCTCGAGAAGTAAAGATCCCTGAAGATGCCTCGTGCAATCGAAAGCGAAACGTCGGATAGTAACGCCAATTTAAGACAGTCTAATACCAAGAACCGTGATTTCTTAAAGGACTTAAATTTACCAAAATATCGACAGATATCAAGGAAAACAGTGAGTGATTTTCTTAAAATATATCCATATATTTGTGAACCTAAGTTTTTCTCATAAATATGAAATAAAAATGTACCGTTCATCAATAAACAAAACACATTAGAACAAAACTTTTGTTGCAATCCCTGTCTTTAATAAAATAAAAATTTTACACAATTCCTTCACGTCCAAATAATTTTTTGGTTTTGATAAAAATATTCTTACAAAATTCTAGGCGTTTCGGGATATCTCGGGTAACAAAATTTGAAGGCATGCGTGTTGTGCTTGTAATGTTCTGCAAAATGATTCTTAAATCGTTGAAGGGATTAGATATCGATGCATGTGGTTAGTCACAAAAATAACCGAGTTGTATTGTATGTCTTCAAGAGAGTACGCAATCTGGAAATTGTTCAAAAACTCTTTATTTGCCATAGGTGATTACATACATGACGTATATAGACATTTCTTCTGAGTGATAAAAAATTTCAACAAGCAGCAACCACAAAAAAACTTAAAAAATCCTTGGTTTTTGTTTTCTACATAATTGAGCGTAAATAATAATGGACAACGAAAAGAAAAGTTATTATATTACTTTAGCTATAGGTTACCTCCTCTTTATATGGAAAATTAGTGTATCAAATACACTAATTTTCCATATTGGGACAAGCTCAAGCGGCAAAAAATCCTGTTCCGTCCCTTTGCTTCCATGTGGCATGTGTACATGTACCGCTAGCATTACGACTACTCTCTATTTCATCAGGTGAGCGAATAAAGTTCCATTGTCAGCATGATGTTTGAAACTATATTTTCAGCATCGATTTTGTTATTTTAAACCACGTAAAATATTTTTTTTATTAAGTGTATCTGATCTTGCAGATTACGAATATACCTGGTTTGATATCTTTATTTTTAAAAACAATAAAACCGATAAAATTGGCAAAAACTATGCCAAAAATGCATTTAGAAAGAGATCAAACACATAATGTAGAGTCAATAGAATTCGTTAATTTTCTTCGTTGTCTTATAGATATAGGCATCAATCCACACGAAATCATTATACAAAAATCATTCCCGAATCATATCTGCATTCCCTAAATCGAATGTGAGAACCCTTTGAGTAATGCATTTACGTTCTTTCTAAAACTTAGTTTGTAGTCTGTCTAAAGCAAAGATTAAACATTTAATACCAAAAAGTCATCTAGCATTGATGGTATTCCGGCTATAGTCCTAAAAAAGTGTGCTTCTAAATTGGTCCCTATCCTCAACAGGATATTTCAAATTTCCTATGACAAGGGTATTATTCCTAAAAGCTGGAAATCTGCTCGTGTACAGCTTGTTCCCAAAAAGGGATCCAAAACTCTTCCCTCTAACTACAGACCCATATACCTCCCTCCAATTATGAGTAAGGCAATGAAGAAGTATACCAATAATGACCTTTTAAATTACCTTGAAAGGTATAAACTTATATACGACAGGCAATACGGCTTCCGCCACCTTCGTAACCAATAACTGGAATAAGTTCACCGAATTCCACGAAGAAGCCCAAACAACTGGCCCTCGACATATCCTCTTGATTAAGTCTGGCAAGTCGCACTTCCAAACTTTGTACTTGGATTGCCATTCCAACAGAAGTATTTTTATAGTAGTTAAAGTTAATTCAGTGTTGCCACCTACCCTATTCCTGGTGTACATCAATGACCTGCTTTGTTCTACCAGCAGTCCTATTCACAGCTATGCTGTGATTACACAGTAGTACCATTTCCCATACCTGTCTCCAAGACTGAAATTGATGATGGGTGTAGAGTAATGACTTAATGACTTTATCCCTAAGCGAGGACCTCATTAAAATCGTAGAATGGGGAGCAAAGAACCTTGACCAGTTTAGCACCACTAAGACACAATCATGTTTACTATCGCACAAATTATCTTCCAGTACCCACACCACTCAAATATGAATAATTAAATGCTTGAAGCCAAAGATTCCTTTAGCCTAGTGTGATACTACCACATATTATGTTCTTATGAAATATCATCCATTAAGCCCTCATTAGTTATTCCTGATAAAAAGACACCGGTCAAACTACAAAGACCAAGGACCTCCAACTTTATTCACTACTTTATACCCAGATTATGGAATGTGTTACCAGCAAATGTCTTTCCTTCCTCGCCTAACCTGCAAATGTTTAAACCCCACATCAACAAACTTTCACTGTCTTTATTTAAAGCAACCATAGTACCCAGGTACTTAGGTTTTCGGCCTTTGTGGTAAACTTATAGCTAAAAAAAATTCACAGATCTTGCACTTTACGCAAGTATCCTACGTATTGAAAATACCTGACACATATTTTAAATTATAATGTTTTGTTCTCTGTTTTATTTTTTTAAGGGTTATAATATTTTATGATTATTAAATTGGTACATTTTATTATCAAATTGGTCAAGAAATGGATCAAATTAAACTAAAATCTACAAGCAAAACTTGGCAATATAGAAACTTAAGCTTGGGTATTAAAATATTGTAATATTTAATAAATTACTCACATTTTATATTACATAAAAAAAGATTAATGAAATCTATAAATGCAGAAACTTAAGGTATTAAAATATTGTAATATTAATAAATTGCTTGTATTTCATATTATATAAAAAATATTAAAATCTATAAAAAAAACGTGACAATCTACAAACCACCCTTATTTTATAATATATAAAAAGAGGATTACAAACCAAATAAAAAATTAGTTAATCTAGAAACTCATAGCTTGGATATTGTTCATCAGATCTTGTGACATTTATATCATTTTAATATTATTGATAAGATGGGTTAAATGTGACTATTGTAATTATGTCGAAAATGATAGACCTCCCTATATTTCTTCTTAATTTGTCGGTCTTATCCCTGCCCCAATGTTTTCAAAAAACATTGGATGCGAATAAATTCTGATTCCATTTACATTTAGATGTTAGATTAATATACATACGTGTAAGCAATTCCTTTGCCTATGGCCTTAAAACTTAATATTTTGATTTATTTATTATTACTTGAGAATTCTTTACTGTCGTGCTGTCACATAAATGCGTAACTATTAACAATTTCTTTAGCATTGATAAGTTATATAATAAGATGTGAGTCGAAAAGCTACGACGTTTTGTAAAGTTAAAATTAAATAAATAATTTGTGGCAAAAATCGGTTCAAATATAAAATATATATAATTAAAAAAAAATTAAGTTTTGAGATCGGCTGCAATCATCATTTCGTGCATTTCCGTGCGTATTTAATGATGGCTGCCTTATTCTAATAAGACTCGAAATTTTGTTGTACACATACACAAAACGATGGACTATTTTGTTTTTTTTAATATAATACTCAGAATTTTGTTACACACAAACATACACAAAACAATGGACTATTTTATTCCTATATAAAGTATTCTATATTTTCTATATAAAAATTTTTCATCTATGCCTGGGCAATCCGATGACCTCATATTATAATGTTATCTTATTTATTCATTTAGTTCGTACGCACTCATAAACTATACGTATTATTTTACTGAACCGGTTATCGTAGTTTCGGTATCCGGATTTTGCCTTGTCAATGTTACGACATGCAGTGTTAAGTTTGCATAAAAGTGATCCCAATAGTATTTTCAATACTAAATATACACAATATACACACAAACAATGGACTATTTTATTTCTATATAAAATCTGTTCAAGTATACCACAGTTATCTCTCACTAATCTATGACAGGCTATGTTAAGTTTCCTTAATAATGATCCCAATAGTATTTTCAATACTAAAAGAAATACGAGACGAATCGCTTCCACACAGAATGCCAACTTATTGGGGTTTAATCGAAGTAGGTGACTTTGAGATGTTTTTAAGATTGTAGCTAGGTCCTAATTAATTTTTTCACTTCCAGACTGTATTCTACAAATATTAAATAAGAAGTAAATTTGGGTATCATCGGCATATACATGGTAACTACAAAACTTAAATTTGGAATACAATTTTACAATAGAGACTTCATTATATTACTCTGTGGTATATCTTGCGTAACATGTAGCGGTGTGGATGTTATTTGACTTGTTGAAATCTGTCAGTGAAATATTACTTAACGAGGTTAACTGAAGAATAATCAAATCAATATAACTTAGAACGGGCAGCATTATATGACGATTCAACAGCTGAAAATCCTTAGAATAATCTAACTGTCTTAAAACTCACATCTTTTGATTATCTAATGAGCATAAAATGTCACCCGTTACGCATGCTCTTCGTGGCGCAGGAGTGATGTAAAAAACCTGATTGTTTGTAAGGAAATATTTTAATATTTAATATTTGCGATACAAGTGAGGTAACAGCATCATTACGAGTGCGTAGCACGAGTGTTGTAACTACACAAGTATCTTAATGAAATAAATAATAATAATAATAAATAAACAAATAATCTGAACACATTTAAAAATTATAGATGGCTGCAAACTATCATTTTTTTCATATTTAGGTTACACGTCAAACTGAGAAATTTTAAAATTTTGAAATCAATTTTTTTCTATTATTTAATCTTTCTCTCTTACGATCGGCACACTGATGAGCCCCGATAGGATGAAAGTAATTGTACAACTACTATGTGTCTATAAAAACTTAAGGTAAATGACATGATTTCTTATGCTTGCTTAAATAATATTGTTTATATTATGTATCGAAACATTCCGTAGACAGACTAGTCTATATGTTGAAATATGTAATTTTATCAAATATTTGCTTCAATTAATTTAAATTTAAATAATTTTATTCAGTTGCGAAAAAGCCAAAAAAGATTTTTGTTTGTCTATCTTAATGAGGTTAACTCACATGTATTGTACAACATTTTATCTACGTCTGATAAAATACATTATTTTTGTTAAACACCATTTTTCAAAAACTATAAAGCAAACATATATTCTATTAGCTGTTACCTGTTTACACTTTAAACCTGTCACTGTACTTTACCCCGGGCAATATCAATTTAAGTAACATCTTATTGACAGTTTTAATTTCTTTAGTCAAAATGAGTGATTCAGAAAGAAGCATTCCTTGGGATATTGAGCAGGAAGCCTCCAGCTCAATTGAGGTTGCTTCCTGAAAAATCCAGAACAAAATTGAGTATATTTTCAATAGGTTCCAAAAATGGTGCAGAAAGAAGAATGTGCAGAACTATGGGAATGAAAAAGTACTTATTGTATACTTCGGGGAGTTATCTACTAACTATAGGTCTTAGGGCGTTTTATTCTGTGATAAGAACAATGATATTTATTAAACTCATTATATTATTAAACTCAAATAGCAAATTTAGTTGCCCTCCTCAAAATAAAATCTGTGGGATATCAATCAAAAAAGTCAACGGTATTAATTAAAACCAATATTACAACATTCCTTTTAGATGCGGATAACAAAAAATTTTTATTTATGAAATTGGTTTATTTGATTATTGGGTTTGCAGGAGCTTACAGGCGAGAGGAGTCAACAAATTTGTTGTTGGAAAATGTCAAGGATGAAGGGCGATGTTTTCATTGTTTTTACCGACAATGGAAACGAAAATAGCCAGGGAACTCTATGTAACATCTGGAAATATTCAAGAGATAGACATGGTTCAACTAGTTCAAAAATACATTAATCTTCGCCCATATAACATCGAGCATCCTTGCCAAAACAAAATGCTTTTTATCTCAAACTTGAACATCTAGAAGAATATACGGGGCATTGCTTCAGAAAATCATCTACGTCCCTACTGGTAGATTCTGGAGCTGACATGCTAACAGTAAAGCGGCATGGTGGCTGGCGATCCAACACGGTTGCGGAAAGCCACCTTGAAAATTCTGCAGAAAATAAAAGAAAAACAGCATCCAAAATTCTAGGTGAAACGGGAGAAACTTTGGACGAGACCCGAAAAAAATGAAACAAAGCCATCAGACGACTAGTTTAAATAAACAAAACAATTGACTACAAATTTAGCAAACGTGGTTGCTTCGTCAGGAATTTATTTGAAAGATTGCAAAGATTGTACTATTAATATTTATAATAAATAATTCTTTATGTTTTATAGTTTTTAATCAAATAATTTATAAAAATCTTCTTCGCTTTTTCTATATTACAAATTTCCAAATTAAAAAATAATAAATGTGTGAAAATACGTGAGTTAAGAGGTTCTTACCTCAAGGACGTAGATAAATTTATTTACCTAACTGTAACCTAATTTGATTATCTATCTGCTTCTCTAGGATCTCTGACAGCGACTTTTTTATTTGTGATAGGTGCATTATTACTTTCCTCGTAAAAGTGAGGTATTGTATTTGTAAAAAAAATCACCCTCCGAGAATTTTTCAGATCTTCACGTTTCAGGGTCCCTAGATCCCAAAAAACATGTTCTTTCGATTTTGTCGGACTATCTGTAGGTCTGTTTCTTCACGGCATAGCTAAAAACTACTTATCGGATTGACATCAAATTTTAGTCAAAATTAAGATTCATATGGGAATACTTTATAGCAAAACAAAATGGTGGCCTAGTGAAATGTTAAAAAAATAAAAAAGTACATATCAAATTTATCTCAAGTTTTGCCCTAAAATTTGGTATTATGTAGGAACTAACTGGTCAAATTTTGGTACGAATCTAAGATGGCGGAACAAAATTGAGGCTTAATAAAATATGTAAAAATTCAGCCTGAAAAAACTACTTAATGAATTGTGAAGTGTTCAGGTTTTAGATATCTTCAAGTTTAGTGTCGCTAGATGACAAAAAATATGTTTTTGGTCCGTCTGTCGGTTTGTACGTCTGTATGTTAGTTCGGGGCATAGCTTAAAAACTACTCATAAGATTGACTTCCAATTAAGGGTCATACGCCAAGAGGATGACCTGGTAATATTTTGGTAAGAATCCATATGATGGATTTGGAGATGGAGGGTTAAAAAAATTATTACTAAAAAAAACGAATTATCCAATTTACCTCAAATTTTGCAAAGAAATCAAGTTGTACATAAGAATGAATTGGTGACATTTTGGTATGAATATAAGACAGCACAACAAAATGGCGACCTAATAAATTATTTAAAACATCAGCCTGAAAAAACTACTTATTAGATTAATTTCAAATTTTGTGCAAGCATTAAGTGTGATTTGAAGATAAAGTGGTAAAGTTGTGTTACGAATTCAAGATGGCGGCCAAATAAAAATTTTAAAAAATTAATGTAAAAAATGATGGAACAAAATAGCGCCCAATAAAAATGTTTGAAAAGACAGTACAGGGTGTCCGGATTTGGTTGCAAAAGCAGGATATCTCGCTTACTTTTAAAGATAGAACCTTGCGGTTTCCACGAACCTGAGCTAATTTTTTGTGAAACTCATGAAGCCGTAAACAAAATTTTCATAGCCTTCTTCGTTTATGAGATACAGGGCGAAATAGAAAATTTTGCATTTTGGGACCCCCCTCGTATCTCGGTTATCCTTTAACTTAACGCAAAGGGAAAAATTGCTGCTTATGCAGTTTTTTACGCTGGATCCAGTGGCATAGTCACATTTTTCATTTGAGTTGTTATTTTTTAGATATGACCCAAAGTTGTGTTTTTTTAAATGGCACACCCTGTATATTTGTCCAGAAATTGATTTGTCCTTTTAAAAGCTTCTCAAAAATATATAATAGTATGGGTCTATTTTAATAAACAACAACAAAAATCCTAATTTTTATAATTATCATCCCAAATTTTGCAGTAGGCCATGCAAAACAATGCTGCCTTTTATTTAAAGTCGTTAACAATATCTACATCCTAACAATAAATCAAAATAAATATGTAATTAAATCTATTTATCAAAATATGTATTGATAATTTCGCACCAAAAAAGTACCACCTACCTCGATTTATGTAACACAAGAACAAAACAGTAATAAATTATTATGTAACAAGCCTTTCAGCAAAAATCAACTGTCGTATAAGAACTACAGTAACCAAGGAAATCAAAAGAACTGTTCAGACTGATTTCCATTTTGTTCTATGCGTGCTTCGCACAATTTTCGTATTCGTTTTAGAGAATTAAGCAAAATAACGGGATGATTTTCTAAATAGCGAAAATTTTCTCTTATTGCATTTCCTAAATCTTTGACATTATCATAGTGGTCTTTGTAAATTCTATTTTCCAGATATCCCCATAGAAAAAAATCTAAAATCGACAAATCTGGGGACCTAGGGGGCCATCTTATAGGTCCATTTGTTCCGATCCATTGATTGGTAAAATTATTGTCCACAAATAATCTCGTCATTCCAGAATTGTATACAGGATCACCGTTCTGTTGAAAATAAATTTCGTTAATTTGCGCTAGAGGAACATCGTCAAGTAATTCAGTTATAGCTGCCTCTAAAATTTCTATATAGCGATTGCCTATTAGATTTCCCTCAAATATATAAAATTTTATGTGTTCCTAATATGAAGCAGGACACATTTAGACCAAACCTGCCCTGGTGTCTTCTGGGAAATATTTGGTGTTGATTTTCCTGGGACCAGAATCTACTATTGTGCCTATTGAGTATACCAGAATTACTGAAATATGCTTCGTCTCACCATATAACCCTCCTTTCAAAATCTCTAACCATATCGCATCTTTCTCGAAACCAATTGCAGAAGACTACCCGACGCTCTGCATTCCCTGGCTGTAAGTGCTGCACGAGCCTAAATTTGTATGGGTGGTATTTGTGCTTTTTTAGAATTTCTTGAACTCTAGTTTTTGGAATCCATATGCTGTTTTCACTGGCCCTACAAGAGTTTGTAGGGTAAGCTTCTGCATTAGCCAAAAACGTAATTTCCTCATCCTCCCGATTTTCTTTATTATATGTTTTCGTACGAGGTTTCATAAATGATCCGTGATTAAGTAAATTCTTTTTTATCCGATAAAAAGTGGATATATTAGGTTGCCTCCTTTCTGAATATCTAAATAAAAATTAAGCAATAGTATTTCAACATACCTAAAAATTAACTATTTACCTGTTAAAATACGTCTCAGAAGCCGCTTCAACATTTTCATTACTTAATATAAAACAAGCTAACATATCGTACTTTTCATAATGATCGAAAGTTTGGTTTTCTTCCATAATATTACAAATATATTTTTATACAATAAATAAATACAAAAAACTAGCGCTATATTTTATATACGCGTACAAAATTGGGAAATTTCATTTACTTCC
Source organism: Kuschelorhynchus macadamiae (assembly GCA_030620095.1). Taxonomy (NCBI): domain Eukaryota; kingdom Metazoa; phylum Arthropoda; class Insecta; order Coleoptera; family Curculionidae; genus Kuschelorhynchus; species Kuschelorhynchus macadamiae. The sequence goes on along the minus strand of JAUTXW010000294.1, from coordinate 1,324,113 downwards.
AAGAAAACAAAAGAAAACGGCATCGTTTTGCATGGCCTACTGCAAAATTTGGAATGATAATTATAAAAATTAGGATTTTTGTTGTTCGTTTATTAAAATAGACCCGTACTATTATATATTTTTGAGAAGCTTTTAAAAGGACAAATCAATTTCTGGACAAATATACAGGGTGTCCCATTTAAAAAAACAGAACTTTGGGTCATATCTAAAAAATAACAACTCAAATGAAAAATATGACTATGCCACTGGATCCAGCGTAAAAAACTGCATAAGCAGCAATTTTTCCCTTTGCGTTAAGTTAAAGGATAACCGAGATACGAGGGGGGTCCCAAAATGCAAAATTTTCTATTTCGCCCTGTATCTCATAAACGAAGAAGGCTATGAAAATTTTGTTTACGGCTTCATGAGTTTCACAAAAAATTAGCTCAGGTTCGTGAAAACCGCAAGGTTCTATCTTTAAAAATAAGGGAGATACCCTGCTTTTGCAACCAAATCCGGACACCCTATATATATGTGTGTTACTACAGTACGCCACACGGATCTGAAGCGGCGACGAAAGGGGGAGGTTTGTCAAAAGCAGACCGTTTCTATGGATATGTAGAGTTTTAGCCAATCACTAATGAGTAATGCACCGTTTGTACTGAACTAAATTGGGCCACACCCTATTCCTAATAAAAGGAAAGAGTCATAACGAGGTAAGTTGCGGGTAAAGGAAATTTATCGATTTTTATACGTACCGTGGAGAATAATCCCTTGTACAAAAAAAATCTATTTCCTAAATCTACTAATACTTTTAATTATATTTATTGCAATATTCTCCTGGCGACGATCTTTTAGTTCATCGCAAATTGGGCATAATTAATGTGGAACGTGACCTCAAATTTACTAGATAATACAAATTACATCTTTTTCAAATTGAGTGTGTAACCTAATTTATAAAACAACACCTGTTCCCTGTGTTGCTAGCATTCGCGAGTGCTCTCTATTTCGTCGGGTGTGTGAATAAAGTTCCGTTGTCAGCGAGATGTTTGAAATAATATTTCCAGCCAATATTTTGAATGCCAACCTTAACATCTTTATTTCTGTCCAGAGATATTTTTATTTTTCGGCGACAATGTTATGGCTCGCACTACTTCAATATTGGCGCCGTTCTTTCGTTTACATTCCGTATTAAATGCTTAATTTGGTATCGATTTTAGCCTAATGGATTTTCCGATATAAAATACACACTCGTTGCGCCTAAAGCCGTCGCGAAAATGCTATTTACATCGAGGCTTTCAACAGGAATGTTAGCTTTTGCCCTCTGGAAAAAAAATCGAAGCAAAATATATCGGAATCCCATTGAAAACTGTCGTAACACAAAGAGTAGCAATATATGTATTTGACATACTGGTAGCTGTAATATACTGAAACTATTATTCATATTCGTTGCTAAATCACAGTAACGGGCGGTCGATGTACGCAAGGATTGCTTCCCTTAAACTCAAATTTAAAAAAATTAAAAAACTCAATTACAAAAATTAAATCATTTTCATTAAAAATCGATCGAATTAGGCCAGCGAGCGCGCAACCCGTAATACGACTATGACTGTCCAATACGACCATTAAAAGTGGTAGCAGCATTTCAAGTTAAATATCAATAAACACAAAAAGAAGAGAATATTATATTACTTTGTCTTTATCATGTAAATGAGAATGCACATAGTGCGTCTTCCTTCTCCCCTTCCTTTACACATCACGAACCGGCTCACCGACGCGACACCGGCGGAAGCAAAATTTGTGTTGCTTATTATTTCATACACAAAACTTATGAGGTCAAACGAAAAAGTGGAGAGGTTAACTTCCGAGCGATTTATCACTGAATAAGCAAGATTAAGATTAAATACAAGGCGTTTTAGTACACGATGAATTCGACAAGTATGTGTACGTTATGTTTTTCGTTTCTTTCCTGTTTGATAACAGATTTTTAAATGTTTTTAAAAACCAAATATATCATTTGAATACTAACAAACTCAGATACCACTAACATCACCAAGTTTCCTGTTTAGTTTATTACGAAGTCAGCAAAAGAAGAAATCTTCACTGTTGGAGTGTGCTGTGTTTCGTTAATGTTTAGTTTGATTAATTATATTAAGTATAAAGTACTAAAGATACAATTAAAGATTTTAAATAGAGAACTCATAGTTGTGATCTGTCTTCTTATTTACTTTTAAGACTAGTTTTTTTCTTTGTAGTGTAGCTCTGCTTTGCATGTAGTTACTACTTTGTAAAGTGTAAAGTGTACCAATAAAATAAAAATAAATGAATACCATCATGGCAAATAAAAACGAACGGATTGGGTTCCCATAGATTTCTCGAGTACCTTTGACAAAAGAAGTAAATCAAAAATAGGTCTCAGATGCTCAAAATTGATGAGTTTATGAGTACATGTAGAGTACCTCAGTAAAAACATATTTCTACCGTAGCCTCTTGGTCTACAGTAAATGCCAAAAGCTCCCCTAATTGGTAATCAAACCTCATAAAAACGCTGCTATCCAGATCATAATAGATGAGAACAAAAAGAGGGAAAAATCAGGAGTGGATTTCGTTAGGGCGGCATGATGTCTCCTAAATTGTTTACGCTGATTCTAGAAGACGTTTACAAATTCTTGAGCTGGCAAAACAAGAGTATAAACACTGATGGAATTCGCCTAAATCATCCACGATTCGCTGACGATATTATCTTTGTGAGCAGTTCAACAAAGGAGCTAAAAATCATGCTGAGGGAACTTTAGAAAGTGTCTTCTCATATCGGACTTGACATAAAAACATTGAAAACCACAATAATGGTTCCAGAAAATATCCAGGTAAATATGGAAAACCAAACTTTACAGAACATTTAACAAAGTATATATTTCAGGGACATAAAATCAAACTGGGCAAAGAAGGAATCCTCCGAAATATCGAGAAGAATAGGACTAGGTTGGGCAGCGTTTAGTAAAAATTTGTTCATTTTTATATCTCTTGTATATCCACCAACCTTTAAAAAAAAAGCTTGCGAATCTTGTGTACTTCCAGTCTTTACATACGGTGTGGAAGCAATGGCGATAACACATAAATGGCAGACAGATTACAAACAATACGCCAAAGGAAAGAAGCATACTTGGTATTAGTTTACGAGATAGATTTCAAAATGGGGGGATTGGAAGAACGAAGATTTCGGGTATACTCCAAAATTGCAATGGGCGTGACAAACAGCGACAAACGAACGGCAAAAATTGGTTCAGTAGAATCATAGCTTGGAGAAGCAGCACAGATAGCGGGAACATATTCAAAAGCCGCAGGAAAGAAATGGATCCAAACTGCACGGGATAGAAGGGCTTGGAAAACTTTGGAAGAGTAAGAGTTGTAAACAATTTTAATCCTGTCATACCCTCTACTATGATATCATTAACCCGAGCATTAACCGTATCTCGTTTTACATCATGCTTTTTTTTTGGTCTAAACATTATCAATTTAATAATAAAAATCTTAATCAAATTATAATTAAATCCAGAGCGCTCGTAAACATCATTTCAGTTCACACATACTAGTACGTAGAAAGCCTTATCAATATTTCTTGGCTTTGAACTTGCTATTTATTCAAAATTTGATACGTTTAGATAAATTAATAGTGGCTGGTAAAATTTATCTAAATGATAATCCAAACACATAAACATAATTTTCAAGAACGCGTCTAAAAATATTATTTATTGGCCCAGAAAAAATATAAAATAATAAGTGTTTTGAGATGCGAATTTGAATGTTCTACACCAATTAAATTTTAAAAATATAAAATTTATTTTTACGGCAACATTTCCGCTGTGTCTAAATGCGGTTTTAAACCAGTTATAATAATTTTGAATTTACGGCAAACAATGATGTTTTTGGTTTAAAAGTGGCTTTAACCAGGGACGGATCGAAGAGAAAATATTGGGAAAGGGAGGAGTAATGCAGCTTTACCAAAGGATTTTTCAATTTAGCCAAACCTATAATACTATGCCAATCTTATTAAAACTGATTACTAAAAGTCCTCCCCTTGACTCAAGGTAAGAAAGACAGTTCGAATAAGTTACATATTATACTAGCGGGTACCCGCGACTTCGTTCGCGTATATGACTATAATGAAAGAGATGTAAAGAGGTTTTTAAATCACCTCATATGAGTACCTCTTTATAAACCACGTTTGGTGTTGCATCTCTGGCTGTAAAACAGCCAAGCTACTACGCTAACTTACTCTAGAGCATGCGACATAGAGTTGACCATGGGAAAAACAATCGTAGCGCAAGTCTACTCTAGCTCTACTACCAGTAATTTTTTCCAATAAAGCTAGATTTATTTCATCTGCTGTGCTATTTTTTGGAGTTATTATAGCCCGTTCTTTAAACCAAGAAGCGGTTATATTTTGACAACTTTTGAGTTAACTATAAACATTTAAAGGGTAGTGTCACCTCCTTAGAAACTGAGTTTCGAAGAATCCCTTCTTATCGAACCTCAGCACTTTAAAATCAAGCTGTCTGCATAATCTTAGCTTTCTAAGGCAAACGGTTTGAGAAAGACCGTAAAAAGTAATCACTGACCCGATTTTTTCAAAAACCCTGTATGAATTTATAAAAAAAATCTTAAAATATGTAATAAAATAAAATATAAAGCACGTGTTCAAGTGTTTTTCCGAATAACTAACCGTTTTTTAAATAAAAATATAATATTAAAGGGGTGGTTTCAGCCCCTTGGACACCCTGTCAGGGTTTTTAAAAAAAATTAAAAAATGTAAAATAATAAAATATAAAACATATTATGTTCAAGCGTTTTCCAAATAACTAACGGTTTTTTAAATAAAATACATTATATGAATTTTTTTAAAAATCCTAAAATATGTAAAAAATTAAATTAAAAAACACGTAATCAAGCGCTTTTCGAAAAACTAACCGGTGTTTAAATAGAAAAAAGTTGTATTATTTAAGTGGTCGAACACCCCGCATGAATTTTTAAAAAATCCTAAAATATGTAAAAAATAAATTAAAAAACTCGTATTCAAGCGTTTTTCCGAAAAACTGACCGCTTTTTAAATAAAAATTAATCTAATATTAATATAACTAAAATGAACCCTTACGCCAAAATTTAGCCTTTTACCTCAAGCGGTTTGACCTAGAACGTGATGAGTGAGTCAGTCAATTACGTCTTTCATATTATTAGTATAGAAGTATAGATTACCAACAAAATACACGATATTGCCAACCGTTAATAATAAAATCCTTAACATATTAAAACTGATTACTAAAAAATAGGTCCTCCTTCTTGATTCAAGGTAAGAAAGAGAGTTTCAATAAAGGGTATTATATTACCAACATAAAACAAGGATTTGCCAATAGCTAAAAAATATTATATATAAATATATATATATATATATATATATATATATATATATATATATATATATATATAATATATATATATATATATATATATATATATATATATCACATTTGGCGTTTTCGCTTACACCTCTACGGGGGGGAGATCTTCAAGACAATCAAGACGTATGAGAAACTAACAGATAAGAAAACTAATCTTTTATCTGATCTAACCTTTTAAAGTAAGTGACCTGACAGCGATTAACTTCCTACTTTTACAAAGTTGTCTTATCATGTTAAAAATAGAAAAAGTAATACCATACTTCGAAATGCTAGTAAGGCCTTATTAAGAGAACAAATCCATCAAACTAGAAAACAATTAGCCGAGATAAAAAAAGAACTTTTAAAGTTACACCTTAATTTTGTAGAATAGCGTAGAAACTTTGGCGTTTTGGCGAAAAGAATCCAATAAGAATATTAAGACTGATAAACTTTCGACAAAATATGACAATCTCCTAAGAAAGTCGAGTCAGTCACAAGTATCATCAGTGGACGTCGATAAATTAGTGCGTAATATATCATTCTTCAATCTCTCAGAGATTGAAAATTCCATACTGAGTAAGGGTTTTAATTTTGCGACATCTCCTAAGGAAATGCCTAAAGAAGAAATAATAGCTGGAGTCCAAGCTGTCCTTAACTCCTCTGAAAAAACAATAGCAGAGAAGATTCGACAAGAAATGGCAAGAATTTTAAGATCAAGCAATCCACCAGAACAAAATCTAAATGTCACTGAACAAAGGGCCCTGATAAACCTTCGAAAAAATAAAGACATCACAATCCTTCCAGCAGATAAAGGAAACGCAACTGTGGTTATAAATACCCAAGACTACCTACAAAAATGCAGGATATCCCGCAAGACAATTGTTATAAGCCTGTTCCATGAGACCCGAATACGTACCTAGAAAAAACAACTACAAATAAAATAAGAAGTCCACCAATAAACCTTGAAATTCAACAAAAAATCATACCACAGGAAAAGTCGAGCAGATGTCCTAAACTCTATGGTTTACCAAAAATACCAATCAGACCTATTGTTAGTACTGAAATTGTGCAATCAGCTGTCGAAATAGTTGATTCATTTGTAAAAAACTCGGAACATTTAACTCGAATTACACGAGACATCGTTCTTGAAAAAGACGATATCATAGCAAGCCTAGACGTCAAATGATTGTATCCCAATATTCCCATCGACGAAGCATTGGACAGGATTGGTATGAACGAGGATTTCCATAATTCTCAGAGCATTGTCTTAACAATACTTATTAAAAAAAAAATAAAAAAAATATAAAAACAAAACATAAATTTTTTACAACACTTATTCTGTAGTTAAACAGATTGCAGTCTAAAAAATTAAAAAATAAAATCAACCTAAGGAGTGTAAATTGGTATCCAAATAACTATTGGAGCCCTGAGGAAGGTAGAAAACCTAACTACCGAAACGTCGGCACTAATTGAAATGAAACAATTAACAATAAAAAACAGTCCTGGAAGCTCGTGAATTTTGTTCTTATATTTAAAAATTGTTAGACGTGACTTCTTATTAACTAATTCTAAAATATATGTTATTTTTATATTCTATAAACGGCTTTTGCACGTGTTTTGTTTCTACAAAAAATATATAGCATTTATATACTTTATACTTTATACATTTTCCTCGAACTATATAACATTCGTCATTTTGTCTACAATTTAAGTTTTCTATCGACTTCTTCAACTTTAACTAAATATGTGACTCATTACCATTTTCAAATTAAACTTATTTTATCTTAAGACATTACTTTAGTTTAGTTAATTATTTTTAATTTACATGGAAATTAAAGTTTATAATTGGATACTTGACGCATTAAGTAAATTTGGCTATCAAAAGACCTTTCTCAGAACTAAACAATTTGCATATTTCATCACATTTAATTAAATTATGTCTGCTGGCATCAAATTTCAGTTTAGCCGAAAGTAAAACGTTTTCCGCTACTTACGAATAAACCCCGGAGTTGGATAAACGTGGACCAAATATTAAAAAAGAAGTTGCCTTAAAAGATGGTATAGTCAAAAGGAGTGTTATCGTGCGGGTCATACGATTTATTAAGGACAAACTTTTTAAGTTTGTTTTTCTTTTATTATGTGTAATCATATCCTCCGCATAAAATCCGGAAGATGAATTAGATACACCTATGATATTTTCATATGAAAAAAAGAGGATAAACATATAAATACCAGCAGTTGCGAAAATCTTTGAGCGATGTCACTTCAAAGTCATATTGACAAGTCAGTGACAAAATGAGTAACAGAAAACAATTTTCAGGTTTTTTGCATCCACAAGCGAAAAAAATGGTATTAAATCTAATAAAATAATACGAAAACGAAAATTCACCAGCCAATATTCAGAAGACAGTAGCAAGAGCTCTGGGAACTGGTATAAGGACTGTGCAGAAAATTGTGCATGAAAAAAAGCATAATTTACTATCGAAGAAGATCAAGAAATGTACACGAAAAAAGCCAAAGACAGAAGACTTAAGTGACAATGTAAAAATGGATGTTCGTAATGCAATTTACACATCAAGAACTAATATAACCCTTCAAGTTTTAAAAGAATCTTTAAAAAATCGGGGCATATTGGAAATTGGACTAAAATCGTTGTCAAAATTAATAAAAATGTTGGGTTTTCGATGTAAAAAGGACTGTAGTCGAAGATTTTTATACAAGTTGCCACATATAGCAAGACAGCGTATCCAGTTTTTAAAGAAATACACGGAAAATTTTAATTAAAAATTTAGAAAAGTGGTATTTTTAGACGAGACTTGGATATTTTCTAATAGAAGTGGTTCGAAATCTTGGCAGGAAGAGTCTGTAAAAAGTGTCAAGAGAAAAAAAGGATGTGGGACGGGAAAACGGTTCATCATTTTGCATGCAGGTTCTTCAAAAGGATTTCTCCCAGGTGCAAGTTTACAGTTTTCTTCAAAATCCAAAATTATGGACTCCCATGATAATATGAATTGTGAACTGTTTGAAAAGTGGTTAAAAGAACAACTGATTCCAATTTTAGATGCTCCATCTTTAATCATTGTGGACTATGCATCTTATCATTCAACAATCTTAAATAAACAACCTACTTCATCCTGGAAGAAAAGTGATATTTATGACTGGCTAATAAAACAAAAACAAAATCCTTTACCCAATATGATGAAACTAGAACTTCTTTTAATGGCAAAATCTATTAAAAAGCCAACAATATATGCCGTAGATGAAATATTACGGGAAAATGGACATGAGGTTTTACGACTGCTGCCATACCATTGCCAGTTTAACGCAATAGAATTAATATGGGCTGGGGCAAAATCATGTTACGAAAAACACGTGAACCATGGTCTTACATCAGATGAAGTGCAAATTGTTTGGCAAGATTCATTAAACTATATTACGCCGGAGTACTGGAAGAAATCTGTTGAACATACGGAGAAATTAATATGGGATTGGTGGAATTGAGAACGAGTTCTAGATGTCGAAATAGCACCAATGATCATTGTACCATTTGAGGACGACTCAGAAGATGAGTGCTTTTTAAGTGATGATGATATTTTTTAGTCTATAATATTAAAAAGTTTCTGAAGGATTATATTAGTCTTTGACGTGTATTAATCATAAATTGCATTATGAATATCCATTTTTGCATTGTAACTTAAGTCTTTTGCCTTTGGATTTTTTGGTGTACATTTCTTAATCTTCTTCGGAAGTAAATTATGTTTTCTTTTCATGCACAAGTTTCTGTACATTCCTTATACCGATTCTCAGAGCTTTTGTCATTGGCTCCTGGATATTAGCCAGTGAATTTTAATTTAAAAATTTTTTTATTAGATTTGACACCATTTTTTGCTTACTTTTTTAGGACATTTGTAATTTTGTAGGCAATAAATAAATAATTATAGGATACTTGTTCCAATTTTAAAGCGTGTTTAAAATAAGTAAATTTTTTTATTAATTATAAGACAAAATTTGATATATAAAAATCGGTAAAATCTCTTTACTAGAAACTCGGGGCTAACGAAAAATACAAATAATATATATATATATATATATATATATATATATATATATATATATATATATATATATATATATATTTATATATATAGAACTATGCCGCGCACAGACAGACTGACGGACAGACGGAATTGAGAAAACATGTTTTCCGGCATCTAGGGACTCTTAAACGTAAAGATCTGAAAAAATCTCACGAGGGAAGTAATAAATAATTATCTTGTGTTTTTAACAAAAGTGTATAATATTTTTGCAAAATAAAATTTTTCTTTATCACAATACCAAAAAATTTTAACCAAATACATATTTAGCGAATTTTCTTATTTGGTCCCTCGGCATTTAATATATAAAATAATATTAAATGGCTATCTTAATAATATTGCGTAATATAATAAAAAAAATTATTTTCTTTCTCCCAGTATATTTGAAAATAGCCCATCGAGATTTAATTGTTCGATAAAAGAATCACACAACATTTTGGTATTTACTGTGTTTTCTGATTTGATTCATAATGTTGGTGACCTCTGGACCCGCACGATAAGACCGCATTCGACTATATCTGAAAATACGTTTATTAAATAGAAAACAGTTCAACTCCTGAAGTTTGCCTTCCTCTAAACTTCAAATTCATCAAACTGCTTTATTTCTTTAAAAATTTTAATGTCCTTGTTTTTCAGTTTAGTGTTATTTTTAAGGAATTACGATCAGGGTATTCCAATAAATCAAAATAGCAGCTAATTTAGAATATGCTTTCTTAAAATAGTTATTTTCCTAACAAGTGTGCAAAGTGATACTTTCCCGCAGGCAAAAGCAGTTAGACGAACGACGCGAAGCGGAGTTCGGATAAGTTTTAAGTTCGGGAAAGACACTTGGTGCAAGTGTTACAAATTTTACAAACTTTTTACCTATTTATATAGGTAGGTTCTATGCGCGGGTAAAACAATATTTCTTATACGTCATAAAATTGTAAAAAACCTGAAATAAATTAGAAAAACTTTATTATTATTAACAATATTAATATTGAAAGTACAGTTTGTAGCATGCTACAAATTTAAAGCTGAGTGCAACTGGTTTTTTTGGGAAAGCTGATGAAGATGGTTCGTTAGCAGTAATGAATGAATGAAATGGAACTTCAATGGTTTTCTCGCAAATTTACAAACTTGGTATTTTAACTGGATGATTTTTTGCGCTGCCCCTTAAAATATTGTTTCATAACTCTTATTTGTATGTAGATGAGTCGTTAATATATCCATCCCCTTTTAGAAATGCCGCATTTTCTTAGGGCATCTTCCCGAAACTGTTAATCCCGACACACTGTGTTGTGCACTTCGCTGATTTAAAATTTACGAAAAAACATTGATGTGTTGTTGATGGTGGTCGTAAGGATGTATATTTTCTATAAAATAGTAGCTACTTTCCATTGTTAGTTTCGTCGGATATAACAAAAGTGAGTGTAATTTTTTGAATCCTGAATTTTGACCACAATTAAATTTCCCTTGTCTTCAAAGCCAATTGTTGTTAGTTTTGCTAACTCCTTTCTTTTGCAGGCGCCTGCAAGCCCAAAAAAAGTCACAATTTTCATCAAAAAGCGAGATATGTAATTTTATTAAATATTTGCTTAAATTAATTTAAAGTAAAATATTTTTATTCCGTTGAGAAAAAGCCAAAAAAGATTTTTGTGTCTCAGTCTAAACGCAACAAATCATCTGAACACATTTAAAAAAAGATACATATCATCTGCCGCCTTATTCATGAAATCCGATATGTTTTCTTTTGTAAAAATATTTGCTTTCTTTGGTTTGAAGCCAACATTTTGTTTTTTAATAAAAGCAGTTAATTTGTAGTATTTGCTTATATATCTATATTTTCTTTAACTTTTAAAACTCTCTTAAGCATTGAGTATTTAGCCCACAAAGTATTTGGTCTGAATTATTTGCTTAATTTAAAAAAATAAGCTAATAGTACCTCTTCTTTAACCGTTTTCACATCTTTTCCTTTAGACCATTTCCCGAAAAAGTCGTACTGGGGCGGGTTTTAGTACCTCTTCTGGTACTTCTTCATCCGAACTATCCATTTTAAGCAGAATTGCTTTTTTTGAAGCTTTTTTCAAATTATTGAATGTTTGTATTTTGGTTGACATAGCAAAAAGACTGAAATTGTCAAAATTGCAAGGTGGCAAAGAGAACTTAAGAAGTTTTTACCATGCTCCGGTTCGGCTGCGTAAAGGCATAATGTACTATTACTCAGAACAGTTGTAGTCTGAATCGCAATATATTATGGGTTTACGTTACGCGTAATTTGTAAAGATTATATGTACCGCGATTCAGAGCACGACTTTATTATAAAGAGCTGGAACGCAGTATATAATGGATTTAAATTACGCTCGTGCATCTCGGCCAATTTATACTCCGATTCAGACTTGCTGAGAACAAGTTGATTGGAAAAAGTTTGGTTATGTTCTGTCTCTTGTGATTATTTATTTGTTGTACAAACCTGTGGAAGTGAATTAGTTTAAACTCAATCAAAATGGACTATAAGGAGGTGTTGGTTAATATGTGTAGTGATTCATTATTAATAGAATATTTAGAGTTATACGACAATGGATTCATGGCAATACTTCGTTTCAAAAAGGCAGAAATGAAGATAATAGTGCTTGGTGCAATAGTTGGTTGGCAGATTTCAGTCATAAAACAAACACTAACTGGATTGTGCGTTATACATATCCATCGGCCAAACGATACCTATATCGAAAAGTTTTTAAATGTCAGCATAGTAGTTTTAACAAAGTGAAAAGTAGAAAAAGGGAAGACACTCGAATTAGAGATAAAGAGTGTAATGCTAAAATTGACTTTTTGATTAAAATAGTTAATAGAAACACGATAAAAAACGACAGGTATTTAAAGGATGGATATCACGGTTGTATTAAGGTCAGTGGGAATTTCTATACTACTACGAATCATTTCTAGTAATAGTATATTATTTAACGCGCGGTAATGTAAGTCATAACTCGCGCAGATAGATTTTGCAGCACGAGCCGCAGGCGAGTGTGTAGGTAATTCATCAAGCGAGTTATGACCATTACCGCAAGTTGAATACTATCTTTATCTACGACTATAAACATAAATACTAAGATAAAAGAGTAATCAGTATTAACTTAATTTGAAAACGTAAAATTATTTAAGTGACAACTCCCTTGAAATAACAATAAAGCTACTTTCATATTCGGTTAATTCTCGGGTTAGCGTGAGTTATTATAACTCACGTTGTTTGTTTATAGATACTATTAATTATTGTTCAAAAGTAAGTGAATAATTAATATATAATTTAATAGGAGTAGATAAAATTATTATCTTGTTTTTATTTGACAAAAATTATTTTTAGATTATAAAAACTGTAGGTGTATAAAACTATTCTGTATATTTTAGATTACATTTAAACATTCCCACCGAGTGTACGTAGCTGAAGCATTTAGCTATTTAAGAATGTCACCAGAGGTACGAGAAACGTTTCTTCGATACTTTAGCGAAGGTATGACAAATGCGACAGCAAGAAATTACCACGACATGTTGTTGGAGAATTGCCACGAAACAGACAAAACTAAATTATCGTTAGTATTAGCTAATGCACAACAGAATCCTACAGAACGTCAAGTTAAACACCTATATGAAACTTGGAGGTAAGTAATATGCCAGAATGTTGTATTGTATTATTTACTGTGTTTTCGTTACAGAAAATCGAATTTTGGTGGTCGAGATGAAGATTCGATGATATAGGTCTTGAAAGAAAAGATCGATTTTTACAAGAGAGAAAAACAGATTAATATAGTCATAAAGGAAAACCCTCTTATTGTGATTATACTTACTCCAATAATGATGCGTGCTCATAACGAAAATTTTGCTAAAGAAATTGTTTTTGTTGACTCTAGTGGTTCGTGTGACCAAACAAATACATGTGTCACGTTTATGTTTTGCGCTTCTAAAATTGGCGCTATACCATTAGCTTGCATATTACACACTTCTCAAAGCGAAGCGACCTATACTTTAGCTTTCAACTTACTTAAAGAAACGTTAGGAAATGAAGGTTTTGGTCATGCTTGTTATCCTAGTATATTTATGATTGACGACAGTTCAGCGGAGAGAAACGCGCTCGCATCTGTGTTTTCTGTATCACTTCAGTTAAAGACAAAACTTCTTCTTTGTATTTTTCACGTCTCCCAGGCTTTCTGGCGTTGGTTATGGGATAGCCAAAATCAAATCCCTAAAGAAATTAGAAAAGAGGTGATGATTTCGTTTCGTTCTATAATGTTTGCTACCACTTTAGAAGAGGCCGAAGAGTTATTTAATGATTTTAAAAATAATGAAAAATTTATGCAATATCCACGTTTAGAAAAACATATAGACGCCCTCTGGCAGCGGAGGGAAGAGTGGTGTTTGTGTTACCGAGCCTCCCTAATCACAAGGGGAAATAATACCAACAACTATGTAGAGGCGTCGATACGAATATTTAAGGACGTTGTTTTGCAAAGATGCAAGGCATTCAACTTATGTGCTTTAGTAGATTTTATATCGAACGTCTTTGAATCTTATCACAGAAGATAATTGTTATTATTTGCTAGTAGTCGATCTTCCAAAAATGAAACACTTTATCTTCAATTTTCTGAAAAGGCCAAAAAACTTTCTTGCGAAAAAATTTCAGAAAATAGTTACTGTGTAACAAGTAGTGATGAGATGTTGCTTTATACCGTGGATGCCGCTTTAGGAATATGCGACTGTCCTTTTGGTATCGGAGGTAAATTTTGCAAACATCTGTGTGCTGTGCAACAATCTTTTGGAGTACTTCTTCCGAACGCCCCTTTACTTACTCCGTCAGATAAGAAAATGTTAGCAAAGTTAGCTCTCGGTGATGACGCCTCAGATGATTTTTTCCAAAATATGGACTTCGACGAATCTGAAAATTTTTTTGACAACACACCTATTAATCAAAGCCCACAAGGAAATATTCAACAGTTAGTTAATACTGAGGTTGATTCCATTTTGGAAACAGAGAAAAAGGAATCAGACGTTCACAGAAAACACACTTCAGCAGTAGAAGGTCTAAAAGAAAATTTTCAGAATCTAATAGAAATTGCATCAGAAAATATCACCGCCGATTTTACGAATTGCATCATTAAAGCTAATGTTGAATTAAAAAAAATAAAAACATCAACACAACTCGGAAGTTTCCTTTGCAATTTAAGGAAAGGACGTTCTTCAAAACAAATAGGGGTTCAACCCACGGCTATTAGCAGAAGAAGGATACGAAATGGACTTACATCTGGAAAGAAACGGATTCAGTCAGGTAGACCGTCTAATTTGGAATTGAAAAGAACAGCCAAACGGAAGCATAATTTAATAGAAAATATTTTTAGAAACCAACCAAGTGCAAAAAGTCATTAACGATTTTTTTATATTATATATAAATAAACCCAGTTGTTCAATCACAAAAATGTGTCTTTTTTATGAAATATAATAATATGATATTTTTTCTAATATTGTCACAAATTAAATTCAATTGTATCTGATATAATATATTAGATAATTCAAGATAGCTAGTCTAAAAAACATCAGCAATATTAATTATGTAACAAATACTTTGTGGTAACTTGTGATACAAATTGTCCTAACAGCAACGCAAATTATTTAAATTCATTATATACTGGGTTTCAGCACATTAAAACAAGCTCGTACTCTGAATCGCGGTACATAATATTTTTTGAAATTACGCGTAACATAAACCCATAGTATACTGTGATTCAGATTACCACTGCTCTGAATAATAGTACATTATGCCTTTACGCGGTTCGGCTGACCGCTTCGAACCGCAAGAATTCACGACGTAAGTAGTGACGTCACCAGCCGAATGGTTCGATAACTGGTATGTCAAATTGCTAACCATGTCAGGGATATGGTCCCGATCGCGTTTCCAGAAAAAAACAAAATATAGCGGTTTGTTTACAAATTGGAAACAGCCAAATTATTATATTATAAATGATTTTTATCGTCTTCTAGTAGTGTTACCTCTGGTTTTGTGTTTGAAACTATTTGGGTTTTTTTATATTTGAAGGTTGATGTTAAAAGTTTTATGAAAAATGACAAATTGCTTATTACAGGTACACTATTGCTATTAAAAAATAAACTTTTACTTTTAGCTGTCACTTGAAATCAGTAACCACGCGTTTTCACCATGCTCTACACATGACGCAATCAAAACGTCATTATCTGAGAGACCAGTGCTAAAAGTTTGAGACCAACCGGAGCATGATGAAAACACTTTTATTGTTGTCTTATTTGACACTGACAAGTAAGGATACAGGTGGTTTAATTAGTTATCAAATTATGGTAATATAATATGGAGTAAATTTGGCTAAATTCTCTACAAGCGTAACAAAAAACACGATAAATCTTTATTTTTTTTTTAATATTATTTAATGCTGAAAACATTAAAATATCTAAAAGTCCTGTTTAAAGACGATAATTCTGCGAAAAAAAGTGTGCGCAGCAAATGAGTGCGCAAAGTAGTCACTTCGCGCACGCTCGTCAAAAAAGGATTTTTAATATAGTAGTTAAAAAATTTAAGGACTAGCTAAAAAATTAAACTTATGTTATAAAAATATGTCTAACAATGGTAAATAAAATTGTTGAGTTTATTTATTTCTAGAGACTCCAATCGACGGGCGGATAACTACAAAAAATTTGAACACGTACTATAAATTCTTTGTGGATAATAAGTAACTTATGAATGAAATATAAACATTTAGGTTAGTTAGAAAAGAATTATTAATCTTTTAAGTGACATATGAATGAACCAACATTATTTTAGTAGATAACAGGCGAATCTGAAGTATTTAATGGGATTTTAGGTGATTTTAAGATCTTCAATACGACTTAGAGTGACTTTAAAAGTTTTTTCCTGGACTTTAAGTGAATTTAAAGTCATTCAAAAGGTTTTAACTGTTGCCAAAAATATTTATTACAATAACCAGATGTTTAGTTATTTGTTTAATAATGCTAGACGTTTGTGAAGTACCATTATTAGTGCCAGTATTTAAATCTCCGTTTGAATTTTGATTCGGCTCCTAAATAATTTTTATGATCTAGATAAATATTTAACTATGTTAGAATTTACATTGTTGCTTTGCTTTGTTGTTTAATAACCATCATATTTCGAATTACTTACACAATATTTAACGATAAAACCGAAACTTCATTAATTTTCATAATTTTATAATATTTAACATAAACTGCGTTTTAAGAAAATAAAGTGTTTCGCAAAAAAAACTTCGATAGTAATAAAATACATGTAAAGAGTAGTTTTTCTGAGATACAAAAAAGGGTAGCAATTAAACAACATGAAAATTTTGACATATAATATATTTTAATGATGTGACAAATAACCTCGCAAATAACAAAACAGCATAGAAAGAAAAGCTGTGAAAATTATACAGCATGTGTTTTTTAAAAAGGATAGCAGCTTAAATATTTTATGATTGTCAAAAAGATCTCTTCTTATTAATTTCGAAATAACATTTGCTTTAACCATTTTTAAAATACTAACCTTAAAAATTGTTAACAAGTAATATAATAAAAATCGGACTAGCCATGGATGTCCAGGAAAAAAACAAAATGGGTATATTTTGACGATATTGAAATTGTATACGGTGGCAAAACAAACTATTTTGTTTCTTTTAACGTTTTCCATGGCTACTTGGGTTTTTATTGTATTATTTTTTTACCGATTTTTAAGGCATAATATTTGAAAAACGGTTATGGCATTAAAAAAAAATAAACCAACATAATATTAAAGTTATTTTATATATAGAATTTACAAGTTCTGAAAAACGGAAATCTATACATTTGTATATACATGGTGCTAAAATTGGATGGGATGTCAAAAACCGAAAGAGATACCTACTAGGGTAGTTAAATTTGAGCAAAATTACGTAATCTAATGTCGGCGAATATGCCTTTAAGAAAACTGGAAAATTTCGGCAACTTCCGAAGATATCCCCAAAAATCAAAAATCGTAATTTTCCTTTTTATTATTAATGGGAAATTTAACGTCCTAATAAATTTAAGAATAGATGTGTAGCCAGTTGAGAACAGAAATAAAAATCCCTTTTTCTTAAAAAAGAGCCGACGTTTCGACTATATATTTAGTCTTCTTCAGGGCTATTTTTAAATATGGGTTTTATGTCAACACACAAAAGTATATTATACATATCCATATGAAACCTATGGAAGACGATGACATTATTTATACAACAATAACATGACAAATGCAACATTCAGTATGGACGCACAACAGCAACTCCAACAGTAAAACAATTCTTTGTTACAATTTCTCAAAAATATTTATCTAAATACCGACTTCTGGATTTTTCGAAATCCCACATGGGTTAAATGTCTTTGAAACTAAATGAGATTGTTTGGACTAAAAAAAATTACAAACGATTGTTTTAACAACAGGTTTTTTAAAATAGTAACTTAAAAATATATTTCCAAATTTCCCAAGATTAGGTTCTTAAATCGGTGAAAAGTTCACCCCTTTTCACCGATTTGTGGTTTCTAGGTTGTCTAAAATTCCACCCTTAAGGGGGTGATAAAATATGTTTTTCCTTTATTAAAATATTTGTCGATATGTTTATTTAAAAAAATATCGACTTGTATAGGAGATTTACAGATCAGTTTATAGTTTTTTTAAAGCCAATTTTAGGTTGCCTCTTTCCGAGCCTGCAGACCAAAACTGCAGACTAAAAATGTTGTTTTTAAAAAAGCAATCATTTAACTGGTTTTTAATTACTAGTTATTGTAATAAACAATTGTTTTGTAGTAAATAAAGAGGTAAATAATAAGAGTAAGAGTGAATTAGGTGTTTACAAAATAAGTTGCCATTGCCAATACTGTGAAGCTGTCTATATCGACAAACGGGAAGTTATATTTGGAGAAGAACGAGGAGAAGAATCAAGGAACATCGAAATTATAATATTTTAAATATGTTTAAATTATAGAAGTTTCCGAAAATTTAATGGGAGAACAACTATGTATATTGAAAATAAAGGAAAACATCGTGCTTGATTTTTAGTCTTGAAAAAAGCTTACAAAGCAAAAACAGAATAACTAACGTTTTTAATATATAACACAAAATCACACATGCCACAGTCAGCAGGACTTAAAATAAAGCAAAAAATTAGCATAAAATAACGTCCGAGGTATACCCTCGGGCATACTTTAAATATCTTCATCTCATACACAAAATTAGGCATTAAATATTTGATATTTTTCTACTTTTCCGTAGGTATATTAATTTCCACTAACCCTCAAAGCGCTCAAACAGATATTTAAAAATTCCTGAAGGCATTTCGTGTTAAAAACATCGCGTTCCTGTTAAATTGTTTATTCTGACATGGCCATCAAAAGTTCAGCTGGCGATGCCAGGCCGCCTTGAAAAATGTCACAGTTTTCTATAAAATGAAAACTATGTGCATTTTTCTTGGAAATTCAGTTTTACCCAATTTTGTGACTTTGGATAAAAAACATGTAAATTTATGTCTTGCAGAACAAAGATAGAATTTTTGATTTACTTACTCGCTTTTTTTTAAGGAGGTACCGATAGGACTTTCTGAAAGATCAAGGTATGGGAACCAGAATTAGTGCACGCTATAATTCAAAAATTTCTCAAAATTCATCGTTAACACCGATCGAGTTGATTTTTACACCAGTTTCTAGAGAAAGTTTACAGGTTTCTTTGAGTATTTACTTGATTTACCTAGGATCAACCGCTCCTCTGCTACAAGGCCAAACGTAAGTCCATAGAGAAATATATGGAGATAACATTGCAATTCTATTTCTAAATGGCTCACCCTTTATAAATCGAAGAGTAATTTCAGTGATGTGTTTTTTTAATCCCTCGAGGGTTTTTTCAGTTGGAGAACGCCAGTCGTCAATACATTCCTTACGACAAATACTAATAGTTTTCCATATGGCAAGTGTAATTTGTGGCTATACTCTTGGCTGCATCTTTTAGATTGATGTGTTCATGTGTGAACGGTGTGGACGAGTAAGTGTGTAAAGGATTATAGCAACATTTACGTAATTCCAATTATTGAGATGTGAATAGTTTTATTTATTTCTAATCTATAAATGTTATCAGATTATATTATGAGTATGTATGTAAGCAATGTAGGTATGTGTCAACAAATATATTCTCGCAAATACTTTAAACTATATCGGTCGTTGGTACACATACTGTAATTTTAAATTTACAATTTTTCCTGCGATTTACCTCTCACACTACCCGTATCTACTGTATCTTACAAAGTATATTCGTCTTACTAATTATTTAGTTAAAAATTATTGTAAACATTCATTGTTAATGTGTTTTTTATTATTTACTGGCTTATTTATTTCAACTATCTGATTTTCGTCAAGAAAAACTAAGAATTCATGAGGTGTTGACGTACAGAGTGTTTTTTTTTATTTTGAGATGCATTTTCCTTTTCTATTTTTTGAGCTGCAAAAATAATGTTAACACAAAACTATGAGAATTTAACGATGAATACTTTAGTTTTATGACACCAAACTAAACAAATTTCGAAAAGCCGCGAAAATCACACAGCGATACACTCCTCGGTACACTATACAGGGTCTTTGGACTATTTTAAGGTTAGTAGTTCAGATAAACATGGGTCCTAAAATGCCTCCTTTCCGGGATACAAGGTGTTAAAATTTAAAGCACAAAATCGTTTTTGCCCAATATTTTCATAAAGCCTTTTGGAATTTGGTTGGGTTGAATTGGGTTCAAATCGGGTAGGCCTTCTGGCCCCCGTATGATTTAAACTCTGTTAACAAATACCAGAAAGGTTTAAACACTACTAATACACTATGGTTAAAGTACTAAAACCCGTTTTAAAACCAACAACTTCGTCATTTACTTAGGTTCAAATTTGGAGCTTAAACGGTTTATAGTTCAGAAAGGACCGAGGAAAGGACTTGTTGACACTTGCATAATAAAATAAATGGTTTTGGCTCGAGATTTGGTGATGTATTTATGATTTCTTGTTTTAAACCGAGTTTTAAATAATTTATCCAGAAACCGTTGCTAACATTTTTTTATACATTCCTATAGGCCATTGCAAATTAAGTTTTAAGTAGGGAACCGCAAGGCCAAGACCGAGACTAGCTTAGTCTCGGTGTCGGCCTCGAAAAAAAACCCTTCGTTTCGATCACGATCTCGGTCCCGGTATCGGGACCCAGACCGAAACCAAGTATGGTCTCGGTCTTGTCTCGAACTTGTCTCGGTCTCGAGATTCTGAATTGTTTTTTTCACAATTCAGTTTTACTTAATAATAACAGAATTTTATTACACAAGAATAGTAAAAAACCTACAGAAATCAGTCGACACTATTGTCCAAGGTGGCCATCAATCTAAAATATTCTAAAGAATCTGGCACTTCCGGTTGTACAGGAAGTAGATGTCGATTTGTTTTAATTATCCGCGATGTTTTATTTCCTTTTAAATTTTAGGAAAAATGTCAAAACTTTTCTATGTAGCATGTCCTATACTTATCATGAGTAATCTTGATTGATCTTTGAGAAATAAACAAACATCTTTAAAAGGACGTAACTCTCAAATAGTTTAAATTTCGTGAAACTGTTTGCTCTTTTTACCTTTTTCTATTCGTTCCTATTGTTATCGTTTGGTATCAACTTCCGATTTGACCAGAAGTATTTAGTAATTGGAAACTGATGTCAAATGATACGATTATGAATAGTGTAACCATGCAGGAAAGTGAAAACGGTTAACGCTAAGTTAAACTATAATAAACTTCTATAAACTTTCAAAACAAAAAATGCCGATCTGCTGTTTATTGCTTGGAAGTTAATCAAAATAAGTCAATCATATGTACGTACATAAGAGATAAAATGTCTCGTAGAACCTAAAACTGTAACAGGGTTTGACATTCAAAGGAAAGTAGCGGTATAACCGGGATTTCCATATTTTCCAAGTTTTTTTGCTAATTGGTCCCCATGGAAAAATTAAAGCATTTATACAACTCTAGGTACAAAACTGCGCTGTGTATTTAAAAACCTCGGTAAAAACTTAGTATAGTAAATGACACAATTTCTTATTTTTGTTTAAATAATATACTTTTTGTTATGTATAAAAAACAATTTGTGGGCAGAATAGTCCACATTTTGAGATATGTAAATTTATTAAATCAGTTTAAAGTTAGATTTTTTTTTCAATAAAAACAATGTTAAAATATTCTGATTTTTCTTATTATTTTATATTATATTTGATCAATAGTGATGAGTTTGACTATTTCAAATGAACTAATCGAAATCCAAATTGGAATCAAATCGGGTGAGCTTTCTGATCCCCACAAGGTTTAAACTCTGTTAATAAATATAAATAAATCGATGCATGTTTAAACCTAAAACAATCTGGTTAAGGCGGAGCAAATCAATAAAATAGATTTTAAAACCAAAACTTCGTAAATTAATTAAGTTCCGATTTCGTAATTTCTAAAAGGTTTTTCTATAGAATTTAAAAAAACCTGGTTTTATATCTATTTTTAAAAATCCAAATCGTTTTGAGTTGAAGACTCTTTCATTTTTATACTTGATAACTAAGTAAGTATATAAATTTCCTAAATCCTTAGAAAATCTAAAATTTTGCACACCTTGCACAGTGAAAGCTAAACAGTTATGGCTCGAGATTTGATGTTATATTTATGACTTCTTGTTTTAAACTCGGGTTTAAACTATTTGCTAAGAAATCTTTATTAACACTTTTTTACATTAAATAGACTATTCATTTATTTACAAGTTAAATTTTACTTCTTCATATAAATGTTTAAATTCCTTATTTTCTCATTCTAAAATATTTAAAAAATCAAATATTGTTGCTGGTTTTGACTAAAAACGAGACTAAAAATCTACAACTAATAGCAAAAATATAGACATTAACGTGACCGAGAATTTTACACTATACGTATAATGAATTGAAATATTTCGAAAAACAAAATTAGATACTTATTTATTTATAAGTTGAGATTTTAATTCCCGAAGTAATTCCCCAGAGATTATATTGTAAGCAAAGTACCATGAAATGAAATATTCATGAAGATTGAATGATCTAACATGCGATAAGAATTGTTCATATTTTTTAGGTTTATACAAGAATAATGCTTTATATAAGATTAAAATCGAATTTTGGTTGCACCTGAAAAACTAATCAGTGAAGATGAGTCAAATAACGAGAGAACTTAATTTACAAAATAGTCTAGCTAGTATATACATAATAATATGCGAGATGTATATTTATTTATATATATATATATATATATATATATATATATATATATATATATATATAGTTATGAAGTTCTTGAGTTTAGGTTCGAACAAAATATGAAAATTTTAATTTGTCATTTATTTGACGTTTCGCCTTGTTATGTAGGGCATTTTCTGAAAAAAATTTACTGATGCTAAAATTATAAAAATACATACATTAATATTTAACATTTATATACATTAATTTTTACGGTTAAGAAAAGAAACGACTGACAACATTTGTGAGACACACTGTATATAAATCACTCATACCATATTAAATCATATTTACAATCTAATATTACAAGGGTACATTCGTTAAAATATGCAGCTATTTGTTGTCAAAATAGGCCAAATTTGTTCATTCTGCCAGAAACTGTATTGAAATAATAAATTATTTAGCACAAAACAGTTTTTTATATTCTCGTAAAAGAAACGGAGTGTTTTTTTTTCTGTTGTTTTATGTTGATACCGTTTTAGGTATCGTTATAAAATGGAATTAAGGTGTCACATTAATAAATTTATGTACATACGGCTTAAATTATTTATATCAGTTCTGTCATTCATAGAGTTTTTATCTCTAGTAATTTCTATCATTTCTTTGAGCTAATTTGTTATAATTTAAGTCTTTTATTAGCATTTTGGTTTTTTCATAGTCGATGTCGTGTTTTTCGGTTTTTATGCGTTTGTTTAACACTGTTATGGCATTCTTTGTATATTTATGTTTTTTGTATATTTATGTTCTTTTCTTCTATTTTCTAGAAGTTGACTTGTCATTCCGATGTATTTTTTTGGACAATTGGTGCATGGTATTGAATAAAATATGTTTGATTGTTTTTCAGAGGAAATTTGCTTTTTAGTTTTGTAAAAACTTTATAAATTAAGTTGTGTGATTTATCACAGGTGACTATGTTGTGTTTCTTAAGAATGTATTTAATTTTTTGTGAAAGTCCCTCTGTGTAGGGGAAGCCAATGTAGAATGTAGTTTTTGTTATAACGAAACGTGTTGTACAACTTGCGTGTGCGTTGTTTAATTATTCTATGTGACACCTTAATTCAATTTTATAACGATACCACTCCACACTTAAACGGTGTCAACAAAAAAAAACAGTCCGTTTCTTTTACCAGAAAATAAAGAACTGTTCTGTGCTAAATAATGTATTACTTCAGTACAGTTTCTGGCAGATAGAACAAATTTGCCCCATTTAACAACAAATAGCTGCTTATTTCAAGGTATGTACTCTTGAAATATTAGATTGTAAATTTCTTTTAACATCGTAACATTAATTTATATACAGTGTGTCTCATAAATGTTGTCAGTCGTTTCTTTTCCAATATGTATATAAATGTTAAATATTAATGTATTTATTTTTCTCGGTATTTTTATAATTTTAGCATCAGTAAAATTTTTCTGAAGCTACCCTAAATAACAGGGCGAAAATTCAAATATATGACAAATTAAAATATTCATATTTTATTCGAATCTAAACCTAAGAACTTTTTACATTGTATACAATAATCGTTCAAGAAAACACAATATATATATATATATATATATATATATATATATATATATATTATATGTGTATATATATATATATATATATATATATATATGTATATATATATATATATATATATATATATATATATATATATATATATATATATATCGCCCTCTGCGTTTGATAACACCATTAACACCCAGTGCCACTGCCATTTCACTACATCCCTATCTTCAAAATTCATATTTTGGGTCTTTTGTCGTTTACGAACCCACGCATTTCTCCTTTTTTTTAATTTTAAATGATAGCCTATGGTGTATAGACTAGATTAAAAGTGAAAACTCGTAACATTTCCCAATTTTTTCCTGAAAAAAAAAGTTCGTAAATTTCCCTACTTTTCTGTGCAAAACTCTCTATTATGATGATCTAGACAAAATCAAGAAACAAAGTTATGTGCAGTGTTGTCATACTTACCTGATTTTCTGAAAATATAATATACTACAGGCTTTAATAATTTATTGACGAACCTGGGCCAACCTAACGCTAACGGGGCAGACTCCCCTAACAATACAGATTTTGTTAAAAAAAACTCTTGCTTTAATATAGACCCGAAATTTTGTTAGCGCGCCATCGAGCGCTCCCTTTACAGCAAACCTAACCAATCTTTACCTAACAAAAGTAAGCAAATTGTTTGAAAATCTACTTGCAACATGGCAACACTGTCCACATAAGTCGCATTTGACATTTAAGACCAGTACCGCGCCTAAAGGCCCCGCAGGGCTCGCTGCGCGGGAGGCGGGGGCAGAAGAACCCCAAATTAAATAGAGTATTCAAATAAAATATTTTTTCCATAGTTAAAAAAAAATCACGGATTTCGCAATTCTTGCAATCATCGGATACATTGGAAATGACAATAATAACATAATGTTATCTATAAACCCTATGAAACATTTGGAAGTGAAAGTACTTATTGCGTATTTAGATGTAATAGTCACTCAGCTAGATGAAAGATTTACTGCGTTTAAAACAGTTTATTCGCCATTTTCAATTCTAAATCCTCAGATATTGGTTAAATCAAATGACTCGGAAGTTTTGGAAAAAGCTCAGTTATTACTGGACAAATATTCATATGATTTAACTTCATATCATATGAGCTAATTCATAACAACATTAACAACCTTAATACAACTCGTGAATTCGATAAACTATATTTTCGAAAAAAATTAATTATTAGTTAAGTGGTATACCCCAACGGTGTTCTGTATTCCAATTATTTCTTGTCCTTGTAACCTCAGCTCAATCGAAAATATCATTTTCAAAGTTGAAATTAATTAAAAATGTCCTTAGTATTTATCTAGTCGATACAACAATAAAAAGGTCTAGTCTACCGCCAAAGAAAACGATTCTTATGCTATTGGTTTTTTATTATTTTTTATTTTTGCTTGAACCAGGGTATAGTTATTATTTTTTTAATGTTTAGTTAATTTTTGTTCTGTGTTTATTACTTTACCTTTCTTACCTTTTATTTCTTTGTTTTCTAAAGTTATTTTTTATTTAATGTTATGGTTTTTGTAAATACATTTATGACATTTTTTGTTTACTTATTTTTTTAGATAAATTATGCAAGGGAGCCCCAAGAAAAGTCTTGTGGGGGGGGGGGCTAAAAACTCGGCACGCCACTGTTTAAGACTTGAGAATTCCCTTCTATATGAGAAATAATTTGTTATTTTTAAATGTCATTTTAGAAATATAGGAAACCAAGTACATAACTTATTTACGTTTTATTGGCTAGAAAGCTAGTGAAAACTGCCTTTTAGTAATCTGTAAGGGCGCACAAGCATAAAACTTCCTCTAACGACGGTAAACTTTAAATGGATAGGATCGGAAGAAACAATTCTTTTTGGGGATTATTGGTAAAACAAGTGAGAAATGTGACGAGTTTTCACTTTTAATCTACTCTATACAACATAGGTTAACAATGTTATCATTTAAAATTAAAAAAAAACGAGAAATACGTGGGTTCGTTAACCACACAAGAAACTCTGTGTTTTTTATTATGGTAATAAAATTCAGTCAAATGGTGATTATAAACTATTTAATTTTATTTTAATTAACTTTTTTTAAGTCTCAATTAAATTAATTATTATATTGAATCTACCAAAATCATTTACTCAAAGTAAAAACTAATAACCCTCAAGCGTTCACAACAAATCATTATTAAAATAAAAATATAAGAAATTATTAGTAAATTTTAAATATAAGCTATAGAAAATCGATGACTAAATTCTAAAATGATATTGCAGAAACTAAATAAAAAATGGTTTTAGAGATGACTCGTATTTGCTTACAATTTTACCAGGGATTCTACCTGGGCACGTCATGGGTAAATCTTCACGAAAACGTGGTGTTAAAATTATATATTGTCCCATACAAATAAACACTGACTAATATGTCTATATTTTTGCTATTCAATGTCTAGAAGGTCTACGTAAAAACGCGACTTACCAGCAGTAATCACATCTGAAATATGGGGTAATCCAAAAATGTAACTATTCCTGAGAAACACTATAAACTCGTAACAGAAAAAAAAAACTAACACAAAACATATGCACCCACATCCACACACACACACAAACACATGTATAAATATTAAAACAAAAGCCTTATTTATGTTTGTAAGCGGAACACACCGCGACGGACGAGATACGAGTATATAATTATTGTTGCAAGCGGTAAAAGTTCAAAATATCGGCGAATTTCTCACAACACGCGAGACGTTTTTACTTTCTGCGATTTTAAAACACTAAACAACTCGAATATAGTCTATAGATATCGGGCAGTTAAACACTCCACATGTGACAAGGATAAAAACTCGAGTCGTGACATTCGGGACGGTGAGAATATTGGAATGTTTCGTATTCAAAAACTGCAAGTTTTTTTTTTTTGGTTTTTTTTGTGGCGGGCGAACAATGAATTATGCCGTGGCTCGTGGCTGTTTTGAATGCGAAACGCAGTAGGTAGATGCAGGAGGATGATATAAATTAGCCTCGTATACGGTTTATCAGTTTTTCACTTTCCAATAATAACTAAAATTAAAAATGTAATTACATTACATACTCGCAGTTTATTGCTAGGTATTTCATACATTATTTTGAATCACTATATTTTACATACAGGATGTCACAAATTCGAAACTCGTCTTGGCATTTTGGGATTCAAAAATGACTTGTTTATTAGTAGTAGGATTACAATTAAAGTAAACAAGGACGTCAAAATTATCGTTATTTAAAGGGTGATAGGAGGATTATCGACATAAAAGGAACTAGCCAACCTCGGAGCAACCTAACTCGAAAACATTTTCCTATGTTTTTGAGCTAGTGGGGTAATTACCCCCATTCTCCCTTTATTGAGAAACAGAAGAATTGAACTTCTTAGTTTAGCTACCAAGGCATAGTTACAATAGCTTTTTCATTTTTTCAAAATCTGCAAATCTGTTAAACCTCTTTTTATCGCAAACGTAGAAAATCAAAGTCAAAGTGAAGGCAAAATATGCTTTATTGTCTAAGAGGACATCTTGTTGACAAAGCAGTAAAAAAAGAACTATGCTAAACGTATCCACCCTTAACTATAGTCATAGTAATTAAAGTACTTAAACATAAATAACATTTAAACAAGTCAAATAAAACTGTCAAAAATCTAGTCAAATGGCAATAACAAAATAAATAACAAAAACTGCAGGCAGTAAACACATTGAGAAATACAAATATTGGTAATATAGTTCTTCCTATCTAATGATAAATTAAACTGTAAAATACAAAAACAAATGATATTATGTAAAAACATATCTAAGTCGATGACTTAAAATATAAGAAGTAGAGTGCTATATATATGAGATGCACAATATAATAAAAACAAAGAAATAAACACCGATATAAAAAAATCTAATAATAAAATAGTAATCCATATAAAAGACAAGAAACTAGGAAAGCTATCAGAAGAATTTTGGTTCAAATGTTTTGGTTAGAAACAAACAAATATTTGAACCTATCATTATAAAATTCCACAAGACTAATACGCCTTGCTAATTAAAACCTTTGAAATAGTTTTCCTGAATAATTTTAAGTCTGCAACACTTCTATAATTTAAGGGTAGGTGATTGTATATTTTTAAGCTTATATTAGCTAATGTTTAGTCAAAGTTGATTTGGCAACGAGCAGCGGCAAGTTTCAGATTGGCGCGTTAGATAAAGTTGTGTATAGTTCGAGACACGAAAGAAAACCGGGCGGAGTCAATCGGTTTAGGAAGGTCGGCCAAAAAATCTCTTTAAACCAGTGGTGTCCCGTCGTTCTTTAAATAATATGGCACTCTTTTTTGACTATACGCACTTCAGATAATTAAAAAATGTAACTATGCTTAATAAACCTTTATCTATATTTGTCTGTTTTCTTTCGTGTACCGCACTTCTATATCTCTTTTGTGTTGCAAAAACGGCGAACTTTTGAATTTTAAAATTATTTAATTTTGATTTTTCTTGATCGACTTACCTATAAATATATTTTTTCTTGAGTTCTGCCGTTAACAATTCCCGGGCTACTGCCTACGTCCACTATTATTGGACCACCCAGTATAGTGATACACGATTTACAAGTCAAGATTTTACAAGGGCAGCCAGCATCAGATCCAGTGAACGAGATTTATCAAAATTTTAATTTATGCAGTTCGACTTTGAGCTACTCGGGTATGCCAAAAGTGGCCGTCTGTCTCCGTTTATCATATTACTTTATACAGGGGCCGTCATTGAGAAGTACTATACTTAACTTTTGAGATACAGGATAGTAAAGTTTAAAAAGAAAACATTTTTTTTATCCCAACTCTGATGCTATTGTAGATAACTGCATGAAATTTGATACACGTCTTCTATGCATTAAGGACCATACGGATTTACCCAGGTTAATTACATATGCACTCCACTCGTAGAAATTTCAAAAATTGATTGTTAATAAAAAATGCCCTTTTATGCATAAAAGATGTGTATCAAATTTCACACCGTTATTTATCTATAATAGCATCAGAATTAGGATTTAAAAAAATGTTTTTTTAAAACCCTGTATCTCCAAAGTTAAGACTTTTAGGTTCATATTAAACTTTTTTCTTAAAAAGACCCAAGAATCATCCCCCTTTAACATTAGCACGCAATTAGGAAACGCCCTGTATAGTACTTCACAATGACGCCTCCTGTACAAAGTAATATGACAGACGGAGACAAACGGTCACTTTTGGCATACCCGAATAGCCCAAAGTCGAACTGCATAAGTTAAAATTTTGATAAATCTTGTTCACTGGAATCAGTGCTGGCTCCACTACTATAACTACATTGATGTGTTAATTTTGGAAAAATACGAGTTCTGTAGTTTTTCAAATATTAATTTCAATAATAAATCTTTTTGACACCCGGTATTGAACTGAAAATTAATTATTTTGAAGCAGTTTATTGACAGATACTTTATGAACCATTTTACAAACTATATGAAAAATAAACTAAGCCATTTTTGAGGTTGACGGCGGTGATTCTAATGGTTTGATTCCTTCTAAATCGTTGTCTTCCTCTGAAAATGATGAGGTTTCGTCGTCACTACTTAAATAATATAAATACTTAACTATAAATCATCAATAACCGTTTCAATTTTGCCACCTACTTCCCAGTATTTATCTTCAATAGAACGAACATGTTTAACATACGATTTTCAATTTTCAGCCGATATTGAGTCAATCGCTTCTGATGTTACTTTATTTAAATCTTTAATTGAACGTTCACCGGTGTTGCGCTCTCGAATATATTTTTTTACTCTTGCCCATGCAAGTTCAATAGAGTTGAGATCGCACATGTATGGAGGCAGCCTTAAAGGTTTATGACCGAGGTTACGTAAAAGACCGTCAATTTTATACTTTTTTTCTCTAGGCTTATTGGCTGATATTACTTCATATAATTGATATTTTCTTCATGATGGATCACATACAAGATTGTTCGATTTAAGCCACTATGTCATATGAGCTTTTGTAGAATATTTAGTTAGCACTTTATCTTCTACGTGAGAATGATAATACGCATTATCCATTACCACGACTGATTTGGGAGAAATGTTAGGTAGAAGCTTCTTGAGCAACCCCTTTTCAAAATTATCTCTATTCATCTGTCCATGATAGTCTCCATTTGTTAGTCCCGAGCGAAAAAGTAAAGATGCACCTGGAGCAAATCCGGCTTCTGAACCAGCATGAACTATAATAAAGCGACTACTAGAGCGGATTCTCTGAACAACACCTGTAACACTTTCACTTTGCCAGCATTTGTTCACCGTCGTATCATTATCTAGCCAGGTTTCGTCTAGATACACAATATTGCGTCCTTCTTGCCTATACTGCCTTACAGTTGATAAATATTTCACCCGCCAGTGAAAAATATTTGGTCTCTCAATGAGCAATTTTCTTTTATTTTGGCACTTGCGCCAAACAAAACCATCCGATCGTAAAAGCCGATTTACGGTTTTATACCCGTACGGAAAATCTAGTTTGTTCTTTACAGCACAAAGTAGTGGTTTGCAGGTCGGAACCTTCTTCAAGTTTATATAAAATTCCTCTATTGTTCGTCGAATTACTTGAAAATCACCATCGTCAATTTTATCTTTGTATGATACTCGGTGTCTTTTTTTACCAGGAGATTTTAAAGGTGAACTAGACCATGAGCGATCATTATGTTCTTTTTTAATTTTTCTTACACTACTTTCAGAAACACCAGTGTAAAATGCAGCGCGTTCTGTTCGATTTTGAATTGGAATAGTCAAAATATTATTTTCGGCTTTTCTAGTACAGGCCTCTATAACGCTTGCAATAACTTCACGTGCACCGCTTCGAATTGTTTTCCTTTTATGCTCGCCATCGTTACTTCGAAATAATAATTCAAATTCAACGCAACGCTTTTATATAGAAATGAAAACAAATGCACAAAATGTATAGGCGCCACTGGAAATAGCTAGAACCTTCCAGCGGCAAGTGCATAGAGACTCTAGGCACATCCCAATTACAAGTGGAGCAGTGCGAAATTTACTAAATCCTCGATTAATTTTTCATACCGCTTAGCTGGCGCACTTTATAGGTGAAGCGGCAAACTATTTCAACAAATAAAATAACATAAAATTTATTTGCGTACACAAATTTTACTTTCCCGCTTGCTTAAGACTATGAATTTTAAGGACCGCTCGGTTTTCTGTCGTGTCCCGCACTATAACATTGTCGTCCCGGGATCGCCTTTTATAGATTAGACACACTATCTAAACTATAAATAATGATGTTAAAGTTAAAACTTCTGACGATATAAAGAGAGGCTTTTAATTCATTCTCTAGGGTGATGCCTAAAAATCTGACATGTGTTTTCTTGTTTCAATTGTCTGATCTATCTCTAGTGAAGGGAACGCAATCTTAAATGACAGTATGTTAGCTTTTTTGTATTAAAGCATATGTTATTAGAGTCACACCATTTCTTAATACAGTCAATGTCATGAGAAACCATGTGATGCATATCCTCTGCTATTTTGCCACGCCAAAGAATTGTAGTATCGCCCGCAAAATGTGAACTTACCTTCAATATTTAAGGCCGTTATGTGGTCATAAAACCGATCCTTGGGAAACTCCCATTGAAATATCTTCAACTTTAAATAGCCTGTCGCTACAACTTACTACTTGCGTCCTTCCAGAGAGATAGCTCTTGAACGAGACGAGGATATTACCTCGAAAGCTATAGCGTTCCAGCTTTAGCAGCAGCGTTCTGTGATTAACGCAATCAAATCCACTTCTTCGCCATTTAGGCCCAGATAAAGATCTTCTCGGAAGGAAAATACGGCATCAGCGGTGCACTGGGATTGTTGAAAACCAAACTGCACTGCATTCAAGACATTGAATTGAGACGGGTGATTCATAATTCGAACCTTCACAAGCTCTTCCAGTACTTTTGAGCGTGTGGACATCGGGAAGTCGGGCGAAAGTTTGTCGGATCACTAACTTCCCCACTTTTATGTACAGGTATTACAAATGCGGTCTTCAAACAACAAGAAAAGATACCACGGCGGAATGAGTGATTTATGATAATTTTTTTGGGGTAATCCAATTTTTACCGATTGACAATATAGACCCGAAGACTTTTTATTTTTATATTTGAAAATATTTCTTTAAATTCTACGACATTGGTATTAGATAGCTAAAATGGATCAGGAACATAAATATCATGTAGATAAGTAAGGGGATCAGTGAAGTGATCCAGATTTGCCGTTAACTTCTGTGCAATGGAACAGTAAAATTTGTTGATCTGATTGGGCTCAATTTCAATTTTTATCTGAGAAAAATCATTTTTACCTCTTAAACCGTTTATTATTTTCCAGTTAGCTTTAGTTTTGTTGCGAGATTCACGTTTCTTTTTGCTGAGCGTATATACAAACCACATCCAAATTTCCGAAAGTTTTATTAGAATTGTGGGACAATTAGTTCATTAATTACGTAAGTAATCCGAGGGGGAGGAGGAGTTTAAAAATCTTTACATGATCTTACCTCAGCAGGGAGGGGAAGTAAAAGCCATTTTTATTATCTGTGGATGCAATATCGTTTAGATGTTCTTCAGAGGATCCTATTGGGTGTTGCGTGTTTCAGATTTTGTTAATTTTTATTTCTTTATATCAAAGGGGAGTAGATTTAGTTGTACTTCATAAACGTTTTGAGGCCAGTAGGGCGCTATTTAAAAGTAAGTACTATCCTACTAAAATCATATATGATCACTGCAGAGAACACGCTTATAATAAAAATGCCCTAATAATAAAAAAAACGGGCAATTACAGGCAATTGAAAAAAATTGTTTGTGAAAACGCTAGAACTTTTTTGCCGTGTATATTATCGCAGTCGTAGTGATTTTTGGGCTATTTTTAAACTTAAGTATCTAGAAAAATTTAAAAGTTATTTAAGTGCGGTTTTGGACAAATGAAAGATCATTTGATGGTTTATGAGAGGTTTAAATTGGAATTCAATTTAGCGATCCTAATTCATACATACAGGGTGGGAAAAAATACAGTGTAATTCTTTCCAAATTTCATGTGTCCTACTTTTGAAAACGATTTCTTGTTATTTTTATTGATTGCGGGGGAATCAGTATGTCAAAAGTAAAAACTAATTTGAGCAATTTTGAATAACTGTCGTATCAGAAAAATTAAAATTTGACTAAAAATCAACTCAGCACCCTGTATCTAAATAACACTTATTCAAAATAGCTTTCAAAATTGGTTAGTACAAGAACATTAATGTATTGTTTAACTGCTTGGAATACAATTATAGAGGATGTAACACCAATATGGTTTTACTACTCTTAAAGATAATTTTTCAAATTTAACCTATTTCCTTAATTTACAATAGCTGGGATATTTTCTAAATTACAAAAGAAGTTTTCGGAGCCATCAATTAAAACATTTAGGTTACTCGTATGTGAAAAAATTGATTTTTAGTAAAATTTTAGCCTTTCTGTTACTACGACAATTATCCGAAAATACTTCAAATTAGTTATTACTTTTGTCCTACTTATTCATGCACAATTAATAAAAATAACAAAACATCGTTTTTTTAAAAATGGGAAAAACATGAAATTTTAAGATAAAAATTCACTGTTTGTTTACCACCCCGAATTTATGAAGAAGGATTGCTAAATATGTTCGCTTAAACTCGAGTTGCAACATAAACAGAGCAAAAGGACTCAGCTAATATAATTTATCAAATTGGTTCTGGGTAAATGAAAATAAGTATTGAAAATACAAATTTAAAATGTATATTTTATTTACGTCCTCCATCGGTAATACCACTTAAATTGTCTTAAATATGCATGTATTTATTGTCATACGTTGAAAGGGATTGAGTTTATCATATTTTCTTTTTACCGTCATTGTTTTTTTTAATGTAATGATTTTTGAGTGAATGTTTTTTAACCTTTTTAAATGCAGTTACACGCTATTAACTATATATGTTTTTATTTTAGAAAATAAATTTCTTGAGAAAGCTCAATAATGAGCGAAACGTCGATGCAAATTATTGTTTCTGTATATGCATATATAGCTTTTTAGTAATAACTATAGATAACACACAGAGTATGAAGGAAATGACTGCTAATATTTTAACAGTTAAATGCACACGTAATTCATTTTCCACCACTTACAAAACTATATGCAAGGCAACGACGAATCAAGTTTTTTACAAATTATGCTGTACACTAATGTCTTTCATGATGATATTTAGAAAAACTAAATAAAATAGTTTTCTGTTTCTCATACGCATAGAATATCCTTCTAGTATAAATCTCAGCGACCGAATAAGGAGGTACATATAAAATAATTTTTTTGCTTAGCAACGTAATGTTTTTGTCCATTTACAGTAGCAAAAACAACTGTGTGGCAAGTAAGATTTATTCAGTGTTGCCAGATTGTACATTCTGAAATAAATTTCTGATAAACATATATAAACTTTTTAAAAATAATATTGTGTTAACTTTTTCACTTTTGCTTGAAGGAAGTTATTCCGCAACTGATGGAAAATGTTCCATTGGTATTTATAATGCAGTGTATCTTCAATAAGACGGTGCTCCAAGCCACAACTCTTCGTTTTTATGGTCATTTTTAGACGACAACCTTCCTCAAAGATTATTATGGATTAATATGGCCCCCTCGATCTCAGAATCTTTCAATTATAGATTTTTTTCTTATGGGGTTTCATGCAAAATAAAGTATATAAAACTTGATATCAATCTGTAACGGAGCTTCGTGGGACAATCGATTTAACTTTCCGAAATTTGCAAAGAAGGCCTAACTCCAAATTGTACAATAAAAAGAATGTTGTCTAATTCTAGCTGTCACAAAATAAAAGCTAAGTAACTAAACATATAAAGGTTCTTTAATTAAATTCTTAACCATATTTAAACTGCATGCAAAAAGTCAATATTCTGAAAGTTATTATTAAAGTTTCTCAGAAGCCCTGCATACCATAGTTTTGCGATGAAATGTAGTTTGGAAAAGATTTCTGCATCTAGTAGTTCTTTGAGGTATGCGAAAATTAATTGCTGTCACAATTGACTGCATTCCGTTCTTCCAGTTACTAGTTTATATAAAAAAAATGTCTAAAGTATTTTGTCTACCGGCTAGTTGAAAACGTGTCTGGTATGATAAATCCTTGTAAAGAAATCTTAATTTGGACAACAAAACTATAACAAACCTATTTTGAATAGCTTCGAGACGCTGAATATCACAATTGTAAAAGGGACACCATACAACAGAGTTATATTCGCAAATACTACGTACAAGACAGAAATATTAACATTTAGTTGCCTTAACATCACATATGTGAGTATTTCGTTCGGCATATAAAACCTGGCATTTTTGGGACTTTCAGAACTATACTATCAACATGTTCGCTAAAACTTAGATTTTCACACCCAAAACATTAAAACTATTTACACAATTTAAAACAGTATCTCCAATAGAATATGAGTGCATTACAGGAGTTTTACATTTTCAAAATCGCACTACTTTGCATTTAGAGATGTTGATGTCCAGGTTATTTAAAGTACACCATTTTTCGAATGTTTATAAAGTAGGACCAAATTGGCCCCAAGTGTGGCCCCTGTGATACGCCTGACGTCAACACCTCCTATCTTGACTGACTGACTTCGGTTTGTTAGGTATGAACTGATCGAGCGAATTATATAGTCCATTCAGTCCCATTACAGACAATTTTCAAATAAGAATGTGATGGTTAATGTTATCGAATGCCTTGGTTATATCTGTATACACTACATCTACCTGACAACTCCAATTCATTTACTTATAAACCATGAAATGGTCTCTCATTGGTCGAAAACCACATTGAAATATCTTTGGTCAATTCATACGAATGAAAGAATGGGCGAATCAACGAATTGACGAATATTTCATCCGCCCAACGAATCGAATTGATGAACCGGGCCCTCCACACTATGCAGCACTGATGAATAAAATTTCAGAAGTTTGGAGAAACCTGTCACTTCATGTCTTAGAAACTCCAACTCCATGCCCAGAAGATGTGCCAAAGTTATAGCCAACAATTTTGGTATTTTATAGTGTTTAAAAGTTCAAAATATTGGTGAATTTTTCACAACAAGCGAAACGTTTTTACTTTCTGCAATTTTAAATCATTCTAAAAACTCGAATATAGTGTATAGATATCGGGCAGTTAGACACTCCACATCTGACAAGGATAAAAACTCGAGTCGTGACATTCAGTACATTGAGAATATTGGAAGCAGACTCAGAAAAAGCATATTCAAAAGAATTTTTTTTCTTGTTTGTTTGATTTTGAAACAACGATGGAATATTATAAATTATTCAGTAGCGATAAAAAATCTACTTACTTATAACTTCCCTATTCATAACTAGCAAAAATTCGATGAAATTCGATGACACGTTTAATTGATCTAAACTAATTAAGTAACATTTATATAATTTTTATATAAATGTTAAAAGGAACTGTTCCATTACAGACTGTTTAAAACACATGTTCTATCTTGCAGTACTCGTGTACCTAGTGTTTATAAAAGGCTATCGTATCTTCTTGTTTTGCAAAGGAGTTTGTTAAAAGAACGAAATAAGGCAAAATAAATACCTTTTAATTTCACATTATGTCTCGGTTAATTTGATTTCCTGTTCACAGTGCACTAGGATCTCAAAACTGTAAGAGTTAAAATATTTTATATACGATCGTAAGATAAGAAGCCATTACCGCACTGATTTTAGTTAGGTAATGTTAGATATTACATTATTATCATATGTAATTATATCAACTAATATTAAAATTAAAACAGTATTAAAGAAAATACGTTTATTTTTGTTTAAAATACAGCATTACAAACTGTTTATTGCAAATATTAATTACACAACTATTGCAGCTATTTATATTAATACCAGATGTACGAGATGAACTTGCATTAAATATGTTCAGTTTTTGGATACTAGTTGCTTCATTTTCCCTATTTCCGAGTAGACTCAAAGCAGTTTTCTTTTTGTTTTCTTTCGAAGCCTCAGTATATCCTTATGCAACAGTAGTTGACCGCCATCCCCCGTGCCTCTTTACGGTCAACATATTCACTCCAGTGTTGGCTAATAGTAATGTAGAAGACCTTCTAAAGCAGAGGCCGGTATATTGTTCTAGATTGGATAATTTTTAAAACAAAGCAATAGTCTTAGGCATACCTCCCAAAGTGTTTATTCCCACTGGCTGGTTTGTACATTTATAGTAATAATAATAATAATAAGACGTTTATTAGTTACCAATAAATACAGTTAACGAATTAACTTAAAATAACAATTATTATTATGATGATAATCATGGTAAGTAACGGGACTGGTTTTCAGATTTCAGGGGATGTTCATTCCCCGGATTCTGTTGAGGCCAAAAATATAAGAAATGAAAAAGAAATTTATAAGCAGCTAGCAGTTAAATTTTTTTTTAAAAATTTGAAAAAAAAAACATAGAAGCAAAAAAGCACACACTAAAAGGAAAATGGAAGATGGATAAGGAGAGGGAAAAAGGAAAGTATTAAGTTTCAAATTTAGCATTTTGTGACATAGACAATCAATTAAATATGGTTTAGAAGAAGTAGTTTGGTTTTTCTCTTGAAAACTTTTCTGAGACAGTAAACTCATTTATTTTGAATTTGTTTATTAAATGTGCAATTAAATAAGAAAAAGACCTTTTAAAAAATTCTTTATTGTGTGACGGTATAGTTAATAGATTTTTTCGTCTTATATTAAGATTGTGCACATCAGAAGGATAAGTTATTTTTTTGTGCAAATACGGTGAAGTCTTAAACTTAAGAATTTTATAAAAAAGAACAAGAGCATGTACCAATTTGCTTCTTTTAACTTATGAGAAATGTGTTCACGTCTTCTTATACCAAAAATAAGCCTTAGTCAGGATTTTTGGAGTTTTTGTAATCTATTAGAATCGGCATTATCAAGACAAGGTTCATAAATGGTGA
Organism: Kuschelorhynchus macadamiae; assembly: GCA_030620095.1. Lineage (NCBI taxonomy): Eukaryota > Metazoa > Arthropoda > Insecta > Coleoptera > Curculionidae > Kuschelorhynchus > Kuschelorhynchus macadamiae. The sequence goes on along the minus strand of JAUTXW010000294.1, from coordinate 1,285,682 downwards.
TAACACTAGTGCATCACAAAGCATTTTCTTAATGTTATAGCTCAAAAAGTGCCTTTGCAAAAATATTGTTTTTAAGGCGGAATATCCACTTTTTAGTTTAAGAGTAACATGTTCTTTAAATCTAAGTTTATGATCCATTATGAGTCCCAGATTTTTGGCAGAGTTTTAAAATCTATTGGATCATTATTTATGTGTAGATTTAAATTATCTAAAATATTCATTCGATTGTTATCACTACAAAAAAGAATAGATACTGATTTGGTTGGGTTAATCTTTAAGAGGAGCTTTTGAGTTTCACTATATAAAGTGTCCAAATCCGCGTTAATGCACCTATTGGCCTCGGCTATATCAGTACTTTTAAAGGAATAATACACCTGGGTATCATCTGCGTGGCAATGATGGCTACAATATCTAAATTTATGTATTAATTGCGACGTATAGAGAGTATATAGTAATGGACCCAGAATGCTACCCTTAGGCACCCCAGAGATAACATTAAGGGCTTTCGACATTTTACCATCAAGTACTATTCTTTGTTGTCTGTCTGACAAAAAAGAAGAGACCAGTGCCACCGCAGAATCGCTAAAACCCAGACACTGCAACAAAGCCAATAACATTTCGTGGTTGACCATGTCAAAAGCTTGAGTAAAATCCAAAAGAACCAAAACAATAGCTAGATTATTATCAAGGGCTTTAAATATAAAAAATCCATTATCTGAGATAATGCGGTTGCACAACCATAACCTTTATGGAAGCCAGACTGATATTCAGGGATCAAATTACTAATATTTAAATACTCAATTATTTGCTGTTTTTAGAATGGAAATTATTGTATCTTGCGTTATCAGCCTAAATTTAAATACATTTTGTGTAATTTTATGTTCCTTAAAATTCTTAATAAATTCTTCATCAGACTTGTTATTTTTATTTATATTAGTAAAATAAGTATTAAGTTCATCTACATTTTGCAAGGAATTGGGAAGTTGTATATTTTGTTTTTAAAAAATATTAATTTTATTTAATTCTTGCCATGCTTCTTTATTACTGCACACTCCAAACCTATATGTTAAATAAGCCTTTTTTTTCCGATCTGATTGCGCTAGTAGTAAGATTTCTGTACTGTTTGTATGTGTTCCAGTCCTCCCAAATTTTGGTGTTTCTAAACTTATTTAAGGCCCTATTACGAAGCCTCTGCATTAATCTAATATTAGGAGTAATCCATGGTCTGTATGGCTTATTTTTACCTCTGATATTTTTTAAGGGAGCATGCAGATTTATAACGTAGAATAATGATTGGTTGAAAAAATCAACTTTGCTATTTATGTCCGCCATATGATACATTATGTGCCAAGGTACTAGTTCCACTTGTAAATTTCTGTATGTAAAGTTGTGGGTTCTCTAAAATTTATATCGCAATAAATGAGCATATGGTCCGATATCTCAACATCCCTTATTCCGCAAACCTCGATTAAATCTATATTTGAAAAAAGTAAATCAATTAAGGACATGTTTGTATTTGGTATTCTAGTAGGTTCAGTTATTTGCTGTTGCAAACCATAGACCTCAGTAATTTCACATAACGGTGCTTTTGTATTTAATTCGAGAAAGTTTATATTAAAATCACCTAGCAATAAAAGAGAATCATAGACAGTATAAAAATCGGTCATAATACTTTGAAGACGAGAATAGAATAAGTTTAAGTCACCCTTGGAGGACGGTATATATTGCCTATTAAATTTTTGTGTTGTTTACTTTTATTTCAATCCAAATATGTTCTAAAAAAGGGCAGGTTTCTCTGAGCATAACAGGAAACTCAAAACTTGTTCTTATAACACACGAAGAAATGAACATGATTGACAACGTGTTTAGGGCGTAACTAGTTGTAATTTCGACAGTTTCCTCTATATCTAAACCCTCAATGTCTCCTGATGTTACAAAAAACTCTCGAGCTATTTTTGTCTTCGTTAATGGTGTTACAAATTACAAATCGAATACACGCATCTTCGTTTTTCACATTTATCAAGGGTAAGTTTGCCAGTTCTTCTCTTCTACATGCTCCTGCTAGTCCAACAATAAGTGCTACTTTCGCCATAAAAAACCTGATATCATCAGCTTCCTGTAGAAAAACACCAATATCGTTTTTCGTTAATATCTTCGATTTTGTAGGTTCATATCCTTCCAACTTTCTTTTTAAAAACGCAATTAAATGCCACTAGTTATTAATATCCACATTTTTTCTAAAAGACATCACACTCCGCAACATTGATTAGTATGCCCAAAGCGAGGATTCAAAGTTTTTGAATTTTGGATAGATCATTAAAATAGGCATTATCTTCTCACTGGAGATCGTTTTTATGATCTTTTCTTCACACCATTTCTGATACCGGTAGATGGCCAACTCATATTTTTCCCGTGATTTTATTTCATACTAATCTACTTACCCTGTACTAACTTGCGGCCGATAAATTGTAGATGTTTTATTGCTGTAATCACAATTTGATTGGTTAAAATACTAGAAATGTTATTTTTTTATTACTTTGCCTTTAATGAGTAAAATAGTAATCTTATACGCTTTTTAAATAAAATCAATATTCTTGTAAATTTTAAAAGTTAATGATTGATATAGTTTCAGTATTTTTAAACATAGAACAATATCCCTGTAACTTTTAAAAGTCAATAATTAATACAGACTCCGTATTTTTCAACACAGAACTTTTAAATTTTACACGAGTTTTTGTTTAAAAAGCATTTAAATTGTTAAAAAAATTTGTCGTTTACGACAAGAACCAAATCGATACAAAATCCCTGTTTCTCAGTCATTTGCCAATGCCAGTATTTCTACGAACCATTCAATACCATTCATTTTTTTTTCATATTTCCTTTACTAATTTTATTGTCACGTAATTTTCAAAAGTTGTGTTTTTTATATACCTATATCAACTATTTTGAAACATTCTGGAAGATATTTTCAAGTAATATCTACACTATACTGATACAGTAATTACAATCTTAACCTAATTCAACAAGCAAGTCTTAAAATCACTAGAAGAAAACATATAATAAATTTTGCTATTCAAATTCATAAAAATCCTAGGCACGACATTTTTGTTTTGCTAGAAACAGAAATAAGTGAACGGGGTCTCAGAAAAAAAAACACTCTTGTTTAAAACTTAAACAATACCTATTATTCCTTTTTAACACGGCCAACTGTAAAAAAAATTAGGCACAAAATATTACTTTCTTAAAAATATGTATTAGATGTCCTATAACAAATTGCAAAGACGATAAATAATATGTTGTTAGACCGTGGGATTTTTTAATATTAATATAATTATTAGCATAACAGCAAGGCTATAAAATACTTTCTTTTCACTGCAATTATTTTTTGAACAATTTAAATAAGATCCGTTTTTGGGTGATGCATATTCAACTTGGATGTGAAAACTTTATTTGTTTAAATATTAGTATATTATATATCTCATTTAAAAAACAATTTTTTGGTATTAGTTAGATTGTCTATGTGTATATTGCTTTTTATATATTAAACTAAAAACTACTGAGGTTGCAGTATAGATTTAGAAAATTAAGTTTTGTATTGATAATTCTATACTACAAAAAAATGTTTTATTTCCTAACAAGAGGGAAATATAAAAAAAAAACTTCTATGTGATCCTTTTGTTGGGTGCAAAGTTACAGCAACTAACAAGAAGGAAGTTCTAGCATCCCTAAGGGATAATATTAGACCAATCTCTTTCGTGATATCTTGTTAGACTCAGAAATTTTCGGATCCATTATATTGGTTTACTCCTTGTTTGGAAAACTTTAAATCCTTATCCTATTTTCGTAACAAGAGAGAAGAAACATCTTTGTAAGAAGAAAATTTCATGTCCAATTTGGCAGCCCAAAGTAAAAAGTCGAAAAAATTTATTAGTATTTTGTCTTTTAGTATTAAGATAATTTTTGTTAAATATACATACAAATTATCAATTACTAAAAACATTTAGTTGATTTCCTTGTGTACAAACAAAAAAATAGGGAAATATATAAGAAACTTCTACGTGGCCTTTTTGCAGATGAGGGTTATGCCGGTTACACTCATTGATATAATTAACCATTAATTAAATTACAGGAACTAACAAGAAGTAAGTTATGGTATCCATAAGGAATAATGTTAGGTCAATCTCTTTCATGATATCGTGTTAGATTCAGAATTTTTCGGTCCCATTAGATTGGTTTTCTCCTTGTTTCGAAAACTTTACATCCTTATCGTATTTTCGTTAACGAGATAGAAAAAATTTATCTTTATAAGAGGAAAATATCATGTACCATTTGGCTGTCCAATTCTGAGATAATGTAAGCAAAGCATATATATATATATATATATATATATATATATATATATATATATATATATATATATATATATATATATATATATATATATATATATATATATATATATATATATATATATATATATATATTGCCCCATCCCTGTATTTTGAAAAATGTCCTCTAACCGCTGAAATTACATATTAAAGGCACACCACGCTCCTGTGTTTTGAAAAATGTCCTCTCCCCCCCGCGCTGAAATTTGACATCCATTCCATTCCAGTACCATTTGGCTGTCCAATTCTGAGATAATGTAAGCAAAGCATATATATATATATATATATATATATATATATATATATATATATATATATATATATATATATATATATATATATATATATGGCACTTGCCCCATCCCTGTATTTTGAAAAATGTCCTCTAACCGCTGAAATTACATATTAAAGGCACACCACGCTCCTGTGTTTAAATGTTGTTACCCCTCCCCCCGCGGACGCCCTTGGCAGTTAATTTGAGCTAGGTCATGGAGTAATATCTTTGTAAACTCACTAGTAAAAACTGGATCGAAATTAACTATTAACCATTTCAGCAGTCAGTCAGAGAATTGTATGCTTTGTTAAATGAAAAATATTAAAAGGGTGATTTATTCAAGTGTTTAGAAAAATATAAACTGGTTTTAATGTATAAAAATTTATCAATATTTTTTTGAGAAATATAGGACAATTATTAATTACATTAATATCTGAATATTGTCACTGGTTATTTCCGATCTAACATTTGCAGACTAATGAATATTTATCTGCTGCCTATTGCTTATTATGATAAACTAACATACCAAATATCTTTAACAAAATGAAACAATATCTACATTTTAATCACACACTAATTAACCGATACACAAATATATTACATACCTATGTACAACTTAAACTATGGAAAAGAGACTAGTATAATATTGAGAAGTTAATAAGATTTTATCAAAATAGAATAATAATTATATAAAATATACAATGTTACATAAATTTAGATTGAGTCTATTCTTGCTATCAGAATCTGCAAAAATCGAGAATTTTGTTAATGTACCATGTATTAAAATTGGCAGAAAGTTTCAATGCCAAAGTGAGAATTTTAGTTCTGGAAGATTTCAATGTAGATTTTAATAAAGTAGATGATAGTTAGAGTAAAACTGAGTTGTTAACTTAGCGATGTTTTTCTTTTGGTTTCACATAGCTCATACACAACCGAACTCGTGAAAAGTGAATTGTTTAGACAATATTTTTATTAATTTTCAAATAAATAGGGTTCAAAATGGGATGTTCTGATCGTAAGACTCAGATTGTTAAAGTGGAATTTGTCTCAATGGGAGTGCAGTATGTATAAACGTATATACAAGATGGTCCATCCCAGCTCCCTTCTTCTGTAGCTCACTTATCATTTGACTCATGAATTTTAAATTTTGCACAACTCATATGTATATTAGGGCGCATTTTCTAAAAATATTTTTGATTATACAGGCTGACCCAAAAAAGTGTGACGTCACAATGACATATTTTTTTTTAAATTAGATGACCTATATTTTTTTGCATATTTAGATGGCTTCCATAGTTGTTTACATCATCCTAAAATATTATTGGATTCGATCGGTAAATAACCGCTTAAAAAAATTAAATATGAAAAAAAGTGAATTTACACCACTGGTTAAAAAAAATTATAAAAATTCAAATATTGACTCGACATAAGAATCAAACTGGGAGTTCATTAAATAAGGTTTGATAATCTCGCTGACCAAATTTAAACGATCTAAATTATACAGGGTCTATAAAATTAAGTGTCAAACTTACCAAACTTCAAAGTGCATTTTCTTTCTTATTTTAAAAGTCAACCCTATACTTTTTTCATTGCAATCGATGCGTTTGAAAAATAAAACTTTTTTGTAAATAAATCTTTATTAAAATTTCTAACGTATTAAAAGATATTCGCCAAAAACTGGCAAAGCGTCCTATTTTAGCAGTCATTTTAATGAAAAGTAATCCAAGGTGACTTAGATTATTAAAATGAATGACGTAGAATTCAATCAAAATGACAGGAGAATCTTTTTGACAAATTTAAAAAATTATTTAGTTTACAAACGGGTTAATATTGTTCTTGATCATAATGATTACAAAGTATTGCGTTATTTTGTTCCAGTAGTGTAGTTCGTTTATTGTGGTTATAGTTGTTTGCAGTTTATTTTAAGAAGTTATTTTTTTAAATAGTTTGTTAAGTTGTTCACGTTTTGCATAAGTATTTTTACAATAAATTATACCAAAGAAGAGCTAGTAGATATGATTTTTGTGTTAAGAAAATCTCAAAAAAACGGTTTTTTGGCTAATCGGATATACGCGGAGCGATATCCGAAACGAAGACATCCCGATAAGAGAAGCCTGCAAAACTTATTAGATAGATTTATTCAGACGGGAGATTTCGAATACTCAAAAGCTAGTAGAAATAGGTCCGTTCAAACTGATGAAAAGGAACTGGATGTGCTACTTCATATCACAGAAACCCCTTCAATTAGCCAAAAAGTAGTCGCCGATATAGTGAATGTTAGCAAAACCACCGTTCAACGTGTTTTAAAAAAAAATCATTTTCATGCCTACCATATTCAGCTTCACCAAGAGCTTTATGAAGAAGATTATGAGCATCGAATAGCGTTTTGCAACTGGGCACAATCCAAAATCAGAGCAAATTTTGAATTCTTCGATAAACTGCTCTTCTCAGACGAGGCTACCTTCCATAAAAATGGATTTGTGAATCACCACAATTTTCATTACTACTCCGATCATAATTCAAGACATTTTCGGCAGATCGATCAACAGCACAGATGGTCTATTAATGTGTGGGGGGGAATCATAGGAGATTCTATTATCGGTCCTTATTTTTTCGATAGGCATTTAAATGGGGACATGTATTTAAATTTCTTACAACATGAGTTGCTCCGCTTATGTCAACATCTACCCAGACCGGTAAAGAAGAGCATATGGCTACAACACGACGGCGCTCCAGCACATTATTCTCTACCGGTCAGGCACCATCTTGAGGTAGCCTTTCCGGATCGGATCCCCCAACAACACCTGAGAACATGAAGCTGCGAATTCAAGACTCATTTCGACAGGTAACACGCGATATTTTAAGGAGAGTGGCAGCATCTTTTCATACTCGTCTTCGTTTGTGTTTGGAAGAAAACGGAAGACACATTTAACATAAGTTCTAGTGAAAAAATTACATTAAATATAGTTGAATTTAGTATAGTGTAAGTCTCAAATGTGATACTTAAATAGTAAATTTTTAATTTTAACGTTAAGATAAATGATAAATTATAATAAAATTCAATATAAAAAGAAATAAAAAAAAATAATTTACAAATAAAAATTTGCGATATGTCATATTGATTGAATTCTACGTCATTCATTTTAATAATCTAAGCCACCTTGGATTACTTTTCATTAAAATGGTTGCTAAAATAGGACGCTTTACCAGTTTTTGGCGAATATCTTTTAATACATTACAAATTTTAATAAAGATGTATTTGCAAAAAGTTTTATTTTTCTATTAAGCATCGATTGCAATGAAAAAAGAATAGGGTTGACATTTAAAATAAGAAGGAAAATGCACAAAATGGAATCACAAAAACAACTACTCCGCTGACTAATACCACGACCGGCATTGAATTACATTGTGGCTCCTGGCTTTCGTTGGGAGCATTAAATGATAGTATGTTTTCATTCCACGTACACCAACGTCATAACAAGAAAATGATCCTTGTTTGGAACATGTTCTGCATCACAGCAGACACAATGATCCAGTTTAGTCAAACGACGATCGCGATTTCGCTCTTATTAGAGCTCATTAGGCCGCCATAGACTAGCGAGCCCCGTGTAGGGCAAAGGCACAAAATGGAATCACAAAAACAACTACTCCGCTGGCTAATACCACAACCGGCATTGAATTACATTGTGACTCCTGGCTTTCGTTGGGAGCATTAAATGATAGTATGTTTTCATTCCACGTACACCAACGTCATAACAAAAATGTTGTGCCTTTGCCCTACACGGGGCTCGCTAGTCTATAGCGGCCTGATGAGCTCTAATAAGAGCGAAATCGCGATCGTCGTTTGACTAAACTGGATCAATGCGTCTGCTGTGATGCAGAACATGTTCCAAACAAGGATCATTTTCTTGTTATGACGTTGGTGTACGTGGAATGAAAACATACTATCATTTAATACTCCTAACGAAAGCCAGGAGTCACAATTTAATTCAATGCCGGTCGTGGTATTAGCCAGCGGAGTAGTTGTTTTTGTGATTCCATTTTGTGCCTTTGCCCTACATGGGGCTCGCTAGTCTATGGCGGCCTGATGAGCTCTAATAAGAGCGAAATCGCGATCGTCGTGTGACTAAACTGGATCATTGTGTCTGCTGTGATGCAGAACATGTTCCAAACAAGGATCATTTTCTTGTTATGACGTTGGTGTACGTGGAATGAAAACATACTATCATTTAAAGAAAATGCACTTTGAAGTTTGGTAATTTTGACACTTAATTTTGTAGACCCTGTATAATTTAGATCGTTTAAATTTGGTCAGCCGTGATTGGCAAAAAATATAGGTCCTCTAATTTAAAAAAATATGTCATTGTGACGTCACACTTTTTTGGGTCACCCTGTATAATCAAAAATATTTTTAGAAAATACGCCCTAATATACATATGAGTTGTGCAAAATTTCAAATTCATAAGTCAAATGATAAGTGAGCTACTAATAAAGATAAAAATCAAAGCTTTTATAATTATCTTTCACAAGAAAGTTGGCAAAATGTGTACGAAGCTGATCTAGTCGATTAAAATATATATCTTTTCATGAGACTTTTCATTACTTTTACAACCTGTGCTACATAGATTTAATATGAATGGTTGGGTTACTGAAGATGTAAGGGCAGTAAAGCAAAGCGTTATGTTATGCTATGAATGCTTTTGTTGGAGTAAAATCTTGTCTTTTCATTACGTGAAGCCGCCGCTTCCTTTCTTCGTCCTTTGGACATCCAAAAAAATGAACCATAGGTCCTTTCGGATAGTTTCCAATGCTAGTAGGTACACAACAATAATAATCCCTATAAACGTCAAAATTTTCACTGAAAAATGATGTTGTTAGTATTACCAGCCGCCAGTAAACTACATCTTTTGCCTGTTGAAAGAGATTTGGTTGGTTTAAAAAACTCGAATGGAATAATCTACTTAAAAGTAAAACAGCCCAAAACGTAAAACAGTATGCAGTTTACCTGCAATAGCTGCTCTTTAAAACTCTAATATTGCCCTATAATTTCATGCTTTAAACAACCGCGGCAATTTACCTTAGCAGGCAGCGAGTTATCAGCTAATTTGCACTCACAAAGCGGACTTTTATTGCGAAATTCATTGTCTCAAAGACACGCCATAGGGGCAAAAGTGAAACAGAGCGGCCTGGTAGATTTACCGCATTTTACCTGTCGTGATGTATCAAATAAATTGGCCTCGAAGCACGCTACGAAATCGATCTCAACAAACCTGTCTTTCGTTCTCTATATGTGATCGATTACATTCATCCTGGAAAAAATCTTATTTATTGTCGTAATCTGAAAATTGTTATAGTCTTAAGGCGTACTCAAAACACTGGTCTATTGGACAAATAATCGTCACTTTTGAATGCTTATCATGTCGTGTGAACGGTTTATTTGTACACTTACTTCACCTTTGTCATCGGTATACAAGTAGTGTGAACGAGAATCATTGTTCATACATGGATATTTGTGTATATTTAACAATATTTGCGTATGTGTCAATGTTTGTCAAATACACCATTCGTTTGAGTCCGCTTTTACACAAACATAATCATAGAAGAAACAATTAAAACTTGACTGCCTAAACGGAGGGTTTATACACAAATATTGCCAATGTTTTATACACACAAATATACAAGTATGACCAATGATGTACGATCTTTCTATATTTGTAAGTTTGACTTGCGCCACATTTACTGACAACCGATTCCAAAGGGACAAGTATTGAATGTTTGTACAAGTAGGTCGTTCACACGATGTGACAAACATTCAAAGTAACGATTATTTGTCAAATGGACTAATCTTTTGGGTCCACTTTAATATATTGGTACAGGAAAAAAATCGGTAAATTTCCTTTAGCCGGAACTTTGCTCGTTATGATTTTTTTCCCATTTGTTAGAGAACAGTGAAGTGTGATCCAATTTAGTTCAGTACATGGTCATTCAGTAACACATATACAGGGTGTCCCAAAAGGTCCTACCAATGATTTAGGAATACATATATTTGATTAAAATATCGCGATTTAGCCATACTTGCCTTAATCTAAAAGTTAATATTAAGAAAGATACAGGGTGATTAAGTTAAAATTTTATTTTCGATTTTTTAAAATAATATCCCTGCTTTTTGAAATATTAAAGTGAAAATTGGTGATAACAGATTTTTTATAGCCAGTAATAATAATACGCCTTCAATTTTCAGGTAAGAGACGCGCTACGAGCGCTACTTTTCGCTCTTAAAAATGTCGTAACTTTTGTATATACAAAATTGTGGAACTTTGTAAGGTACCTTTGGGTAATAAGGCCCACTTTCAACTTTTTTTAAAATAAAGAGTAATTTTTAGGCACTAAAAAAACGTTTTGATAAGAATACTTTTATTTAGCTTCTAATAACATAAAAAACATATTCTGAGTTAAAATATATATTTTTTTTTAGATAAAAACTGATAACTTAAAAAACGTAAAAAATGGGCCATATTTCCGCCTTGAAGGCTAATACGGCCTAGTATAAAAAATACATTGGCGGAAATATGGTCCTTTATATTTGATCAACATTCAGGACAGATAAATTCTTCTGTGTCATGGGCGGTAAGTCCAACACATTCTTCGTGCACCCACACATGACATTTTGCACATTGTCGCATATCTGCAACTCTTGCGCACATCCAGTTACTGATATCCTCTTCGTCCTTGTTACAACTTTGAGTTTCCTTATTATTTTTACTCTCTAGTCATGCTTCCTTTTTCAGCCATTGCAACCACTGAGCCATGTGGAAGATTTTCCTTCAATGCTTCTTTTAATCTAGATCCCTTAAAAATTACCATCGGCGGTATTGCATGACCCAAGGCATTGACACATGCAACTATCGTACAATTTTCAGCATGTTCGTTTGAAATTAAATGTACTCGACGTGACCCCTTTTGAGCCAATACGGATTGATTATGATGTAATGTCAACCGGCACCCCTTTTCATCGATGTTAAAAATTTTCTGGAGAATTTTTGATTTCTAATTCATCCATAATGTTTTCCAGTTTGTTAAAACGATCTTTTGCTATTATGGGATTTAAATTTTGCGCTTTCCTCTGAGAGATGTGTCTGTGTCTTCTTAAAAAAGATTTGTACCAATCATATCCTGCCATTTCTCTGTCGCTGGAAAATTTATGTGGAATACCATTGTCAACGCAATATCTAAACACAATTCTTCTTAGAGTCTTTAGAACTAAAGGTACCCCCATGTTTGCTAACCTTAGAATCCTTGCCACTAGCGCTTGTTCTTTATCTTCAGATAAAATGCTTTTTCGTCCAAGTTTTCTGGTCGATTTTCCTGTCTTCAAATGGTTGCGAAGAGTTGTTCGTGGAATTCCACATTTCATTTCGACTTCCCTTTGGGACATACCTTTCTTTAGCAATACAAGAGCTTCACTCATCATATCCTCCGTCCAGTTTGCGCGAATTCCTTGTTTTTCTTCCCCATAATCTAAAAGTTTTAGTTTAAAAAAGTATGACACAAATAAAGTTCAAGTCGAAGATATGGTCCATTACAAAAATAAAAGCTGGGACATATTTTCGCTTAAAGTTTTTAATTTAGGTTTATGTGTCTATATTATGTAAAAAACAAAGTCTTTTTATAATACAAAATTGTAAATTATTTGACTTAATAAGAATAAACCGATTTTTTATACAACTCCACAACATAATGTACCCACCTTAAAAATTACAAGCTTTAAAACCACAGAATAAAACTAGTATTCCTGTACTATTATGTAGAAATGCCTGCTTGCAACAATAATATACTTATTTGGTTTTACCTTTAGGCTACTAATCTAAAAACAAAAAAAAAACATGTTTGAAAATAAGGACGAAAATACAGCCCAGGGCGAAAATATGGCCCGCTTTAAAATTTACCCGGGCCATATTTCCGCCCGACAGCTTTTTCAAATTTAAGGTTATGTAACTAAATTATAAATACTAAATTGTAATACTAAAAAACAATATTAAAAACCGTACAGTTATTGAGAAAATAAATACTTACAGACTTTTTTTAACACTACTCAAACTGAACGTAGTTTAAAATGGCAAAATTTTATAAGAAATGCGCAGCAAATAAAACACGTGGTCATTTATCGTTACACAAGCAAACAACTGTTCACTGAATCACGAAAATATTTTCTACTTCTGACCGGCTTCATATTTTTTAGGCAGTAGGGGATAGATGGCGCTGCATATCCCTAAAACTCAGGATGGGCCTTATTTTCGCCTGGGCCATATTACCCAAAGGAACTTATAGAAAAAAAAAGGTTCTATTATCTTTTCTCCCAAAAAAAGCTATACTTTATAAATCCATCTAAAGTTCACCATTTACGAGATATTTGATGTTTAATTACTTAATGATGCAGCCGTATTCATCATTTAGCATATTACCAGTTTCTTGTTTGATAAAAACCTACTTTATAAAAATGATAAAACTCGAATATCCTAAACGGTGAGAACACGGGGCTGTTTTAAATAATAAAACAGCAAGTATCTCGAAAACGATAAAATTTTGGTAGATTTATAAGGTATAACTTTCTTATTTTGTATTCAAAAAAGTTTTTTAACATTTTTAAACACAAGAAGTAGCGCTCCTAGCGCCCTCTATAAGTTACATCAAAATTGAAGGCGTATTATTATTATTATTACTGGCTATAAAAAATCCGTTATAACCAATTTTCACTTTAATATCTCCAAAACTAGGGATATTATTTAACAAAATCGAAAATTAAATTTTAACTGGATTACCCTGTATCTTTCTTAATATTAACTTTTGGACTAAGGCATGTAGGGCTCAATCGCGATATTTTAGTTGAATGTATGTATTCCCAAATTATTGGTAGGACCTTTTGGGACACCTGTATACTGACTTTTAAAACATTTGTATTCGTCGCCATTTTGTCAGATCATATTGGATTCGTACCAATGTTTTACCAGTTTATACCTATGCCACACTCTAATTTAAAATAAATTCAATAGGTAAGTAGTTTTTATATTATATATTATTCGTACCAATTTATCCCTATACCTCATTTAATTTTTCTGCAAAATTTAAAGTCAATTGAACAAGAGTTTTTTTACGGTGAATTTTTAAAAATTTCATACCACAACTTTACCAGTTTATTTCTATATCACACTTAATGCTTGCACAAAATTTGAAATGAATCTAATAAGGAGTGTTTTCAGGCAGATTTTTTAAATATTTTAAAAGGCCTCCATTTTGTTTTGCTATCTTATATTCATAACAAAATGTTACCAGTTCATTCCTATAATACTTGATTTTTGTGCAAAATTTGAGGTAAATTGGATAATTATTTTTTTTAGTAATATTTTTAACGTTTCACTATAGACCGCCATACTGATTTTTACCAAAATATTACCAGGTCATCCCCATATGACCCCCAATTTTTGATCAAAATTTGAAGGCACTATGATAAGGAGTTTTTAAGCTATGTTGTAAACCGACAGACAGACAGACTAACCGACAGACGGACACATGGAATTGATAAAACATATTTTTTTGGCATCTAGGGGCGCTAAAACGTGAAGATATGTAAAACCCGGAAGATGATTTTTTCACGATTACAAAGTTCATCTGTACACCACAATTATTTATAGCACACAATTTGAAACCAGGTCCTTGAGTATTCAGGCTGAATTTTGAAATATTTTACTAAGTCGCCATTTTGTTCCGACATCTTCGATTCGTACCAAAATTTTACCAGTTGACTCCTACATAATACTTGATTTTTGTGCAAAATTTAAGATAAATTGGATCAGCAGGCTTTTGGTAATAATTTTTTTACCATTTCGCTAGGCTGCCATTTTGTTTTGACGTTTTGGATTTTTACCAAAATGTTACCAAGTTTCATATGACCTTTCATTTTTGATGAAAATTTGAAGTCAATTCGAGTCGGGTAAGTAGTTTTTGAGCTATGCCGTGGGTAGTTTTTCAGGATGAATTTTTAAATATTTTTCAAGACCGCCATCTTAAATTCGTATCAAAATTTTACCACTTGATTTCTACATAATATTTGATTTTTGTGTAAAATTTTGGATCAATTGGATAAGTAATTTTTTTAGTAATAACGTTTTCAACATTACTAGGCCACCATTTTGTTTTGCCAAATTGGATATTTCTCAAAATGTTACCAGGTCATTCCCATATCGCTCTAAATTTTTACCCAAAATTTGAAGTCAATCACGTAAGTAGTTTTTTAGCTATCCCGTAAACTGGCAGAGATAGCGACAAACCAACAGACGGACACACGGAATTGACATAACATATTTTTTGACGTTTAGAAGTTCTAAAAGGTGAAGATATGTACAACCTGAGACGGCGATTTTTTCACGATTATAAATATTTTATTTAGCCGCCATTTTGTTCCGCCATTTTAAATTGGTACCACAGTTTTACTAGTTCATCCGTATACCACCACAACTATTTATATAGTCAAAAGCAGTGTTATCGTGCGGGTCATACGATTTACTAACGACAAACTTTTGTAAGTTTGTTTTTCTTTTATTACGTGTAATCATATCCTCCGTATAAAATCCGGAAGATGAATTAGATAGACTATGATATTTTCATATGAAAAAGAGGATAAACATATAAATACCAGCCGTTGCAAAAATTTTTGAGCGATGTCACTTCAAAGTCAGATTGACAAGTCAGTGGCAAAATGAGTAATAGAAAACAATTTTCGGGTTTTTTGCCTCCACAAGCGAAAAAAATGGTATTAATTCTAATAAAATATTACGAAAATGAAAATTCACCGGCCAATATCCAGGAGACTGTAGCAAAAGCTCTGGGAATCGGTATAAGGACTGTGCAGAAAATTGTGCATTAAAAAAAGCATAATTTACTACGGAAGAAGATTAAGAAATGTACACGAAATAAGCCAAAGACAGAAGACTTAAGTGACAATGTAAAAGTGGATGTTCGTAATGCAATTTACGATTTATGCACATCAAAAACTAATATAACCCTTCAAGTTTTAAAAGAAGCTTTAAAAAATCGAGGCATATTGGAAATTGGACTAAAATCGTTGTCAAAATTAATAAAAATGTTGGGTTTTCAATATAAAAAGGACTGTAATCGAAGATTTGTATGCGAGTTGCTACATATAGCAAGTCAGCGTATTCAGTTTTTAAAGAAATACACGGAAAATGTTAATTCAAAATTTAAAAAGTGATATTTTTAGACGAGACTTGGATATTTTCTAATGGAAGTGGTTCGAAATCTGTCAAAGAGAAAAAAGGGATGTGGGACGGGAAAACGGTTCACCATTTTGCATGCAGGTTCTTCAACAGGATTTCTCCCAGGTGCAAGTTTACTGTTTTCTTCAAGTTCCAAAAGTATAGACTACCATGATAATATGAACTGTGAACTGTTTGAAAAGTGGTTAAAAGAACAACTGATTCCAAATTTAGATGCTCCATCTTTAATCATTCTGGACCATGCATTTTATCGTATAAGAATCTTAAATAAACAACCAACTTCATCCTGGAAGAAAAGTAATATTTATGACTGGCTAATAAAACAAAAACAAAATCCTTTGCCCAATATGCTGAAACTAGAACTTCTTTTAATGGCAAAATCTATTAAAAAACCAACAATATATGCCGTAGATGAAATATTACGGGAAAATGGACATGAGGTTTTACGACTGCCGCCATACCATTGCCAGTTGAACTCAATAGAATTAATATGGGCTGGGGCAAAATCATATTATGAAAAACACGTGAACGATGGTCTTACGTCAGATGAAGTGCAAATTGTTTGGCAAGATTCATTAAATTATATTACGCCGGAGTACTGGAAGAAATCTATGGAACATAAGGTGAAATTAATATGGGATTGGTGGAATCGAGAAGATGAGGACTTTTTAAGTGATGATGATATTTTTTAGTCTATAATATTAAAAAGTTGCTGAAGGATTATATTAGTCTTTGACGTGTATAAATCATAAATTGCATTATGAATATCCATTTTTGCATTGTAACTTAAGTCTTTTGCCTTTCGATTTTTTCGTGTACAGTGAATTTTAATTTAAATTTTTTTTTATTAGATTTGACACCAAAGCGTGTTTAAAATAAGTAAATTTTTTTATTAATTAATAAGACAAAATTTGATATATAAAAATCGGTAAAATCGCTTACCAGAAACTCGGGGCAAACGAAATATATATATAGCCTGTATTTTTCGAATGCTTGGCCCTTAATTTTAGACTGAAATTTAAAGAAATCGAATAAGTAGTTTTTTGGCTATGCCGTGAACAGACAGACTGATGGACAGACATGCCTACAGACAGACGGAATTGAGAAAACTTGTTTTCCGGCATCTAGGGACCCTTAAACGTAAAGATCTGAAAAAATCTCACGAGAGAAGTAATAACTAATTATCTTGTGTATTTAACAAAAGTGTATAATATTTTTGCAAAATAAAATTTTTTTGTTATCACAATACAAAAAAAACAAGTTTTCTTTGCACAGGGATAGCCCGCATTTAAAAAAATGACACTGTATAAGCGGTTAGATTTTTAAGTCAAGCGGGGCTCATAATTTTTGGTGATTGATAAAAAAAATCTCACTTTCATTAAGTGGCTGTATATACAGAACATATCCTGATTGTTCCACTGATTCGAACCGCCTTCCGACTTTATTAAGGCGCTTGCCATTTTGTGTATTTTTGTTTTTGCCAACCAAAAAAATTTAACTAAATACATATTTAGCAAATTTTCTTATTTAGTCCCTCGGCATTTAATATCTTAAATGATATTAAGTGGCAATCTTAATAATATTAAGTAATATAATAAAAAAAATTATTTTCTTTCTCCCTGTATATTTGTAAAAGAATCACACAACATCTTGGTATTCACTGTTTTTTCTGATTTGATTCATAATGTTGGTGACCTTTGGACCCGCACGATAAGACCGCATTCGACTATAGCACACAATTTTAAAGTTTTTCAAGCTGATATTTGAAATATTATACTAAGCCACCATTTTGTGCTGCCTTCTTAGATTCGTACCAAAATTTTACCAGTTGATTCGTATATATTACTTGATTTTTGCGCAGAATTTGAGATAAATTGGTTAAATAGTTTTTTTGCTAATAATTTTTTAAACATGTCACTAGGCCACTGATTTATTTTGCAATATGCGATTTTTACCAAAATCTTACCAGGTCATCCCTATATGGCACTTAATTTTTGTCTAAAATTTGAAGCCAATTGGGTATATAGTTTTTAAGCTATGCCCTGAACTGACGGACAGACGGACCGACGGAGTTGATAAAACATATTTTTTGACATCTAGCGACTCTAAAACGTGAAGATATGTAAAACCTGAGAGGGCGATTTTTTCACGATTACTAATATTTTATTTAGCCGCCATTTGGTTCCGCCATCCTGAATTAATACCATAGTTTTACTAGTTCATCTGTATGCCACAATTATTTATAGCATACAATTTGAAATTAAGTAGTTTTTCAGGATGAATTTTTAAATATTTTCCTAAGCCACCATTTTGTTCCACCAAAATTTTACCAGTTGACTCCTACAGAATACTTGATTTTTGTGCAAAATTTGAGATAAACTGGATCAGCAGATTTTTTAGTACTTAATAATTTTTTTAACATTTCACTAGGCCGCCATTTTGTTTTGCCATATTGGATTTTTACCAAAATGTCACCAGGTCATACCCATATAACCCTCAATTTTTGACCAAACTTTGCAATCAATCAGGTAAGTAGTTTTTTAGCTATGCTTCGAACAGACAAACCGACAGACAGACAGACCGACGGAATTGAGAAAACTTGTTTTTCGTTATCTAGAGACCCCGAAACGTAAAAATCTGAAAAAATCTCGGAAGGTGATTTTTTACGATTGCAATAATTCTCTTTTACGAGGGTAAGAGTAAAAACATTCAATTTAGTTGCTAGGTAATATGAAACTTTGTATTTGTTATTTGAAAGTTCCTTTGATAAATACTTAAAATTAAAAAATATCAATTTTTCGAACATATATTAGGCCACCCTGTAACTTACAACGACAGATAACTATGACTGACACGATATATCAGTAGTCTCCTCTACTTTAATCGAAAAACATATTGCTCTTTTAATTTCGTCTCTTATAGTTTCGCCTTACATATACCCAACACCTTTAGTCAACTAATTTTGAATCATTTTTAACAATCCCTTAAACGTTTTGAATCGGATAAATACATCGCAAAACTCTTCATATTTATTTAACAACTTCGTAAGGTCCCTCTAATTTCTCTGATTTAAATATTCTTCGCCCTGATCGTGTCCGTCAATTCAAGAATGTTAAAATCTCAAATTCATAAAAATTGCATTTTTCACTAGCACTGCAGAATTTTTAAAACAATTTCTATAATTCGCTCGTCGACGAAATAAGAGGGTAAGAGGGAGAGTAATAATTCCTACATAAATACTCCCGGGGTTGTAACTAGATGCCCTAGGCAGGTTTCGCGATTAAAGGACTTTGTAAAGCGGCGAGGGTGTAAACCTAAATCATCTGGGTCGAAAATAACAGGCGTTTAGAAGCTCTTAAAATTAGTTTTTTAATATAATTTTGCATTTCCATGTTGTTAGCGTTAAGCTTTGTGTGTACTTAACGTAATTAAAATTATGTTTTGTAATAGGTTTTTTTCAACAGTGTTACTACAAATTAAGAAGGTTCAAAAATAGAAAACTCTGAAAAAATATAAATACAAACTACAAAGTTTTGCCGGTACAACAATTATCTGAATAAAATAAGGCGGCTCGTTTACGGTTTTGTTTGGAAATAATCGAACCTTTGGAGCAATATGCACAATTTTTCACTAGTAATCTCCCTAGTACTTGAATTATAGCCGGAAAGTCGAAGACAAGAGAAAATTTTCATAAGATATTCGCCACCGAGGAAATAATTTCCGGTATTAATTCATGCACGTGGAAGATTCGGTAAGAAAATTTCACACCAACATTTATTTTTAGTTTTCATCTCGATTTTCGTGTAGTTTGATGGCAAACGACATATTGTTCAATTATTGTTTAGTCGGCTGTGAATGATAAAGTCAGGATGACAGACCCCTTGTTGATTCAGTTTGCGGTTATTTTTAAATTTTGTTTAAGAAGTTTCTAGCGAAGTATAATTTTGGTGCTATCAAAAACATTTTTTTTAGGTTTAAAATTAAACTTTTCCTAAAACTTAAATAAAGTAAAATATTTTGCACTATCTTTAAAACATATTAAAATTTTATTTTTATTTAAGCTTAATTTACTAAAATTCAAGGAAGTATATTTTATTAAGTAAAATTTGACAATTTAATTAACTAACACCTACTTACCGTCATGTAGGAGTTTTTGTTACCTAGAAAAAAAACTAATTTCCGTAAACTCTACTAACAAGAAGTATACTTTATCAGATTAAAGACATTTTACAACAAGTTGAAATTTTATCCTATTTAATATCACTAAACTTGATGGAACTGCATGAAATTTATCCTGGGGGTACATTATGTAGGTATTGTGTACTATTTTTAAATTATCATATAATCGTAAAACAGAGATTGCCATGCCTACGACAAATGAATGTAACTAGTAAATTAAGAATGACAGTGACACTTACACCGCGTAACGTATATGTGAAGATTTTTTTAAAGTGGATGATTTAAAGAGTTATACTTTATGTGAGTTTTGTAAGAAGATTAAAGATATTAAAATAAATCCCAGAACATTGCCTTGCCGAAGAAAAGTAGTAGAAAAGGTCGCTGTCTACTCTTCCCAAAAAAGTCTCTTTGTGGATGTCAAGAAAATAGTTTATCAAGACACAATAGTTTCCAAATATTATATCTACGTCCTGAAATGTAAACATTTATGGGAATCTGATGAGTTGTATACACTTGATGCACCTCCTTACTCCCTCTCTCCTCATTAAGAAAGCAAGAAGTAATGCAAGAATTTAAGAAATATTTTGATGTATTAGCTACTAGATTAGAATAATTCGTTAAATATGTAATATACAGGGTGTTAATTAATATCGTGGACATAATTCAGGGGGTGATAGTACTCGACAAAATAGGAAAAAATACCAATATATACCCGGTCAAAAACGCACCAGTTTCAATTTTTTTCTAGTTCCTTCTGAGACAATTATTTCAAATTTAGAACATGTATTATTTTTAAGAACCTCTTCGATAAAATATTAAAATCATGGATGGTAGTATACAGGGTGTTACATTTTTTTGCACCACCTACAAGTTTATCTTGCGGAACTTTTTTTGGAGCACCCTGTATGAATTCTGATATAAAATTTAAACTCTTTGTTCATTTCTTTAGCTCTTTCGTATTTTGCGTTATTCTCGTATCTATCATAGTTTTCGACTTTATATACGAAATATTTAAGAAGTGTATTTACAATATGTTTATTTTTTAAAACGTGTGTTTATCTACACGTCTTAAAACCCATATCAGTAAGAAGCTTATGAAGTTCGTTTACAAGTTGATTATTTCTTAAAATGAATTTCTATCTAGACATCTTAAAACCTTTAATAATCAGTTTATATAAAGTGCGTCTACAAGGCTTTTATATTTTAAAGTTTAATACATTTATAAGAAAATAATGAATTCTCGTGATATTACGCAACAGTACATTATAAAACCTAAATATCTTGGTTTAAGTAATTTTCAAACATTAGATTTAAAAGAATACTGATATAGTTCTATATTAAATGACGAATAAATATCATTTTCTAGTCTTAACACTGGAACCTGTGGTGCACGACAGATCAAAATACAAGAGTTCTAACCACACTACTCCACAACTTGTTATGTTCTGGACGCGCGTTTCGCTAAACAAGTTGGCATCATCAGCAGATGATATAAACTAAAGTAACTTATCCTACCCGAGACTATTTATAGGTAAATGTAGTCACACTTGGTTGCGCCCGACTGCACCGTTGTCAAGTAAACAATAGAGGGGACTACATTTTCTTATGCTTATGCCTATTTACTAATTTATGTACAAAATTATCATTATATATATTACTTTTAGCTATATTTTTAATCCGATTCATTTCATTGTTAAAACGTTCTTTACTTAATGGAAAATTGCCTAACCTGTGAGTGAGTTCTGTTATTTATTTAGTTATTAGAAATAACGATAAATTAGAATTTGATATTTATAGGAAATTTACTAATACTGATGGGTATATAACATCCGACTCATTTCATTGCCGTCAACACAAAATGGCATTTCTTAACTCACAGGTTAGTCAATTTTTCATCAAGTAAAGAACGTTTTAACAATTAAATGAATCGGATGAAGTATATGCAAATTTTGTACGTAAATTAGTAAATAGACATAAGCATAAGAAAATGTTAAAAGATGCCACTACTCTTCAAGCACATGAGGCTCCCTATAAGTTCATAGTAATCCCATATGATCCCAGATATACGAGAGTTCTAGAAAAAGTATTTAAAAACGTAGGTTTAGAGTAGCCTACAAAACGGAGAACAGTTTGAAAAATCTCCTTGGAAACCCTAAAGACAAAGGAGAGGAGTGGCATCTTTGAAATTAGCTGTAATGACTGCGATCTAAAATATGTTGGGCAAACTAAACGCTCCATAAACATTCGTTTTACAGAACACATGGCACATTTAAGATACGGAAGAACAGAAAAATCAAGCGTTGCCCAACATGCTTTAGAAAACAATCACCAAATAGGAATAAATAATCTTAAGTTGATTAAAAATGTATCTAATAATAGAATATTGGATGCATTTGAGAGTATAGAAATAGTTAAATGTGGTGAGAAAGCACTAAATAAGGACAGAGGGCCGATCCCTATAGTCCCCTCTATTGTTTACTTGGCAACGGTACAGTCGGGCGCAACCAAGTGTGACCACATTTACATATAAATACTTTAGTTTATATCATGTGTTGATGATGCTAACTTGGTTAGCGAAACGCGCGTCCAGAGCGTAACAAATTGTGGTGTAGTGTGGTTAGAACACTTGTATTTTGATCCTTTTCTAGAATATGGATACAACCATTCAGTTTTCATAAAAATAATGAACGGAAGAATTGAAAATTAAAGTTAACACGTATGTGAATTTTGAGGAATAATAACTCAAAAACACGTAGTGAGCAAATTAATCCAAATACGGGTTTACGTTCAGGACACCACAATTTACCGTATACCAAAAATCATTAAACATGTTTCATATTTAGATTAAACTTGCTAACAAGGAAACTTACCAAAATCGTTTCTTCTTCAGCTGTGCCATTATCATTTTTGGCCGAAGTATCTAAAACAAATAAACAGTTTTTTTCTTATTTGTTTTTGACAATCCAACACATTTATTCTCTAATCTAATTTATCTATTATGCAAATGTTTTTAAAAATTGGGATTTAGATATAGTTACTGCCTGTTTTGTTCTTTATTTTAGTGGAATTATGGTATCCATAAAAACTCTTGGGGTCTATAACGCTATACGTAGCCACGAATTTTGAAAATTTTCAAAAACCATTAAAAAGTGTTCGTTTTTAGCAGTAATTTCCAGATTTAAAAAGTGTGAAGAATCCAGTAGTTTTTGAGAAAATGCATTTTGCATACATTATTCAAGAAATACACTGCGAAATCTCTCTTTTATTACGCCAGGATGACGTTGAAAACACAATTTCCCTACACTGTTGCTCATGCCTTCCAATTTTCTTAAAAATTTTGTTTTAAAAAACCACAGCATAGATGGATAGTTGATTGCATATCCTTGAATTTAGCTTTGGGCTTTTGTAGAAATTAGGTATTTTTAATATTCTCACTTTTTTTGAATTCGCTGTAGAGCTTACCGCAAAATAAACACATTTAAGCAAAAGAAATTGCGGATGAACCACTTTTTTTGCAAAAAAAGCATATAGTTGTAACTTTGTAAGGCATTATATAGGTATAAACGTCTACTTTTACTTTAATTATGTTAAAATTGCACGCAGAATAGATAATTAGAGTATATTATTATATAATATACCTACTCTTTTTTAATTTAAGTTCTTAACTAACTAATGTTAAAAGTGTATCAACAAAATACGTCAATACTCAATGTCATTCAACTGAAAAATCCATAAACAGACATTTGACATTTCATGAATAATCGGCCATTGCCTCGTATTCAAGAAGCAATGTTGCCAAATTTATTTTCATTTTATCAGCGAAGAATTAATTACTGTTTATTAGGGTTGTTAACAATATTTTGTTGCATAGTTGAAACGATGTCATTAGAAGCACAAGGCGAAACAATAAAGGGTAGCACCAAGTTAGGCGCCGAAGACACCATCATTAAAGCCATAACATAAAAACCCATTTAGCACAAAAGATGCCAGCGGAGCTGGCAGCCGTTGATACGGTCAGTAAATCGGTACCGAGTTAGCACCAGGTTAGGCGCCGAGGGCATCATCATTAAAGTCATAACATAAAAAACGGTACAGCCCAGTCACTGGGAACGTTTTGAAAATTGTAGGAATTTTTTTTTCAGGGTCAAATGTGTTTCATCTGCAAATTTTAATTTTTTTAATCTGCACTATAAGACATAGGCTTTCGTTAAAAATTCAAGACCTTAAATCCTCTGCGACTCCCATCAATTACAACATTTTAGAGTGCGTGCGTATTTCGGATCTGATTTTTAATGATTTGAAATGTGATTTTATAGCATTAATGATAATTTATAGCTTTAACGATAATTTTATCGACAAACCTGGGCTAACCTAACGCTAATAGTATAAGTTTTGTCAAAAAAATCATTGTTTTAATATAGACTCGGAATTTTGTTGGCGCGCTACAGCAAACCTAACAATTCCTAACCTATCCGAAACAGCATTTTTATTAATTCTAAGTTTTGTTAAAAAAGTCATTTGCCTGAACGGGGATTGATAAAATATTGAACAAATATATTAATTATCAAAAAGTCATTAATTATAAAACAAAAACTAACTTAACTAAAGAGGACACATTAGCGTATGTTATACAATACAATTTTCATATTCAAAAAAAGAAACATTATAATAAACAACAAATTAAAAAAATAACATTATTTAACAAGAATATACAATACTTACATTATTATCTACTCTTGAAATCTGGCAACAGTGCTTTCACTTAACATATGAAATGCCATCTTTTGACAGAAACAAATCATAAGTTTTTTAGGTTATTATGCATATTTTTAGGATCATTTTCATGTTTTCTTGAATTTAAAATAGAAATATGGTTTTTTTTTGTAAACTATGGTGTAATCACAAAATAAATTAATTTTTAGAGTGCTGATTGTAGATAATACCTCAAGAATATTGGTAAAAACGTAAATATGATGGCTACGTATAGGCTATGAAACCCGAAATTAAAAGAAAGAAACAATCGAACGGTAACCGGGCAACCGAAAACCATAGGCTACTCGACAGGTCTTCGATTTACACATATCAGTACCCCGCAGACGTAAAAACGGTCTAACCACGATACAGCTTAGCATGTTTCCGTAACGCACTATACAATGCATTTGATGTAACATTTTAACAACTTATGCATTGTTTACTAAGGCACGCAGTCCATTATGAGGTGACCCAACAATTTTTCTCAAACATATAAGTACAGGGTGTCCGGATTTGGCTGCAAAAGCAGGGTATCTTGCTTATTTTTAAAGATAGAACCTTGCGGTTTTCACGAACCGAGCTAATTTTTTGTGAAACTCATGAAGCCGTAAACAAAATTTTCATAGCCTTCTTCGTTTATGAGATACAGGGAGAAATAGAAAATTTTGCATTTTGGGACCCCCCTCGTATCTCGGTTATTCTTTAACTTAACGCAAAGGGAAAAATTGCTGCTTATGCAATTTTTTACGCTGGATCCAGTGGCGTAGTCATATTTTTCATTTGAGATGTTATTTTTTAGATATGACCCAAAGTTGTGTTTTTTTAAATGGGACACCCTGCATATTTGTCCAGCAATTGATTTGTCCTTTTAAAAGCTTCTCAAAAATATATAATAGTATGGGTCTATTTTAATAAACAACAACAAAAATCCTAATTTTTATAATTATCATCCCAAATTTTGCAGTAAAACAATGTTGCCTTTTATTTAAAGTCGTTAACAATATCTACATCCTAACAATAAATCAAAATAAATATGTAATTAAATCTATTTATCAAAATATGTATTGATAATTTCGCACCAAAAAAGTACCACCTACCTAGATTTATGTAACACAAGAACAAAACAGTAATAAATTATTATATAACAAGCCTTTCAGCAAAAATCAACTGTCGTATAAGAACTACAGTAACCAAGGAAATCAAAAGAACTGTTCAAACTGATTTCCATTTTGTTCTATGCATACTTCGCACAATTTTCGTATTCGTTTTAGGGAATTAAGCAAAATAACGGGATGATTTTGTAAATAGCGAAAATTTTCTCTGATTGCATTTCCTAAATCTTGGACATTATCATAATGGTCTTTGTAAATTCTATTTTCCAGATATCCCCATAGAAAGAAATCTAAAATCGACAAATCTGGGGACCTAGGGGGCCATCTTATAGGTCCATTTGTTCCGTTCCATTGATTGGTAAAATTATTGTCCAGAAATAATCTCGTCATTCCAGAATTGTGTGCGTGAGCACCGTCCTGTTGAAAATAAATTTCGTTAATTTGCGCTAGAGGAACATCGTCAAATAATTCAGGTATAGCTCCCTCTAAAATTTCTATATAGCGATTGGCTGTTAGATTTCCCTCAAATATATAAAATTTTATATGAGTTCCTAATATGAAGCAGGACACATTTAGACCAAACCTGCCCTGCTGTCTTCTGGGAAACATTTGGTGTTGATTTTCCTGGGACCAGAATCTACTATTGTGCCTATTGAGTATACCAGAATTACTGAAATGTGCTTCGTGTGACCATATAACCTTCCTTTCAAATTCTCTAACCATATCGCATCTTTCTCGAAACCAATTGCAGAAGACTACCCGACGCTCTGCATCCCCTGGCTGTAAGTGCACTCGAGCCTAAATTTGTATGGGTTGTATTTGTGCTTTTTTAGAATTTCTTGAACTCTAGTTTTTGGAATCCCTATGCTCTTTTCACTGGCCCTACAAGAGTTTGTAGGGTAAGCTTGTGCATTAGCCAAAACCGTAATTTCCTCAGCCTCCCGATTTTCTTTATTATATCTTTTCGCACGGGGTTTGATAAATGATCCGTGATTAAGTAAATTCTTTTTTATCCTATAAAAAGTGGATATATTAGGTTGCCTCCTTTCTGGATATCAAAATAAAAATTAAGCAATAGTATTTCAACATACCTAAAAATTAACTATTTACCTGTTAAAATACATCTCAGAAGCCGCTTCAACATTTTCATTACTTAATATAAAACAAGCTAACATATCCTACTTTTCATAATGTTCGAAAGTTTGGTTTTCTTCCATAATAATAGAAATATATTTTTACACAATAAATAAATACAAAAAACTAGCACTATATTTTATATACGCGTACAAAATTGGGAAATGTCATTTGCTTCCAAGAAAACAAAAGAAAACGGCATCGTTTTGCATGGCCTACTGCAAAATTTGGGATGATAATTATAAAAATTAGGATTTTTGTTGTTGTTTATTAAAATAGACCCATACTATTATATATTCTTGAGAGGCTTTTAAAAGGACAAATCAATTTCTGGACAAATATACAGGGTGTCCCATTTAAAAAAACACAACTTTGGGTAATATCTAAAAAATAACAACTCAAATGAAAAATATGACTACGCCACTGGATCCAGCGTAAAACACTGCATAAGCAGCAATTTTTCCCTTTGCGTTAAGTTGAAGGATAACCGAGATACGAGGAGGGTCCCAAAATGTAAAACTTTCTATTTCGCTCTGTATATCATAAACGAAGAAGACTATGAAAATTTTGTTTACGGCTTCACGAGTTTCACAAAAAATTAGCTCAGGTTCGTGAAAACCGCAAGGTTCTATCTTTAAAAATAAGCGAGATACCCTGCTTTTGCAACCAAATCCGGACACCCTATACAGATGTGTCGTTCATGACCCGGATCTGAGATCTGGATCTTTATACTGAACCACCTGAGCCGGGTCTTGAAAATATTGCGAATTCGCGAACCGGACCACGGATCTTTGAAATAGAGACAAAGCAAAATGAAGTGTTCAGTTGTGTTTGTCTATGGTTCAGACAGTTCTTCGGTTCGTTCAATACATCATGCTTGTAGGTCTCGGGTCGAGAGTTGAGCCGCGGAGCCAACGATAGATATAACGTGATTGGTGGATGGGTCGGTGGGTCATTAGCTTGTTGCTGATTGCCATAAAATATGAATATTTGTATAGCAACAATCTCGTGTAAAAATTTAATTTTGGGTTGGTTGGCTTGTTGACTTAGTAAATCATATTAAAAACATCATATTATACCAGTCTTTCTCATCTTTCAAATCTGACAAATCAACCCATTCTTTGATCATGTCTGTAAAATTTATTTTCTGAGAAATTATTAAATTAGTAAATAAATAAATAAATACCTACAAATAGAAACATAAAAAAATTCAATTTCAAAACCACTATAGCAAGACTCTTAAGCCTTGTAAGCTGAAAGTATAATATTTTTCAAAATTATGTACTTATTACTTTGGACAGGCAACCAAACACAAAGGAACAACATAATGTGCCGTAGGGGCCGACCATTGCTATTTTTATTTCTAAAAAGAATATAAAATGTGAATTGAAGAATAAAATCAACGCATAAGCATATTAGTCCTAACGGGAAAACATATCATCTCTCATCTCTCATTTAATCTCCAGGGGTATATAGAAAAAATTTGGGAAAAAAAATCTTGAAAAAAATTAATATTTTACTTAAAACGTTTCTCTGTAAATCACATACAAGTTTGTAAACAAAAACTAGACTAGGGAGGGCGCCTCTCGTTTGACTCGTCGCGAAAAACTAAAAAGATGTAGGGGCAATGCTGTCTCTAAAACCGATGTTGCATGCTTACAAAGTTTTCAGATGGATGAAGCTACGCATACATACCTATCCAATGCCCAATATGAGGAATATGGCCTGCCTATGTTAACGAATTTAAAGAGATCCGAGATCCAGATCGCTGATCCGGGTCTTTAAACTGACCCAGATCCATTGACCCGGATCTTTAAAAAGATCCAGATTTCCCATCACTACATATAAGCGCGTTAATGCAGAAGTTTATGCCGCAAAGACTCATCACACATGTGCGTCTTAGTTATCAGATTATAGTTAAAATAGGTGATTGTAGAATATGACTACAAAGACATTATGAGTGATTATCATGGTACGATACGAGCCAAAATGAAAAATGGGGTTGATAACATTAATTAATATCATAGTAAATGGTGTGAGTAAATGAGTGACTGGATAGGATAGTTTAGTGAATAAAAGCCTGGGTTGAACACGTTTGTGTCCTGCGTCGCGGTTTGCGCTGCCCTTGAAGTTTACTTAACGTAAAGCAATGAGTACGATTATATTTTTGCCGCCATCCGTTTTAGTTTCCGCTAGCCGTCGAAAAGATTGCCGTCTTTAACTTTGACGGAACAGGCTAGCAATGAAAGCTGCAACCAATGAAATTGCTGGATTTTAGAGTGCCTTTCAAAACGTTCATCCTTCGTAATAAATTCGACATTAATATAAACAAATAACATCCTCGTCCATTAAAAAAAAACTGCTTGGGGTCATCGTCTTTAATTTTAAGAAAATACTGGTAGGAGTTTTAAGTATTTCTATCCCAATTAACACACCGAATTCGCCACCTTCTTTGCCGCTTTCTCTTCAACAACTTTACAGCTGCGACCCACATTAATATGTCTACAATGCCTGGTCTTTACTAAGCATCATTACTATGATTTTGGTTATACATCAGTGGCGGCTGGTGAATAAAAAAATAGGGGAAGCGTTAGAGAAAAGTAGAACAGACAAGATTTAAAATGAGCACCGCACGCAAAATATTTTTTGCAAATATCCACTGCTCCGCAGCCACTTAAATTCAGAAAACCAAAAATTTTTTAAATGAATACTGTAGAATTTACCAGAATTTTTAATGTCTTTTTTAGCACTAATGGTCAGCACACTTGTTTGTCGACCTTTAATTAAAAGGTCCTTTTTATCATCTTCTCCCCAACGGGAAAACGGAGTTTCTAACAAACTACAAACAATGTCACTAACGAGTCCAAAAGAATTCATTTTCAACCACACACACACGCTCCACTCTTCCAAACAATAAAATAAAAGACCGTCGATAAAATACTGATCGCCGCGATCTACTTTACATACAATACGAACGGAAGCGTAAAACTGCGGATCTTCCCTAGAGGCTCGCACGTGACTCTTACGTTGGTAGATCGACACAAACGAGTTTGCTGCCGATGCGATGGGCGCACATACGGGTTTGCTTAATACGCGCAAGTATCATTTCGTTTTGTGTTGCAATTATTGATAATTTTTAATGAAATGAATTAGATTTAATATTGAAAAAATTTAATATTGAAAATTAGTATATTGAGTGGTTTTTAAAATGTGTTAAAAAATAATTTGCCAGATTAAAAAAATGCACATAAACTTAAAAACAACTAAGGCAAAATTGAATTACAGAAAAAGGCGGCAAATATAAACATAAAAGTAAGGTTAATTACGCAGGCGTCGCAAAGCTCAAACGTTTTCATTCTATAAGAAGTGCTAAAAACGAGTGAAAACGTTTAGCTCAAACGGACGAGGCAAGACGCAGATTTTTTCAATCTATAACCCAGGCTTAATCTATTTATTTTTGACAGGTTCATCGCCTAAATGCATTTTCTTTGTTGATGAAACTGTAAAAACACCTTTTTACTTCCCTCTCAAAAGGGGTATTGTAATCGTAAAAAAATTACCCTTCGAATTTTTCACGTTTCTATTTTTTCTATTCTATATCGCCCTTCTTGATATAAATAGAATATTTCTTGTTAAATTAATTGAAATAACCAAATAAGGGATAAATTATAAAGTAGCACATCAAAATAATACATTAAATTTGGCTTAGTTAGGTAAAAAAGCATAAAGTTGAAAAAAAAAATTTTTTTTAGGCAATATAGAAATAAAAAAGGGGTTTGTTCAGTTTCGTTTTTAATAAAAAGTATATAAATATGTATTAACTTAATAAATAACACAGAATAAAAATATTTATATTAAATTGTGGAAGCTGGGTAAACTTTGCAACAAGTTGGACGCATTTTTTTTTATTCATTTATGTTTTGCATCAACAAACTGCCATTTTGAAATAGAAAATGAATTAAAAAATACATTTAGGTGATGAAGGTTTGCTTACATTCGGTAAAGAGAAAAAGTATCAAAATAAAAAAAAAAAGAAAAACCCATAGCGCCGAAATTTAGCATATAAACTAAAAAGGAAACAAATTTTTCTTTTTTTTTCAAAATTTTGCGAAAATAGACTATTTCTGGATTTGTTTTTAAATGTCAATTTTGACAGGTAAGATAAATCGCGTGACTAAATTTTTTAAATGTCATCTTGTATTATTTTTCAAGCAAAAAATGTTTGCCAATTCAAATTTTACTTAAGTCAGTTTATTAAACACTTATATCAGATCTCTTGCTTAATAAAGTGTTTTTAAATTAGATATTATACTTTATTGTAAATAATATAAGATTTAAAGGCAGTGAAATGATAAATTTTAAACACTTCATAGTACCTAAAATTAGTTTAAAAATTAGTAATAAGAACGTCTTCAGTAATACTAGCTAATCTGTCACCAATCAATAATATGTTGACAGAGTGCAATGATGTGATAAACAAGTACCAAAAGATATTTTTAACAATGTCGGCTCGCCAGGGGATGCGGGTGAAGCGCCGCTTCACTTACATATTCCAATCAATTTATTTTAAAATAAAAATATTTAAATTTTTTTTTTTTTTAATTTTATAATCTATATCTTTATTATAAAAATGTAGTATGTCTCATATAAATTCACATTATTTACTTAATTATATCATTATTTTCTATCAAAACGAGTGCGTTATATACTCAAAAAATAATAATGACGTAAAAACGTAGCGCGCTGAACACCTTTTCATAAGAGCGACCCGTTGAGGAATCATAATCAGCAATAACAAATTCCGCATCAGACTCCCCCCGCACGCCGCACAGTGTGGTAATTCGGCCATGTAGTACGACATAATTATTCAAGCATTGTTTTAACGTTTTTTAAATTTCATATAATACTTTTTTAGGATAGGTAACAAAATGTTTTGCAAAAAAAAATGTAAACAAGATGCGGGTTACTAAAATGGCTTCAGTTTTTAATAAAAATGTAATGTTTTGTGTAACTTAAAAACACAATTGATGTCAAAATGCATGAATCATTGCTTTAAACTTATTATTAACTAATAGCTATATGACGCATATAAAATTAAGATAGAATACAAGGTGTCTTGTCAAATATTGCTTTATTTAGGTTATGTAGAATTGTGAGTACAAAATATCATTGAGTTTCTATTCTATTCATTACATAAACAATAGAAGAACTTTTAGACTAAACAATATGTAACAGATAATGTTTTAGAAAAGCCCACTACGTATGCACCTGCACCCAAGCACTCCTTAATTTTTTTAATATTGGTAATAAAACATTCAAATAAAAATTAATTAGTTAGGTATACTTTTCGTGATAAATAAATTGTTTTTGTTATTTGCCATATACAATGAAGTCGATATTTTTTAGATATTGCACTTAATATATTTTTATATTTATTTTTGTATTTATTTTATATTTTATATATTGCACTTTATATATTTTTATATTTTTATGAAATTATCTTTACAAAAATGCCAATTACTGGCACTGAACTGGTAGCTTAGGAGATATCTTCGTTTAAGATTTATTTTTGTAAAGGTAGAAAAGTCGTTAAAATTTACCTAATTGATTAGTTTTTTATTTGAAATTTTCATTTCTAATATTAAAAGAATTGAAGGGAGTGTGGTTTTATAAAATTATATCTTAGTTATTTATCGAATTTTAAAAGTGTTATCATTTTGCTTGGAAATAATGTGGCATTATAACTGTTAATTTAGTTTTAACACGATGTGGCATGTAAAACTTCTACCGAGGGATAAAATATCCATATTTTGAAAATGGGTTCGCCATCTTGAACTTTAAAAAGATGACAGCTGTAATACAAAATTCCGAAATTTTGTACCTTAATCTTTGCAAAATGTTTACCGTTATTACACTCGGACGATTATTTGCAAAGTTCTGGTCATATAAACATCGTGCAGTTTTTTTTGGTGCAGTCAGTAGTAATTAAAAAGCCATAGTTAAAGCTATATAAATCCCGAATGGGCATCTATGAGCAGCTAATTTTTTGGTTTTTGGTTAAAAGGGATCCCTTTTCTTATTTTTTATATAAAAATTAAACTAAACTTCAACAAACTTTTTTTTGCATGCTCTACAAGTTAAAAAAAACTACCTAAATATAGTAATACATAAAAAGACCCAAATTTTCTGAGGTAAGGGCTTTAATATTTAAAAAGTTTTGATACCGTAGAAAACTTTAATTATAAACAGTAGTCATGTAAGAAATTAAAAAAACATTTGCTATGTTTAGTATCATATTTTCTGTTTTGAAAATGATGTATAGAAACATATTAATTTCAGATTTAAAATATTTACTAACTTTAAGGCTTCCCCTCCGAGAACTGTAATTATAATTTTGTTTCTCAATTGCATTTTTCTATTATTAACACTATATAGATTTTTAGAATATGTTAAGAATATTGCAAAATTACATTTGGGACTTATGTCGTGCTAGACGGCCGATTTAACTCACTGTGCGCCGGCCGGCTTTCGCGCTTAGATTTGTTTACGGCAGTTGCTATGGCAACGCAATGGTGAATATCCGCTAACCAAATAGAGATGGGAGCGGCAAAAAACTGCTGCTGCAGACTGAAGCCGCTTGTTCGCTTGTTATAGAATTAATGTAAATTAGTGCGTTCGGATCATCGGAAGCAGTTTTGCATCGATAGAATCGATTCGAAATTAGCTTTCAGATATAGATACATAACTGTTTTTTAAGAACAAAAAATATATTTAAAATCTTATAAATTTATATTATTTCCCCTAAGTATTAAAAAACGCTTCAAAGCTATGAATAATTATTTAACCTCATAAAAGGGTTAAAAAGCAGCTATTTTGGGCGTGGCACTCCGAAAAATTATCGACTGCGGCACTACGCTACGCTTCACTCGTTCTTAAATCCACGAGCCGCCACTGATTTTGAATATAAGTTTAAAACAGCTCAAAGCTTTGTTTAGTAGTAGCCATTTTATTTAAGTATTGTGTTTTAAATGTTTGTTACATTGTTTCCAGCTTGAACTAAAGTAGCTACACTGTTTCCACTACTACTCTAAGAGTTTTTACGTATTTATTACTAAAAATCCTACTATATATCAACAAATACTTAGGGTTACACGTTTTTAAGTATTAAATATGTATTTGTTACTGCGAATAATACTTTATAGTAATTTTTCATGTAAAGTAATTATATAATAACTACTGCCAAGCAACTACTTAAGGAATGTACTCCAAGGTCCTCATTTCTTTTCCGTGATGTAATAGTAATTATTCAAAGTTACTGTCTGTTTACTAAAGTACAACTTAAGTATCAGTACCTTCTTGAACTCTGCAGAGACTACTCCATTACGTTCAAAGGTACTCATATAACGTATTACTATAACGGAAAACGAGTCGTTGCAGAGTAGAAAAAGTTAACGTCTACTGCTACTGTAAACTGGCTAGTATCAGTCGTTATTCTTCTGTTGCAGCTTAGAAGTAAGAATTACAGTAATTATTTACTTCAAGTAAACTATTACCTCTTGTATTTGAGGTTCCGAAGGGGCGCTGGTATGAGATTTGGTCGGTGATTTTATAAGGACAGTGGCAACAATAGAGTAACCAATTTTTGATTAATTCGGCCATATTACTGCTAAAATCGCTTTAGTGTCTCATTTTATTAGTTTTTGTGATTATTAAAACGAATATTGATTTAAACAAGAAGTTCTCAGCCATTGGTCATATAGAGAAGTGTATTTAAGCCTGGTTCACCTGTTTTTTGCTTGTAATTATAAAGTGTTTGTAATGAATGTGCAAATGACTATGACCGTAAATGACTTAAGTTTAGGTTTACTCCAAGAAAAGTTATTAAATATTGCACATTATTATATTTTGGTTTTATTTTGCTCTAAAAGACAATATTGTTTCATGTCTTAGTGTATGTTTTACTTCATTCAGCACCTCAATTTAGGTAGAAGCTCTCTAAGATTAGCATAAAAGAAACTTTATTTTGTAGGCCTTCTTCAGTATATTACATTACTACACCTCTCATTAATTGCTTGCACAAACATTGTTATTTGTTAAAAATCTAAATGAAAAATTAAGTTTGTACTCGATAGTTCGAATAAATTATTAAAGTAAAACCTTAACATAACCCTACATTTACAACTGATGCCGACAGAGATTGTCAATATAAAAGTAGTCATATTTTGTGAAAAACTAACGATAATATGGGTGCCCCCATTTAAACCTTTAGAAAGGTTGCATAGCGGGTGGGCTTCTATTGTCGCCACTGTCCTTATAAAGTCATTGTAATTCGGTCTACAGCTATTAATTAGTTGTGTATGTGTTGTGTTATCATCTACAAGTAACAAGTTAAAATGGTTCTCAATGGTTTCACATACCAAAAGAAAAAAAAGTAGCCTTCGTCACTCAGACACATTTTTTACAAAATTGAAGATCAATCACAACTAGGTGGTGTCATACCTGAACAAAACAACCTAAAGCGGTATTTTAAGAAAACAAAAAATAAAAACGAAACAAAGGGTTATGGTAGTAGATACTAGTAAGATAACTAGTAGACTTCAATGTAATTGGTTATAAGTGACAGTTACGTATTTAAATAATCTTGATGTTAAGTAATTTTCTCAGTAAAGAAATGCCGCTAACCTGAAAGTAAAAGTCCAATAGAACGCCATTGATTATTTTCATCTCCCCTATAAATATTTAGCTATGATGTTTGTTTTTGTGAGTATAAAGATTAAAAATGCTTAAAAATTACCACTCTTTATAATAAGATATTTAATGATAATTACTATTTAAACCAAATTCCAAAATTATATTTTTGAGATTTAAATTGGTCAATATATTTGATCAAAGTGTATTGAAAATTAACGAATTTTAAAGGCGGATAATTTTATTACGATTATAATCAACATATTCACCAGAGAAATTGCCTGCATTTTAATTTTAGGTCTTTAGCATAGCCAGAAAACTAAGTGAAACGCATGTATCCTACCTCAAACACCAATAACGTATTCTATACGTTCTACACCATATTCCCAATTTGAGTTTTTGTAGTCGCCATAACTGTTTTGCTTGTATTAAAACGAACCATACATATTTTTCAAACGGATTAAATAAAGACAGAAATAAGGAAATGACGAATAGGGTAAATTATTGCTATCCAGCTGCTTAAATGGAACTACACAATTCCGTACTATCTACGTAATAGTCAAAGTCACAGTTACAGGTTATTTACGAAGTAGTTACCCTAAAGTTTTTTCCTTATTTTGGTAATGACTACATAGTCTTAGCTTAAACAGAACGTGGCGACACCAAGTTCCGGTTACTTCAATGAACATACTTGTGATAACAATAACGTATTCATGACTACTTGGGTTGTAATGTAAGTTGCCCTATTTTCAGATTTAGGAACTATACGTATGTAAATTGTATTATTTTGCTTTTACAAGTAATTGCCTACTTTGTTTGGTGTTTGTAAACAGTATCAACAAAATAAAAAAATAAAAATAAACTGACACCAAAATATTGGCTAAAGTGATTAAACTAATAGTGAAGAAAAAACCTATGTTAAACTAAACTCTACTATTCTCAAGGTATCCAAAAATATATTTTATGGCTCACCGATAAAAATCTGTTTTATTTTAGTCTAGCTCGAATACTTACCAGCGATTAATATCGGAAATATGGATCTTACATTGTCACGCGAACTTGGAATAAGCTAAATAGAAACGGAAAGTTACGTGGAAGAGCAGGTACAAGTAATCTAATTGAAACACACACTAGGAATGAAGTTAAACATTTTACAGCACGCATTTCTTTTCCACCTCTCTCACACTTCGTTTCTGGATAAATGCCACCCGAGACGCTACAAGGGTGGTTCGCAAGAAACGTTTGTGATTTGAATAACAACTGAATTTATGGAGTTCATTTTCTCGTATTTTTTTATGAAATATTTGGAGCGCTCCGAATGATTTTTATCTCCCTCGTCAAAGGTAAATATTGTAACCGTGAAAATAACACACTCCTTGATTTTTTCAGATCTTCTAGATTGTCTGCCTATGTCAAGTATGACTTCAGGGTTGTATATTTGACGTTCTAGCAGACCGCAACTCTATATTTCAATCATGTTTGCTGATGTCTAGGGCTTCACAAGATTTGAAGCCAAGACCAGACTTGCCTATTATATATATATATATATATATATATATATATATATATATATATATATATATATATATATATATATATATATATATATATATATATATATATATATATATATATATATATATATATATATATATATATATATATATATATATATATATATATATATATATATATACGTTGACCCGGGTTGTTTTGCCATACACAATAGGAAATGTTTTTAAAAGTATCTGACACTATAAGTGTGTGGGAATTTGAAAGAAATGAAGCGTTGTAGACAATTGAAGCATACTTTATTTAAGTTAATATAGTAATCTTTATTAAAATACATATATTAAATTACAGATTTTGATAGCTTGACATACTACTAATTATTATGGCATTTAAAAAATATAAAAGATTATTCTCTCAGCGCAATGGACAATATTTTTGGTCAGTCCGTCTATTACGGTTCATGAGATATAGCCTGGTGACAACGGACGGAGGGACAGCAGACTTTAGTAATAGGGTTCCCGTTTTTACATTTTATATGGAATAGCTACTTCAACATCATAAAACCCCTTCATAAAATAAATTTATTAAATGTCTTGAATTTTTTGTTCAATTGCAAAGTGAGTCAAAATTGAAATTAACACTCTCATAAAATATATTACTCATTTTTTTCGCTGTTAGAATATATTTATTTCAACCCTCTCTTTCAATTTGGTAACTTAACTCCTTCAAAAGTTAACGTTTAAAACAGATAATTTGGATAAATTTTATTTAGCAAAACAACTGTCCATCACTTTATTTCCACAAAATGTTAAAGTATAATAAATTACATACCTTTAAAGTAAGGGCGTTGTTGGCACAAAATAAATGTCTATTATTAATTATTAACTGAACTGAAGTAAATTAACTTGAGAGGCGTATCAGTCGAGACACAATTAAAACAAAAAAACTATATTAAAAACAAAACAATACAGGTTTCATCCTGTCTGAGTATTAGAGTTGATTTGATACTTGCGCAGGCGCGTATAACCCGTGTATGTGGGGTTGCGGTTGCGTTGCTGTACGGGAAATTCAATTCAAAATGATTTATTTATGCGGGACCGCCAGCTAAATCAATAAATATTTTTAATAACATAAAAGAACAAAAATAATTTTCTTTAAAAAAAAACCTGAAACTAAATATGTAATTTTTTAAGGAAATATAAAAAAAATGTGGTAGAAAATAAAAAAAAAAGTAGTTTACAACGGGACTCGAAAAAATTGTAAATAACGTGAATAATACAAAAATAGCTATTAAAAAATAGGGGTTGATGGTAGAAGGGTGAAAATTTAGGGTTGTATGTATTTTTTAATGCTAAAAATCGTGAAAAAATAAAAACAAACAATTTTGTCCAAAAATTAAAAAAAAAAATTTTTTGTGGTGAACCACCCTTTTTTTAGGGGTGTGAAAAATAGATGTTGGCCATTTCAGACCTACCCAATAAGCACAGAAAATTTTATGAAAATCGGTCTAGCTCGGAGGAGTTTGGTAACAAACACCGTGACACGAGTTTTATATATTAGAAATATATACATATATATGCATATATATATATATATATATATATATATATATATAAATATATATATATATATACATGTATAGACATATATATACACATATATATATATATATATATATATATATATATATATATATATATGTGTTGATTTTTACTCTATAGAGACTGTCTCTATTTATTATATATTTTGATCCAAAACTTTTTTTTCAAACCATCAACTTTTAAATGTACTTCGAAAACACATATATATATATATATATATATATATATATATATATATATATATATATATATATATATATATATATATATATATATATATATATATATATATATATATATATATATATATATATATATATATATATATAGCAGCCGTGCCACAGAAACTGTCCGTTGTGTGGTGTGAACAAATTAAATACCAATGTAATTTTATTTAAAAAAATGTTTTATTTTTAAGTAAAAAAATAATATGTTTAGTACAAATTATGAATACGATTGTTACTACGTAAAGATCAACATCTTTTTCATACATATATGCATACAATAATAATTTACTACGTAATATAAAATATTATACTACCTACATATACAGTTTGATACAGTTCTAACATACAAAAGTTTTCAATATCCCTTAACATTTTATATGCTTCCTTAATGTTCTTAATATTGTAAGAAATAATTTCTTCATCATCACTGTCAGAAATCCGACCGTTCTAACAATTTTGAAATTCACGTACACTTTTTTCCATGCGGCAACAATCCAAATCAAGGCATGATTTCTTGTTATAGTACCATTCAAGTGGCAATTTTTACACGCTTGATCCTTTAAAACAACGGGATTTTTTACTTTTTCCAATCACCAGTGCATTTTCCTTTTCTCCATTCATAGCGAAGCAAAATAAATTAGTGAGTCTCTCCTTGGACGCTTTCCCGCCAGCACATGTTTCGCCTTTTAAAGAAAACGTTTTTGGCAAGGCGCGGAAAAAGAGTCCCGTTTTATAGGCGTTATAAATGTCTCTCGGTGCGTAGTTTTTGATAACAGCACAAAATTTCGTCCGCCAATCAGTTACCTGAATCAAGTCTACGGCCGCTGCTTCGCCACAGATGGATTTGAAAGAGATATTATGACGTTGACAGAACTTCTCCAACTATCCATTTGATCCTTTAAAACCATCAACTTTTAGATTCTTCGCAATTTCTTGTGCTTGTTCCTTTGTTATTGTACCGGATATTTGAATGTTTTTGAAGCGTACTTTACAAAACCAGTCGTAGACAATTTGGTCTATAGCAGCACCCTCAGTTTTAGCAAATTTCTTTTTGTCTTTCATGTTCCCGGTCTCGGTGAATCGCTTGTTAAGATCGCTCTTGTTTCTCAAAATATCACTAATTTGAGATTTTCCTACACAGAATTTTTCGGCCAATACTCTAACACTAAGTTCTTTTTTTTCCACGTACTGGATTATTTCAACTTTTTCTTGAAGACTCAAAAACTTTCTTTTGTTTGAAGACATATTAATCACACCAGAATATATATAACTAAGATATTCTATTGATGAAGGCTACATTTTATAAAAATAAGGTGGTCTATTTATTATGCAACTCACCGCATATATATATATATATATATATATATATATATATATATATATATATATATATATATATATATATATATATATATATATATATATATATATATATATATATATATATATATATAGGGCAAACCACTAACTTGCTACCTATCATTCAAATATAAATAAATAATCAACATGTATTTTTCGTACTTAAGGAAAGCCATATATACCAAAAAAAAAAAATAAAGGAATTTTTTTTGAGAAGCTTATGATAGGCGAAAATGTTTCCCATTTTCTTAAACCTATACCCAAGAAAAACAATTAATATATACCGTTAAACAAATATATAATATATATATATATATATATATATATATATATATATATATATATATATATATATATATATATATATATATATATTTATAAAGAAATAATAATTGGGGTAAAAGTATTTAACTTACTGTTAGATACAATAATAGAGGAAACTGTTTTTCAAAAATCGAAACACTACCACAATTTAACAATATAAATCTACCTGTTACCAAAAACTAAAAATGTCATTTTAATTTTTTGGCAAATCTTTTTTTATTACATGAATTTATAATATCTGTTAGGATTTATACACTTTTAAATCAATTTTTAAGAAAAGTTCTCCTTTATTAACTGCACTTAGCACTAAATTTAAAATTTTTTATTGATACATTTATTTGTTTTTTGTTTATTTTCGAAAGCCTCGTTATATATATTACCGTGGCCCTAAATAAAATGAAATCTAATGCACCCGGCTCAGATAACACGTCCCTTTCAATGATAAAATATTGCTGACCTTTTGTTGTATCAAATAAAATGATACCCTCTTCACAGTCAGTGTTTCAACGAGGCCACAGTACAGGGTGTCCCACTTTGGGTACTTTTGCGGGGTATCTCCGTTATTTTTTTAGATAGAAAGCTGAGATTTTCGCGACAAAGTGCTACTTTTTCGTAAAACTAAAGTTGCCGTAAACAAAATATTTATAGACCTTTTAGTTTTTAAGATTATTAGATTTTAAGAATTAAGAGACAGCTTGTATGATGTTTAAAAAATTTAAAAGTCGAGAGTATTATAATCATTATAATACAAGACAAACTGGAGCTCTGCCACTGCCCGTACCTCACACTACACGAGTTAAAAGCTCAATATTCTATACAGGTAGGAAAATATTCAACCACCTACCAGAGAGTGTGAGAACTTTGAATAACATTAAAACATTTAAATCTTCTCTTAAATGCATATTACTCAAAAAAGCTTATTATGGCCTTCTGGAATTTTTCAGTGATGTATTATAACACTGGATAGACTTCCTCATTCCAAGTCTCTGTTTAGTGTTCTTTATATTTAAATGTATATGTATATTTATATTATTGCTTCTTTTGTTTTTTTTTGTAACTCGCTGTTTTTATTTCTTATTGTTATCTACTTTTACTTATATTTTTTTACTGCTTGTTGGTTTATATATTTCGACCTTTGGCTTTGTAACAAGATTTTATCTTAAACATTAAAGCAATTTTTGACTTTGACTAAGATTTTAAGATTTTTAGTATTCACGTTATAATTACGATTTGCTTATGTACAAATAAAATTATATTTCTTACAAGTGTCGTTTATTGTCATTGATTACGACAGATTATGGGCACAAGCGTCGTCGTGTTGGCCTAGTGACAATAAGACATTTTTTAAATTTGCAAATCGTATGTGCAACTATGGCGGAGAGTGGAAAATTTAGTGTTGAAAAATTAAATGGAGAAAATTATCAATCATGGAGTAATTTAGTAAACATGCTATTAATCAACGCAGATCTATGGAGTGTTGTGTCAGAAAATTTGCCCTCCGAAGAAGATCGGGATAATGCTTGGAAAATGAAAAATGATAAGGCATTAACAACAAAAGCCTTGCTTGTTGAGACCAATTAACTTGTGCATATAAGGAATACAAATTTTGCACATGAAGCACGGAAATCTCTTAAGCAATACCATCAAAAATCAAGCCTGTCAAGAATGGTATTTTTACTAAAATGACTTTGCAAATTATCGTTGGAGGAAGGTGGTAACATGGAAACGCATATTAGTTCTTTCCTAGATTTGTTAAACAAACTTTCTGCCTTGGGAGAAGAACTAAAGGACAGATTGGCTGCTGGGTTATTATTGGGAGCTTACCTTTTTCATATAGTTTCCTGATTACTGCGTTAGAAAGCCGACCAGCCAACGAGTTTACTCTGGAATTTGTTGAGAGTAGGTTAATAGATGAATACAGAAGACGTCAAGGAGCTGCTAAAATACATGAAGAATCGGTGATGAAAACAGTATATAAAGGGGACAACTCCTCTTCGGCAGGAGAAGGAACACTTCAAAAGGGAATGCTTTAAATATAAAGCATTGCAAAATAGCAAGGAAAAAGCAAATACCGAGGGAAACAATCAAGAAAAAGATGCATGTTTCATGGTTGATGAATCATGCTTGAGCTTAAGGGAAGTCCATGGACATTCTACCTCGGGGTATATCGATTCGAGGGCGACGAGTCATATAGTGAATTTTAAAGAATTTTTTGCGGAATTTGACGAGAGTAAAGGGTGTCGTACGGCTGGCTGAAAAAGGACAATATTCCAAAGTTCAAGGAATAAGTTCGGGTAATAATAATTGTTCAATTGGTATGAAAGTGACAAGTTTAGGAATAAATGACGTACTATTAAGTTCCGCAACTGGATTGTAACTTAATATCGGTTAAAAAATTGACAAGTGCCGGATATAAAATTCACTTTAACGATAACGAATGTGACATTTTCAAAAACCGAAAAATTGTGGCGAACAGGGCTAAATTGAAAATGTTGCATTTTCAGGCACCCCTCGTATCTCAATTATAAGATAACTTATGGAAAATGTGAAAACTGTTTCTTATATAATTTTTCGCGTAGAACTCAATTCCGGAATTAGTATACAGGGTCAGGTCAAAAAGTTATCGGACGCTACTTTATTTTTTTAAATAGGGCACTCTGCATATTTATAGACTATAAAATTGTTTTTTTATATAAGAAGATACCTTTATGCAAGGTATCCAATTCTTCGTTAGCAATATGTAAGTTTCAAATGTTTATTATTGTTATTCATGGCCTACTATTAAATTATGCATTTAATTTCAGAAAATTGTCATTTATTCGCGTGTTTCTGAAAAAAGTGCATACTATCATATATTATTGAAAAAGTAAATAAAAAACAAATTTTATAGTGTATAAATAAACAGGGTTTTCTATTTAAAAAAATAATGTAGGGTCCGATACCTTTTTGACCCGACCCTATATACTAATTCCGAAGGCGGAATTGAGTTCTACGGGAAAAGCTATACAAGAAACAGTTTTCCCATTTTCGATAAGTTATCTGATAGTTGAGATACGAGGGGTGCCTGAAAATGTAACATTTTCAATTTAGCCCTGTATCTTGAAAACTAAAAGGGCTGTGATAATTCTGTTAACGGCATCTTTAGTTTTACGAAAAACTAGCACACTGTAACGAAAACCGCAACTTTCGATCTATAAAAATAATGGAGATATCACGCAAAAGTGTCCAAAATCCTGTCCTGTACATCTGCGGCTTTATCCAACGTTTTGAACGCTATTATTGGGGACTTAGATG
Source organism: Kuschelorhynchus macadamiae (assembly GCA_030620095.1). NCBI lineage: Eukaryota > Metazoa > Arthropoda > Insecta > Coleoptera > Curculionidae > Kuschelorhynchus > Kuschelorhynchus macadamiae. The sequence continues at coordinate 1,241,547 of JAUTXW010000294.1, read as the reverse complement.
GTGGTCGTGTTTCGAGGTTGGTGTTGCTGGACTTTTCCAAGGCTTTTGATACTATAAATCATTCCCTTCTCTGCGCCAAACTTAAATATTATGGTTTTACCGATGTCTGTGTAAGTTTTTTCATTCTTTTTTCTCTAATAGAACTCAAAGATTAGTTATTCATGACAAACTTTCTGCTCCGCTTAGTGTAAAGTCTGGAGTTCCACAGGGGTCAATTCTGAGACCACTTCTGTTTTTAATATACTCGGCCGAAATTTTTTATAGTGTAAAAGCCGACAAAGGGCGTCCACTTATGAACCTACAAGTGGCGGGCACGCACATCTCTACGGATTGATAATATGGTCAAATCATTGGGGCTTCGTATTATTCTTATTATTAAAATACAATAGTAGTTGCCTAATATATATTTTCTGGATTTTACTCATCTACTAACGTTTTAAAATAGTGATTAAATAATTTTTTGCTAAAAATTACAAAACAGAGGCACCCTCTCGATTATTCTAAACCGGAGATACAGAATACAATATCAAAGGGCATTACTCCAGGAAGCAATATAATTTAATTACGGGACACCTGCAAAAAGATAAAATTAAAAAACTCATTACCGATTTAGGGAAACAGCAACAAATGTTCCATTCACCAAGATCAAACCTAGAAAGTGTTGTTAAAGCTAGTTTTATAGTAACAAACATAGAAAAAGACTCCAAGTTTCGGTGTCATTAACTTTGACTGAGACCGAGACTTAGAGTCTTTTTCTATGTTTGTTATTAAAACTAGGTCTCTGAGAAATATGGACAATTTCTTCGATTTCTAGTTTTATAGGTAGTTCCAAAATATCGAAAACATCTAAGTCATTTTCTGAAGGAGAGTTTGTTAAAGAGTGCATAGTAGATGTTGCAGAACTTTTGTGCACAGAAAAGAAGAAAGAATTTGAGAAAGTGAGCTTATCGCGACGTACCTTTGTTAGATGTATAGATATGGCTAGTAATATCAAAAAAACATTGACTGATAGATTAGCTGATTTTCGGGCATTTTCGATTGCTTTGAATGAGAGCACCGATTTATCTGACACAGCCCAGTTAGCTATTTTTATAGGAGGTGTTGTTGAAGAATTTGTAAGGACAGATGAATTACTAGCTTTACGGCCACTACAAGGGACCACTACTGTAAAAGGTATTTTTGCCAAGGTGCAAAGTACTTTTGAGCAATATGGATTGCAGCCGTGTAAATTAGTGCAGTGTGCACAAATGGTGAGCCTTCAATGGTCAGTTCATGAAAAGGTTTTATAGGAGTTCTGAAGGAAAGAGCAAGAGCTATGAATGAGAAAGAATGTGATTTAATAATTCTGCATTGCATTATTCAAATTTCTGCTATAAGTCTATTCGACTGAAGAACGTTTTGGATGTGATAGTAAGTACCACCAATTTTATTTGATCCCGCGGTCTCCATCGCCAGTTTAAAACATTTTTGGATGAACACGATGATGTGACATACTATTGCGAAGTAAATTTTATTTATAAAGATATTAGTTTATTTTATAAACATAAAAAAATCCATGCACAAAATCCACGTTGACCGGTGTAATAGACACTTTGTAGCAAGAAAAAATATCATTTCAACATGCATAATTCTCAATTAGTTTCTAACAAGGATATGATGGTAGCAAAGGAATTAACTGGAAAAAGTTATGCCTAATAGCACAATAAAGTAAATTAATTGTCCTCTGGGGGTAGTAAAGGTTTTAATAATGAAATAGCCTTATATTTTCCTACATCCGTTATAAATTATTCGCAGTGACTGTACGTTCTGCGAAAGTGTGTAATTTATTACAGTATATAAAGCATATATGCAGTTTCATAGCAATAATGAATATATCGTTCTTAATTTTGCTAAAGTTTGCTTAAAGCGTTCCATTTGAAAATTAATTGGCCCAGAGAAAATTAATTTTCCAGGAGAGATGGCCTGGCAACCATTTTTATTCTTTTAGAGAAATATTTCAGATTTATCTGATGGGGATTTATGGAGAGCAAATCTTGCTTTTGTTCGTTTTATCCATTAGAGAATTATCCAATATCTACAGATCACATTCGTTTGTAGGTACTGCAATTCGAAAAAAATCGGTAAATTTCTTTTACTCGGAACTTCCCTCGTATGAATTTTTCCTTTTATTAGGAATAGTGAAGTGTGACCTATCTTAGTTCCGCACGTAGTAATTTAATAACGCATATATGTACAATGTGACCCATATTCGCTTCTCTATATGAAGATCTCGGCTCCTATTATACCTGCAGCAAAGATTAAATGGGATAAGTTTTAGAGGAAACTTAGCGCATTCGATATCCGTTTTCAGATTTACGATCGATCAATTTTTTTTGGAAATATCGGCGAAAAACTGAAAATACCTGACAAAATGTGACATTATTCGGACACTTTTTTAAGACGAATAAGATGGCGTGTACTAAATGTCTCTATCGTCTTTTGTTATCCCGCAACCCGCCTCAAATTTCATTTTTCTTATGGCCGCCATATTGGATTTTTGAGTGATGTCTCATAAGTGCATGTAAGATTTAAGTATCCTTGAAATACCACACTTCCTAAAGTTAGTTCTTAATTTGTTCTAAGGAGGCCATGATTTATTTGTAACAAAAGTGGGCTTTGACTTTGACGTTAAATAATTAAAAGTATCAAAGTTGTGTTTTAATAGGTAGTACGCTTTTCTGTTGTTATGTCTTATGGTCTACACCTTAGAGTAAGAATAAAAATAGAGTTCATTATTTACATATTTAGCCACTGCCAAGATTACCTCATAGTGTAAGGTCGATCGTACGATGATGCTAAGCCTAGTCAGGAACACCAATGTTTATACCAATTTATATTACGGGGGAGAAACAGTAATGTATTTTCAGTATTAGTTTCTAAGCAGTATAAAGAAATTAATTTTATTGCAAAATAGTAAAATACAAACCAAAATACCCAAAGCCTCAGATCAGATTACACCAGTAACAAGAGTTTTAGTTAGATATGGCAAACCCTATCGACAACTCCACGTATTAGACCATCCCACTGTGGTATTAGACCACCCAACTTTCATTGAAAAGGGATTCTTATAGTAAAAAAGTATAATAGTCTACAGTAAAGATTGTTACAGGGTCACGTGGCTGGCGTAGCTTAAAAACCAATAGCGGGTCGTGAGACTGCAATAAACTTTAACGTTAAAGAAATTAATTTGCTAAAAAATATTTTATTAGATACCAAGCTTTTCTTAGCGTCACTACTGCGTGTGTTTTAATGTATTATTGTGTATTTGTTGATTTGGTTCATATCTTCTAATTATATGTTGCCTTACTTCAAGAACCAGCGTTCTAAAGGTGCGGTGACATTAGAAGAACATTGATTTTTTAAATATTTAATAAATAGGTTTTATTTACTTTATCTTAGACATTGCGAAACTAGGAGCTTTAGTTGACCTAACTATGGTGCGGCAAAGTGAGTTTGTAAAAAAATGGCCGTTTAAGTTTGGAATTTTCTTTTAATCACTAAGTAAACAGCAAGACTTCCTTTTCCAGGAGACATGTCTAATGGAAGATACCTTATTCACTTATTTTGGGTCACATGACGTATTAACCAATCCGGTTCAGTATAATATAACGTTTATTTCGTGGGGGGTCATGTGAGAATCTTCAGAAGCAAAATGATACAAAAAAGACTCTGAGGTGATTTTTTTGCCGATTACAATAGTTTTTCCTATCAGAGAATTAAAATAATTATAGAATATTTTGGGTCAAATAACGTATTGACCAATCCGGTTCAGTAAAATAGAACGTTTATTTCGTTGGGGGTCATGTGAGAATCCTCTGAGGTGATTTTTTTGACGATTAAAATAGTTTTTCCTATCAGAGAATTAAAATAATTATAGAATATATCTATACTATATTAAAATAGTCAAAGGGCGTCTCACGCTCAAAAAAACGTACTGCGATTTCGAAAATCACTAGATTTTGGATGAAATCTGTAGAAATAATACAGTTTCGAATGATTTCGCGAGGAATTTAAATGGTGATTCTTTGGATATTAAAAGTAAAAATTTGTTCGTAAATGTGTTCTAAACTGGTTAGAATTTACTCATGGATTTAACATGGAAAAACAATATGACAATTGGCTATTCTATTCTTATCTTATAGCGTTCGCTTTTTTTACAAGTCTAGTTGCAAAAAAACATGTTTTCTCAGTTCCTTTTGTTAGTCTGTATGTCCGTCCGCGACAAAGCTCAAGAACTGCTTATCCTGTTTACTTCAAGTTTTAGTTAAAAATTAAAGGTCATATGATGATGACGTGGTAACATTTTGGTAAAAATCCAATATGGCTGAACAAAATGGCGGACTATTGAATTGTTTAAAAAATATTACTAAAAAACTGCTTATCTATTTTATACAAATTTTGCAGAAAAATTTGGTTTGTCATGACCATCAACTGATAAGTTTTACTACAAATCCAAAATGGCGGCCTAATAAAATGTTATAAAAGTCAATGCAGAAAACTGCTGCATCGAATATGTTCAAATTTTGCTCCAAAATCAAAATTATATAGGGATGAACTGGTAAAAATGTTGAGACAAATTCAAGGGGGACCAAAACGGTGGCCTAATTAAATGTTTCAAAATATCTGAAAAAAGTACTTATCGGATTGATTGATTGATGACATCCCCATTTTAAATATTTATTATTAAAAATGTATAAATTGCACACTTAATATTGATTTTTAATCAAATCTGTATAAATGTTAAAATTCGCTCGCAATCTAGGCATTCCTCCTCTCATTTTTTAAATATTTACTAAAAATGTATGATATGTATTCTCAAATATGTACAAAAGTTAAAGTTGGCATTACAATCTTGAATTTTTAAAATGTTGACAAAAATTCATGATGTGCAGTCTTAAAAACCCCTAAATGCCGAATTTGAATCAAATCTGCAAACATTTTGAAATTAGTCTGCCATGTTGGAGCCGCCATTTTTAATTCTTACATATTGACTAAAATTTCATAACTTTCATTCTAAAATACTTCTAGATACTGATATTATAGCCGACTCTTTACAAATGACAAAATTCGTTCGCTATATTGGCGCCACCATTTTGATGTTTGCTGTGCATTCTTAAATAATCCCCACAAATGTTAAAATCATCCATCCTACCTGTTAACATTGTCATTTTGGCAACCCTATTTTGAATTTTTAAATGCTGACACTCTTAAATTTTCAGTTTAATCTACACAAGTAACTAAATTCGTCGTGGATTTCTAAACGTTGACTAAAAAAAATTCGGATTTTTTATATCCGAAAGTATATGCATGTCAAATTTGAAAATAATCGGTAATGGAAGTGGTGAAAAATCCATTACAAGATTTGAACTAGCAAGAAGAAACATACAAGCAGACGAGTAGGAAGCCAATAAAAGCACGTTAAAATCATTGATTATATTCGGCCTCGTTTCATAAATAAAGACATATGTAGTACCTCCGCCTCTGGCCAATACGTCCACAATCTTGAAAGCTAAGCAAAAAAGAATCCCTTCGTACCCTTGCCTAACTCTGCCGATAGTATTCAGTCTTCGTTTTTGTGTTGATACGTTCACGTCGCAAGTGAATCATCGAAATCGATAGTGTAAATTCAGAATTTTTTTTTTGTAGAAAAGCGTAAAAATTATGCCGAAACATAGAAAAAGAAGTCGTAGTCAGTCGGTAGAACGGTCGGGCTTTTATAAATTGTTTAAGAAGTTAAATAATAGGCTTAATAGTCTTGAAGAAAAATGCAAGGTTAAGAAAAGTCGTGGTCGTAAAATACGGGCACCTGTACGTCGTGTTATCAGTGACAGCGAAAGTGAGATAGACCGTTCTCGGTCTCCGTCTCGATCTCGGTCTCGTTCTGTTTGTAGAGAGAGAGAGGTAGACAACTATACGTCTGTGACTTCATCGGATGAGGATAGCAAAGATGATGGTGACACCGTACAGCCTGTGAGAGTTGTTGTTGTTGATTCCGATAGGGAAATAATCAATAATCCTGGTATTATCGCGACGGCGCCTGCGTCTGCTTCAGGGATAAGTGGAACAGCTGATAATGACGGGCACAGGGAAAGTCAAAATAGTAAGTAAAATATATTTCAATTCCAATGTTTTGTGAAAAAGGATAAGTCCTAGAAGGGCGCATTGAGGGAGAAGAGTTGTTGCTACCCCCCCCCCCAAAATTTTTTGTTTAAAAGACACCTATTTTTTGGACAACATTTTTTTTTTTTTTTATTTTGTTTGTTGTCTAAAACCTACCTGCCTGTTTGTGATAACAGGTATAGGTACCCTCCAGTCTTTCTGTTAGTGATAACGGAATAAATAATGTTTTTTTTTGTATTACCTGTTTGTGATAGCAGGACACATATTTTCTGTTGTAATGATAACAGATTCCCTATTATGTGTATATCGTTGTTTTACCTGCTTGTGATAGCAGGACGCATATCTACTTGTGGAAAATGGATTATGTGGCCTTTTCTTTCCCATTACTTGATAATAGTTTTTATTGGTTGTGATATCAATGAATACATTTAAAGAGAATTTAACTAAACTGGCTCATTCTCTTGCAGATGAATTCAGAAACAATTTAAATATGGAAATTTTATCCATTTTGGGAGAGGAAGGGGTAGCCAAGAACTCGTATGGAAAACCCATCCATGCAGATATAGCTTTGCGATGGAATAATATTTTCACTGGTGGCCTGGATGACGAAACCAGAAATTGTCTAATTGAAAAATATTTGCCTCCAGAAAATTGTACCTTAATAAATCCACCTTCAATAAACCCCGAGGTAAAAATTGCTATCTCGGAAAGTATTTTACAATTACTCGCAGAGCAACCCGAGCAACAGAAGGCGCAGTCATCGCATATAGACTTTCAGGTTAGTAAACCATGCGAACGCCTGAGACATTTTGTACATAGGTAGCAGAGTTTATTTATAAATAGGACAGTGAGGTCTTATATTAATGGACTGTTAATTCCATTTACCAATAATCCCGTGCAAAAGTTCATTCCCACTGAGAATAAATGGTCTCAAAAAGAAAATTTAATTTTAAAAAAAAGTTATAAAGGCGCAATATCAGCTGTCAAGAAATGTAAAAAACAATTTATTTCAAATTTTTTTTTTTTTTGTACCAAAACCTGATGGGACCTATAGATTAATATTAAATTTAAAAAAACTTAACTCCTTTGTGGAAAACAAACATTTTAAAATAGAAGATAATAAGGTAGTTGCCCGGCTAATAAGAAAACATTTTTTTATGTGTCGCATTGATTTAAAAGATGCTTATTATCTGGTCCCAGTACGAGAAGCACATCAAAAAATACCTAAGATTTATATTCCAGGATGTAATTTATGAATACAAGTGTCTACCTTTTGGGCTCAGCTGTGCACCTTACATTTTCACAAAAATTTTAAAACCTGTAGTTAGTATGCTAAGAAAAAGGGGATCCTTTTAGTAGTTTATCTGGATGATTTTTTGATTTTTGGAAAATCATATAATGAATGTAGCAAAAATACAAATTTAGCAATTAAGTCTCTAACATATTTAGGTTTTTTAATTAATCATACAAAATGCAGTCTAATACCTAGCAAAATATGTAAATTTTTGGGTTGTATCTATAACTCTTTTTCAATTAGAGACTTTGCAGAATTTATTGGCATACTGGTTTCAGCATGCCCAGCGATAAAATATGGGTACTTTCATTAAAAATCCCTAGAATGTTGTAAACATATCGCTTTAAAATAGGCTAAGGGTTGCTATGATGTACAGATGAAAATACCAAAGACGTTATTTTTTGACATTAATTGGTTTATAAATAACATAAATACTTCCAATAATATTAGTTTGTCTAAATTTTGCTTAGAGATATTTTCTGATGCATCAAGATCAGGTTGGGGGGCTTTTTGCAACGGAAAGAGAACGTTGGGATATTGGTCAGATAAAGAACAGGTAGAGCACATAAATTATTTAGAGCTTTTGGCATTGTATTTTGGATTAAAGTGTTTTGTTTCAAAATTATCAAATTGCAATATTTTATGTCGTGTTGACAACACTACAGCTGTAGCCTGTATACATAAGAAAGGGAGTGTTAGATTTAATAAATTAAATGAAATAACAAGAAAAATTTGGATGTTTTGTGAAAGTAGAAATATTTTAATTTTTGCTAGCTACATAAATACAAAGCATAATATAGAAGCCGATAGGGCCTCTCGTCAGGTGCACAAGGAGACGGAATGGTCTTTATTAAATAAAGCCTTTCAAAACATTGTAAATTGTTTTGGACAACCAGATATTGATATATTTGCTAGTAGGTTGAATAGAAAGTGTCCTATGTTTATATCATGGTTGCGAGACCCAGAGGCACATAAAGTAGATGCCTTTACACTGGATTGGAGCAAACTAAATTTTTATGCGTTCCCACCCTTTTGTATGATTTTAAAGGTGCTTCAAAAGATAACTGAAGATCGAGCGGAAGGGATAGTATCCTAGATAGTATATCCTCTCTGGGTCTCACAACCATGGTATCCTATTGTTAAGTCAATACTAGTTGGTGAACCATTAATATTTAATCCTAAAAAATTTTTTACTTACCTTTAATAGGTTACCACACCCCCTTTGGCAGAACCTTACCCTGGTGGCGAGAGACTATCAGGAGGGCGCTATTGTTAGGAAAGGTGCCTAGAGATTCTTTAGATATATGTTTAAGCTCAATTACACCCGCAACATTAAAGCAATATAATGCTGCCTTAAAGTTATGGTGGGAGTTTAGTATAGCAAATAATTTAAATCCCTTTAAAGTTGAAGTTCCAACTGTCCTAGAGTTTTTAACCACACATTTTAAGCGAGGGGCTTCATATGGAACTCTTAATAATTACAGATCTGCAATTGCACAAATAGCAGGGCCGGACTTGGGGCAAGATTTTAGGTTAAAAAGGTTTTTTAAGGGAGTTTTTGGGAAAAGACCAACCTTGGCTAAATATGAAAATACCTGGGACCCAGGTATTGTTATAAATTATTTAAAAAACTTTAAAAATAGTGAGATTAGTTTGGAAATGCTTACCCAAAAACTAGTAAGTCTGATGGCATTGGCAACGGGACAGCGTATTCAAACCTTAAATCTGATTGATATTGACAATATAATAATTCAAAAAGAGAGAATTGAAATAAAAATTCCAAGTCGAATAAAGACATCAGGCAGAAATAAGAGTCAGCCTTTTATAGTTTTGCCATTTTTTAATGAAAACCCAAATATATGTGTTTCTAGGACTCTCCTAGAATATTTGGAAAAGACAAAGAAATTAAGACTCTTGTAAATCCTTGTTTCTCACATATAAGAAACCATATCACAAAGCCACCTCGCAAACCATCGCAAGATGGATAAAACACATTTTGAAAAAAAAGTGGTCTGGACATATCAAAATTTACAGCTCACAGCACACGCCATGCTGCAACATCAGCAGCAGCCAGAAAAGGTGTAAGTTTTGACTCCATAAGATTGGCAGCAGGTTGGACCCAAAACTCTAGGACATTTGCGAATTTTTACAATAGACCTTTGATATCCAACCAAGAGTTTGCCCAAACAATTCTTAGTTTGTAAATTAAAATAATAATTAACATAAATAATAATTTGTTCGTTGGAAAGATGTTTGTTATTTGGTTTGTCTTGTTTTTTACCAAAACCTTTATATTATATGTTATGATATTAATTTTTATGTTTTCCTTGTTGTTCTAAGATTAGTGTGTTATAAACTGTTGTGATAAATTACATATTTATTACATTATTATGCTTACATACCCATAAAAAAAAATTTCTTTTTTTTTAGACTGTTGATTTGCATATGTTTTGTTTTATGTTCCTTAATGTTGCATATTAACTTAAAAAATAATAAATATATATATATATTTTTTTTTAAGTAATTAGTTGTTGCAACTTCTTTAAACATCTACATATGTCTTTATTTATGAGACGAGGCCGAATATAATCATAAGATCAAACGAACTTACCAAGTGATGTTCGATCTTGATTATATGAAGGCCTCGTCGAAATAAATAAAGTCCCAACCCAACCCAATTTTTTATATTTAAAAAAAAAAAAAAAAAAAAACCCAAATTGTGTTGCAACAACGACTTTAAACTAGACTGAATACTATCGGTAGAGTTAGGCAAGGGTACGAAGGGATTCTTTTTTGCTTAGCTTTCAAGATTGTGGACGTATTGGCCAGAGGCGGAGGTACTACATATGTCTTTATTTATTTCGACGAGGCCTTCATATAATCAAGATCGAACATCACTTGGTAAGTTCGTTTGATCTTATGATTATAGTTTAAAACTCTAACAATAGTATTCACTAAAGAGGTTTAAATTTAGAAAAGGTCTAACTTAACAGTTACAGGTTTAAAATGACATTTTTAACAACCGAACAAATAATTTTTCCCCCTCCCTGTATTGTAAGCAACCTATTTTGACACTGCTTTGACAGACGTAAGTGAAAGTTACTGAACAAGGTATTGGTTGCCCTTAACGACAGGATGTAGGTCAACTTACATCCCTAGGGAAATAATAATCTAAAATTATTATAAGTAGCTTTAATTTTTGATTTTATCAAAATATTACAAAAATCCGGACAAAAATCGGGTCGTATTAATTGAAATGAATATTAATGGTACAATTATTACAATTATTCACATTATTAACAAAATTTGGAAACACGTTTTCTCGTGTGTATTACATTTTCTAACTCCACAGATCCTTTATTTCTAACCAACGTTTCTGTCACTGTTGAAGCACTGCAAGAGACTTCTGGCTTATTCGCTACTTCCTTTTTATTATTGAGGCTCTCAGCTACGTAACCTTCCCTAATAAAGTTGCCAACGTTCTTCTAAAAGAGTGTCCAGTATACACTTTGAAGTTCTGAAACTTTAGAAATTTCGCAATTTTGCTTGGAATTGACGAAAACATATTTTTCCCGAGAGGCTGGTTTAAGCACTTTCCATTTTGATATCGCATAAAGAAACGCGGATTAATAGTCGTCATGTGGGATCTTGTATCAATGTACTTTTGGGGTCTTGTAAACAATTAAACCCACGGAATTTAATAATTTTTGAATATAAAATAGAAAGTTTACCTTCATTTAACTGTTTTAAGAAAATAAAAAAAATGGATGAACCACTTTTTCTATTAAAAAAACCAAAAAGAAATTCGATATTTCCACTGCATTTCAATGCGCTATATTCCTTAATATGACAATTTGGACAAAGGTTATCTTACATTGTCGCCAAACTTACATTACTGTATGGAGCTTAAATTTTTCATGTTTGTCTTAAGATAGTTACGCATTTCGCCCCTCCTGTGCCGATGCCGAATGTTAGACTTTCGCCAGTGATGTACTTCGCTGTCGTTCGCCTTTTAAATTAGGGCTTTAATGATAATGCCTACGGCGCCTAACCTGGTGCTAACCCGGTACCAATCTACCTAGTGCCTTCGCGCTCCTGCTGGTACCGATCCACAACCCACACATGCATTTTGTTTTTCTTATATAATTTATATAGGTCATATATAAAATAAATTTGGCAACGTAGCATCCCCAGCACACTGGATTTCCACCCAACGGTCGACACTCCTGCTCTCTCTTTGTTTAGCAGTTGTAATTATGTTGAAAAACGTTTAATAAAGTATAATATAATATTTACTTCTAACTTTTAGTTAGAAATAATCATTTTTGTGTTATAGAGCATTATAATATAGTCAATATTTTACGTAGTTCGTAAATTAAGTTTGTGCAAAATATGTGTTTAGCGATACGCCAAAAACAAGTTCAGTGCAACCTTCCAAAACCTTAGTTTTTTTGGATTTAATTTGAAAAAGTGGTTCATCCAAAAATTGTTGTGTATAGGAAGTATTAAAAAAAGTAATCTTCCAAATGCATGTTTTAAATTTGTCAAATTTCATGGGTAAAATTGTTTACAAGAGCCGTACTTTTGAATTATTTTGAAATGACAAACCTGAGTGTCGTCACTTTTTGTCACTGTAAATGTACGTGACATTCCATTTTTGGTGTCAGGAATGGTCACAATTATGACTTCTTGACTTATTTTAACATTGTCCATTTTCATTTCACAGAGTTCATTAGAACGGCACGCTCCAGCAACTCCCATTACCATTACGACCTTTATCAATAAGTATATATCATCGGGGGCTTCAAGCATGAACTTATTCACATCTTCCCTGTTAAACACATTCGATTTTTTGGGTCCATAACCATCTTTTTTTTTTCAAAAATGCTCGAAGTTTTGGATACTTAGAAATATTTATATTTTCTTCTATAAAAAGGGTGGACTTCAACATCGAATACTCATACTCAATACTTTTCGTGGAAATACGCCAAAAACAAGGTTTCTGAGACTGCAGTAGCCCTCTTGCTTTGGCAGCAATTCTTAAAGGATTTATATGCTGCTTTATACCTTTTTTTTACTTTTCCGGTAGTAGAGATAAACAAGCAATATTCGCTAATTCTTCTATGTCTGAAACATTCATTTTCTCCACACAGAATCAAACAATTCGACTTCTTCAAACTTTTCGCTATGAATTGTCAAGTTTACGTTGTTGATAAAATAAAAACTGCTTATGTTGTTCTGGCAACGGATCACGGCTGCCTTCATAATTTAATGAAAATGCTATCGAATGTAATGATAATGAAAATCCAAAAATATATCCAGCATTTTCTTGTAAACATACAATACAGGGAGGGGGAAAAATGTTATATACTATATGGGATGTAAATACATTAATCAGTCTCGAACTTTTTTGCTAGCCTCGTCCTCGACTTGTAAACGTTACTTGCATCCCTTATAATATAAGTTTCTTACGTCCTTTATAGTATAAATAACTATTTCTAAAAGTCACAATTACAAAATGACAGTGACATAAGGCAAACATAACTAAAAACTTTACTTTAATAATATATAAATAATTAATTTCCTTTTAAATTTACCTAACTTATTGGTTTGATTTTAATAGTGAAGTAGGGAACGATTATTTCTTTGATTTGTAAAAATGCCTATTTGCCTCATTAAAGTATAGGTAAAGTCCTTCCTTTTGTCAACGATAATGAAGCATGGCTTATTTCTTCATTTTCATACATCAAATATTTTAACAGGTCGTCATTTTTTTTCGCCATATTGAATTCATACCAATATTTTTTTATATCAGACGAAATTTTTGTGGAAAATTAAATAAAATTAAAGTTAATCGAGTAGTGGATTTTTTAGCTGTACCGGAACAGACCGACAGTAATGGGAAAACATGAAGGTCTGTAAAAACCCGGAACGATGATTTTTGACGATTAATGATATTTCCTTATGCGAGAAGTGAAAACTAGCGCCGCCACGGGCATTGTTAACAAATTGCCGCAGCTTGAACATGGGCCATCCCCACTTCTTGTTTTATCGTAAACATTGGTCGATAGAATGTGAAAAATAGGGGAACCATGTTGGCGCATACCCCTAACGTGATTTATGAATGAATTGTGATCTCTACTTTAATTCTTTCTTTAAGGTCTATACCAGGGGTGCTCAAACGGTCGATCGCGAGTGCTTTTTGAGTAGATCTGGAGAAGAAATTTTTTTTTAATAAGTAGGTACTTAACTAAACTACAAAAATTTATTACGTAATAAAATAACACTCTGCTAGCGGCAAAAGGCGGCTTTATCAAAGGAACGCGCGGTACTTGTCAAAGAAAAGCTGCGTTTTTTTATTCTTGCCGCTTTTCTAGAAATTTCGGGCGGCGCGTTTGACGGGAACATTCAAGACTTTCGTTCACGTAGATATAAATGTTGCGTCTGCAGGAATTGGAGTCATTCTGAATTGCAACTTGAAGGCAATACTACGTCGATACAAAGTTTATTATTAAATAGTACAAAATAAGTGCAGCGAGGGAATCTAAAACGTATCATTTTCATAACGATTGGGAGGAAGAATTTTTGTTTTGTACGGTGAAGGATAAGTGCATTTGTCTTATTTGTCGTGCGTCAGTTGCAATACCTAAGCGTGATAACTTAGAGAGGCATCATAAAACGGTTCATAAAAACTATGAAAAGGATTTTCCGCCACAGAGTGAATTAAGAAAACGAAAAGTACGTGATTTGATATCTTGTTTGAAAAAAGAACAAACCATGTTCACAAGACCAGCTAAACAATCAAAATCTGCTACGATCGCGTCATTTAAAATATCTCATATATTTGCGAAACACAAGAAACCATTCGAAGATGGATCGGTTGTGAAGGAAGCATTTATTGAAGCGGGTGAGACTTTATTGGGAGATTTTAAAAATAAAACAGAAATCATGTCTGCTATTAGAGAAACTCAGTTATCTCGTCCGACTGTCATAAGGCGTATTAAAGTCATGAGTCAGGACATGGCAGATAAACTAAAAAATTATATCATGGAATATACATACTTTTCTTTACAGTTCGACGAATCCACCGATATGTATTTTTATTCGGATGGTATTCAATGACATGTTGGCTAAGGAAGAATTCTTGACAATCATTCCTCTGAAGGGGAAGACCCGTGGCGAAGATATATATGACCTTTTCATCAATTTTGTAAAAAACTACAAGCTACCAATATATAAATTAGTGTGCATTACAACCGATGGAGCACCAGCAATGACTGGAAACAAAAACGGTTTTGTGGCATTGTGTCGAGCTAATGAAGATTTCCCTTCATTTTTTTCAATCCATTGCATTATACATCAACAAGTTTTGTGTTCAAAAGTTTTAAACACGGAGGAAATTATGGGCATTGCAACAAAAATTGTGAATTCCATCCGTGCACATAGCTTGCAATGACGGCTCTTTAAGTTGGAGTTGGAAGATAGGGAGTCAGTTGAACACACTGATTTAGTTCTTCACACGGACGTCAGGTGGTTGAGCCGCGGAAAATTCCTAGAAAGGTTTCAAGAATTATTGCCCGAAATAACAGCTTTTCTAAACGAAAGAGGTGATGACACTCAGATGTTGAAAAACGAAAAATGGCTGACTGATTTGGCATTTGACTGACATCACAATGCACTTAAACACCATTAACTTAGAGCTTCAAGGCAAAGGAAACGTATAGTAAATTGGCAAATGTAGCATCATTTATGAGTTATCCTTTTTCATGTAAAAACATTGAAGAATTAGCTACTGAAATAGCAAGTCAGTTTAATATGAACTCATGTTCTGTTGAAAATGAGTTGGTGCAGATTATATCAGATATACATCTCAAAGCTACAGCATCTGATACAAATTTCTGGTGTTTTATATCTGAAGATAAATATCCGAATCTAAGGCAAATCGCTCTTCAACTGACAGCAATGTTTGGGTCAACTTACTTGTGCGATTCTGCATTTTCTGATAATTATGAAGATAATTAAGTCAAAATATCGCAATAGACTAACTGACGCTCATATGTCATCATGCTTGCGATTAGCACTCAGTGGTTACGTACCATCTTATGAAAAGTATGCTGAGGACATGCAGTGCCACGCTTCAACATCCAAAGTCACTCCTTAGTTAAGTTTAACACCATATGTAACTCTTTTGTTTTGTAACAACCAATAAACTCGCAATTTTGAATAACTATGAGTTTTTTCATTGATATTGTAGAGAAGAACCTAACTAAACCTAACCCAAACCTTGACTAAAATAATGTATATTGTGCGGAAAGCTAATATCTGTATATGCTACGGTACACCCTACCTAGGTAGGTAGGTAGGGTGTATGTATCGTGTATGTACGACAACCCTGCATCACACATACTTGCAGCCTCTCAGAGTCGATCGTAAGTAGTCTAAAAATATTGAGGTAGATCGCCAGCAGCTCAAGTTTGAGCTCCCCTGGTTTATACCTTCAAATAATCGCTTAGGCCATGAAGGTGCTTCATCAGCAAAGATGACCTTTAAGTCTTATCCTATTGTGACTTGCCACTATGCATCAAGAGCATTAATCACCTCTCACCTACTTGCCAGTCCGTATGGCACGAGCATGATGAACGACTTTCGCCTGACAATTTATGGGAAAATTTATAATGACAGGACGTGTAACACGGGATTTATTAATGACATTTAATATACTCCAATTATTCTCCAAAGAGTTTCGCACGCTGAATTATTAAAGCACGATGTGGATAATAAAATTTAACATAAATAATTATTTCAATAAATAGTTATTTATTTGGTAAGTTGGTAATACTGGAGTGGAGAAATGTGAATATAATGATTAATTTTAAATTTCAGTGGCCTAAAATTATTTATAACTGAGTAAAATTAAGAATATCTATTAATTTTGCCACCGTTTAGGAGTAAAATGAATTATATAATAAATATTAATATTTTTTTTTATTTAGGTTCAAACTAATAAAATGTCATCTAAATGATATTTTAATAAAAAAATGTATTTATCTATGCATATTTGCTATATATGAATGAGTGATAGGAGGAAAGATAGCATTCCAGTGACGCTTGTTTTTGGGAAATAAATAAAAACTGCTTTGCGCCGAAACGGTTAATTTTTCAAAAACTGTTACTATTAGTCAAAATCGAACACTTTGACAAAGTACATGTGATACCAAAGTTTAAACGTTTTATACGCATTTAGTAACCAGATATTGGTGTTTGAAAGTACAAATATCTTATCCTTTTTCCACGCAATATGCAAAAATATAGGTAAAAAAACAAAAAAGGACATAAATGAAATACTAATTTTTATTTTACATAAAAACTTTGGAACTTTTTCATTGTACGCTTTCGAAGTAGGAAGGTCCACATTGTCTTGTTTCTTCACATTGAAAAGACCATAGGTGAAACCATTAATAAATTCGGATGCTTTGATATAGCCTTTCAGTGCTTGGGTATATGTCAAATGCCTGTATTTGCTGATGGTAAAAGACTGTTTTTTTTCAACATCTTTGACAGTCTTTTTAAAGTATTGAGGCCACCAGCCTTTGACATTAAGTATATCAGTATTATTTAGCCGTTGTACTTGAAAGCTTGGTTTTTTTTTCTTGGAAGATGTAATGATTTCGTTGTATTGATCAGGAGAGTAAATCCTATCGAATTTTCTCAAAGAGCCCTTAATAACTGAAAAGTTTCTGTCGTAATGCAAAAAACTATGACCTCAGATGGGAAAATATTGATGGATTACTTGAAATTTGCCATTCATAGTCAGTGCAGTAAACAACCTAATTAAAGTGTGGTTGCGGTTTTGTTCAGCGCACGCATCAAAAACATGCAGAGTTTTTACTTCTTTAGGGATATGTTGAGTAATAAAGTCCAAAATCGCCGTACTGACTTCATTGGGACCTCGCTGAGCATCTCCCTCTGTGTGTGTGTGTAGAACACCGATATGTCGTTTCCAAGACTGTGGATATTAAAAGCGTAATACCAAAGTTTGCGCAGATACAACATTTCCTGAACTGGCATTAAGGGAAGGGGCAGGTTTTGCATATAGTCAAAAACTATGGCTCCAACATCGTTCCTTTCCTTGCAGGTCTCTTTGATTTCTTGAAGTTTATTGTAGAATTTAGATGCTCGTCTTTTATGAATCATAAGTTCTGCAACTGCGCATTTCTTTGCTGTTTCATTAAGAGTTGTCGACTTTATTTTTGCATTTAAATCCTCACAGGTCGAGCAAACGTCCACCTGAGGCCTACCAAACCAGTATCCGAAGTTTTCTCGGAAATGTCTCAGATAATATTCATACTTGACGACATTTCTTAAATCAGGATTTTCATTAATCAAGAGCTCGTACATCTTAGCTACGCTTAAACTTGCATCTAAATAGGTGATTAACTTAGAGGAATAATGAGACTCTTTTTTCGGAAACCATTTTATCTGTTCATCAATTTTGGCAGCAATCGCGGGATTCAGTTTATTTGCACGATTTGCATGTCTTCCTCTCATATCAACTGGTGCAGTTTTAGTTTCCAGGATCTTAGTTAGGCGTTTTACGGCTTTATTGGAGAGAGCATGTAAACTCATATGCGGCAAACTTCCTCTCCTAATCCTACTCCCACCTTTCATAGCAAAATATTTGAAAGAAGAAGTATTCTGTTTAGATTCCGCTGTAGCTGGACGATGTCTGGCAACATCATGTCTTTCTATTAATCCTACTAGATATGTATCTTTTTCATTTTTTGGCCTTCCATTATAAACGATTTCGATGATTGAACGTTTCTCTTCATTAGAGAAATCGGCCATACATTTCTTACGACAAATGCAATCCGGCCCGGTTATTTTAGCATTCACTAGTTTACCTTTATGTGTAACAAACTCTGTCCCTTCTTGTCTTGCTAGCTTTTCCTTTTCTTTTATGTGCAATTTCTTGTTTAATTTCATCCTTTTTATTTCACGTTCTTCCTCTGAATCCGTGGAATCTGACATTTCTATAATATACAAAGATTATTTACAATTTTTGTTAACAATCACTTAACACTAACTTTACCTCTAAAATTCAGATTATTAAAAATGAAATAATATTAACTAACTTTTAAAACACCTGTTTACTGGACGAAACTGCAAAACGAAGTGAAAAACATGTGTTTACGACGTCAGCGTTGTGATCTGGACGCGCATCTAGTAATGCGTTGAAGAACGATAACATTCCAGGAATATTATCGTTTTTCCGCTCAACAACAAAATTATTATGAGAACGGGGCCGGCGATATTATCGCTTTTGCGCTCAACTTGAAGATAATAGGAATGTTAGTAATATGGCTATCTCACTTCAATTCGCCATATTTTTGGAATGTTATCCTTCTTCCAATCACTCATTCATATTTTGTGTGGGTCTAATCTGCATAGTACATGCACTATGGGCCTGTTTTCTACATGATTGACGCTTTAGCCAGAACTCTCTAAATTTTTTAACATCTTCGTCGTCATCATAATTCAGGAGCGACTAAACAAAACGTAATTAAACCGCTTTGATCACTTTTGAGTAAATTACAAAAATGTTCTATCTAAAATGTTTATAAGGATTAAGAAAAGCTATTTGGGGATCACAAGTAAGATACTAAAACCATCAAAAAACCTTAAATTTCCTTTATCTGGAACTTCCCTCGTTATGATTTCTTTCCATTTGTTAGGAATACCAAAGTGTGACTCTTGAAATTTTTCGATTTTCTTACTTTTAAATTTTTTTAATTTTTATTTTATTTTTTTTAATTTTTAATTTTTTTTAGATACTTCTCGACACGTAGAAACGTTTTTATCCTTCGATATTTTTCGATTTTTTTACTTTCTTTTTTTTATGTATTTTATGTTTTTTTTTTCTTTATTTTATTTTTTTTTTCTCGAACCTCTCGGGGCGCAGAAACTTTTTCACCCCTTGAAATTTTTCGATTTTCTTACTTTTAAATTTTTTTAATTTTTATTTTATTTTTTTTAATTTTTAATTTTTTTTAGA
The DNA here is from genome assembly GCA_030620095.1 of Kuschelorhynchus macadamiae. Taxonomy (NCBI): domain Eukaryota; kingdom Metazoa; phylum Arthropoda; class Insecta; order Coleoptera; family Curculionidae; genus Kuschelorhynchus; species Kuschelorhynchus macadamiae. Next base: position 1,222,042 of record JAUTXW010000294.1, on the reverse strand, counting down.
TACTTCTCGACACGTAGAAACGTTTTTATCCTTCGATATTTTTCGATTTTTTTACTTTCTTTTTTTTATGTATTTTATGTTTTTTTTTCTTTATTTTATTTTTTTTCTCGGACCTCTCGACACGCAGAAACTTTTTCACCCCTTGAAATTTTTCGATTTTCTTACTTTTAATTTTTTTTAATTTTTATTTTATTTTTTTTTTTTCTATATTTTATTTTTTTCTCGGACCTCTCGACACGTAGAAACTTTTTCACCCCTTGATAGTTACTTTTTATTTTATTTTTTTTAATTTTTAATTTTTATTTAGAAACTTCTCGACTCGACACGCAGAAGCGTTTTTACTCTTCGAAAGTTTTCGATTTTTTTTCTTTCTTTTTTTTTATGTATTTTATGTTTTTTTTTAATTTTATTTTTTTTTCTCGAACCTCTCGCCACGTAGAAACTTTTTCACTCCTTGAAATTTTTCGATTTTTTACTTTTAAATTTTTTAATTTTCATTTAATTTTTTTTAATTTTTAATTTTTTTTTAGATACCTCCTGACACGTACACCTGTACCTCCTGTTGAAATTTTTCGATTTTTTTACTTTCATATTGTTTTCATTTTTATTTTATTTTTCTTTGTTTTTAATTTTTTTTTAGATACCTCTCGACACGAAGAAACGTTTTTACTCTTCGAAATTTTTCGATTTTTTTACTTTCTTTTTTTTATGTATTTTATGTTATTTTTTTCTTTATTTTATTTTTTTTTCTCAAACCTCTGGACATGTAGAAACTTTTTCACTCCTTAAAATTTTTCGATTTTCTTACTTTTAATTTTTTTAAATTTTTATTTTATTTTTTTTAATTTTTAATTTTTTTTAGATACTTCTCGACACGCAAAAACGTTTTTACTCTTCGAAATTTTTCGATTTTTTTACTTTCTTTTTTTTATGTATTTTATGTTATTTTTTTTTTTCTTTATTTTATTTTTTTTCTCGGACCTCTCGACACGTAGAAACTTTTTCACCCTTTGAAATTTTTCGATTTTTTTACTTTTAAATTTTTTTTTTTTTTTTTTATTTTTTTTAATTTTTAAATTTTTTTTAGATACCTCCCGACACGTAGAAACTTTTTCACCCCTTGAAATTTTTCGATTTTTTTACTTTTATATTTTTTTCATTTTTATTTTATTTTTTTTAATTTTTAATTTTTTTTTAGAAACTTCTCGACGCGTAGAAACACTTTTGCCCCTCGAAAATTTTCGATTTTTTTTACTTTCTTTTTTTTTGTATTTTATATTTTTTTTTTTTATTTTTTTTTTCCGAGACATCTCGGGACGTAGAAACTTTTTCACCCCTCGAAATTTTTCGATTTCTTTTAACTTTTATTTTTACGGTTTTTTATTTTTATTTTTTTAATTTTTTTTTCCTCCCTCCCAACTTACTTTTTAATTTCCTATAAAACATACCCCTTGACTTTTTTCGATTGGACGCAAAAAAAAACAAAATGGCGGCTACGCCGCCATCTTTGCTCCGATCGACCCGATCTTCATATGTTTTCCGTTTGGTTCCAAGCCATGTCCGACCATGTAAAAATTATTTTTGTCCGATGACGTTTGACCCCTAGCTCATGTTCGTCGTTAATGGGTTTCATTTACTGTCTTTTCAAACATTTTCATTGGGCGCCATTTTGTTCTATCATATTCGATTCCTATCAATATTTTACCTGTTTCTTTCTACATATGTCACACTTGACTTTTGGGCATAATTTAAAATAAATTCAATAAATAGTTTTTACATTGACACATACAACCATTTTGTTACGTCATGTTGAATTCGAAACAGTTTATACCATTTTCACATTTAATTTTTCTGCAAAGTTAATTGAACAAGATTTTTTACGTTGTTTTAAAAAAAATTATTTGGCCGCCATTTTCTTCTGCCATCTTAAATTCGAAACACAACTTTACCAATTTATCTCTATATCACACTTAATTCTTGCACAAATATTGAAATGATTTTATTAAGTAGCATTTTTGATAGATATTTTGTTTTGCTATCATTGATTCATATCATAATGTTACCAGTTCATTCCTATGTAACACTTGTTTTTTGTGCAAAATTTGAAGCAAACTGGATAAAATTTATTTTCAGTAATGGTTTTCTTTAACATTTTTCCGCCATATTGTATATTTACCAAGTCATCCCCATATGATCTCAATCTGGTAAGTTGTTCTTAAGCTATGCTGCGAACAGACAGACGGACTGACGTAATTAATAAAACATGTTTTTTTGGCATCTAGGGACGTTAAAACGTGAAGATATTGTTGCGATTTTAGCCCTAGATATAGATTTGATTAGATGAATTTATTTATTATTTGTTATTTTATTGAAGTAGACTTACCTTAATTTTTATCCACGTAACGACTGATAGTGTGAAAACTCGTTCTCGAATATTCTGTTAGGCTTAATTCTTCTCACCTTGTAGTATTTAGATTATTCTAAAATTTTCTAGATCATTTCATCCTTTTCTAAAGGCTATATAAGCGCGCCGCGAGGCCACATTTTGATTCAGTTTAGTTTGAGATTTCAAAGTGTAAATAAGTAGACAGTGACAGTTTTAGGTTACCTTAGTTACGAGTGTTAGGTATAGCCAGTCTTTACCTGTACTACCTGTAAGATGTGTTTTGAATAAAAGTAGTGTATTCAGAAACTACGTGTTTGGTTACCGACCAATCTGGAACAATATGTAAAACTTACGAGGGTGTTTTTTCACGATTACAAACATTTTATTTGGCCACCATCTTGAATCAGTATCACAGTTTTACTAATTTATCTCAATACCACAATTAGTTATAGCACACAATTTGAATTCAATCCATTAAATAGTTTTTCAGGCTGAATTTATAAATATTTTATCAAGCCGCCATTTCGTTCCGCCATCTTAGATTCGTTCCAAAATTTTACCAGTTGAATCTACCATAATACTTGATGTCTGTGCAAAATTTGAAATAAATTAGATAAGTAGTTTTTAATAATAATTTGTTTAACATTTCTCAAGAAACATTTTGTTTCGCCATATTGAGTTTTTACCAAAATATTACCAGATTATCCCCATATGAGTCTTTATTTTTTATCAAAATTTGAGGTCAATAGGGTAAGTTGTTTTTAAGCTATGACAGACAGATAAACCGAAGGAATTGATAAAACATATTTTTTGGCATAAGGACGCTAAAACGTGACGATATGTAAAACCTGAGAGGGTGATTTCTTTCACGATTTTAAACATTTTATTTGACTGCCATTTTGTTCGGCCGTCTTGAATTAGTACAACAGTTCTACTAGTTGACTCCTATACCGCAATAAGTTATGACACAAAATTTGAAATCAATCCATTAAGTAGTTTTCTCAGGCTGAATTTTTAAATATTTTATTAAGCCGCCATTTTATTCCGTCATCTTGGATTCGTACCAAAATTGTATCAGCTGATTCGAACATAATACCATGATATAGAAGGGCTTTGGTCAATTAAGAAATCGTGGTTGTTGGGATTGGACGGAGTCAAATTGGAATTAATATCGGACGTTTCGCCTTCGATGGCATGAGGCATCTTCAGGGATCTTTACTTCACGAGATATGTACATTAAATGAGCTCGTAGAGATTCCGATTTTAGAGAATCCTGATCAGAAATCGAAATAGCTCTGAATACTAATGAGTTAATAACCGATTTTTTTGGGTGGTGGTGGGAATTTGCTTCGTCAAAGGAGAATGATTACGAGCCACCGTTAGGCAATGTTGTTCTTCTCTACATACATGACACTACAGACAAAATAGGACGATTACAATCTTCAATACACACAAGACGATTGGACAATGCTTGCGATCCCCGAAAGATATTGTACCTTTACAAACAGAAAGAATATATAAACTTCCTTGCTCCTATGGAGAAGTGTATGTAGGAGAAACAGGATGCTTAATATCAACTAAGGTACCTTTGGGTAATAAGGCCCAGGCGAAAATAAGGCCCATCCAAATTTTACCATTTTAAACTACGTTCAGTTTGAGTTGTGTTAAAAAAAGTCTGTAAGTATTTATTTTCTCAATAACTGTATGGTTTTTAATATTGTTTTTTAGTATTACAATTTTTGTAAGTATTTATAATTTAGTTACATAACCTTAAATTTGAAAAAGCTGTCGGGCGGAAATATGGCCCGGGTAAATTTTAAAGCGGGCCATATTTTCGCGCTGGGCTGTATTTTCGTCCTTATTTTCAAACATGTTTTTTTTTGTTTTTAGATTAGTAGCCTAAAGGTAAAACCAAATAAGTATATTATTGTTGCAAGCAGGCATTTCTACATAATAGTACAGGAATACTACTGGTTTTAAAGCTTGTAATTTTTAAGGTGGGTACATTATGTTGTGGAGTTGTATAAAAAATCGGTTTATTCTTATTAAGTCAAATAATTTACAATTTTGTATTGTAAAAAGACTTTGTTTTTTACATAATATAGACACATAAACCTAAATTAAAAACTTTAAGCGAAAATATGTCCCAGTTTTTATTTTTGTAATGGACCATATCTTCGACTTGAACTTTATTTGTGTCATTCTTTTTTAAACTAAAACTTTTAGATTATGGGGAAGAAAAACAGAGGAATTCGCGCAAACTGGACGGAGGATGAGTGAAGCTTTTATATTGCTAAAGAAAGGTATGTCCCAATGGGAAGTCGAAATGAAATGTGGAATTCCACGAACAACTCTTCGCAACCATTTGAAGACAGGAAAATCGACCAGAAAACGCATTTCATCTGAGGATAAAGAACAAGCGCTAGTGGCAAGGATTCTAAGAATAGCAAACATGAGGGTACCTTTAGTTCCAAAGACTCTAAGAAGAATTGTGTTTAGATATTGCGTTGACAATGGTATTCCACATAAATTTTCCAGCGACAGAGAAATGGCAGGATATGATTGGTACAAATCTTTTTTAAGAAGACACAGACACATCTCTCAGAGGAAAGCGCAAAATTCAAGTCCAGCCCGGGCGCAAAAGTTAAATCCCATAATAGCAAAAGATCATTTTAACAAACTGGAAAACATTATGGATGAATTAGAAATCAAAAATTCTCCAGAAAATTTTTAACATCGATGAAAAGGGGTGCCGGTTGACATTACATCATAATCAATCCGTATTGGCTCAAAAGGGGTCACGTCGAGTACATTTAATTTCAAACGAACATGCTGAAAATTGTACGATAGTTGCATGTGTCAATGCCTTGGGTCATGCAATACCGCCGATGGTAATTTTTAAGGGATCTAGATTAAAGCATTCAAGGAAAATCTTCCTCATGGCACAGTGGTTGCAATGGCTGAAAAAGGAAGCATGACTAGAGAGATTTTTGTACGCTGGCTGCACCATTTTTCCTAGTTTAAACCAGCTGGACCAATTTTGTTAATTCTAGACGGTGCATCACGCCACTTAGATATTTCGGTTGTAGATACTGCGGAACAATATGAAATTTTTCTCTACTGCTTGCCTTCTAACACGACGCATAAGTTTCAGCCCCTTGATAAGGCGGTATTTAGAGCGTTTGAACATTATTGGGACGTCGAACTCTTACGTTATTGGAACGATAATCCTACAGCTTGAAGAGCTTTAAGGAAAGAAAAATTTGGACAAATTTTAAATCCGGTGTGGAAACATATGCATGAACATTTCAAACATACAGAGTGGTTTCAGATCAACGGGAATCTTTCCATTTGATCCATCTGTAATACCAGAAACAGCATTTGTACCCTCAGAGTTGACATTTAGAGAGATGAAGGAACCAGACGAAGATGAAAATAAGTGGTCTGATGATGAAGATGAGATACCTTTAAGTATTTTAGCTAAAAAAGTTAAGATAGCAAATAACCAAAAGCCGGGTTGCTCTTTTTGGAATGATGAAAGTGTTTTAGTAACAAAACCAAAACTTAGCGTTCAACAAGAAACAACAAAAGACGACAAAAAAGCAACAAACATTCTTTTAAAACAAAAAAATGAATCTCTTGTAGAAAAACTGGGTTATTTGAAAGATGAAAGACGTAACTATCATTAAGCCTGCCTCTAAAGAAAACACAGGTCCTAAAACTATAGTGGAACTTCTACCTACTCCCGATTTTATTGTAAAGCGTCGAACAACTCCTAGACGAAAAGCGATAAACTATAAAGCTCAAGTATTAAAGAGAGACCTATTTTCACCAAAGGCATCTCCTTTGCAGGCTAAAAATAATAAGGAAACTCAAAGTTGTAACAAGGAAGAAGAGGATATCAGTAACTGGATATGTTTAATATGTAAAGAAGCAAGAGTTGCAGATATGCGACAATGTGCAAAATGTCATGTGTGGGTGCACGAAGAATGTGTTGGACTTACCGCCCATGACACAGAAGAATTTATCTATTCCGAATGTTGAGCAAATATAAAGGGCCATATTTCCGCCAATGTATTTTTCACTGGGCCATATCCTTCAAGGCGGAAATATGGCCCATTTTTTACGTTTTTTAAGTTATCAGTTTTTATCCAAAAAAATATATATATTTTAACTCAGAATATGTTTTTTATGTTATTAGAAGCTAAATAAAGGTATTCTTATCAAAACGTTTTTTTAGTGCTTAAAAATTACTCTTTATATTAAAAAAAGTTGAAAGTGGGCCTTATTACCCAAAGGTACCTTAGACTAGAAGAAACATGAACGGTGTATTAAAAAGAAACAAATTGTTCAATCTGCTGTAGCTGAACACCAGCATAGCACTGGCCATATTGTAAATGTAAAGGAGACCAAGGCTCTAGCTTCGGTTCCAGGATTTCATAAACAAAAAATTAGAGAATCTATTGAAAAATGTAAACATACAAAAAATTTGACTAGAGATACGGGTTACGGTCTACATCACACGTGGAACCCGATCTTACAGAGGGTCACGGTTCAGCGAGCACAAATCGGGTATAAGAGCCCGCCTGAATCTCTTTGAGCTCATTTAGTGTTCAGATCTCGTAGAGTAAAGATCCCTGAAGACGCCTCGTGAAATCGTGTAATCCCAAAAACCATGACTTCTTAATTAAAATTAGAAAAGTCATTATGAGGTCAAAAAATACAATAAAATAATATAACTTAGACTGTTAGTATTTTCTTTTTGTTGTTTTAATCATCTTAAACATGCTTGTGTTGGCACCGTTTTTCTGGTCTATGATTTGGGCCAGCCTGTTGATACTTTGCGGGGCGACAAACTTTAAACCGTGATTCTATCTTCTGAAAGTATGTATTTTTAGCTCAATAGCAGGAATTTCCACTTTTTATTTAGGTTTTCTAAATATTTTATGTAAAGTAATAGTGTGATTTTTTTATATTTTTGAGAGACATATCTCTAGACAGCCTTAAGTAAAGAATACTGACTTCCCCAAATTTTTGTGGAAATAATGTCAGTAGGGATAGGACTCTAACACATTACAATATCAAACAATTTTACCGATGCCGGTGTTCAATGTAACTAGAGCCGTTTTTTGAAATATCAAAACTAGAGTAAACATTTGATTATTAATACAACATCATTATTGCAATAACAGACACAAATGTACTCGAGCTTCAATATTAAAAAATTCCAAAATAACTCCTATGAAACCACTAATTACGTCAGATTTAGCTTTAACACGCGCCTATACCTTTTAGATGTCACTAGCTCTGCGTGTAAATGCCTGTTTAATCTTTTGACTGGAAATTTTCAACTAAACTCCATTAGCGCGAAGTTATCCGGAATTATTAGAAGGCAGGAAGTAAAATACATCGTGTTGATAAAGAGCACTTTGACAGTTTTTATACATTCGACCATTTTTTGGATAAAGCAAGGCTCATTAATCAAAGCAGCTAAAAATCAGCTGCATCATTCGGGCATTAATTGCAAAAATAAAAAGCGGTTGTGCTTTTGTTTCACTCACACAGTTTTTAACAGTTCTTTCTCGCTAAAGAATTTTATTTTACTGAAAATACTACTTAGCTAAAATTAGATATTGGCCAAATTGTATATTGTTTGAAAATTAAAAAACGATATGTACAGGGTGTCCGGATTTGGTTGCAAAAGCAGGGTATCTCGCTTATTTTTAAAGAGAGAACCTTGCGGTTTTCACGAACCTGAGCTAATTTTTTGTGAAACTAATTTGTAAACAAAATTTTCATAGCCTTCTTCGTTTATGAGATACAGGGCGAAATAGAAAATTTTGCATTTTAGGACCCCCCTCGTATCTCGGTTATCCTTTAACTTAACGCAAAGGGAAAATTGCTACTTATGCAGTTTTTTACGCTGGATCCAGTGGCGTAGTCACATTTTTCATTTGAATTGTTATTTTTTAGATACGACCCAAAGTTGTGTTTTTTTAAATGGGACACCCTGTATATTTGTTCAGAAATTGATTTGTCCTTTTAAAAGCTTCTCAAAAATATATAATAGTATGGGTCTATTTTAATAAACAACAACAAAAATCCTAATTTTTATAATTATCATCCCAAATTTTGCAGTATATGTAGAAAGAGATAGGGAGACACGGTGTCATAACTTGGCCTGCGAATAGGTCAGACCTTTCGCCGCTGGATTTCTTTCTTTGGGCATACTTTAAAAATAAAGATTACTATAATAGACCATCAACGATTCGGGAATTGACTTTAAAATTGCAAGGCGAAATGAATAGTTTAAACGAAAATAATCCAGAGTTTACATTTCAAGCCATAACTGGTAGATTTAGCGACAACTTAGAAAAAATTCTCAAAAATAACGGGGGTTGGATCGACTAAATAAGATCTATTCCATAAATAATATTGTTTTTGTTTATTCATTGTTACTTCATATTTAATATTCTTGTTTCAAAATATTTAAATAAAAAAAAATGTAGCCTCGTTTTCTTCCCGGTATCAATATTCAAACATCCATTATTATTCAGATAATTGTTTCGTACAAATAACTCATTTAACTCAATTTAAATAATTTAATATTTGTAAGTAAGTCCCGGACAAAACAAGCAGTAAATATGAGTTAAATTATAAACATTTAGAAATGATTTTTATAGATTTTATTATTGTTATTTATTATTAGCTAAATTAAAATTTAATTCAAATTACGTCTATGCAATAAAATAATTGCTTTTTATCAGAATACCCTACAATTAAGAAATTAAGTAAATCAGGTGTCCAAAACCAGTGACAAAATGGCCATGTTAAAATAAAAACAATTGAAATCAAAGCCGCCTATAATAAATTTACTATGAGCCAGAACACTTAAATTTATGCGATAACCGTTAGTCTGAACATAGACAAAGAATATATTTTTGAAATTAGAAAAAAATGGTCTTTCCAACGAACTAAAAATATACAGGGTGGCTCATTTAAAATATCATAGTCGATGCTCAATTTTTTGATTTGCAATTGTCATTTGTTAATCTTTTTAGCAAATTCTGACGGTTCAGATAGAACTCAACAACTTTGGAATTTAACATTTTTTTCTATCTCTAAAAATAGAGCGTGTAGACCCCTGTACATACAGAGTTTGTCCTTATAATTTGTCACGCATTTAAAGGTATTATTTGGAGGATTAAAAAAAAATTTTGATTTTTGATTTTAGATATGACATTTAAATAATATATGGGAAAATAAAAAAATAAATATTTTTTTCAAATGGAATACTCTATATTTAATTCAAAATATAAAATATCTTCGTTTTCCTCTTTTCAAAAATATATAGTTATGTCTATGTTTGGATCAGAGCTTTCTGTAATAATTCGACTTCAAATTTTTATTTTAATTGCAATAGAGCGTCCCTCCTTTGGTCTAGCAAGCCACGAAAGCCAATCAGAATTTAATGATTGTTGGATCTTACTTAGCCATGGATGACGACGGATAACAAAACAATTGAAATTGAAAATATATATTAAAAAAAGTTTGAATTTTAACAGTCAGAAATAGTAATATTTGCTCAAATTAGTTATATATTCACAGAGGAACCTCTATTATTAAAAAAATCTTGTTACAATTTACTTTATATTTTTTAATTGCGTTGCTGATATAAAAAGAATAATCGTTAATTAAAATCAGAATTTCTTGTCGTACCTAATTCTCCCGAACTATGTGTCCTATTGAAGTAGACTTTGTCCTTCAAATACCCCCACAAGAAGTGGGGTAAGATCAGGGTTATTTGCAGGCCAGTAATGTCTGAATATGTTTAGCAAGTTTTCAATTTTACGAATATGTTTTACCTTCGAAATTCAATAAAATTATTAAATGTTCTTCACTATTATTTTTGCAGACTCTCTTTTTTCTTTGGATAGTTTTTCTTTCGGTATGATTTCTAACAATATAATCTATTGATTGTCTTGATGGAGTTCTACTTCCTGGATATTTAATCTAATACTGACGAGCTTCTTTTAAGGCACTATTATCATTTGCGTAATATAATGCAACTACACGAAGTTTTTCTTTCTCAGTAAAAAGCATTTTATAAGTAAATAAGAAAAATCATTACTGTTACTATGCATGAATAATTATTATTTGACTCTATTTGTTTCCATATCCATCATAATCCATGGCTAAGTAACATCCAATATTCATCAAATTCTGTTTGGATTTCATGGCTTGCTAGACCAAAGAAGAGCATCTCCTATCGCAATTAAAAAAAATTTTAGAGAAAGCGCTTATCCAAATATAGACAAACTATATGTTTTTAAAAAGAGGAAAACGAGTAGATTTTAAATAAAATATAGGGTATTCCATTTAAAAAAATATTGTTTTTTCCGATTTTTCTATTTTCGATTGTCGGTTGTCTTTTTAAATGTCATATCTAAAATCGCCCTAAGAAATCTAAAAACTTTTATAAAAGCCTTTTTTCTCATTCCTTCAAAAATACTTGAAATGCGTGCCAAATTATCTATGCTTCTATCAAGAGTTGTAAGTGATAGGTCCAAATAGTCCCATTTTAAAAATATGATATATATGCGATATAAAATGAATAGTAACTGTGTAACTTTTCAGAAAATGTTTGTCAAGAGCCGTAAAATATATATACCAGCATTCGAAAAATCACTTATATTTTGGTTTTCCAAATCAGGACACTCATGGCAGGAAAACCGGCTTGTCTGGTCTTCGTTGGATAATCCTCTAAATATATGTATCGTTTACGTATGTAAGAGACGTAAGTAATACCAGAGCCTTCGCGGAATAAATTTCACCTGGACGGATGTAAATGCAAAAATACCACGTTTATAATGCAGTATAGACTTCCTAAAGGCCTTAGCAGCAGCGAAATGAGTACTTAAGTAGATTACTTTTAGTGTAATGGATTTTAAATTGTGCATAAAAAGTATGCAGGTTCGTGGATTTATACTTACTTTCCAGACATGTTCGGCAGACTTGTTTTATGTAATTGGGGTTACGAATTAAAAACAAAGTTAAAAACTTATTGTTCATTTCTTGATTACCTTACAAGACTAAACAAACTGGGCATTAAAAAATAATATTAGAACAAGTTTTCAAAAAGATAATAAAGTGTCTTGGAAAAAAATTATCATTTTATTGTTATAGATATTATGTAATAGTTTTGTACTACTGAAAAACACTTAACGCTTTTCATTGGTCTATTCAAGCTTTGTTATAGATGAAATAATAGAATGGCAGGAAAATAATTTTTTCATTTTAAAGTTAGCAGTTTTAATATAATATATAACTTAATTTTCTGTCTTTTTTGAAGCTTTCTGTTTCGCGTAGGAATATAGACTAAAGTGCTAGTGGCGACTGCGAAGCTTCATTGGTACCTCCACCCGCAACCGAATGTTATATCTAAGCAGTCGTTCGTCTGTATTTATATTTACTGGATGTTGCTGTTTTTAAACTAATACTGCTTGATTTTTTATGGTTTTAGGTTTACCGATCATTGGTTGTCCCTAATGGGAAAATTGGAAACCATAAGATATATTAAAATTCTGATACCTCATCCTCGGAGTCTTTTTTTCAGAAGGTTATAATGGCACAAACAGATCTTGGCTATCGCGACCCATCACAGAGCTACGGGGTGGTTTTCAAATTTTGCGGCTTAAAATATGTAGTCCTTTAGTTTATTTACTATCAGAAACACATAAAATCTGAAAACACCTTTTGAAGGCACTTTTTAATGTAAAATCTTGTAGTGCGCTGAACATTTTTTTTTGGTTTTGACATATGGCCCGAACCAGGGGCGTGCAGTCCATGGAAGCAACGGAAGCAGTGCTTCCTCAAAAAAAATTACAAAACATCTTCTAAAATCTAATTTTTGAAATAGGAAACCATTAATTTAGTTTATATTAAAAATGCTAAAATATTATCTTAATTTTCAAGCTCATAATAAATGCGGCCTTGACTCCGACCGAGCCACAATAGAAATCGAATAGAACCTATGCGGGCCGCTAGCTTCTCTGCTGCCAAGTCCTGTATGCTTGATTTCCTGTGAATCGAGCCAGAGGTTATTGAACTTTCCACCGGCTCGGCGGCTGTTTGCAATTTTTGCATTTCAGTCACGTGCTTTAAGTGGGGGCGGAAGCTACCGTTGGAGTAGGTTCTTTGACAATAATACGGACGGGAATATGCAAATACTGTCAACTTTGGCTGTCCGTAACAACGTTGAAAATGTTGGAGAATTTAGTAAGAAGAGTGTGTGTGAATGCGTGGTGTGTGTCTTAATAATAAAGGGATTTTCAACATTAAACTTCGCTGATAAGCTTCGAATAATTTCCAAAGGAAGGGCAAAACCGCCTATGAAAAATTTAACCACAAAAATGAAAAACTGTATTAGACATTTTTATCCGGAATAACAATACGAACAATTTAAATGGCTAACGGGGTGTGAAAATATAAGTAAATTATTTTGTTGGCCATGTTTACTTTTTGAAAATGAAAAAGGGCTCTGGAATAAAACTGGTTTTTCCGATTTAAACAATTTCCATAAAGCTGTAAAAAGACACATTATGTCCAAAGCGCATTTGCAGGCCGTCATAAAAGAAAAAGTCTTCGGCAAAATCGGAATTGAACACACCCTTAATAAACAGTTGGAAATTAGTCACCGCCAACACAATGAACTAGTCGATAAAATAGGCAAATATTAAGAAGACTTATCGATGTTGTTTGTTTTCTCGGACAGCACGAATTGGGATTTAGAATTCATGACGAAACAAGGGTTTCTTCAAATAGAGGAAATTCTCAAGATTTACTTAGTTTAATGGCTAAATATGATGATTGCTTAAAAAATCATTTAGAGCAGTCTAGCGTTTTTCGCGGAACCTCGAATCGAATCCAGAATGATTTAATTTCCGCTGTTGCAACCACTCTTCTAAAAAGAATTAAGCAGCAGATTGGCTAGGCGCGGTTCATTGCTATTGTTCTGGACGAAACAACTGATATCACTAATTTTAGCCAATTATCTAAAGCAATACGCTACGTTAAAACAGACGAAAGTATTCAAGAGCGATTTTTAGGTTTTAAGAATGTGTCCGAAAATCGTACAGCAGATGCATTATATACCGTAGTTTATAACGTTACTAAAGAAATTAATGCAGAGAAAAAATTCGTTGCTCAAAGCTATGATGGAGCTGCAGTGATGGCAGAAGATTTTAATTTTAATTATTTGTTGAACATATTTTCAGAAATATTTCCATTCTCGGACAATTTTTTTAATATATTACAAACTAAAACAAATGATATTGCTTTTTGCCTAAAAAAAGTGGATGATTTAAGTCCATGTTAAGCCAAAAGAGATGACTTTGACATGTTTTGGGAGAAAACGATGACGTTAAATGTAGAGCCACAAGCCAAGCGTCTTCGAACAGATAAGGTCGGAGATGTTCAAACATCATACAGACGCCTCTTTTATGAAATAATCGATCAAATTCAGCAACAAATAAACTAGATTTAACGGCTTAAATGATTTTAAATTCCTCGACCTCTGCAATTTTGATGCATTTAAAAGAAAAACTTTTCCAGAAGATGCGTGTAAATCTCTTCTTCTTCATTATGGCCAGTTCTTCAACCGAGTGTTATTGCGATCTGAACTAAAAGTGATTTACGAAACTGATGACATTAGCGCAAAAATAACGATAAGGAACTAATGCAATTTTTAAAAGACAAGGAGCTGGAAGATACCTACACCGAAGTGTCGAAATTGTGTAAATTAGTATTGACAATATCTGCCACAAGTTCATCAGTAGAACGCAATTTTTCAACACTTAAACGTATAAAAAATTTCGTGAGAAATTCAACGGGGCATGAGAGACTTTCGCATACATCGCTGTTGTCCATTGAAATTAAACTTCTGCAAAATATGTCGCATTGAAGAATTTGCAAAAAATACAATACAAATAGGTAAGTTTCTAAAAATTGCTTCCTTTTCTTAAAATTTCAGCGCACGCCCCTGGGCCCGAACATATATTTTTTTAAATGGGACACCCTTTATTTTTATAGCTCATTAAATCCGGTGGTTTTGTGCGGTTAAAACAGTGTAACGCACTTAATATTATATATTTTTTTCAATACCAAAAAATTGGAAAAATATAAATAAATAAACGGATCGTTAACGAAAACCATTTAGAAACTCAATATCTGGGAAATATCTGCGGAGTAGGTAAAGACTGATAATATGGGGTTCATGCAGGATATAAAATCTATATATGTGTCCTGAGGATGCAACAATAAAATTGAGAAACGTCGAAAATTTAAAAAAGACTTGTTTTTTATTACTGGATCTTAACCCCAAATAAAACACCACTTTAACAATTTTGGATCGGATTTTTACCAAAATATTACCAGGTCATCCCCATATGACCCTTAATTATTGGTCCGAAATTGAAGTCAATCGGGTAAGTAGTATTTAAGCTATATCGCGAACTGCAAGACAGACCGACAGACATACCGACGGAATTGATAAAACATGTTTTTTGGCATCTAGGGACGCTAAAACGTGATGTTTTAGAACAAGTTTTATAAATTATTTGTATAACTTCCGATTCTTCGACTAAAGTTAAGAATATAGAGTTAATGTAACCACCCCTGTATCCATACTGGTCCCTGTCATGTCCTTTTTGCCTATTAACTGGGGGACACTGACTAAAAAATACATTAAACATATCACAGATCCTGTCCGTATCAGTGACTGTTTCAGCATTGCTTTCAAGTTTAAGAGCGGTAATCAACAGAAATATAAAAAAAATAAAGGGAAATATTGTGTATACACAATTGTGTTACAAACTAGGTTAAAATGATGTTATATAACCTGATCTGTTTAATCTTTATGCAATATCATAAGCACAAGAAAATGTCATGGAATTAAAAAAGCCTCATCTAAAAGGAATGGCGTCTGCATATCATCTGCAGCTGTAATTAAAAATTCGAGACATCTTTTTCTAATTGATGATTAAATATTTTCATCCCTAAATGCAATTTTTTAGATGGGAGGACAAACCAGATCATACAAAAAACCAATCGAATTGAACAATAAAGGCCTCCCTAACCGATTTAAACCGCTTTACATCTCAGCGGGGCGTTAATAGCTATCGACGAGATGCGATCAGTGAGATTCAATAATTTTTTGGCCTTAACTTCCAAACTAAACATATACAAAGAACAAAACGAAATAGTCACTAAATTTGAAACAATATTCTTTTTTTCCCTAGACAGCTAAAAAGTCTTTAGAAATAGGGAAAAATTCCTGATCTGGCATCACTAAGTCAATATTGAAATATTCGCTTCCTCTTAGCTCTTTTTTAGCATCTGTATTATCTGTGATATATATTTCATATTTTTGAACTGAATTCTGATTTCTAAATGCATTATCGAAATACTGTATTCTGTTTGTCCTGAATTCAGCAAAAACATATTAAAACGACAACACTGGGCAATGAGCCCTTTCAAAAAGGGTTTTTTATCATTGGGCAACGTGCATCAATTCGTGGAGCATCCGGAAAGACAAATAGTATAGTCCTGATTGAACACTCTTTATTTTCTTGAAATATAAGTATTCTTCTGAAAGGTTTCATCCTTTCCCTTGGGACTACTTCCGGCGTTACGTGCGTAACGTTTTCTGACAAATCAAATCAGGTTAGAATCGCCACTTGTTTTCCACCATTTAGCCAGCTCATCTTAAAAGGCTATACAAATCTTTTCTTTCACGCTGTCTGAGCTCTTTTAAAACTTCCACTTCAGGCGGTTGAGCTCCCGGCAGTTCCGCTAACCAACCCAGAAAACGCGGCCATACGCGGTCTTTCTAGACAAGTCTGTATTCCAGGAGGAAGAGTAATTATTTTGATAATATGGAGAGATATAAAGGTGTGCTTTTAGCAGTCCTGTTACAAATTTTATTAGAAATAAACCATTTTATAACAACATAATATAAAACCCGGTCTCTACAAGATTTTTAAAACGTTAGTTGCTACGAAAATTTTGAAAAACTGTTTTTATTTTTTGTTTGCTACTTTAAAGTAAAACGGAAAAAATCACTTTTAATAATCTTTTCAAAATATTGATTTTCTTTGTGCTTATTATATGTATTATTTTTACGCGTTTTCTATAATCAAGTTTTTTACCAGTGTCACTCACTTTTTACGTTTCTATGGCTTATAGTACCCACAGTCTGTTTAGAATTTATAGGTCTCCAGAGGATTATTTAAGATTAATTGGATACCTATGGTAGCAGAAAATATTTCCTATCATATTCCTCAATAAATTTCTGAACACCCAGTATATTCAGGCAGACTGTAGGAACTCCAAAAAATAGAAAAAAAAACTTTGAGTAACATTTTAATTAAACACTTGACCACGATAAAATGATAGAAGATAACAATTTACGACAAATCAAAATTTTTTTTTAAAAAGTTGAAATTTGGACAAAAATAAAAATATTTAAAAGTACAGAACATAAAATTTTTCAAGAAAAGATTTTAAAAAATCCAAATTTCGAAAAATAAATGGGACAAAGAATTCTTTATAAAAAAAAATGTTTTTGTAAATTTTCCGAAAAATCGAAATTTTAAACTTTTTTAAATTAAAACTGAAGTTACAATACAATAGATTTCTTACCAGTGGCGCAATCACGGGAGAGCTATGGAGCACCCCTCAGCTGAAAAACGGTTGCGGCACGCCTTCTTACCGTTTACACCAGATCTTTAAAAAACTCATAAGGAAAATATTCATTTTGCAAAAACAACTTGTAATTTTGAGTATCTCTTTTGTATTTCTAGCAGTTTATATAACTGTTTAATAATTCTTTTTATAATAATGTGTCAAATAAAATATAATGACTAAATTGATTAAAATACTAATTACTTAATAATATTACAAATCTTCTTGACAGAATGGCGAACAAAAAGAAACTGAATGTTTTTAAAACGTGTAGGATGATGTATTAATATAAACATCATTATGATTCACAACAATGTTTATTTAGTTAGTTAGGGGAGCTGTTACTTAGATGAAATTATTTGCACATTTTATGAAATGTTTTAAAACCAAATGTAAGACCATTACAAACTCGTCTTGTAATGTTAAATTCCTGACAAAATGGGGAATGACTAAGATAAAATCTATTTCTTTGATACTAAAATATGTCACGGTTTTTATAATTTATTACTAACTTTCTAAGGATGGAGTAGTATTTGAACGCTAGAGATGTATCAAATTTGATAAAGGTATTTGATTAAAATACCAAAACTCTAGGAAAATATAAATTGTAGAAATTTTTCAGTAAAAAATTATCTGTGGAAAAATACCACTCAAACTGTGTAAAAATTATCTTCCAGCATTTTTTTTATCTTCCAGTTGCTGGGTATCCAAGAATACAAGAATCAACTTAAAAAATTAGAAAATTCAATTGAAGCGTTCGGACGAATAACGGTCTATGTTACATTTTGTAAGTTTGGAGAAAAAGCGATCTAATGTTTTTCATATTATTATTAAGTTTTAATTAGCGGAAATGTAATATAGATCGTTATTCCACAATAATTAAAACTACAACTAGCTCTTTGAAATAATAATTTATTATTATGTAATATTATCCGCTTATAATAATTATTATGCAGCACTGATATACATATTGATGGAATATACAAAACGATATAAACGAAAACAAATTATCATTGCAAATACTTGAAGTCACTGCTGTGGTAGTGATCTATAAAAATCAGCATATTCGCTTTTCATATATGGAATCATTTTCAATAAATCTTTTTTTTTTATTTTGTGTGATGGGCAGTAGTTCATTATAAAGTGGTTTCAAGTCTTCAGGCTTTATTTTAACTTCCCAGTTGTCTTTAAAAATTTTAAATGATTCCCAAGGTTTTATGACGTTATGGCTGGCTCGAGCGTTGATAGTGTAGGGATCATCAAGGTCATACTTCATCCAATGGTACTTTGTTACTTGTAATTTCGAGCAACTTTTATTTTTCGGTAGGTGATCTTCAATAGTGGTAAGGTCCTTAAAGTCGCTTTGACACATTTCGATTATTTGAAAAGATTCATTTACTTTAGCGTCAGCAATAATATATTTCCAGTCAGGGGGTACATAAACATTTGCGGTTTTTTTTGCCTTCTCAATAACGGCAAAATCTCGATCGCACGGCAAAAAACTGTGACCTGATGAAAGAAACTTTTGATGAATCTCAGTAAAATATCCACATTTTGCAAGATAGCAATATGTGTACAATACTCTCCAGTTATTATTTTGCCCTACACATCGATCGGACCAAACGATTAATTTGCGCTCTTCTCCCTCTGTTAATTTATTGTAATTAAGAGTAACAAATTTAATCAAGCAGGACGCTATTTCAGTAGACCCGCAATGCATTCGTACCATAAATGCATTGTGGCTCTGTTATTTCCCATATTATGAACAGCAAAATTATAGCAACTAAGTTGCCTTTGATAAAATATATCTGAGTGGGTCAAAGTGGGGCAAAATAGTACCTGCTGCATATCTACACAAAGAACGACAGTGGATGAATTATTTGCTTTAGATTTAACGATGTCCGCTTTAAGTTCTTGATATCCTAAAGACGCTTTACTTTGATGTAAATCACATTCGATCTGTATTTTCTTCCTATCATCTTCTGATTGTGCAGCACGGAGTTGTACATAGAATTCATCGCATATCTTGCACGTATCGGATCGAGGAGCACCAAAACGCAAATTAATTTCTTTAAACACAGTGTCATACAAAGTTTTACTCATATTAACATTGGGATATTCAGCTTGGAAACATCGGTACATTTTCGACAAACTAAGATCAGGACTTAAATGTTCTTTCTGTGTTTTACCTCGAGAATAATGCGATTCTTGTCTTGGAAATTTCTTGATGTGCTCTATTATCAAGTTCCTACTCTCGTACAAAATGGCCGTTGGTCTAGTATGATGCTTCCCTCTCTGATCTATAGGAATTTGTATGCCACCTTTTGGCTTGTCTTGTAAAGTTTGAATTCGTCTATGGGTGATTTTAAAAGTGTCAAGTAAAGTTTTTTTGCACACCTTCTTGTCATTAATGAAGTACGTGAAAGAACACAACTTTAATGAAGTAGCGTCTGTTTTTCCGGCTCTTCGTCTTTTCGGCTCCTCCATTCTGATACATTTAGTTAAAAACATTGACTGCTCATTATACGAATGTGAATAAAAATCTTTGAATAGGTCTTTTCTCGTATCTAGGTTAATTTGTGAGCACATTTGCTTACAGGATTTGCCACATATGCTTCCCTTGAACAAGAGAAAATAAAATTAATAACGTAGAGTAGATATTATTATAAAAATTCTCATGAAATTTAAAAAAATAAGTTTAAAAAATTACATTTTCCTTATTGCTACTTACATTGCTAAAGGGGTCTTAGCAGAAACCACTGTTTTTGACTTCCTTGTCGTATATTCGAAAATCTCTACGAGTTTTGCGTGACACATCCTTCCAACTTCTTATGTTTATCTGCCTGGTTTTTCTTTTTGATTTGTTCAGCCTACTAATATCACTAGCAGACAACCGCAGCGTGGTGTCTCCGTCCATATTTAATACTCTTTACGACGTAAACAAACGATAAAAAGATGTCAACACAACGACGTTCCACACTATAATGTAAAATGCAAAAACAATCCACGCCCGACGCCGACCTTTGTAAAAATTTTCCAAAAATCATGTGTTGGGAGGTACCAAAAGCGGCATACTAGCTACATCTAATGGTATATCAACAAACCAATCTTTCACGTCGATAATAAAGACTGTCCCTTATTCCAATTAAAACTAAATTTTAGAATATTTGTAACATAGACCGTTATTCTGCCGAACGCTTCAATTATTAAGAACAACAAAAATTTGTATTTGTCGACTACTTTAAATGACAAAATGAGTAAACCTGGAATAAATGTTGAACTTTTATCTTTTCAAATTCGGCATTAAATATCTTGGAAAGATGTAAAGTACTAACTTAGTCAAAAAAAAAACAAAAGTATTGCTAAAGCATAAAATCCCCTTGAAAACAGTGGCGTATTTAGAAGCCTTTCTGGGGAAGACAAGCATTTACATTTGGAAATTGGAATACTAAAAAAAGTCGTTGTTTTTCTTGTGGCAGGTATTAAAAACATCTTGTATATCTAAATATAGGTCTATATAAATTTTTATAATATATAATTTATATACGGAAAAATAGAAGGTATTTACAAAAATCCGATATTTCGCAAAAAAGCTTTTACATCAAAATGCATACAAAGCAAAAATAAATCGAGTAGGCTTTGGTACAGCCATAATAGATTTTTTGACAGACCTCATGCATCTTTGTTAACGCGAGTTCAGTTTTCGCTTGCGTTTAAGATTTTTTAGCAACATGTTAAGTTATTTTTATTAAGCCTGGGTTATAGATTGATAAAGTTTGCGTCTTGCGTCGACCGTTTGAGTCGTGAGTTTGCGCTTTGCGTCGCCTGTGGAACTAACCTTACTTTAATGTTTGTATTTATCGCCTTTTTGCGTAATGCAATTTTGTCTTGCTTGTGTTTTATTTTAGGTGCGTTTTTTTTTTAAATACTCAAAACTCCTACAAGCATTTTCTTCAAATTAATGACCCCGAGCAGTTTTTTAAATGGACGAGGATGTTATGTGCATATATTAATGTCAAATTTATACGAAGGACGAACGTTTTAACCAAAACTAGATGGATTGTGGAAGCTCGTAACGGACGTACGTTAATATTAGAGTTTTTTTTTTTCTTTTATTGTAAGGACGTAGCCGATGCACGCATCGGACAAGTGGCCCTTCTGAAACGTACACTACAGAATGCTAAACATTCCAAATGGTACGAATTCGCATGCAAGGTCAAATAGATAAAGTAAAAAGTAAAATAGGCATGTCGAATAGAAATAAAGATAAAAAAAGAACACACAATAGTTCGTCAAAAAAGCAACACAATACATAAATAATTAAAATACAAGTGAATAAAAATACATACAAAGTATACATAGATATAAAACAATCATAAAAGCAATTCGTTTAACCGCCTTTTAAGCTGTAAAGTGCTTAAACTGAAAATGTCATAATCAGGGAAGTGACGATTGTAATTGCGTACCAGTCGATCGACAAATGCGCTAAGCCCATAATTTGTACGATGGTATCCTTCAAAAAAGAGTTGAGATTGCCTTGTTCTCCTAATAGGAACCAGAAATGCGACCGACTCAAGCAACATCGGACAGTCAATATCTCCACTGAGCAGTTTGTGAAGAAAAACTAGAAGTGCCTTCTTTCTTCGAAACTCAAGTATTTGAAGGCCACACAGAAGAGCCCTGGTATTATATGATAAACCCTGGTACGGAAAATTAAACTTATACAAAAGGTATTTGGCAAATCTATTTTGGACTTTTTCGATTTTATCGATATGGCACTGATACGATGGACTCCAAACTGTAGAACAATACTCCAGAACGCTGCGAACAAGTGAGTTATAAAGACATCCAATTGCTTTAGTATCTGTGACATGTTTTGTTTGCCGCTTTATAAAGCCCAACAGCCTGAAACCC